>CM075509.1:24408750-25032500 GCA_037950675.1 Hypophthalmichthys molitrix
GCAATGTCATTACAGTCCCTGTTGATGCAATAGACAGGTGTCCCAATACTTTTGTCCATATAGTGTATTTTTTTGCATTCACAGTAGCAAAAGAAAAAAAAATACATGATAGCATTTCTGTGACTTTCTAAAAGAGGAAAAAATTATTGAGAGAAGAAGAAAGAAATATGCCAAACTTTCTCAGCTGTTAATGATAGAAACACCCACAAAGCAGCATTAACTAGTTTTCTGAAATTTCAAAGGTAGTATACCATAAAGTACATAAAGATGTAAATTCACATTATTTTTTTAAAAAGTGAAAATATAAAAAACAGCTAGATTTAACTGTGAAAACATGTCATAACAGTCTGTGAAAAGGGTCCATATAATGCCACTCATTCTAAAGGAATTCCATTCCAAGTTGTGTTCACAAGGGTCTTTTGAGCAGAATCTCAGTGCCATGCACTAATCAATAAAAGTGTCAGACCCAAACACAAACACAAGGTCAGTGAGAACCTAAACAAGGCCTTCAGCAGAATATATCTGCACCTCTTGCCATCCGTCCCTCTTGGTGACAGATTCTCGGGTCACGCTGTCCTGGTCTGGACTCCTAATTTACGAGCCGCTGTCACCAGGTCTCCTTCTCGCTGTTCCATTCATTTATTTTTGATGAAACTGACCCCAGACGGTGAACATGTGCGTGTGATCTTCACTCATCCAATGCACTAATAAAATGTAAAGAACATGGACTAAACTAGACATTGGAAGTGAGATGATTTTGCTTAATCTATCATGTAAATGAAACTAAGAGCAAATGGTAATTCAATAAAAAAAATAAAAATAAAAATGAATCTGAAAATGATGTTTACTTATTTTAGGCCTTTTTTTTATTGACAGTAATGGACAGAAAATGATATGGAGAAGAATGACATGAGTTGTAATCTAAGCCACATGAGACAGCCCAATAGCTCCATTCACACCACTATTGGAAAAGCATCTTCATTCTACTACAGACTCAGTGTGTCAATGCAACGCTGAAGTACTGCTGATCATTTACTGTCCCTATTAAGGTGCCACTAAGCTGTAATGATAAGGCCACTATGAGCTTGTTGACATAGTGCTCATGCTTCATGCCTGTTATCTCAAGGCTTGGTGAACATAACCTGGAAATGTTAATATGATAAGCACTAAATGCAGCAAGCCTATTAAGCATGAAGGAGCCCCTGAGAGCCCCTAATGGTTAATATATGTGTTTGTATTGTTTAAGGATCATTTGCTAAATAACACGGTACGGCCACTTGTTTGCAGAGATTTCATATCAGTCCCATACTGAGCACACCAGCTGTTGTACAGTGTGTGTGTGTGTGTGTGTGCTTAGCTCTAAAGTGGCGTGCCTTAAGGTGTGTGCCAGTATAAACTCTCGCTATTGTGGGCTCCAGTTATAACATGAATGTTTTAGTGTATTCCTTACAGATTACACAACAACTTTTAAAACCCATGTGACAAACATTACTATTGTGGCACATTTATGTTATGACATATATTCTATAGTTAATGTAGGTTTCAGAATATGAAAATGACCAAGTTTAGAATTATAGATATAAAAAAAAGAGAAAAAAAAAAAAGTCCTCTCACATTCAACTGCTTTTTCCCCCAGAAAAAAATCATAATGTGTAAACATTTCAGACTGTCCTCCAAAAAACCCGACCCAATAGGTCGTTTTTCAAGCACCTTATTACGACCTATATTTACGTTTTAAAGTCATGCGCCCTCTAGCTGGCATAAAAATAATGACAGTGTCATGTTACGTCTTGAAATGACATATGACTGTCATTACCAATCAAAATGCGTGTTCATTTAAAAGCAACGTGTGGACTTTTTACACCATTTGTCCTATTTCCATTTAACAAAACTCCTTTTTTATTTACGACTACACCTACCCCAACCCTACCCTTAGTGATTTATAGTGCATTCACTTTATGAGCACATGTGTTCCTTAGGATCGAACCCACGATTGCATGATCACATGATTGCATATTGTTGTATATTGCAATGCTCTACCATTTGAGCTACGTGAAACCCGAAATATGACGCAGATAAAAGGGTACAATGGATTTAAATGAAAGTGTCCTGTTGTCAATAGGGGTGCAACTTTAGCAAACACTCCTATGGGTCGTATTTCATCCATTAAAATGAAAGTGTTCTGATGTCCATAGGGGCGCAACTTTAGTAAACGCTCCTATGGGTCATATTTCAGGGAAGTGACAAACAACCTTTATGGGCGTATTGGTTGGAGAACATGTTGAAACATTTGTATGAACGAAGAAGATTCAACTACTGAGACAAATTTCACAGACATTTGATGAAATAGAATAATGAGTCCCTGAACAGAGCGGGGGTCAATATCAAAAGTAGCAGTCAGTTTTTGGTTTTGGTTTTTTGCCTGTTCTTGCTGTGAGATGTTACTCCCCCTGTTGAAAAAAACAGCATTTGCTATGTTTTGAAGCATGGCATCTGGTTTGAGCTGGTTTATGCTGGTCCTGAGCTGGTTATAAGCTGGTCTTGAGCTGGAGCTAGTTGCTTAAGACCAGCTAATGACCAGTACTTGACTAGCTTAAACCAGCACATGACCAACTAAGGACCACCATAAACCAGCTCAAACTAGCTGTCATGCTTCAAAACATGCCTAACCAGCATATGCTGTTTTTTTTTTCAACTGGGCCACTCTTATACCAAGACATATGATTACACATGGTTTGGCACTGCAAGGACTATCAGCTGTCCTTCCTGTCTCACTATAGAACTGTTTTAGGTGTTTTACATTATGGACATTGCAGTTTATTGCTCACATCTGTAGTCCTCATGCTTCCCTGCATCAAGACCCTGTCATGTTCACACAGGTGATCAGGGACCCCTGGTATCTTTCTCCTGGTGTTTTTCAGAGTCAGTAGAAAGGTCTCTTTAATGTACTAAGTTATTGGAAATGTGACTTTAATTGTCTACCACCTGTAAACTTAGGGCCAGATTTACTAAATGGGGCAATTAGCGTGAGAGCGCAATTTCACAAATGCACCGAAGGGAGTGGCAAGTTTTGCGCGTGATCTGCTGACACGCAAATTAAAGAACATAGACGCAGTTAAATCATTAATGACCAACGCAATCTACCAAGAGCAGTGCAAATTAGCGTTGGGTAGCAAATAAGCAGAGCTGATGCTCATCAGGTGGCTTGGCAAACGATATGTTCGCATAACGTCTTCGTCAGGCATTCCAAAGAAATTAATTAGACTGGAAAATATGTTCTCCCTTCTACCACAAACTCTCTGTTCTCTGCAGTGTCTCCTCCTAGTAGCAATAATTGCAGCCATGTCGCAAAATGGGTTATGACATGCTTTTTTGGGTGTTAATTAATGGTGCAAATACCAGTAAATTTACTAGTGTAAACATTAGTAAATCGTGTTGCGTGATTCATTTAAATACTCTCCCATAAATTTTGCGTCTGGAAGAGAAACTCCTACAAATGCATATGCAGTAAGTTCAGCCGCAAAAACAACTCAGTCTACGCCTTTTCAGCACTAATTTTGCCTTTAGCAAATCCCGACAGTAGTTTTTTAACGCCAAAAGAGGGTTTGCACTGGTGCAAGCTATTAGTAAATCTGGCCCTTAATGACTTAAGGAATTTCCCACAGGTGCATGTTCAATACTTGTTTTGGGGTCATTGAACAAGCATGAAAAACATTGTTTAAACCCTTTCCAATAAAGATATGTGAAAGTTATTTGAATTTTTGGTTACACTTTATTTTACATTGCCGTAGATACATTGTAATTACTCAAATAAGTACTGAGTACTATTAATTAACTATATGTACTTACTATAGAGTTACAGTTAGGGTTTGGTTTAGTGTTAGTTACTTGTAATTATGCATAATTTATTGTTATTGCAATGTAAATGGAGTTTACAGATAAGTGTACTTTCCCTGCATTTGGATACTTCTAAGGATCTACTACACATTTATTTATATATTTATTATTCCCTTCCCAGTTACACTGTATGTTTCTGACACATTTCTAGTACAATATAAACAGTTCTTGTTAAGGTCAGCATAACTGTTACTGTTGCTTACATTTGGGGTTAGTGATTTGAACAAATCCTTAACTCTGAGTATTAAAGTTCAGCACATACCTTAAAAACTTAAAGGGTTAGTTCACCCAAAAATGAAAATTCTGTCCTTTATTACTCACCCTCATGCCGTTCCACACCCGTAAGACACACACTCGTTAATCTTCGGAACACAAATTGAGATATTTTCACAAATTGAGATGCTTCAGGAAGCTTCGGAGCATAATGAATCAGCGTGTCGAATCAGCGGTTCGGAGCGCCAAAGTCACGTGATTTCAGCAGTTTGGCGGTTTGAGACGCGATCCGAATGATTCGATACGCTGATTCATTATGCTCCGAAGCTTCCAGAAGCAGTGTTTTGAAATCGGCCATCACTATATAAGTTGTTATTTTGTTTTTTTGGCGCTCCAAAAATATTCTCGTTGCTTTATAATATTAATATTGAACCACTGTACTCACATGAACTGATTTAAATATGTTTTTAGTACATTAATGGATCTTGAGAGAGGAAATGTCATTGCTGGCTATGGAGGCCTCACTGAGTCATTGGATTTCAACAAAAATATCTTAATTTGTGTTCCTGTCACAGACCCGCCAGGCTCATCCATCAGCCAATCACAGCGCACTCCCTCACCAGAGTTCTAACCACACACACCTGATCACCATCATCACGCAATCACCACCAGATACTTAAGCACAGCACTCACCTCAGTTCACCGTCTGGTCTCGTTTATATCTAGGACTTCGCATGTTATGCTCCAAGCCATTGTTGTTACCTACCTTTCTACTCCAGCGTGCTACCCCTGTCTCCATTCCAGTGTATCTGTGTGTGAGTTCTCCTACCGTCTCCGTGAGTCCACTTCTCCACTCTGCTCCCAGCCATCCACGATCCGTCAACCTGCAATACAAAGGACAGTATCAACATTCCTATTTACCATTACAAAGTACCAGCATCTCATTCACTTACCTGCTCATCTGTGTGTCACCGCTTTTTGTTAATAAACATCACTATTTCTGCAAACCTGTTGTCTCCTACCCTTCTGTCCGTGACAGAAGACCGGACCTTCACTGAACAGCAAACACTCACTTCAATTCCAGCCACCACTTCACCAACGCTCACTTCCACAAACACCGCCGTCATTCCTTCGCCTCCGGTATACGCCAGTCCCATGGCCAAAACCAGCACCCTTCTCTGGCTTGGCGGAGGATTGCAACGGCTTCATCCTGCAGTGCTCGCTGGTCCTGGAGATGCAGTCGCGGTTATACCCTGACGATCGCTCTAAGGTAGCATTTATCATCTCCCAGTTAAATGGACGTGTTTTACAGTGGGCAGAAACCATTTGTTCACAGAATGGTCCAGTAACCCAGTCTCTGACTAATTACCTCACTCATTTCAAAGAGGTTTTTGGAAGACCATCTGGTGATTCGTCGGTGGGTGAGCTACTCTACCAGTTGAAACAAGGATCTATGTCTGTTAAGGATTATGCCCTCAAGTTTAAGAGTCTTGCTGCTGCCAGTGGATGGAACTAACAAGCTCTGCTCACCACCTATCGTCAGGGTCTGGATCCCAGGGTGCGGCTGCATCTCGCTGCATACAAGGATTCCATCGGGCTCGAACGTTTCATTCAACTCTCCATCAGGTTCGCCACTCGTATGCAGTCGAGTCTCGAACAACACCAGGGCCAGCTGCTACGCACATCATCCCTCCGTCAGCCAGAGTCCATCAGCCCTCCAGAACCAGTATCAGAACCCATGCAATTGGAGAACAATCGTCTAACTTCCGCTGAATGGCAGAGGAGGCTGACCTGTGGATTGTGTTTGTATTGTGGTGCTTCTGGACATGTGATATCTACATGTCCGGCTCGTCCTCCTCGTCCCATGGTGAGTGCCATTATACCATCCATTAAGAAAATGAAACCACTCAACACAGTCGTAACACTTACTGCTGTCAATGTCTCTATTCCAGTCTATGCTCTCCTCGACTCCGGGTCAGCCAGCAACTTTATCTCTGGTGCCCTCTGCCATCAGCTCAAGCTCAAAACAACCTCAACGCCGTCAGTCTACCAGATCCATTCAGTAACTGGCAAACCACTCGGTCGAAAACCTGTTAATAAGTGCGCAGGACCTGTGAGACTACAAGTTGGAGTACTTCACATGGAAGAATTACATCTACTGGTTCTGGAGGATTCCACCGCTGATGTGATCTTAGGGTGTCCATGGTTGGAGCAGCACAACCCCATCATCTCGTGGACTACTGGGGAAATCCTGAAGTGGGGCGACACCTGTTTTCTCTGACTGTTTTCCACAAAAACTTAAACTTTCTGTTCCTCATCCTGAGTCTCTCCCAGTGTGTTCCATCTCCATCGAAAGTCCTGTAGAAAAGCAGTCAGTGTATATCCCTCCATGTTACGCCCCCCTCAGTGATGTATTTTGCCCGAAGAAAGCCTCCAAGCTGCCTCCACACCGGCCATGGGACTGTGCCATCGATCTGCTTCCGGGTGAGTCAGTGCCCCGTGGGAAGATATATCCACTATCCATCCCTGAGCAGAAGGCCATGGAGGAGTACATCAAGGAGGCTTTAAACCAAGGCTACATTCATCCATCCACTTCCCTTGCTGCTTCGAGCTTCTTCTTTGTGGCCAAGAAGGACGGAGGCTTGCGGCCTTGTATCGATTACCAGGCTCTGAATAGGAATTACCGTCAAGTTCAGATATCCTCTTCCCCTCGTCACCAAGCTGGACCTCCGCAGCGCATATAACCTCATCCGGATACGTGAGGGGGACGAGTGGAAGACGGCCTTTGTGAGCCCTACTGGACACTACGAGTAACTTGTTATGCTGTATAGCCTGGTCAATGCCCCCTCCATATTCCAGGACTTCATCCACGAGGTGCTCCGGGAATTCCTCCACAAGTCAGTCCTAGTCTACATCGACGACATCCTGATTTATTCCCGGAGCGTGGCCGAACATCGGCACCACGTTGCGGAGGTCCTCCAATTCCTGAGAGAATTCCAGTTATTCTTCAAAGCTGAAAAATGATCATTCCACCAATTTTCTGTGCAATTCCTCGGATACAACATCTGTAGCAGTGGCATCCAGATGGACGAGGGGAAGGTGGAGGCCATCAAGATTTGGCCCATTCCATCCACCATGAAAGAGCTCCAGAGGTTTCTAGGATTTTCCAACTTCTACAGAAGATTCATCCAGAACTATAGCTCCATCGCTCATCCACTTACCAGTCTCCTCCGCAACAAGCCCAAGTCTCTGTCCTGGACACCAGCGGCCAACGAAGCATTCAACTATTGAGCATTCTCTATGCCCCAGAAGAGATCAACGAAGCACCAGAAACCATACTTCCTGAAGATATCATTGTGAGTCCCATCCAATGGTCGGAGACCTCTGTTCCTGCCTCCAATGCCTCTGCCAACACTCCGCCGGGCTGTCCTCCCGGATTACAGTATGTCAGCAGAACACAACACACTCCTCTCATCCATTCTTCCCACACATCTCTGGGCACTGGCCACCCAGGGGCCAATGAAACCCTCTGACTGCCTCCGATAACTGTACCTGTATACTAATGGTCATTGACAGATTCTCCAAATCTAATACCCCTCAGGGGTCTACCCACAGCTATGGAAACCACAGAAATCATGTTTAACCACATCTTCAGATACTATGGGATTCCCAAGGATATTGTATCTGATCGTGGACCACAGTTTATCTCACGCATCGAATTTGTTTATCTCACGCATCTGATCGTGGACCATAGTTTATCTCACGCATTACCATCCGCAGTCGAACGGGCAGACGGAAAGGAAGATCCAAGAGATCGGCTGTTGCCTACGTACCTTCTGCCATGGCCACCAGAACTCTTGGAACCAGTTCCTGGGTTGGGCCGAGTACGCCCATAACTCTCTACGTCAGCCTACCACTGGACTCTCTCCCTTCCAGTGCATACTCGGTTACCAACCCCTCTGTTCCCCTGGTCCGGGGAACCATCGGATGTTCCAGCGGTCAACTACTGGTTCCGAGAGAGTGAGAGGGTCTGGGACGCAGCCCACCATCAGCTGCAACGAGCTCTTCGCAGGCGCAAGATGACAGCCGACTTAAGGCGCTCCACCGTACCAGTGTACCAACCAGGACAAAAGGTTTGGCTGTCAACCAAGGACATCAGAATGCGCCTGCCCTGCAAGAAGCTCAGTCCCAGATTCATTGGTCCCTCCACCATCGTGAAGCAGATCAACCCCGTCACCTATCAGCTCCAACTTCCTCCTCAATACAGAATTCACCCCACTTTCCATGTTTCACTCCTTAAACCTCACCACCCTTCTGTTTCTGTTCCCACAGAGCCTGGCGAGGAACCCCCCCTTCCTCTAATCTTGGATGACGGAGCCGCAGACCAGGTCAACGAAATCTTGGACTCCTGCCACCGTGGTGGTCTTCTGGAATATCTGGTGGACTGGGAAGGTTACGGTACCTTGGAGCGCTCATGGGTCCCCAGAAACGACATCCTTGATCCTTCTCTGCTCGACACTTTCCACGCTGCTCATCCAGATCGACCTCCTCAGGAGTGGGCCGTGGAGGGGGGGGGGTACTGTCACAGACCCTCCAGACTCATCCATCAGCCAATCACAGCGCACTCCCTCACCAGAGTTCTAACCACACATACCTGATCACCATCATCACACAATCACCACCAGATACTTAAGCACAGCACTCACCTCAGTTCACCGTCCGAAGATTAACAAAGGTCTTACAGGTGTGGAACGGCATGAGGGTGAGTAATAAATGATATTATTTTCATTTTTGGGTGAACTAACCCTTTAAGGTTTATAAACTTAAAATAATTAAAATATTGAGTGTAATTTTTTCGTTTGGCATAATGTTTTATTATTATTTCTTAGAAATAGAATATACAAAATTTTTGTACAAAGCTGCTGCGCTGCTTATCAAGATATGAAAAACTTTTGTCCGGTCATGTGGTAAGGCAAAGAAAGTCATTTAGACCAACCAACATGCAGAAACACACAGGGAAAAAAATGGAGAAAAAAATCTGAGATCCAGGAGACAACAAAGGTTTTTATTTTCTCTCCATTTAATCTAATTGCAGTTAGAATTACAATTGAAATATTAAAGTGATCATTTTTTTTCTTTTATATGGGTTTAAACAGTGTTTGACCAAAAATGTATCTTTACCAGCAGAATTGTTTTTACAACGTTTGTAAAATGTCTCTCCTTGTCCAGTAAATGGCCACATCTCTGTTGTTCTTTGCTTAAAGCAAAGAAACCATGTGGACAGAAGCAAGTTGTTCTAAATTGATTCTTTTTCTTTTCTTGCTACTGAAACAGTACAAACAGAAAAGGCAGAGAAATATTTGCTTTGACAAATTGATGGTCATATAATAATCTACATGCTGTTTAATCACAGGGTAATCACTGATGACAGATTCAGAATATTTGCTGTGTACAGTTTCTTTATGGAAGTAACTGCTTTAATCAGATTGATATCAAACACACACAGTTAAAACATGACATTTACAACATCAGGCCATAAAGCAGCTAAGACTGATCAATACATGAGGATGATTTACTGATGTACACTACTGCATCAGAGCCATGAGGAAAGCAAACACTCACAAATTCAGCTCACTCTCTGTGTGTGGTTTAAATCAAATAATGCCACTAAAAAACATGTAAACCTCTAATTACATTTTAACATTTATATATTTTAGTTTGATTTTGACATTGCTGGGGACATAAAAGCAGCAACAAAAAATAAATAAATACGTTTTCAGTCTATATTGACAGTTTATCAATTTTGTAACGTTATAAGTTAAAGGTAATGATGACAAGCAGGCAGTTTAACAGAGTTTTAACTCAGCATATGAGTACATACATAACATTTGTTATGTTTTAGACACTTACTCTGCATGCACTAAATGCACGTCCTTAAAAGAGCTAAGTTTTCTTACGTATTTACTTCTCGGGAAATGTCATTGTATGACCCATTTCAGATGCATCCAAATTTACAACAACAGTGGTTACATATTGTAACACAGTTTGTAGATACGGGAAGAAGGACGAGGGAACCGGCAAACGTTAAACACAAACTTTAATATGTAAAATAAACAAATACGAAACGAAAGTAATGCCGGCAGACGTTTGCCACACAAACATAATAAAACATAAAGTAAAGTCCAGGCCTGGTCCTCTCTCGTCTTTCACTGTCGTCGCTCCCCTTTTATGCTTCCGGAGTTCCTCCGTGAGAGATTCGAGGTCGGTGCAACGCTCAGCTGACGCTCATTATCACTTGTGTCACCGGCCTCGCGCCGTGACATCTTCACCCACATAATGCACTTGGGGCTAAGACTGAACTCCAAGAAGTGTATGCTTTCTCCAGTTCAGAGGACAACTTTTCTAGGAGTAGTTTGGGACATGGTTACCATGCAGGCATGTCTGTCTCCTGCTTATATCGATTCGATTTTCTCAGCAATGTGCAGAATCAGGCTAGGCCAGGCCATCACTGTGAACCAGTTTCAAAAGCTGGTGGAACTCATGGCAGCTGCATCCAACTTGATTCCTTTTGACCTTTTGTACATAAGACCATTGCAGTGGCTCAAGGCCAGGGGGTTTTCCCAGAGGGGCAAACCATTTTGCATGATCAAGGTATTTCTAGCACTGAAGTACTTCCTCTCAGATCTCAGAGGCTATCATGTTCTTGTCCGGACAGACAACATATCCGTAGTCTCATATATAAATCAACAGCGGGGTCAGATGTTGTGCCCTCTTTGCAGACTGGCACACCAGATCCTCCTGTGGTCCTGGGGCAAACTGTTTCCTGAGAGCAGTATATATCCCTGGGTACCTGAATCAGGGAGCAGACATCCTGTCAAGGCAGGCCCTAAGGTGGTGGAGTAGATATGGGAGAAGTGTAGCTGAGCTGAAGTGGACTTGTTCACATCTGAAGAAATGACACACTGGTTTTCCTTTTATTTTTTATTTACATCTATACGCATTTCCAGGAATTCTAGAGAGGGTTTGCCAGGATGGGGTCAGTCTTCTCCTAATAGCCCCATTCTGGCCAGCCCTAGTATGCTTTTCACACCTAATTTAATTTACCTTTTGATAAACTGTTTCCTTCATGGCACTCTGAGGTTGAGGTATGCAGTTCATGTGAGAGTTCTGGCCTGAGATTTGACGTGGTGCTGGAAGGGTTTATCGTCCTCCCTACGTGTCAATGGACCAACAGAAGCTCAATCTGCTTTCCCCAGTTAGGGCCCTGGGGCCGGTTGCACCAGCTGGACGTACACCCAGTCGTAAGACTAAGCTTAACGTAAAATGCGTTTTAAGTCCTGCGTAGAATTAATACCTGTTGCACCATCTGGGCGTAGCGCACGTCTGAGACTAAATCTTACGCCTAGTCAAAGGTAGGTGTAAAGTGAGAAGTCTTGACTTGTTTCCATGGTGAAAATAAGGATAAATAAAAACGTTGAGACGATGGTGCGTCTGGTATACAGGCTACATGATCAGCAGGCTTTCCGGTGTGAAAGAGTAATTAGAGACCGGACCAGTCCTCTAGATGCTAGATATATATGGAGACAGAGAATTTATTGAAAGGTTTTGTTTCAGCAGGTTGCATATACTTACTGAATAGCTCAATAATTTTTCTTGTTTCACAATCAGTAATTTATTTTTCTTTTTTTCAGCTCAGCAGTAATTTTTCATCTATTCGTTGGAGCCAATAAATTCAAATTGATAACCATAGTAACGCGAACGCCGTCTCAACTAACAGTGCTGTAGAACATGCCAGTGTGTACGCGCATTGTCTGCGCTAAGCGTACCTGCGCCTAGTCGTAGTTTTAGATGGTGCAACAGGTGTAAATATTCATCGGAAAGCTGGGCGTAAGTCCAGCGTAGAGCTTACATCCAACTTTTTTACGTCCAGCTGGTGCAACCGGCCCCTGGACACTAGTGGCATAAGACTGACCAGCTGCTGGTTTGCTTCAGATCACCCAGGCAGGGTTCCCCAGCTTCCAAGCAGACTCTCAGTAAATTAATTGTCAAGGCTATTTCCACAGCGTATTAAGCGTGTGATTTGCTTTCACCTCTGCTTGTGAGTGTTATTGTCAGGCGTCTCACTCCAAGAAGTATGTCATGCTGCGGGTTGGTCTTCCTTGCACACTTTTATCAGGTTTTATAGCCTGGACCTGGACTACATGCCAGGGTCACAAGTGCTCTCATCCTAAGCTCTTAGTGACTTCACACTAGGACAGGAATTTGTCAGTATGGTGCAGTGGGTATTTTGCTCCCCATAATGTTGACGTCAGACACAGCGTGGAGTTCCCTCAAAAGGGAACATCTCAGGTTATGACTGTAACCATGGTTCAGTGAGAAGGGATCGATACATCACATTGCCATGCTATACTCCCCACAAGCCTGTGAGCAGCTTGCTTCAGCCAATCAGAAGCTGACACAGCTTTGTTCTAGGTATCCTTTATAGATTTCTCCATTACACGTTGCGGGGTGATGTTATGCCATTCAGGCTTGGAATAGTTGCACACGTAGTGTCTCGTTCCCTTCTGAGGGAACCATGGTTACAGTCATAACCTGAGATGTTTTTTTGGTTGCGACCAACCAATAACCACTGGCTAAAAATGAAAAAGGGCACTTTACTGTTTTGATAAGTGTAAGAAATTATAAACTGTGAAATCTGTTCTCTGACACAATGAACTGTTCATGAAGTTGATATGACATTCAACCTTCAATTTTTTTAGAAAATATATATTTTAAGCTGTGGCACTGAAAATCGTTGAAAAAACACCCTCTGTTTTGTAAAAATGATGCAACGGGACTGTAAGATTTGCAACCATCCAGAACTACAGCAGATCTCTGGTGTACTCCACTGTTCTGTCAGGTTTCTGTAATGGGACGTCAGTTATCAGGACCACAGCGATCAGTGCCCAACACAGAAGACTGCAAAGGCTTGACCACACTGAGAGAACATCCACCCCCTCTGTCTACTTCTTGCTTTTTCCTTTTTTAGAGAAGTAACGAGTGGAATCATCTCACAATTACAGGAAAAGAAGTGACTTGTTTTATTTATCCAGCTCAAGTTAAAAAACATGATGAATATTGAAAAATCCAACCGTGTTCCACTCATTGAGGAGACGATTAAATAATTTCTCCAGAACCATCAGAATTCCTTTAGCTATATGTAATTAATTGGGTGCTTGCTACTTTATGATGTATCATTCATACATGAATGATCATCACCATAAATTTTAAAGTGTCCTGAATAGCTAGATATTGATCTCATTCACGATCAATCAATGGCCAGAAACAGTGGGATTAAAACAATAAAGTGAGAATGAACAACTGTATGGAGAGAAGAAATAAAATAAAAAATACACTGAGAAACGTAAACTTTTTCTCAAGAATGTTATTTTAATACATAGTCTAAGTATTCCTCATCTTCACTTTTTAATCTTGTTACTGTTTTGTCAAATCCCATGAACTAACAAATACCAGGTCTTTAATTATCATATTTCAGGAAGTGAAATAATTTTGACATAACAGCAGAAACATCAGTAAGCATTAGCAACAAATTTTATATATTCTGTTTGTTTATATATTCTATGAGAGGTAGTAGTTAGTTTGAATCACTTTAAAACAATCAATCCTGTTTAAAACAAAACACACTTTAGCTTTTAATTTACATCCTGTAAGACATTTAGTTTGTATTATGATGATGATGATGATGATGATTTTGTCATTGTTTGTAACTAAGGCAGCTATAATTACAGATGTTTTTTTTTCAACTGCTTACACGCATTTTCAAAACTTTGCCTCTTTTTTTTTCAAAACTTTACACACAAATCCAAGAATTGCACACACAAAATCTCTTGCAAAATGAAGCACTGCATTCAAAATATCACAAACACATCCCAAAAGCAAACATTTGCCTTATGTTTCAAACACCTTTGCCATAATATTCTATTTTTGGATATATCATATATACACAGTTATTCAAAACCTAAAGCTCTTCTTTCATGAGCTCCTATGTACATTTCTGTGCAAAACTGAAAGGCAGAGAGATGTTGAAAAATTCACAGTAAACATGAAAGCAAGATTGAAACCAAACTATTATTATTATTACTGTTATTTTTACTGTAAGCATTTGTGGTTCTGAATACAGTATTACACAGTACGAAAGAAAAGAAATACA
Organism: Hypophthalmichthys molitrix; assembly: GCA_037950675.1. Classification (NCBI taxonomy): domain Eukaryota; kingdom Metazoa; phylum Chordata; class Actinopteri; order Cypriniformes; family Xenocyprididae; genus Hypophthalmichthys; species Hypophthalmichthys molitrix. The sequence continues at coordinate 24,423,071 of CM075509.1, forward strand.
TGAACCATGTGTAGTTGGACAGAAACAATGGTTGTGTTTGAAAAAGGAAATCAATAAACTTGTTAGATTTTTGTGTGTTATATAGAGAATTGTGTGTTGTGTTTTGCAAAAAGTGTTATATGAAATTGAAAACTGAGTCGAAGGCCAAGAAATAGTCTATGGTTTTGCAGATTTTGTGTGTGGTTCTGGTGTTTGAGTGTCAGGTTTCAGAAATTGTGTGACAAGTAAGGATTTTGTGTGTAAGCAGTTGAAAAAAACCTGTAATAAAGTGGGTGAATTTGAACAGAGTCTGGTCACAATTAAAAAATACAACAGCTGTAATTTAAATTTTTTACTTTAAAAAAGAAAACAAACAAACAAACAAAAAAACTGATAAGTAGAAGAAGTAGCAGAGAGAAGAAGTCTGTTGAAACTGCTGAGAATGCCACTCTTACTTGTGCTCCATTATGAATCACATTTGACTTTTTATACTATAATCATGGAAGCTTCTCTCTCTCTCTCTCTCTGTGTGTGTGTGTGTGTGTGTGAAGTTTCATTGTCATTGTCTTAAGTAGGCCCACACCCTCTTTATTTTCCCTTCACCACACCACAGAATTGCAAAGACGCATTGATCCCATCCTTGTGTCAATGAAACCACAGAGTGATGAAACCGTGTGTGTGTGGCTGAACGAATAGTGACCAAAACAAGGCCTGATCAATCAAAGGCTGGGCTAATTGATTGGTGGGCTCACACCATTATACTGAAAGAGACCGAAGCAGAGAAACAGAACCAATATGTGGGAGATTGTGGCGACAGGGACAATCACACAGCTCCAGTGTACCGTCTCAGGTAAGAATGCTGGAAATTTATTCTTCTCTGTGTGATGTAGAAGCCTGAAGAAATCATATTAAATACATTCTAAGCATGTAGCATGCACACCAAATCAAAACAACTTACATCTACATGTGAATCAGCTAGAATTTGCAGGTGCGATATGCAGTCGGTGTGTGTGTGTGTGTGTGTGTGTGTGTATCTGAGATAAACATACTGTGATGCTGTTGAGAGGGGAGGAGACAAACGTGCAGCTTATGAGGAAAGTGTGTGTGCACATCAATGAACTGCCTAGTGTGTGTATTCACTATTAGGTCATAGCACAGTGATACTGTATTCTAATACAACATTTTCATGTACTAAAATGAGAATATCTATACCTATTTTAGGGTACAAAATATATATTTTATATTAATACATGAGACATTTTGTTCAGTGAAAGACATGTTTACAGCTAAAAATTCAGGATTCATGAATATTATTACAAGAAAATAATTTTAAAAAGTAAATAAATAAATAGTTAATTATATAAGAATGTTCATTTTTTTTAATATTATGTCTGTCTGTTCCCTTATACAACGATAGAATGACTACACTATTAAAACACAGTTACAACAGTTTGAGATTCCATAATTACATCTAACAAATTAACAAGAAGCATCAACAATGAACTCTGTAGATGTCTAGATCAATAACACTCAGCTAATTCACAATACATAAAGAGCTGATGAAGAGGAGCCGCATATTTTCATTAAATCTATACTTTAGCAGACAACAGAAGGAAAGACATAATGTTTTGAAATAAATAATGATCACAGAATCTGAGAGATTAAAATACAAAAATCAGGTGTTATTTATACAGTAATTCACTAAAATATTTACGTTTTTTAAATTATTAAATTATACAAAATAGTAAAAAGTAGTAGAAATTAGTAAAAAATAAATTAAATACAAATGATAGAAATATTAAATTAATGAATCAAAATAATCCATTCTGTATTAAGAATTATGGAAAAACTCCCATCTTCTACACACAAGCAAAAAAAAAAGTACTTTATGAAAAAAAGCATAAATTATTTATTATTATTAATAATAATAATAATAATAATAAAGCAATTAAACCATTAAAATATGGAGAATTCTAAGGAAAAGGGAATAACCAGTTTTACTGGCCTTAGATTATTACTGAAAAAAATTATTTATTTCCAACATAAAGATTTAATAATTAAATTTAGAACTATTATATGGTTGTACATTTCCAATAATTAACTATTTGTAAATAGTTTAGCTGCACATGTTATAAAATGCAATGTGATTAATTTAGTAATACACCTTAAAAGAGTTAACAAAAGTAAAAATGTGCACAGTTTCCTGTGATGGGTAAGTTTAGGGGTAGGGACAGAAAATACGATTTGTACAGTATAAAAACCATTACGCCTATGGAATGTCCCCACAATTCACAAAAACAAACGTGTGTGTGTGTGTGTGTGTGTGTGTATGTATGTGCAAAAGGGGTGCCTCTCTTCAGAATAAATCACACACACAATGGACGAGTGCTGGGATTTCACACTCAACGCCTTCCTCCGTGTGTCCTATTCTCCTCGCACGTGTCAGGGAAGAATAAGGAGCCCCTTCACGCAGTGTGACAAATCTCTCCTCCTCACACATATCCTTTTGTGTAAAGTTTCGGAGCATCTGACACACACACACGGCCCGGGAATTTGCTCGGCCTGGCACGTGCGTGGGTGTGGGTTGCTATCTTATTTTTGTATAATATTAAGTGATACACTTGTTAGAAGAAAGTTGGAGCAAAATCTTTTGTACTACGTGCTTTTCTGTCAGATCTTCTGGATTGTCTGCCAGGATGCCGTTTGAAAGGGCTTATTGTTCGAATGCTTGCAGTCCACTCCACAAGGGCTCTTGCTGTAAATACGGCAATTTGACTCCGGCTAGTGGAAAGTAGCTTTGACAGCAGCTAAATAGGACTGCACCACAAAAAGAAATCAATACTGGACTCCTGTTCATGGCAGCCTGCGTCTCTCCCCTCCCCTGATTTATACAAGAAAACCTTTGGGCTTTCCATTGGAAAGAATGCAGCCGCTCACATTTGTGTGAAGAAAGGTTTAAACGCTTTTAAAAAATGAGTTCTCGGAAACCTTCTGCCTAAATTTCTGGAAAACAACATAGACTGTGCTAAAGGGTTTTGCAGTGAAAGAGTATGAATACAATGTATTTGTACAATTTTCAAAATTGTGCGTGTCTCATTATTGATTTCACCCACCAGCACCTCAAAAAACTGAGTAAATGCATTTTGTCTCCTACATTAGTCCAAGATTTTTCTTCCTAACAACCACACTTGAGATGCTTAAAACTTTAGGAGTTGACACACTTTTAGAGAATTATTATTTTAAAAAAGAGATGCTGCATTAAGAAGCCTTCAGATTGTTTGTGCATTAAATGCACATTAAGAATATGAATCTAATATCAAAAGAAATGCTGAAAAAAAGTAGGAAATAACCCAAGGTTATTCAGAAGCAGTTCAGTCTTTTGCTTACTAACCTGATGCTCTTTCAAATGTAGCTTTATATTTTTATCTTAAACATTAATATGTATTTTCCTCACACGTATCAGTAGTTTAGAAATCTATAATTTATGCCTAAACTATGTGAATAAATTCTGTGCATTAATTTACTGTGTTAATCAAATTTACTTGAAAATGATAAACATACATATTTTCATTAAAAAAAAAGCAATTTAACTTGAAAACATATCTAGAAATAAATAAAACATAGACTAACAATTTTAGAAAACCATATATTTTTATTTTGTGCTAGTCACTCTAAATAATTGTATTAATATTATTATTATTATTGTAGGCATGCATGGATGTTATGTATCAAAGTAAACAAGAGAATCTGCTGATTCATGTGATGCCAGTTTTGTCATTTAGTATTAACATGTTCTGAAATTTTAATTTCTTATCTCAAAATTGGGTTTTATTCTTTATATTTTTACACAGAACTTTATAACTTCTACTGTCATGTTGATCTACATTTTTCTCGGTTTCTGTAATAAACATTATTTAAACTATTGAACTAATTCTTTTTCAATTACTGTGCATGCAGCTTCTATGTCCTCATATTAACTGTGAGACTACACAGAATATTGGTAGTTAAAAAAAAAAAAAAAAAAAAAACATTTCAGGAACATTTAAAATGAACTTAAAAAAGGAGAAAGCTGAAAAACAGACATTGTGACCAGTTACATGACCTAAGGTATACATTTTTCATTAAACATTGATATAAATTTGAAATTATAATCTTAATGTTGATAAAAAGTGTCAACTACTATCAATATATCCTGTAATTTAATAACTAGGCCCAAAATGATCATTACCACATAATCTAAACGAGAGAGAGAAAAAAAAAAGAAAGATTGTCAAAATGGGAAAAGGATAAACTTTAGACAATGAGGATTTTGTAAATGAAGAAAGATAAGCTGAACAATGATACAAAGGTTGCAAGTTATTAAATGAAGAGAGAGATGAAGGAGTGGAACAGTATTGATTTTGAACTGTTCCCTGAGGCTTTACAATGGCTATCAGGCCAGGGGGATGGTGTGTATATATATATATACACACACACACACACACACACACACTGCAAGCGGGTTAAAAGTGAGAGGATAATGACCCTACTGGTTAAATTGTCACTTATACTATAGTTTTGTCTTGCACACTCCACTAATAACAGAGTGAAAGTATCACAGCTCTCATACAGTATTTCTGTGATGGCTGTCTCTGATGGTGCACAAACACACCAACCAAGCTCATATTTATGCTATTAAGATCTTTATCTTCAAAATGAATTGTTACTATTATGTGAAGTGTAATGCTATATGCTTGCCTCATATATTTATATGAGTTTTAGTGTTAAGAAAGCTGAATATGTTGAGTTTTGTGCAGAAGTTTATTATTATTATCATTATCAATATATTATTATTGTAATACACAATAATTACTATACATTTTGAGATGGTTTAAGCATATAAAAATATTTAATAAATCAGAAGGTACCAAAACATTCAACACAGAACACACACTCTCTGAATTAATCATATCAACAATATGCAGAGACTAGAAAATAATAAAATGTATTCATTTAATACTATATAATTGACTGAATAATAATATTATGTTTCAGAATATTGTACAATCTCAGAAAAACTGTATATTTAATTTTACAGTTTCATAAAATTTTGCTGCATGCACATTTAAAAAAGGAGTTTTACCTGCTTAATGTAAAGTTTAGCTATTTCTTTTACACCATAATACATTTCTTTTTATTCTATTCATTATTTTAGAAAATAAAAAATAAAAAAATCCCAAATTATGTAATGTTATAGTTTAAGAAATGTGGTTTGGATTTATACATTTTCTGTGTTAAATGTGCACATATTTAAAATTTTGTATTGGCACCTTGTGTTTGTACATTTATATGGTCATACATATTTGAGTACAAATCTACAGTGTAATAAAATATAATATCATAGTGGCCCATTTCTTGAATCAGACACATATTGATATTAATTGAACTTTGAAGTTAGCTTTATGGAGCATGTTTTACAAAAGGTCTTTATTTTTCTACTTATAATATTGTTCCTGCTGTACAACTTTATGAAATCAGATGCTGGATGAGCGAAGCTTCATTTGTCTTGGTCTTTAAGTGGGGTGGGGTATGTTGAGGGGGAAAGGGGGAGTCGTTCTATCCATCTGTTCCCCCAGATATGGCACTAAAGCAGTGACCACGCTGATCATCCTAACTGACAAAGGTCAGAATGACCCTTGACCTTATGGCCGCTAGTTGAGTGCAGTGGACATCTGGGCACAGCCATCACTAATACACATACACAATATGGTCTGCCACGTGCTGAGGATATTTTTTCTGCTTTTTTTTTTTTTTTTTTTGGCAAGATAAAAAAGAGACTCATTTGAAAGTAGTGTCATATTTTTATGAGCAATATGTCCTTGGCAGGATAATGGACTGTAACCATAGACGTTATTCTTTTTTTATTAACCATTACACCTATTTTAATTGTAGATCTGATAATTTGATACGTGAAACACATAGTATAATGCAACTGCTTTACCATTACATTTTCATAAATCTATAACAGAAATGATATAATGTGATTTTAATTGTCATTTATATGCCTTGATGTTTTATTTTCATTGATTCATAGTTACAGTATAAAAAATGTTCACAGTTTTTTTTTTCTACCATGATAACCAGTTTTCATAAAAATACCTTGTTACTACAGTTTTTGTCCCTACTGTAAAACAATAACAAAATGCTATGTTACTATGAGATCTCCTTCAGACAAGTATTCATTTATTCATTCATTTATTCAGGACAATGTTGTATAATACCTGGTTTTAATAACTGGGGTGGTTTATTGGAGTTTAATGTTTAAATATTTAGCATTTTAACTGAAATTATTATGTTAACATGGTGTGATCTGATAATAAATGTAGAATGCTACAGAATATGTTTGATAGCAAAACTAGAGAGACCAAATAAGAATGTGCTGCCAGAATTTAATTATTATCATTTCTGGGTTACAGCCAGCATGCTAGCATTAGCATAGCTGGGTTAAAGCCAGTATATTAACATCGCTGGATCAAAGCCAGGGTGTTAGCATTAGCCTTTGCAGAGTTTGACAGGTATTTATATGGAGGAGCTGATAATAAATGGAGATTTCAGAGAGGAGTCTGAGGGGTGCTGACATGTTAGCTGATAACCATTTCAGTGTTTGTTTACATGTGTCTGTGAGGGCTAGCTGGGTGACTGGCTTGCTCACTCCTTGAAAATCACTGATTAATGAACAAATCTGCAAGAGATACGTAGACACTAAAGCAGATAGCACAGATTATCATGATGCATCCAAACATCAGCACTAGATGGAGCTGATGGAGTTCACTGACCATAGTTTCTGCCCAAAAAAAACAACATAGTTACTAGATATATTAAACGCATACTTATTTCTACGAAGACATCAGATTTATGTTAATGAATGCTGTGTGTCCACTGTGGATTTTCCTAATGCACTTTGAATGGAGTATACAGTAGGCTGAAGGGAGGTCAAAGATCATGGCCTCAGAGGGTTGAATGGCCCCTGGCCAGCAGATTGTTAATGTGCTTGAGGGGTGTGGCACTGTCACAGTGAAACGGCATTATGCTCATTTACTTACTCAGTATGAGCGAAACACACCAACACTCGCAACAATGATCATGCACCAACAATGCATGATCATGTAACAGGACCTCATCTTCCTCAAGAGACAAAAGAACATTTAAAAAAGAAAAAAATGTATTCATTATTTATGATTGTTTGATTGTAGAATTGTTGAATTAAATTTGTTAGCACAGTTATTATATTTGCTGCTATTATGTTTCAATAAATCTCTAGCGGTAGGCCTACCTCACATTATGATGAATACTTTAAAACTATAGCTTCTCAAGCTACTAATAATTTAAGGTAGCTTCGAGTACCTTTAGTAAGATGGGATGAAAAAAGTAAAAATACACTATATTCATATTTTTACACACACACACACACACACACTATATATACATATATATATATATATATATATATATATATATATATATATATATATATATATATGTCTTTTTTTCTTCAACATTTTTCAGATTACATAATATTACATAGTTTTGCAGAAAGAGCTGTATTAATCTGGTACAAAATGTATTATAAAACCTATGTACTTAAAAGTAAAAGAACATGTCAATGTCATACAACTTACAGACAACCCAGCAAACATTTGGACGTTTAATGACCGTTGAAAAGACGTCCCTCCGACACGTCCCATCATGGTTGAAAAATAGTTCCAAAATGAAATTTGAACGGACATCTTAGACGTGATCTTATTAGTTAATTAAGTATTAAATATTGAACTACATGTAGCTAAAAGTCAAAGTAACAATTATACATGCAACCCCAAAGACATGTACAAATGTATCTGAATGCATTTTTAGGAAATGTTCTGTTACATGTTTTTACCAATTTATGCCGCCCTACCGCGACTATTTTTGGCCAGGGACATGATGTAGCCGTCGGAGCAATGTTTGCTGGGAACAGACAAATCTGCAGTCACTTTGCATTACGCATGTCTTCAGTGTGCTTTTTCATGTGAAGTTTCTGTAATAGATGGAGATGTATGGGGGTGGGGGGTACCTGGACTTGATTGCAGATGGGGGCCGTTGGAACGATCACAAAATCAATGGAATGCGGAACACAATTGTGGTAGGGCCCGTGATGAACATTTTATTAGGGCTTTTCACACTGCACTTTAACCCCGGGTTATTGTCATTTCTAAACACCACTTTTAATACCGGGGTTATGAAACCCTGCTCCAGAGCAGGGTTAGCACCACTTTTGCAGTGTTAACCCCACATTGCGGTGCCAAACTTAAAGTGTGAAACTATACTGTGTTTGAATGTTACAGCTAGATGCTTAGCAACAGACAACCAATCGGAAACACTGTGCATTGTACATAAACAGTAAATTTAGAGTTTGAGATAAAAAATGTCAAATGCTGACAAAAAATGCAACAATTTAGGGCTTTTCACACTGCGGTTAACCCCGGGTTATCGTCGTTCTAAACACCACTTTTAACCCTGGGTAAAGGAACGTTTCACACTTATAATTTAGAAGCGAGGTTAGCACCGCTTTTTACCCGGGGTTATGAAACTCTGCTCCGGAGCAGGGTTAGCACCGCTTTTGCGTTGTTAACCCCGCATTGCAGTGCCAAACTTGTACAGTCTGAAACAATGTGGTGTTAGAATGTTACGACTAGATGCTTAGCAATGGATAGCCAATAGCGTGCCTCATATTCATGTGCTTTAGACCGTCACAAAGACACTACACATTGTATTTAAACAGTAAATTCAGCGTTTGAGAGGTAAAGTGTCAAATGACTGAAAATGTGACAATTTGAGTGAATAAGAGACAGTTTCATTCTTACCTTTGTAGTCCGAAATGTCCATTCAGTATAAACTCGATAGTACAGTCAGCAATACGAGGATGTGCAATTCTAGAGCTAAATACAAGTTGCATGCTGCATTTATCCAGTCAATGACACTGACACTGCAAATATGCAAATAAGAACTTTAACCCAGGGTTTAGGAATGTACAATGTGAAACGTGAGTTTATGAATACCCAGGATTAATTGTTAACCCCGGGTAAATTATAAGCAGTGTGAAACGTGAAGCAAGATAACCCAGGATTCCATTTACCTGGGGTTTAGAATGACCCAGGGTTAACTATTTCAAGTGTGAAAAGCCCTATTTTGAACCAACACCACATTTGTTTTCTTCACCCTGTTCATGCCTATTGTGAGAATAATTTACACAAATTATACAAACAGTATTCAAGCCACCATTGTGAGCAGTTGAACAGGATATTTCAAGAATCAGACCTGTTAGTAAATACAGCTGTAAATATTACTGTGTGCACATATCTTCAATTTTAGAACAAAGCCATAGAACAGTGGCTGCAACTAAATAGCAGCAAACAAAGTACTTCTGTACAAAAATAGATGCAAAATGGTGAGCAGGAATTTCTGTACAAGGACTCATATGAATCAATGTTTAAACAAACTGATTAACTGAAATTCATCAGATTTTGACATTTTATTGTGTAGTATTACTAATTAGGTGATTATACTAAATCGTCAAGAATTGGAAACACCCTAAATTATATATCCAAGTGAAAACAAGTGCTCTGTGATCTACTTCCCTACTGAAAAATCCAGCATTGCTGGTCACCAACATAGGGTGTTTTGCACACTGGGACCAGCATGGGATGCTGGTTGCTGGTGAACCAGCATAAGGTATATTTTGCATGCTGGGACCTGCTTGAGATGCTGGTGTGCTGGTGGACCAGCATATGTTGTCTTTTGGTTGCTGGTATGATCCCACCAAGACCACAACAAAACTTGTGTATGTGAAAAACGCATATTGCTGGTTTCATGTTTACACAATTAAAATCCCCAAACACTACTCAGTTTTTGTATGGTCCTAATCTATATCCTAATAAAATAGATTCACTCTACAAGTGATGATTAAACATTGGTGATAAGAATGCTACAGAATATGGTGTTTGTTTCTTTCGTATGGTACATGTACAAAGGTTGTTGAAGTCTGTTTGAAGTCACCATTATGGTGATTAGTGTCCCATTTAGTTGGGCACTTGGCCTTTGACTTTGGTTGAATTAATTCTCTTTCAGCAATTGTTGAAAGTGCATGCTATCACTATCACTAAATGCATGTTGCTGGTTTCATGTTTACACATTAAAATCCCCAAACACTACTCAGTTTTCAAATAGTCCTAATCTATATCCTAATAAAATGAATTCACTCTACAAATTCACTCTAAATGGATTCACTCTACAAGTGATGATTGAGCATTGGTGATAAATACCTGTGGTTAACAAGCAAAATTTATTTCTTTCATATGGTACATGTACAAAGGTTGTTGAAGTCTGTTTGGAGTCACCATTATGGTGATTAGTGTTCAATTTATTTAAGCACTTGGCCTTTGCAGAGATGTTCACGAGTGTTTTATCTGGAGTCCGAGTCAAGTCTGAAGTCTTTATCACTGGAGTCTGAGTCAAGTCTGGAGTCTTTTTTGTCACGAGTCCGAGTCGAGTCTCGAGTCATTACTAAGAGTCACGGTTTGTTATACAGTAGTTTGTTATACAGCTTCATGGTTATTGATGACAGACATTATCAGAAAATGTCAAACCTCGGAATGTTTAAATCAATAGAAAATTGTACACATGCTGATACGTTAAATTATGAGCTTTAAGTAATAAATGGATTAACATCTCTTTCTATCTCTCTCTTATGGACACACATTAAGAAAGAGAAAAGCTGCATATAATACGAAAAGATTGATAAAATGTAGTGCTAGGTTTAAAGGCTAGATTTTTTTTGTGATTATGTGAAAAACATATGGCACAGTGGCTCCCGTCATGTTTCATGGGACTCTTATGACATTTTGGAGTTTACGTGCAATACACGGACATACGTAATCAAATTCTATGACAAGAGTCTGATCTACGCAGATATTATAAAGCCATTCAAACACAACACAAATTCTTTATTTATTATATCAGTAGTTAAGAGTAAAAGACTTGAGTTGTTTTTAAAATATTCACAAGTCTTTTGTGTCAAATTGAGTCAAGTCTGAAGTAATTTCAGGTCGAGTTCGAGTCAAGTCTGAAGTCCATTAAAATGAGTCACTAACTCGAGTGCAAATCTCTGGTGCATGCTATCACTATTTTCAACAATGTTTAATGGTCTTGACTGCGCTGACATAGATTTTACTATGTGCACTTTTTGACAAAGCTGAGAATGACAGAATTCAGGTTGAATACTGTGCCAGCCAAGCTACTGTCATTGAGATGAATAGGACTTGCTAACAGATAGCTTTCCCCAAGTATTTCAGAGCTCCTTGGATAATACATAATGATTTAGGCAGGTCTCAGAAACTGCTTTCTCACAGGTACAAAGCTATTTGCAAGTCTCTTTGAGACTATGGGACAGAAGCTGTTGGCTTATAGCCAGAGGCTTTGCTCTAAGCACCTAGTTTCATCAACAATAATGAAGCTCGGTGTTGAATAATGAAGCACACATCTCTCTTTTATAAAACCATACCTGCAATTAAAAACGCTGTTGCCCATTTCTGGCTCAACATTCCTGTGGCATGTTGCATTGTAAAAAATGACCAGCACAGTAATTTTAAAGTCTGTCTTTTGTCGTCTGTCTCTGGTGATGACAGGCAGCTCCTCTTCAAGAGAAGAGATATCCAGCTATTGTTCGCTTTTTAATAATGTAGCTGGCAAGGGCAGGGAGGAACCCTTCATTTCTGATCATCACTTAAATCTGCTGGCCTTGAGAAATGCGTTACACAATGATCTCACGTCAGGCCTCATTTGAGCCTGTGTATAGGGGATGTTTTTGTGGGGTTATACGAAAAGCCTTTGAGGATGAACGTCCTTTATAGCAACACATAAAAATGAGTGTTCCCCCCAAGCCTGTGGGGCTCAGTGTCAGATTTTTCACTATTCCAGCTGTCCGTGAACCATAACCTCGTACTCAAAGGAGCGACCGCAGTACCATGAAGCAGACAGGACTGAAGTGTGTGGTGGAGCAGTTGTTCCAAGGACAGAGTGAGACTGAAAGGATAAAATCTAAGAAAAAATAGAAATAAATAATTAAAAAAAGATTTCTTAATGGAGGCTCTCAGTTGAAGGTCAAAAAGAGCTCATTCAAAGTTATTTTGAAAGCCGTGTTAGTGTGATATTAAAGTGTGATATTACATCTATACAGATGTATGGAATTCTCTCTTTCGTTTGCATCAGATCTTGGATACATGGTGGCTCTACTGTTTACTGTACAATTGCAGTTATTAATAAATCGTTGGTTTATATTTTTTTCTCCACTTGAATCTGGTTGAAGCTTCAGATCTGGTGTGGTTCTCTGGTAAATTTCACCCTTTGACAGGTGTTTGAAATGATGGTGAAATGTAGAAATCCTTTCCTTACTGATTTGGTTTTTATTTTGCAGCAGTGACAACACTTTACTACCGTTAAGAAAAAGAAGTTTATTCAAGTGTGCTATTAGTATACATCGTTTAAACTAAAAATACTTTCAGTATACTTTTTATGTACTTCACAGAAATATACTTTATGTACTTCTCAATTTTTCCTTACAGAAAAGTGTATTTAAAGTATATTTGGAGTATACTTATACTTTTGATCGAGATATACTTAAAAGTATAATTAAGTATTTTAAGTGGCTTAATCATTTGTTTGAGTAGCCTGTTAAATGCTTTTTTTTTGTTGTGATGTCATGTTTACAAACTTACATTGTTTGAAAATATTGATTTATAAAGAAAACAGATATGTTCATAATTCTGAGTATCTGAATTTTTGTGATGGCTAGTCCACTGGTAGTGTACATGAAATTACTTCAAATCTACTATACTCTTTTCCCACCACTGACTAAATCCACTGGCTATCCATGTTTTAACTCTTATATGGTGGGAGCACTGTTACGCTTCTTCTGAAAGAGTACTGAATCTCCGGATCAAAACACAGGCGAAGAAGAAGCAGAACATAATGATAGAAGATTGCTGACGCAAATGTAAAATAATGTGATCATCAACATAAACAGCATATAGATCAAAACTGCCTAACGTTACTGAATGAAGTGTCGACCCAGGACGAGGATTGGGACTGTGGAGCTTTGGGGGGTGTTGATGATCTTGATCTACTACATCTGTGTTTTGATCATCGTTTTGAATCCCATCCGGAGTAGTCCATAGTCTTTGACAACAATGCAATTTTCTCAGTTTTTTGTGTATAATATTGCTTTTTTTATGAAACTTACCCACATTCAAGTGTTGATAAAAAAGGATTCATAAAGCTAAAATGTTTTTAAAATGGAAAGAGTTAAAGTGCAGTTAAAGGTATATTTCAAGTATAAAAATATAATACCTAAATAGGAACATCGAAGTATACTTAAAGTGCAGACATAATATATAAATAGGAAACTGTATGATGTTATGTTAACTTAAGTATACTTGCAGCGTAAAACTACTAGGCCTAAACGACTAATTTACTGAAGTATACTTCAAAGTGTACTTTCATAAAAAAAAAAAAATGTGCAACAAGTATTAAAACAGTAAACTACTAGTATACTTATGAGTTCACTTGTAGTACAAATTCAGTACAAATGAGAAACATAATTGTGAACTAGTTTACTAGTGTTATGCTTAAATTACACTTACTGGGCCAATTTAGTCCCAAGCAGTATTGAAATAGTACACTTATAAGTATACTACTAGTACATTGATATTAGTATACTTACTACATACAGTATACTCAAAAATATACCTGAACATTATTTAAGTATACTTCATAAAATGAACCTTTTTGTAAGGGTATTGTATGGCTCATATTGAAAACTGTCCTTTGTGTTTGCGTCAGGTTAATTAGTGATACTTTAAAGTAGTAAAGTACTTTTTCTTTTTCTTTAATGGGAAGGCTTAAGGTTTGTGTTAGTCAGTAGGCCTGGTTATAATTAGCTTTTTATGGAAGCTGTAAGTCTTGTGATAGCTAGGTGTGTGGTGCAATGGTGAACTGCTTGAATATAATGAGAACCAATCACTCAGCACAAAGAACACATCATCTATAACCATCTGCTGCTGGGTTGGTCATATTCAAGTTTTCAAAGCTTTCATGCAACAGTTATTAATATTGTGTCAAATGGTTCATAAAAATATCACATTCTCAGAAGAATTTGCTTTAATATACACTTATACACTTTATATTCACTAATAGTCCTCATACAGGCCACCTGCATATGGTCTTAAAGTATTTTACTCAAAGAAACGCAAAGAAAAATTAATAAGCTAAGAGAACCAGCAAATGGAGTGTCATTAATGAATTCTATAAGTTCCCTGTCTCTTGTGTGTTTGTTAAGTTAAGCATTTGGTTATGCTTTCAGGTACCTGTAAGAGTGTAGCACTCTGTTTCACTAAACACATTTTAACTTGTTTAAATTCATTCCACAGATTTTTCCACAAAATCCGTGCAGAAAAAAGTGAAAAAATAGTCCAGTAAACAAGCAAATTTACCTCACTCCCCAGACCCATGGGGGTTTATGAAGGTCCAAAGAGCCACCACTTTCTTTACAAATGTAAAAAAAAAAAAAATTCAAGGTTTATTTGTTAATGTGGTAGCTTTACTGTGCATTATATGTAGTACATGTTTGTAATTGTTATTAATGAAAGTTATAAAAATGTGATTATAAACGCAGAACATAGCTTTTCTAAATAGGAGGTCCATATCAGTCTGGATTGGCTGTCCTTGGGTCAGTAAATGTTTAGAAATGCCTGATAAGAGATTTTACATGTTGCTATAAGAAACATCATTCAAATAAAAAATCAGGAATCACTTACTTTAGTAACATCAATGTTCAGCTGTTTATGTGCAGCGTGTTAAAGAGAAATGATTTAGTGCTCTAGCCTGTTTTAACACGGGATCCTTTAATGCAGGGCAAATGAGATTTAGGGTGTATTTTTAAACTAAATTACATTGTAGAGACGCCACCTCTGTCTCTCTGACCGAGGGACCAGGATACTGTTCCACTCGCCCGCCAGAAGTAATTACATATGCACAGAGAAAGACAGATATGCTGCCCAAATGAGAAACCATTGTGCTGGTAAATGAAATGTTAAAAATGGCCGTTCGGAGATCTGACACAGCAGTCTGCGAACACCCTGAATAAAAATGCGGCTTGCCGAACGTGTGTAGTAATGATGAGCCAGAGTATTCTCTTTGTTATTCTCTACCAATCCGTGCTAGCGTCTGTGAATCTTTAATAAAGCTCAGGGTGAGTCCTGCTGGAGATGAGCTCTTTTATGTCTCTGGGCTCTGATTTGACTTGTCCCAGTAGATTTGTCCATCCAAAAAGTCCTGTTCACCCCATCAATCAGTCTTTGAACATTAAAGAGTGTATGTGTTTAATTATGCATCCTGGTCAAGTTTCAGAGAGTCAGAAACACAAGAGTGCAGAGAGTGCAAATTCAGCAGATGAAAGAGAATAAACCAGCTGATTTACCTGGAGTCCATCAGAACCAACTGTAAACAACATCGGATTAAACATGGGGTGAAAGGTCATTTCGTGCTTTACTGTTTTGCCAGCGAACAGGGCTTGTGTGTAAGTGTGTGTGATTTCTTCACATTCATTAACTAACAACACATCTCAATGCTTATTATTTAACTGCCAGTGTTGCGGGATATCTTTTTGTGAACTTTTGTTTGTGAATTTAGACAACTAATTAAACTAAACTAAACAATAAAACAGGTCCAAAAGATAACAATAGGCAGCAGTGCTTAATTAAAAAAAAGAGGCAAAAATAAAATACAGAGTTTAGATAATGTATAGTGTTTATTTCCAGTAACAAGCTACATTAGCATAAGTATGAAAAGTCACATCTTCTGTATACTGTAGGCTATCTATGTTATATATATATATATATATATATATATATATATATATATATATATATTATTTTTTTTTTTTTATTCTGTTAGTTACAAACAATAGATTTGCAGATTCATTGAAGTCATCACTCCATACAACTTCATCGTACATAATGTTTCTTGCAAAATACATATTTAGTTATACAAATTAGTTATATAACTTGTAATGTTGCCAACCACATTTTTTTAAGTAGCTTGCCTGCATTTTTGTTTATAAGTATACTAGCAAGCTATAGATTCAAATTAGCTAGTTCACCAACACTGCACTGCAACAGTTTTTAGGTTGATGAAAATAGTAAAAAGCCATTGATTCAAATTTATTAAACTGATAATAAAGTGCATATTCCCATTACTATCTTTTCATCTTTTTATCTATCCATATGGACAGTATACTGACATCTCTTTCCTTCTTTCAGTCAGTCATGCCTATTAGGAGTCTAATTATGCACACACACACACACACACACACACACACACACACACACACACATATATACAGGGTGCTTTTTGATCTGGCGCCTCATCTAGCTGTCCCTGTCATTGTGTGGCTTGAGCGACCGTTTGTTGAGGCCCCTACAAGGCCTTTAGAAAGCATTCTGTGTGCAGGAGTGAACACTAGGGGGCAAGCTGAAGACATCACACTGGCTCTTTCCCGTTCACCTATATCTAAACACTCATTGTATTCAAGGAGGATTCATGGAAGCTTTTGCAGTTGGGAAGTTCTGGACTTCCTATTATCATTTTATAAAAAGTTTTGTTGTGCTCCACATTTGTGTGTGTGATTTTAGCTTTTATTTAAAGGTTCATCTGAAATTTTCTCAATGTAAACTTTTTTCTCAGTTTAATATGCTGAGATCTGTTGATTGATTTGCATGAAAAACATAAA
Organism: Hypophthalmichthys molitrix; assembly: GCA_037950675.1. NCBI lineage: Eukaryota > Metazoa > Chordata > Actinopteri > Cypriniformes > Xenocyprididae > Hypophthalmichthys > Hypophthalmichthys molitrix. Next base: position 24,439,908 of record CM075509.1, read on the forward strand.
CATGGAGGCATTTTTTGCTCTGTTTGTTTGAGCATCCCTGTCTGCCTGACATGGCAACACTGTTTAGGGACAGGGCTGTCTATTAATTCAGAAAATGAAAGATGTTTTGGGAAACCTGTTTTGAAAACAGTGGCTGCATCTGAAATCTCAAACTTGCCCACTAAATCCTCCTTTTTCCTAATGAGCTATACTGAGTTTTAGATTATAGGTGGCACTTCTGGTTTGGGGACATTCCACTTAAAAAGACTAAAACAAATGATTTCAAATCATAAGGTTGTGCTACAAATAATCCTCATCTGTCAGTTTGACTGATTGGGTTGTAAAATTTCCTTAAGACTTCAAGAGAATAACGTAACACTTGGTATTTTAATGTGACATGGTATGACAAGAATACCTAAGAGCTCTTTTCAGTAGCTGCATTCTTTTACTCCTGCTTATTTTCGATTTTCTTTTGTATTCCGCTGTAACAGTATGAAAAAGGACAACATATACTGCACATTTGTGGTCTGCTTTCCTGATTTAATTTACAATATATCCCATTAATAATTCAGTGGAATGCACTGAGAATCTCTTGTTTTTCTCCCCAAATCCTCACGTTTCGTGCCAGGTTTGTTTTCTCCCCTTTTCACTTCTAGTCCCTATAAGCAGTGTTTACTGGAATGTTTCTAAAGCAGGTAAATATATTTATTGTCTGTCACAATGAAGACAATTACTTTGAATCATTATCACTCAATGTTTCAGTTAATTATAGCATTTTGGCAATGTGTTACATAATACAGACATATTACTACATTTGTATTTAACAAATACATAATATTTGTTAAATACATTGTTCATGGCCTGTGGATGTTAATGCTTTTACACTTTTAAATGTCTTTTTAATGTTCATTATTTGAAGAGTGAGTAGAGTAATGACTTCTCATTATACCCAGTTTTTGAAAATGCTCATTGCATTCATAGGGCGAACTTTTCGCTGATTGTTTACAGCTTAACAGTTACTTCCATCATTTGCATAAAGCATCACGGGGTGTAGGAAAAAGGTAGATAGAAAAAAAAAAAAAAAAAACAGTACGTGAAAACTAAGTATATCTAGTATGTCTAAATTCACAGTACTCATAAAACAGTAGGTAAAAAGTTCCCGGATGACTTACTACTTCCAACGAGATTCTGAAGTGCACATCCACTGGACACTTTACTATCACATGAGGCCATTGGAGACAATTTGTGAATTGCAGTGAAGCTACGCAACTGACACCGATAGGTCACATGACAATGACAACATTGCAAATGTAGTATGCCCAGATCAAATTCATGCTACAAACATTCATACTATAGAAAGTATTTACTTGTTCACAAGAAGCACCTATTTAGAGTATGCGATTTTGGACACATCCATTATTTATTTATTTATTTTTTGCTATTCCATTTGGTGCTGCATGCACAAATTACACACACTACTTTACAGCAGTCACTCACATTGATGTATTCTACCTTTTGTACGTTTCTTAAAATTTCTTTAAAATGTTCATGACATCTAAACTAAGGTTAATAGTTAGTATCTATGGGCCCTGAGCAGGTGTTTCGCATCAGTTGTTACTATGAATTTTAACTCCTCTAGAATGCTGTATTGACCAATCAGCAACCAATACAACTATTTGTTTTATAATCTGTTTTCTAACACAAGGAAGACATCTGTGTGTGAAGTCAGAATAAAATATCCTTTGATCTGTAAAGTGACTATAGGCGGAATAAAGCCACATTCTCTCTCTTCATTAAGCAGGAAGGGAAGCAAGATTAACTGAACTTCCGCTGGGCCCTTTGTGAGGACAGAAGCTCTAGCATTGTCCGGTTGCGGGACGAAGCGATAGGGGGATGAAAGGGAGCAGGCCTGTGGTGGACGAGAGGGGCCTAATGAAGGGAGATTAGGAAACAGTGATTTGGCTCTCTGGCGGACGCCAGCTATTATGTTCTATTGTGCTGGAGCAGCACGAGCCGAAAGCTCTTGGAGAGAAGGAGAACATGAACTGCTTGTGGTGCAGTGTTAAGGGGCGGCCGGCCCCCACCCACAACACCCCGAAGCTCGTGCCCCACCAGCCTGCTCGCTATTCAACAGTTGCCATTTGACTCTGACAAGATTTACATCGGAGCAGCTGCTACTAACCCCATTGTGTCCAGGCACGGGCTGGGGCGAGCAGGCGCTGTGGCCCGTGTTGGGTAAGGGAGGGCTGGGCTGCTAGTGTCTGAATGTGGGTCAGTGTGGGTGCAGGTGCCAGGAGTGTGTCAGCTCTTTGTAACTGTGTTAACTGTGTCTGACAGAGGACCACATGGTGGCTTACAACGGTTGACTAGTGAATCACTTTATGTGTGCTACATTTGAGGGCATATGCATGTTTAAAGTTGCTGTATAATTGCTGTGCCACTATACTGTAGCATCAATAAACATAAATGTAAAAATAGCTCATTTTTTTACCTTTCTTAAGTAAATGCTTGCAAAATGGAGGTAGTTGCCAAAGAGTTGCAATGCTGTTTTTAGGGTGCTGGTTGCCAGGGTTTTGCTATGCTGTTGTTAGGGTGTTTTGGGTAGTTTCTATGGTGTTGCTGAGATTTTGCTATTATATTCTGGTCTGTAGATTTTTGCCCGTTTTATCATCCTACAAGCGAAAATTGTTAGTCTGCTCATGTAGAAAATAGCACACCTCAACAGCTGCAGTTTATTTTTTTATTCAATACATTTCTCATTCCATTCCATTGACATTACATTCCTTCCCAGACACAATATTTTTTCACTAAAAGTTTAGACTATTTTAAAATGTCAGATTTTGTGTATTTATCTCATAATGCTAAAAAAAATTGCTAAACCAAATAAATACATATACATGAACACATTATATGATAAATTATCAAATGTGATTTTAAGTAATTCCAACAAAAAACGTGTGTATATATATATATACAGTACAGAAAAAAAAAAAAAAAAACATAATATAAAACAAAATAAAATAATAATAACAGTTTAACATAACAGCTGTAGTGCTCTTGCTGTAGTGTCTTCACTTTATCCTCCTATGAATTCTATAATTTTTCTTTATTATATTAAATTGTACCTATTTATACATAAGTTCTTTCTGGTTCTGGAATCTGATTGGCAGAGAGCCTTTTCCAGCCATGTGATATCCCCCCAGTTTCATCACTGGAACCGTTTCACCTCTTGTATCACTCCACTTGCGGCAACTGTCATGGTGGTTGAGCAAATCCACCATATTTATTTATTTATTTATTTATTTTTACAAATACTTCTGTTGTGTCACGGAATGTAGTTTTAAGGCGTATGAATGTATTTAGACATCAAATATGTGACTCAAATATAAACAGAGCCTATTTTACAATTTGTTTAGACACTTTCGGAGATGTGAGCTGTGCAGCCGTTCAGCCGCTGGCTGGCTCGCTGGCTCATAGATAATGGTTAAACATGAGATATAATTCATTTTGGCTATATCAAATGGGCAATCTTTGGTATTATTAATCTAATACTTGTCCCAGAGCAATTTGATTTGGGTTAAGGGGAACATTAAGTTTCATAACTTTACATTTAGGCTATATTTAACTTAAATTCTGTACTAGAGCGCTGATTTTGTACATTTGACTGAATTATTTGCTTGTGTTTATTTCCTTTTATAATGGCTATTGTTAATTTAAATAAGATTGTTCAATAAATATTATTTTATATAAATAATGTGCCATATTTGGTATTGAGAAAGGGTCTGTTGTGATTGTGAAAGTTACATTATTACACCAGATGGCGGCAAAGACTGTCTTTATGAGTGAGTCAGTAGCAAATTGAAAGGGACTGGTTGTAAACAAGGAAGTTGTTTTAGCGCTGTCATAGGAAATCTTTTAAAAGGACAAAGACATCGCTTTCCTAAGCGTACATTTAAACTGACTTTTTTTTATAATGGATATATTATGGACGTCGACATGAAGAATGAATGCTATATCAGATGCATGCAGGTAATACACTCGTTTACACTCATAATACCATAATACTTTACTCTATATAATATTAGGTAGAATGAAGCGACTCAACATTCCTTCGTTACTAGTTCTAAAGTGACGTTTTGAAATAGTAACAGAGGCTTGGTCACAACGGTTAAACTGTCAAGTTGAGTTTTGAATCTGTGGCAGAAAGTAGTTCTACATAAAAGAGGGTTTTTAAAGACACTCCATTGTTGTTTCTTAAATATATATTATTATTAATTTTGTGCCAAAGTTTAATTTAGGCTTGGGGTTGTATAGTGATACTTGCAGAAGTTGAGACTACTCATGTCAGACTACTCAGCAATCCAACAATAGTCTGATTGTGCCACAGAACAACATTGTTTACACTCTTCAGAAATTCTTTACTAATAGTTTTGTCATGACAACTCTTGGAGTGTTCGGCATGGTTATGGGTATAACAATGTTGATATATTTGTTCTTGGCGGAATAGGTCTGCTATGCTGCTGCTGTTATTGCTGCTGCTGTTGTTGGTTATTGCTGCTGCAGAGCAAGTAAGACATGCTGCTGCTGTACAATATTGCGTACATGAAGCTGTGCCCTGTAGAGAATGATGTGATTGCAAGCAGGATGAGTAAAGAACTTATTAGCCTACGCCATCCAGAGTTTCATGACAGAACTTTGTATTTCTCAATTAAATATGGACTGGAGAAAATAATTTAGCACAATATATATATATATATATATATATATATATATATATACACACATATATATATATGTGTATATATATGTATATGTGTATATACATATATATATATAGCATAAAAAAATTGCTCGCACCACCTTTAACTAGTTTCAAGGAAATCTTTCATGTTTACTCCTATGATATATTTGACTATAACATTGCAAACCCTCCAGCCTAAACCAGATGTCTATGGCTGCCTAGCTCTTTCCAAACATGCCAACATAATGAGGTGAATGCCGTTGCTATGGAGACGCAGCTGACCTGCAAGCTTGGTGCTCACCTACACTAATCAATGAGATGTTGTTCATTTACATGTCTGAAATATTATCCACCAATTCAAGGTGATGGCATGATTTTTAGTCCATTTTAAATTCCTCTACATCTATATCACATGGATGCAGATCCACTGAAGAAGATGACGATGCATCTACAACACTTTCCATTTCTAAAGGAAGTTGATGATGGAGAAGAAAATTTTGAGGTGGTGTTTTAGTGTTCGCAGACATATAGATATGGGGGAGACCGGGTATGGTTATAACATGGGGAGAGTTGTAACCGCATCAATTCCTCCAATCAGGGATAAGCTAGGAGTCCTATGATCATTTCAGTGTTTACTTTACTGTCCTGTATTTGCCAGGATGTCCCTTATATTAGGCCTAATTGATTTGTCCCATACGTGACCTCCCTTGCCTCGTTAATTGACTGCTACGCTGATCTACCGGCCACTTACTTTCATGTATTTCAGGAGAAGTGGAGGAATTGACGTGCTGTAAATCCGACTGATCCAATTCTCTGAATTGCGGTGCAAACTAACATGGCGGTGCCCATTGCGCGTTATAGATCAGCTAACATGATCATTATAAAGGTTTTTAATTGACAAAACACATTCACTTACACACAATTGAGAAATGGAATATCAGGTAGATGATGACATAGCTGAAAAGTTTGTGAATATTTGGAATAAAAAAGCAAAAATTGAATAAAAGTGATACATCTGTCAAACAGTGCTATTGTGGCTACGGTGTGTCACATGACAAGCATGACACGCATTTTATATTTTAAACTTATGTGTGAAAAGGTTAATATTTTAGCTGATTTGACAAGGAATGATCTAAATGTGTTTATGTCTGACAACCTTTACATCTTTATACACATTACGTTACTTAACTGCAAATACTGAAATGACATACACTGTGTGTTACAGTACAAATATTTTAAGTGTGTGCCTTATTCTGTCCCTTATTTTCCTATAAAGAACCACAGTTGTCCCTTATTTTCCCTTCCTGAAGTTGGCAACCCTAGTGTTTACCCAATTTGTGAAATGTGCCCTATGTAGTCTCCTGGCCCACCAAACCTGCACTCCAAGGTTAACATTATGACTCTGATTGATAATATTCACAGATAGACACACAAACTCACATATTGACAGTATTTATTTATTTTTGTTGTTCTTTACATAGGTACACTGGATGTTCATTAAGCATAAATACCATTAAGAAAGTTGTTCTAGTAGCAGTCGCGGCTCGTCTGTAATGGCAGGTGGAGCAGGGCCTCACCAAAATATTCATCCAAAACATAGACCTCTATATATAAACTGAATCAATAATAACAGGATATAGCGTATGGCTTCGGCAGGCTTATGTGTATTATGCAGGGGCATAATGTATTACTAAGTGGGGCAGAGGGTGCCTGAGCCCTCCCCAGCTCTACAGCGCCTCACTATTTTCCTGTAAATCTGTGGTGAAAAATGGAACTGCAGCATGCTCTAATTTAGAGCCATTGAGGCAATAAACCTATTTTAGATGCATATTGCATAATGTGGCCTCTGTTTTTGCTACTTTTGTTTAATTGTTACAACTTACCCCAGCATGTGTTACAACCTACACCGGTAGTGGGGTAGATTGTAAAAAAGGCACACCATGTATTTAACATGAACTGCATTCATTAAATTTTTAACATTCATTAAAATAGTGACAATCAGGACGTATTTGCTTGTGGACTTCATGTCAGGTGTATTCAATCCTTTTTAATGGAACAAATGAATCTACTATGCTGCTGCCATCATGAAATGAGGAGTGAGCTATCAGCAGATAGCTTCTTTGCACCCCGTAAAAGGGGTTGGAAGCAGGTCAAGCATTTAGTAATAAGCCACTGTAGTTCTAGTGTCATGTGGATAAGAACCTTGTACCAGGGCCTGTGCTCAGACAGAGATCTATAAAACAATGACAGTCTGTGTTGGTGATCCACAACTCATGTCTCGCACACGATAAAACTGGTTGTTTGTTTCTTATTAAATTCCTGTGATTTGTTAGTGGTCAGAACATTTGGACGGAAATATCAATTTACTGAATTTATTGGGAAATAGTTAAGATAGAAAAGAAATGATTCATGTGAAAGAAAGTGATTGATGGTAAATAATTAGTTTGCAGATGCCATTTGGTTTATTCAATGAGAACCATACAATGAGACAAAGTGTCTCTTAAGTGTCCAAATAAATTTTGCAGCCACTATACTGTACATGATATTGAACATAATTCATCAGCAGAACTTGTGTCGTGTTTAAGTGGTGCAGTGCAGAGCTTTGGCCCAGAGTTTTGCTTTTCTGGTGCTGTTGGATCTCTTTTGCCTGAGTGCTATCATACCTTTTACTATCATTTAGTTGTGGGTCCCACGCTGCTGATCCACCAGATGTTTCAGGCCACAGATGATGGATGGCCATCGCTGCGCTGCAGCCTTAAGTGATTGGAGAAGATTGAAGATGTGCAATTCACTTAAGTTTGCTCACCACTGCATCAGGCAATCAGTACGATGAGAAAGAGAGAGAGATGCCCAGGCAGACAGACAGCATGAAAACACACTCACATCAGCACTGATTTAACTCGGCAGAGGTATATCTGACAGGATCAAGCTCTTTAGAAGTGAATTAAACGCTGTTGTTTGTGATTTAGCAGCATGAAGAATATTACCCTCAGTGGGTTATTAAGTCTCATTCTCTGGTATGTGCTGCACCCATTGCTCTGATAGTGTCTTCAGCCAAGTGTGTGTATATGGTATGTCCCTATTTAGATTACAAAAAGTTAGCAGGAATGTGACAAAACTTCCTCTTGGGGACATTTAAGGATGTCTTCATTTGGCACAGTGCTTCCAAAATCATATTTTTTTGTATAAATATAAAAATTTAATATATAGTATAAAAATTAATACAAAAGCAATAGAAGTCGATCACAAACTATTGCTCACGAAATTACGACACATAAAACCCCACAGGTGCACAGATGCTAACTAAAACTAAAATTTAGCTATCATGTGGCATTTTAGCTTATTACTTCATGAAACATGCATAGATTGTAGAAAATGGCACAACTTTACTTACAGTGGATTTTCCCGATTGAAATGAGTCCAAGATCAACATAATCCCATACGTCGATCATAAGTTATTCCACATGAAAAACAATTTTAAAAAATCAGGGGGCGCCAATGGCTAAACAAAAAGGCTACCTTGGTTCCAAATGCTGTAACTTTTGATTTCTTTATGCGATCATCACAAAATTTGATCCAAATACAGCTCACATATAGAGGAACATCACCAAAATAAATTGTCCTCCTACCTTATTTCCTTAAGTTATTGCATGTCAAATATTAAATATAAATAAAATTTCCCTTGAGCAAACTTTTATTTTTTGTCATTATCAGCAGTTTCTCAGCATGAGAATGTCCAAATTTAATTTATTATATTTTTTTATTTAAAAATGTTAAAAGTTGTCTTTCAAACAAAACCAACCTTTTTGACTCTTCTAACTAGAGATTTGGTGTTATGAGTCATTATTTTTGTGCATGTTACACAGAAAAAAAAAAAAAAAAATGCCTACCTTTGTTCCAAATACTGTAACTTTTGATTTCTTCTTGCGATCACCACAAAATTGGATCCAGATACACATATAGAGGAACATCACCAAAAAAGAATGATCCTGCTACCTTATTTCCTTCATGAGATATTCCATTTTATTTTTTTTTTTAAAGTTTCCTTTCAAACGATACCAACCTTTTGACTCTCCTTGCTATAGTTTTGGAGTTACGAGTCTTTACTTTTTTGTGTGTCACTCAGAAAAAAATAAATAAATAAATACCCTTAGGGCTTAAAGGCTTAATAACTTAAAATAATATGATAACAAACACCAGTATGCAATATCAACACATCAGCATAACGGACTGTTTTTGCAGAAGGCACTGGAAGCCTCACACAATCAAGTTACAAGTGGCCGCATCCGCTCGACATTAAAAATAAGGTGGATAAGGTCAGGAAAACGTGAAATCACCTACATTGTGGGCAGCAGTAAATGGTCCCCATGAGGAAAACAGCTTTATAAACAAACCCAATAATATCTTAATGAAAACTCCTAAATGCGAAGGTTAAATATTGTTATATCGCAAAAACAAGTCAACTCACCATGATAGAAAACAAAAATGTCTCTGTGTGTGTGTGTGTGTGTGTGCGTGTGTGTTTGAATGAGAGCAGATAAATGCATGCAGGCCTAATAGAGGAGAAGTTGTGAGCTTGTGAAGAGTGGGGTGACATAGAGGCCTAGTGTAATCTAATAACCGCCTCCATCTTTCTAATGCACCTCTCTCTGCTCACATTGAGAGTGCAAATTCTGGCAATGATGAATAGACTGCTATGAATGAAGTATCCTGTGATATATCAAATAAAAAGTAAATTTGCTTTCATTATTGATGCCAAGGCCTTGGAGTGTGTGCATCCTCTCGGCTTCCATAGCTGCTACAGACAGGCATTTCAAATCATTGCAGCTGGTTCAATATTTCAATACGAAGTCTGCATGTTTCTCTGTTAAAAGACTCACAATGGGATTACCAATGATATTTCTACACCTTATGTTTAGCAAACAGTTCGAAGGCACTTCCTATCCCATAATGTGCTTGGGCAGCTCTTCAGAGTTGCCTTGATCCCCATCAAGGCGGGCAAGACAGGTGAGTAGCCTACCTGGTACTTTTTTTTAGTATCACCTTGGTTGAGGTTCTAAGCGAGCAGTACCGATACTAAAATATGACATGTAAACACTGCAGATCACTGATTGGTCAAAAAGAATCGTCACTACCAGCATCATTGGATGAGACACCAAACCGCCACAGTATCATTTTTTCACATGACTTTTTTAAATGACTTGCTTTAACCCTTTCACACATAAGTTTAAAATATTCTGGCTGAGCCCCCAGTGTGAGTTTTTCAAGGCGACCGTTATTTAGAACGTATCACTTTATTGTTTCCATGGTGATGCGTCATTGCTTGTCATCAGCGCTGTATGACTGATGGTCTGCTTTTATTTAATTTTTCCTTTTTTATTCAAAATATTCACAAATGATTAACTATAGCATGAAATATCTGATATTCTGATTGTCAAATATGTGCAAGTGGATGTGTTTTGCTGTTAACATCTTTATAACGATCGAGTTAGTTGAGCTATATGCATGATGGGCGCCACCATGTTAGTTTTAACCACACAGAGAATCAGACCTGGATTTACAACACGTGAATTCATCCACTTCTCCCGAAATACATGAAAGTAATGCTGCGTTCCATGCAGGTTTTTGAGCTCGTAAGTCACGACTTCAAACCACGACTCACAACTTGTAGCATTCCAGGCAAGTCACGCCAAACTGCCTGAGTGTAAATAAACCAGCATGGCGGACAATACAGGGCTTATGCTCATTTACAATTATTTCTATCAAAAAAGGTGCTTACTCCTTGCTTATTTGAGGGAAACGGAGGAGGAAAAACAGCGCATAAGGCAAGAGAATCTGTTATACCTTTTATTTTACCGTGCACTTACATAAACACCGCATCCGTAGGGGCTGCCATTGTTGTTTCGCGGGCTATGTGACGTCAGAGTGCGGAACTGGGAACTAGTTCACGGGTGGGAAGTCACGGGTTTGACTGCCGTTCCAGTGCGCTTTCATGGGTAGAAGGTTGGAAAAACACGGGTTACGGGTTGCCTGGAACGCAGCATAAGTGAGGCAGTGAACTGGGAAGAATAGAGTAAACTTTAAAGTTACTTAAACAATGCGTATATGCATAAAATGTGTCGTCTAATTATAATGGAAAGGTTTGGTATTGCCTCTTCTATAGACATTAGTGTGTATTTTACAAACTCTAAATGTATTGTTATGTTTATTTAAATGTCTGAAACCTAAAATAAACATTATGTGGTTGAAAACACTGCATATTTGTGATGAAACAATATATGATACGTCTCTGGTTTAGCCCAGCCAAAGCGCAAGCACATTTGAATTTGGCAGTTGATTATGTGATGCGCTGAACGTTCTAATCATATCGGTGTGATTGTACAAAGGGTTAAACGATCATCTTGTGCAAAATTAAATGGCTGCATTGTGGTTAGTAGATGAGGTGGTGGCGCAACTATAAAGATCACTCTATAACCCCACTCACTTTGAAGTGGTACTAAACTGCAGTGGAAAAGCAAACCGAGCCAAAGTAAAGTGAGGTGAGTTAAGTCATGCCAAGCCCAGTTGTACCACGCAGTGGAAAAGTACCATAATAACCACTAGCAACCAACCAGAACACCGTATTGAATTGCCAGGCAAATCACCTAAAACATCTTAGCACCATGGAGGCTGGCTTTGAATTAAGAACCACTCTCATAAAAAATCTAGTTTAAATAAACTGTATGAGAGATAATGAGGTCTCAGAAATGTCATTGCTGGCAGTCTTTAAAATTTTGTTTCGTATGTTTTCCAAATTTTTAATTGGATCTATATTTTGTGTGTGTTCTTATACGCTGACTGAATTCAAACACATTGAGTTCCCTTTCAAGGGAACTCACGCTGCGTCGAAGATGCTGTGGGAACGCCTCTGCGTGATTGCGTCGTGAACCACATGTGCAATCAGTCCAATGGTGTGATAGAACGTCATTGGCGGGTGACGTCATGACCAGGGAACTATAAAGCACACCTGAACCAAACACCGCTAGCTTCCGTGTCTTCAGCAAGCGCTATCTGTGTTTTCTGAAATCGTCTGTCTTATTTGGTGTTGTCTGTCTCTTATATCATATATATATAAAGACAATATTATGGCGAGCAAGCAACAGTTCCTCCCTGCCCTCTTTTCATCATACACACGAGCTTTGCATTGTTTGGGAGCGGAGCATGCCCAAGCAGCTCTCGAGGGAGCTGCTTGTGTTCATTGTGAACAGCTACCATTGAGAATGCTCCACTCCCACCGGGCACTCTTTGAGGAGGGTGCCTCGGCTCGCGTTCCCCATGGCTCGGGTCCCGCTGCTGCTGAGGCACAGCGAAGGGTCTTGTCGTGGGGTTCGCAAATGGATCTTGCAGAGGGGTTAGAGACAGGTGCTGCTCTTTCTCTGCCCTCACCTGCGAGGTCCAGTGCCTCATCTCAGGGATTGGAAGCACGCTCTGTGGTTTCTTCCGCCCATGGTGAGGCACCGATACTGCAACTGTCTGATTCTGAGGAATTAGTTGTTAGTATCAAAGCTGACCCAACATCCACGCTTATGAGGAGCTGATAGAGGTTGTGACTTGTGCCATAGCCAGATTAAATGTCAACTGGCTGGCCGAAAAACAGGAGGTTTGCCAGCAAAGTAAATTAGACGAACGCTTTCTGCTGTCCAGGTCACAGCCTTACCATTTTTTCCCACCCTCCACACTGAGGTGTTGAGGTCATGGAAGAGCTTCATATTGTGTTTTTAGTCTCCAACATCATGGTTATGGGGCGATGCCTTGGGTAGAAGAGACAGTTGCGAGCTATCTCTCTCCCGAGTCAGCATCATCCCTCAAAGCTCATAACCATGCTGTTTCAGTCCCGTGATGTTGGAATAATTAGACGGAATAATTTTCCGTTGGAATTATTACATTTCTTAAATATATACATGTATGTGTGTGTATTTATATATACATAATTATACGCAGAAAACACACACATATATTACGTAAACACAGACTTTTATCCTGGACACGATTAATCACGATTAATCGTTGAACAGTCCTAGTTCATGGCACCTTTTGTCCTTTTTGGGAAACACATTCTCTAGCAAATGTGCAGAGAAGACTTACGAAAACCCAAGACCTCGTTGGGAATCCTAGATCAGAACCTTCAAGTTACCATTGTCAAAAGGTATTAGCTTCAACATTTTGTGGATGTGTATCAGGAAGCGGTAAATGTATGTATCTGCGAGCCATTGAGTCTGATGAAGTCCATTGCTGTCTGATAATGGGAAGGTTAACAGTTTCAAAACCCCATGTCACACCTATTCTGAGACTGGAAATCTTTGCAGCAGTTGTTGTATTTCAAGCGATATGCTCTGCAGCGAATTAGAAATCCAAGATTTGAGTTCTTTTGGACAGATTATACAGTTGTTCTTGGCTACATAAACAATGATACCAGAAGTGTTTGTAGCCAACCGCATAGACAGAAGCAAGTCAAGTCCAAAGCCTGAACGATTGGCTTGTGTTGTCTCTGATGACAATCCAGCAGATTATGCCTTTCAACTGCAGAGCAACTTAAGACCCTAAACTGGTTCATGACAAAAAAGTTTCTTTTATATTTACCAATGCTTTAAGAGCATTCATTAGAAGATGTTACCAAGAAAACAGTTTTGTCAGTTTAAGGAAAGAATTCACAGAACTCAGGAAAAGATCAATAGAAAGTGAAGGCTATAGGATGCAAATTTCTTATGAACCCTCCAGCAGCAAGTCACATGGATGGCGTCAAGGTGGAGTCAAGGGCTCAGAGGGCTAAGGTGGAGCCGAAGGGTTGGAAGTTCATGGCTTGGGCAATGACTCAGAAGTCCATGGTAGATGTGAAAGGCCAGGAGACTAAAGCCATGTCAGTGAAGCCAGAGTAGGGTGTTGAGCTGGTGGAGCAGGAGTTGGTTATGACCGGAGCCAGGAAACCCCCTAAGCCAAATGGAACCAGTGGGAGTCAGGAGGAACAACTTTCATGTCCACGAAGATGAGTGTAGTGTCTACCTCAAGCAGGGCCTTGGGGTGGGCAAAAGGGTGGGAACTGGCTCCTGAGCTGATAGGGTGGTAGCGCTAGCTCTGGGATGGCTTGAGCGGCTGGTGGTGGTTCTGAGATAACAGGGTGGCTGGCACTGGGACAGATCAGTCCTCTGGCTGAGGGTCCATGGCAGGATTGTGTGCAGGCTCGGGGTTCGAAGCAGCCATGTGTGCAGGTTCAAGGTCCGTGGCAGGTGTGTGCATAGGCTCTATGTGTATGGCCAGAGTGCCCATGACAAGTGGCTGGACCAGCTCAGAGATGAGTTCCGGGGCTTGGTGTGGTGATGTCATGCTCCCCATCCACCTCACCCACAGTGAAGTAGGATCTACTCAGCTGTAATGCCAGTTCCACAAACTCACAAGGAGTCCCTCGAGGACCATCTTGTGCACATGTGTCAAACTCAGCTTTTGGAGGGCCACTGTCCTGCAGAATTTAGCTCCAACCAGCTCCAACACACCTGCCTGGACATGTCTAGTACTTCTAAAGACCTTGATTATCTGGATTGGGTGTATTCAATTAGGGTTGGAACTAAACCCTGCAGAACAGTGGCACTCCAGAAGCTGAATTTGACACCCCTGACATAAGGGTTTAAGTGGCTCATCTAATCCTACTCAAAAAAATCTAATTAGATAGTGATTATTGAAATGTACCACATTCTGCAAGCATAGAAAGTCCTGGGTGTGGTCCTCAAGGGAATATTCCACTTGTCTGTGGCATTTTTACTGTACTGCTCCCTTATGTGAGTCAGAAACACAAAACAGCTCAGTAACTAAACTAAGACAACTGCTGACAAAGGAAGAACTGAAACACAGAGCTATAAATACACAGACAAGGCACTAAACATGATGAAAGATGAACAAAGTCAAAACAATTCCTTGAGAACAAAACCAAGAGAACAGGAAATAAATATAGGAAATGTGAAGAAAGAAACAATGTATTGAAATTAATATTTTAAAAAATTAAGAGTCTCTTAAACACCAATTAACAGAAAACCATTTACATTATTTAACACTTGCTATTTTTTAATGGTATAGTAACACTAAACATGTAAGAATTTGAGTACAAACATAAATTGAAAAACACATTTTTAAGTCACAATGAACCAATATCTTCACAAGTGTTGTTTTGGACACCTTTGACTTTCACTGTATGGACAAAAAGCAGGTATTTCAGGTATTTCTTTTGTTTTTTCTTGTGTTCTGTTAATATAACTGTGTGTGTGTATATATATATATATATTTATATATATATATATATATATATTTGTTCTCTCTGGATTAGCCATGTGTATGTGTCTTCCATTGTCACAAAACAGGAAATAAAATGCTATTCTATTAGCTCACAAACATTCTCAGTGGAATACTCTCATAAAATTCTCAGTGGAAAAGATCCACATGACATGCATTTGGCGGGTGCATTTTCTCTTGTCTGTATGTTTGTACTTTTTATATTTGTGTTGATGACCCCCATTCGCTCCAGAGTCAAAGGGCCAGTGTAGCTCATTCATTATTCACACGTGTACTCTGACCTCTAGGGATCAGGGCACAGACTGTCCTGCTTTTTAGCTGCATTCTCTCTTTCAGGCCTTGTGTGGTCTTCTTCCTTGCCTTAGGACTGAAACTCAAATCGGATTGACTTCTTCAAAATTCAGTATTTAGAAAATTAAGTCAATTTGAGGCATATATCCTAAAAAAAAAAAAAAAAAAAAAATATATCATATTTTTGTTGTCTATCTGAACAAAGGCCTAAGGGGTGAATTAACAACAATTAATTAGTGCATAGTATTAATGCGTAAAAAAACAAATATCGTGAACCACTCCAAACCAGTTGTGCTGTTTTAACACCCAATTCATTATTGGGTGTTATTGGGTGTTAAAACAGCACAGCCAGACTTTACCAGTTTTGATTTACCAATACATTTACATTTATGCATTTAGCAGACTTTTTTGTCCCCCCAAAGAGACTTACAAAAGAGGATCAAAAGCAACAATATTCATAATATACAGAGTCTGGTTTATTAAACTAGATTAGGAATCAAGAAATAGAAGGTTAAGTTAGGTAAACCCTATATTATGGGGACAAAATGTTCCCACTAAGATGGCAATATCCAAAATACTTTATACCGAAAGTCCTTGTAGGTACATTTTTTGGACCCCATAAGAAAAATAGCTCATACTAAGTGAAGTTTTTTTGAAAATGTAAAAATGCAGAAAGTTTTCTTTGATGGGTAGGTTTAGGTTTAGGGGTAGGGTTAGGGATAGGGATAGGGTATAGTTTGTGTTGTCTGTGATCCAGGAACCCAGAAAAACTCTGTCACAAAATGGCTGCGTAAACCAGGCCTGTGTTTTGTCGTGGCATAACTTGACTGGATTTTCTTTGTTCAAGCCCTTGAGTACTGAAATGTGAAGGATAATTCAAAACCATGTGTGCTCTCCGTAAAAGAGCATTTGAAGGTGATATTAGCTGTGTGAGTATATGAATCGGTTCACGCGGTGCTGTCCTGTGTTAAACTGTGATGAGATGTGCAGGTACGGGTGAGGGGGATGGGCGCTGGAGTATTGATCTCTTCTGGGATCTTTCTGTCTGTCTCTCTCTCTCTGTTGCCATGACGAATCACCCGGCCAGCAAATTCATAACAGCAGGGTGGAGAGAGGCCGTCCTCACAAATGATTAGGCCTGCAGATGGAAAGAGACACAGACAGACTTATATACAAATGTGTACAATGTTCTTAATAGTGGTGTTTGCCAAGATAAGCATATTGTACATACTTAGGATAATGGATTAAAAAAAAAAAAAAAAAACATTCTTAAGTACGGCATGTAACTTCTGCATCTTGCTTAGGAGATGTGTACTATTACTTTATTACTAAGTATTCAGACTTGCTTGTTCAGCAAAAATAAAACAGATGAAAATTGAAGAATGGACCCAAGCCATATCTAGAGACCAGTATATAATGTCAGGGCTTGGGCTCTTTTGACTTGGGCCTGAAGGCATCCGCCCAGAACACTCCAGCACTGACTAAAACCACTCAAAACATCTTAGCAACTTTGTCTTTGCAACATTCTAGTAGTGTGTCAGATTGTTTTATGTACACTTTCTTCTGAAAATATACAAATCTGTCTGTTATATTTTTTGAATACTTGGTAGTGCCATAGCATTCTTTCAATTTCAACAAAATTAACAGAATACAAATTAGTGTCAGGTGTATGTTCAGTCTGTTTACATTTTAGTTTTTCCTGTATGCCTGCCCATCTGTGTTCCTAGTTTGTCTCCAAGGTTGTTAATTTAGGACCTCTCTTTGTTCTGTTGATTAGCCTCCCTTGTGTATTTAAGCCCTGAGTTCTCCCAGTTCTTTGTTCTGTGTCTTCTTAGTTTAACCTAGTTGTGTATTTTTTTCCTAGTGATCTCCTGAGTGTTACCTTGTGGGATCTTTTTTACCTTGTTGGATTAAAGACTGTTTTTATTGTTTACTCCAGCATCATGCTCTTTACTGCAGCAATCTGAACTGTGACAGAACACCGAACCGCAAATATGGACTTACGAGCTGTCCGCCTGCTCTGCATGCAGCAGGAGCAACGAACCCTCGAGGACCACACAAGAGATTCTTTTAGACCTGGCGTGCCTTACACACTTCCCAGATCGCTCCCTGTGTGTATTTTTTCAAACCAGCCTGAATGAGCGAATTAAGGCATGCCTGCCCGGTGATGGTCCTCAGGAGACATTTGTCGAATTTGTGGAGTGGGTTTTGGCAAACAACAACTCACCCATGACCGTCTGCCAAGCGGAAGAAACCCTTGCCAGCCCCACTCTAGACCCAGAGCCCAGCCAGACTTCAGCCACGCCCACCATGGACCGAAAGCCTGAGCCCACCACAGACTGGGAGACCGAGCCTGCCAAGAGGACAGCAACGGAGCTGAATACTGAGGCCTTCTTCGTCCTGCAGCCTGAGCACCACAGAGAGTCTGACCAGGTGTGCGAGGAGGTGAGAAGTCTATTTTAGTGGACTATGAGGATATGGGATGGAGCCCCGTCCATACTCCCCCCACTAAGGGTGAGCTGTGCCAGGTCCCTATTTGGTTAGAGGGATTGGAAGAGAGTCCCTGAAGTCTCCTGTCGTCGCTGGTCCCACCAAGCTCCAAGTCTCCTGCATCTCCGATGGTCCCACCCAGCCTCCCTCTCCACCCTCTCCCCCCTCCTCTACCCAAGACAGACATTTCTTCAGCCCTGCCTTTGCTGGCTCCCTTCAGTTCCTTGGCATCTCCTCTGTTTACGCCATTCTGGTGCACAGATCTGCCTCTGGTTTTCCAGTTGCCAGTTCCACCTTGGCACGTGGATCCTCTGTCAACTCCTCTGGCCACCAAGCCTATCACTCCACCTCGGCACCTTGGCTCCTCCACCACTTGGCTCCACCTGGGACCGTTGTCCTCACGGCTCCACCAGGCTTCCCCGTTCTTCTGGCTCCGCCTGGGTCAGTTGTTGCTCTGCCTGCGCCACGGACTTCCAGGCCTTCAGCTGTGCTTCATCCGTCCACCCCTTTGGCTCTGCCTCGGCCCTCTGTCCCATCGGCTGCGCCTCAGTCTTCCGGCACCCTGGCTCCACCTCGGCTGCATGTCACTGGAGCTCTGCCTCTGTCTCGTCGCCTCCTCGGCTCCGTCTGGGTCTCCACCTCCTGTTTCCGCCTCCATCATTCTGTCGCCAGGTTTTGTTCGGACCGTCCGCGAATGCTTCACCATGGCTCCTCTCTCTGACATCTCCATCGTGGTGTTTTTCACTGCTAGCCCTGCACCCACCTCCAGAGCCCCCACCCTCCATCAGCTGCTGTAGTTACGGCACAAGGGCGCGCCTTCCTGTTCTGGTTGTGTTTTAGTTTTGGTTTTCCATGTCTGCCTGCTTGCCAGTCTGTGTTCCTCGTTAGCCTCCATGGTTGTTATTTTAGCACATACCTGTCCCCTGTTCTGCTGATTAGTCTCCCTTGTGTATTTAAGGCCTAAGTTTTTTTAACGCTGTTTTCTTATGTGTAGTGTTAATGTATATGGTTCCTATTTATCAAAAAGTACTTGATCATTCATTCTCTCTATCTCTCTCTATGGTGGATTGTCTATACACGTAAACATTAATAATCAATGCAATACAAATAAATATACCAATGTAAATTATTGTTTATTCAACTAAGGACACGTTTGGTCTTGTGGACTTTTAACACTCTTAACAGTGGACATGCATGATTGCCAGGGTCACATGTTTCTTTGTGTTTTTGTTCATGTGCCTGTGTTTAGTTTTGTTAATTCCCTTATTAGTTTCCTTGCTTGCTAATTAGTTACACCTGTGTCTCCTTTAGTTCCTTTGTTTGCTGCTGTGCATTTATACTCCCGTTTTTTTTTTTTCTTTGTCGGTCATTGTCATTGAGTTATGTGTGGATGGTGTTAAGATTACTCCTGAGATTCTCCTGTTTGTTCCCCTAGTTTAATAAAGACTCCTTGTTTTATCTGCGTCAAGTGTGTTGCCACTACAACAGTAACAATAATAGGATAATTCTGTATTTTTTCCTTAATTTCTTATGACTAATATAAAATATATTAAAAACTTTTACCCATTTTGAAATGGTTTATATTTATTTTGTTTCAGTATACTCACTGATTATTTGTTTATACAATACAGTTTCAATCATGTAATAATTAATAATAGTGAGGCTATTACTAATAGTTATTAATATTAATTACTATTAATAAAAGTTGAGGCCTAATGGTTAAAGACTCGGACTTGTAACTTGTAAGGCCACTGGTTCAAGTCTCATAACAGCAGGAAAGGTGGGGGAGTGAATGAACATAGCTCTCTTCCACTCTCATTACCCACAACTGAGGTCCCCTTGAACAAGGCACCTAACCCCCAATTGATCCCCAGGGGCTGTAGCAAAAAAACAGCTGCCCACTGCTCCGGTGTGTGTTCACGGTGTGTGTGTATGTGCTCAATACTTACAGCTTTGTGTGTGCACTTAGATGGGTGAAATGCAGAACACAATTTCTGAGTATGGGTCACCATACTTGGCCACATGTCACATCACTTTCACTTCAATTAAAATATTATTATAATGTGGGACTTAAAAGTCCCATAGAATTTTTCATTTCAGGTGACCAAAAAAGAAAAAAAAAGAAAAAGAAAAAGAAAAGCTTCATGTAAGTACTTTACAGTTTTTTTTACAATTGCTAACAAGCATTTACCAATACTTAACATACTTTTTCTAAACTCTTAACACAGCAACACACATACATCACATATGTGGCCAAATTTTCTGCCCAAAACCATATTTTGTTAAATAAACACAAACTCTACATTCAAAATGCAAAAAAAAACTTTTTCAACATATACTAACTCTATCACAACTCAGCAAACCTGATTCAAAATCGAGTCGTTCTGTCAAAACATAGCACTAGTTTTCTATCCAACATGAACATATCGTCAATCATAGCACAATGACTGTCAAAATACTAACAGTTGATGGCATTATTACTTGTCATGTTTCAGTTCTACCTGCATAAAATATGAAATCCATAGTTTTTTAAATTCAGTTTCCTTTTACTGCAGTAAAAGTATAATGCATGTAAGCCATTCTACATTTTTTATTGAGTGTTGAATGTGTGCGTTCTTGGCATTCTCAGAAGTGAGTCATTTTATAGAATGTACAGTAGAAAAAGAGAAGAAGACAGTAACTGAATTGCTCAAGGCTGCTACTGGTCAAATGTGTCCCCTATGCAGAACTTCAGTTGCCCCCTTGGTTGAAATATCTTTCTGAGGGTGAGTGTGTGGTGTTGATGTTGCCCCCATAGAGGGTGGGATGGTGTCCCCTTGGTATAGTGCCCTATGCAGACCACATATTTTGTAAATATGGAACAGTGGAATCGTTGTAGTATAAAGCTTTTACTGAAATGAAAACATGAAATTGCTGCCATTGATCAACAACAAATCCAACATACATGGTCTTTGGTTATTATGGAAGCTTTTTTTCCACCACAGAATAAAAAAAGCATAAAAGGTAATTGTGGCTTTTTATCTCACAATTTTATTTATTCATTTATTTCTTTATTTTTTGCAATTGTGAGTTTACATCTCAAAATTGTGACTTTTTTTTCAGAATTGTGAAATATGAACTATAGGTATTGAGAGAAAAAAAGTCAGAATAGTGAAATAAAAAGACAATTACTTTTTTATTTTCTATGCATGACAGAAATAAGTTTTCGTAGGTTTCACATGTGTAAGGGGGAAAACCATAGAGATGCACAATCCAGCACACATTCTTACTCCTCTCCCATATACCTCTTCTTCTCCCTTGTCCTGATCCAACTACTCCTCTGCTCCTTCATCTGTTCCTCTCCCTTACCCAGACATTATTTTTTTCTCTCTGCTCCTCTGTGTTGTTCTGCATCCACACTGAACAAATCCGATTCAAAGAGTCCTATTTTACTGTAGGTCCATGTAATGAAAATAACCAACTGAGATTGGAATCTGCTATTTCTCAGTATTTCAGTGATCTGCTAATTAAAAATGCTTATCAATTGTTTTAGTATTTGTTTGATATGTTTTTTCAATACTTTTCAGCTGCTGTTGTTACAAAAGTAGAGGTTTTATACTATATTTAAAGATTGGAACATTAAGTCTACATTTCTGACTTGCTGTGTTTAAGCATTTGCAAATAAGATAAGAAAGATCCATGATTTTGGTATAGGGTAAGCTTATATGAAAAGAAAATGTAAACATTTTAGAAACATATTAATTGACTGCATTATTTGTGAAAACGACATGAATTGTGTTAATGGTATGGCCACAACAGACTAATGTTCTGCTAAATGTGTTTAGAGTTTTGAAAATGTGACTACAGATTGGATAATAGGATGTTAGCAATTGAAAAAAAAACTGTAAACAAAGTTTCAGGGACAGATTAGGTAGTAATAATTGCTTAAGGTAATTGAACAATCTTTTTTTTATTATTTATTATGTATGGTATAACCATCAAAATTATAATTTGAGGTAATTGTTTAAAACAAATAATTTCAAAACTCACACAGCACAAACAACTACATAAACAGTTGCTATTACACTTACACATCAGATCAATAAATACACATCTGCAAAGTGTTCTCACATCCTGCTGAGGAAATGCTTTGAAGTAGAAGATGTTTTCTCTGTTGCTCAGTGGGGAAGAAAATATCTGCAACATCATGATTCATTGGCAAACATGCAGCTACATGCTGAATAAGTGTTTAGCCAACTTTAATAGATATATTTCCTCATTTAGAGGATGGATGACTGTGGGGAGAGGCTGAATATTTTTGTTAGCTGTAATAAATGTGTTATTGATAATATCGATCATGAGCATGATCTGCTTGGCCTGTCTTGCTTATCCATATTTATTGGCTTGTTTTGAATCAACAGTAATTCTCTATTGTATATTTGGCAAAGGAACAGATCTGGAATGGGTTGGGAGGGGTAGTGCTTGACAGGTGGTTGTTGTTATAATTTGTAATGTGATTGTTTATATCCTTGCAGGGTATCTTTGATTGATCCATTTGATGTTTTCTCAATGTTTCCTTATCCATGTTGTTGAAGAAAAGGTCTTTGCAATTAAAGTTTTAGTTGTTTTTCTGTTTTTGTGTGATCTCTGCAGGATGTTGTTTTCTGTGTTTCTGCCACTGTGTTGTTTCTTGATGTTTTCTGTTACTGGAGTTTGTGTAAATAACATTCTTCAATCCAAAACAAGAGATCAGGATTAAGGTCATGTTCTGTAAATAAAAAACACCAAGACTTGTAAAGCTTAAAGTTTAATAACACAGACTTTTAAGTTTATCTTGTACAAAAAGTATTTTTATAACATAAACATCAAAGTACATCAAACTAATGTAAATATTTACTAGTATCTTTTTAAAGTACCTTGCCACAAAAAAGTGTATGCACAGTTCCCATTTCAAAACATTGTTGTGTATAAACATACAGTAAAAAAAAAAAAAAAAAAAGAAAGAAAAGAAAGAAAGAAAGAAAGAAAGCATGGAATACAGAATGATAATGCAGGAGGGCCATTACAATGGCCTATAAGTTTCTCTCTCTCTGTGTGTGTGTGTGTGGACATAAATTTAGAAGGAATGAGAAGAACAGAGAGAATGAGAGTCAGAAAGAGAGACCTAGCAAGGGCTGAGGTTTATATTTAGTAGCAAATATTTTATGTGGCTTTTCTGTCCACTGATCCTTCACAGCGAGTCGCCGGTTCGGTCGAGCATGACAGTATTTCAGCACTGGCCTTCCGCCAGCTACCCGACAGGAAGTGTGTGTGTAACAGAAAGTAGGTTTGTGTGAGTGTGTATGTCAAGGATGCACCCCTGAGGAGACTGACGGTGCAGGTGAGAGTCGTTTAAAGCCACACACTACAGAAACAGTACAATGACAAATAGTGCAGCAGAAAGGGTGAAGAGGAGGGGCTGGTAGTGCAAGACATGGAGAGAGAGAAAAAGAGATAAAAGAGAGGGGTTCTAAATTTTATTCGTCAATCAGTGAAATCATTGCCCTGTTGTCTGATTTTATTTATTTTTATTTTATAATATTTAATTATTTGTTAATTTGATTAATTCATATTTTTGTTTTATTGTATTTTTTAAAACAGTCATAGTACGATTTAAAATTTTTATTTTACCATTTTTTAAACATCTAAGTACGATTTTGTGGTGGGGGTCAAACTGAACCTAACTGAATTCAATTCAATTCACCAAAAATCACACTATGAAAATTCAGGTAAAACAACAAACCCTTAAAATGAATCCGGTCCCACTTTATATTAGGTGGCCTTAACTACTATGTACTTACATCGGAAAATAAGTATAATGTACTTACTGTGTTCATATTGTATTGCAAAACATTTTTGCTGCTGTTGAGGTGGGATACGGTTAGGGACAGGTTTGGTACTGAGGTAGTTTTGACACTAGGAATATGTGTTAATAAAGCATTTATTAACACACTAAGTAACTAATATCATATGCCTAAATAATAAGATGCATAAATGTATATTTAAATATTTTAAATAACTATCCTAATCCTAAAAACCTGGTTTGTGAAAAATGGAATACATCATTTAGAAATGATAAATTGATCATTAATAAAGTATGAAAATACAATTATTAAACTCATTATAGATATGCTTATAAATCAAGAACAAATCATTTATAGCTGTATTTATAAATGGCTTACTAATGTCTATTAATGTTTTATAAATGATGAATTGATTATTTAATAATGCTTAACTAATGTTTCATAGCGTGAGTTATTATAAAGTGTTACCCTAATTAATTAACTAATTAATTAATTTATTTATTTTTACTTATTTTAACTAAATCTAAACATCCTTCAGATTAATCATACAAAAAAAAACCTATATATATATATATATATATATATATATATATATATATATATTATATATATATATATATATATAAACTATAAAAAGGGGGCTTTGATCAAATCTTAGCAGTAACTGTGTCCTCTCTTATATGAGTCAAACAGTCCTGGCCGATTTGATTGACTTCCTGGCCTGGTATCACAATTCTGAGCACATATTTCATATTTCTCAGTGGAGCTAATCTCAAATCACTGGAGCTCAAACCACATCAAGGCATTACAGGCTTTCTAAAGCACCTCACCTCTACGGGGCGGCTCCTCAGGGACCCCGGGGGCCCTCCTCCTCCCTTTCTCCCTCTCTACTCTCCAGATATGCTCAGTGCTAAAGTGAGTCTTAACTAGATTGTTTTGAAGCGTTTCTATAAATGGGCAGTCAGCAGAGGGTGGCTGTTCCTCAGGGATGGACTTTATTGTCTTTCAGATTTAGTGTGTTTTAAACAAACCGTGACTCTGGCGTTCTGCTGGTTTAAAGGAATACTTCACCCAGAAATAAAAATTCTGCTTTCATTTACTGATCCTCATGTCATTCCAAACCTGTATGACTTTCATTCAAAAGGAGATATTTTGAAGAATCACACAGCTATTTTCCAAAACAATTTACAGTGATAATGTATTTCAGGATCCAAAAAGGGCAATAATACCTTGAAAGAAGTGAATATAAATTGTGCACTATATTTCAAGTCTTAACTCTTTCCCTGCCATTGACAAGATTTTCCGTCATTTATGACACAACACTTCCCTGACATTATTTAATTATTTTTTTTATGAAACTTACCCACATCCAAGTGTTGATAAAAAAGAATGAATAAAGCTATTTTTTGTGTGTGTGAGTGAAAAAAACATGAAAGTTTTGTGAATATGGCTAAAAAATGCTGGTGTTGTTTGGCAGCTTTTTTAGCAAATGCTGGCAGGGAAATAGTTAAAATGTCATACAGTAGCTTAGTCTTAGGAACAGACAGACATGTAAACATAAGAAGATGATGCTTTTATGGTGTTTTATGGTATTTGGTGTTTGTATATCGTGTAAAAATACACTTATTTTTATATGTTTTTATATTTTTGGGGCTGTTTTATTTGTTTGAGTAGGTATGTATATATAGCATGGATACAGACGGTATTATGTGCAAGAGATGTTCTACTTCTTGTCATAGGTCAGTCTCTCAGAGGTTAGCGTGAGAGATGCATTTGTCTGCCGGGTGTTATGAAAAACCCCTGCCCTCTGGCTCAGTCTGACAGAGGCCGGAGAATCAAAGTAGCGGCTGGGGTCCTGGCTCGCTTCAAAGCCCAGAAACTGAGCTCTAGAGTGAGTGTGAAAGCTCGGAGAGTCTTCAAACCTGTGCTGGGACTTTTAGGGTTTGCTGACCTCTCATAGCAGATCCTCAGCCTGCTGTTTACTGCCTCCTGTATCCAATTCAGTGCCATGCAACTTTAATGAGTAGTTTTAACCTGACATATAAGCCCAGAATAGAGAGGGCTTCTGTGTCCATCATTCTCTGATGTAGTGTGGATATAGCTGGAAGGATATTTTTTTCTGTCATTCCCAGTTATGGCACAATCAAGCAAACACAAAATCCCTGGTAGCATACAGCTGTACCACATGTGAAACATATTGAATAGGATATACTACCCATATATGTGCCTGGACAATTTATATACTATGGCATGCTGTTCAGGAAATATATTTACAATTAAAAATATTTATAATTTGAAGTTTGAGTATATGAAATGGAAATCGGAATATATGGAATGAAACTTGAATATATGGAATTAAAGTCTGAAAATATGGAACGAGGCCTGTATGAAATGAAAGTGCAAATTTGACAGTACTTAATGATGTCTAACTAGTTATATACTTGTTTTCAGAGCAATAGCCTTCTGAATTTCATGACTTTAAAAATTGCATTCTCAGAAATTTTCCAATACTTTGCTGAACTAGAATAATTTAGGCAACAGCTGGTCATATTCCAAACAACACAAACAGTATGGATGTCTACATCCTGTCATCTCCGACGTTCCACACAGCAATCCCGATAAATTCAAATAACATTACCAGAACTACTTTGTGCTGTTTACACAAGCAATTCCATCTTTTTACTGGTAAGATACCAATCACACATTAGTTCCAAAATAACGATAAACTCTGTGATGTCAATCATTCACCCGAGGAGAAGCGCTAATTCAAGTTTCATCCCTTATATTCAGACTTTTACTCCATATATTCAGACTTTTATTCCATATATTCAAGTTTCATCCCATATATTCAGACTTGTACTCCTTATAATAAAAATTTCACTCCATATATTTCATTCAGACTTTCATTACATTCCAAGCGACACCCCTCCAAATCATTGAATTCAGGTGTTCCAATCACTTCCATGGCCACAGGTGTATAGAATCCAGCACCTAGGCATGCAGACTGCTTCTACAAACATTTGTGAAAGAATAGGTCACTCTCAGGAGCTCAGTGAATTCAAGTGTGGAACCGTGATAGGTTGCCACCTGTGCAATAAGACCATTCGTGGATTTCCTCATTACTAAATATTCCACGGTCAACTGTTAGTGGTATTATAACAAAGTGGAAGCAATTGGGAACAACAGCAACTCAGCCACGAAGTGGTAGGCCACGTAAAATCACAAAGCGGCGTCAGCGCATGCTGAGGCGCACAGTGCGCAGAAGTCGACAACTTTCTGCAGAGTCAATAGCTACAGACCTCCAAACTTCATGTGGCCTTCAGATTAGCTCAAGAACAGTGCGTAGAGAGCTTCATGGAATGGGTTTCCATGGCCAAGCAGCTGCATCCAAGCCTCACATCACCAAGTGCAATGCAAAGTGTTAGATGCAGTGGTGTAAAGCACGCTGCCACTGGACTCTGGAGTGACGAATCACGCTTCTCTGTCTGGCAAGTCTGGGTTTGGTGGTTTCCAGGAGAATAATACTTACCTGACTGCATTGTGCCAAGTGTAAAGTTTGGTAGAGGGGGGATTATGGTGTGGGGTTGTTTTTCAGGGGTTGGGCTTGGCCCCTTAGTTCCAGTGAAAGGAACTCTTAATGCTTCAGCATACCAAGATATTTTGGACAATTTCATGCTCCCAACTTTGTGGGAACAGTTTGGGGATGGCCCTTTCCTGTTCCAACATAACTGTGCACAAAGTGCACAAAGAAAGGTCCATAAAGACATGGATGAGCGAATTTGTTGTGGAGGAACTTGACTGGCCTGAACAGAGTCCTGACCTCAACCCGATAGAACACCTTTGAACAACCTGGTCTCATTAGAACAAACATACCTGTGGGAACATTTTCCAAGTCGCAAAATATGTACTAATACGTACATATCACTGCAGTTTCACTGTGAAATGTCCACTAA
The DNA here is from genome assembly GCA_037950675.1 of Hypophthalmichthys molitrix. Classification (NCBI taxonomy): domain Eukaryota; kingdom Metazoa; phylum Chordata; class Actinopteri; order Cypriniformes; family Xenocyprididae; genus Hypophthalmichthys; species Hypophthalmichthys molitrix. The sequence continues at coordinate 24,467,501 of CM075509.1, forward strand.
GTGGCGCTAAAAGCGTGTTCATTTTTTACTTATTTTTTTGCCGGAACAGATAAACGTGAATATGGTACGTTTTTATGACGTTGGTTTTTATACAAATCACCGCAATTATGATTTAAAATTTGGCTGGTGAGTGGCACTAAAAGTGTAATGCTCCATTAAGTTTTAAAATAACATACCACCAACACTACACCTAAACCTACCCGATAGTGTTAACAAAAGCAAATATGACACAAAAAGCATCTGTAATCATGCCGTTTTAGCTTGTTTTGCTCTCTCATCTTTGAGCTCTTTTACCCTGACTTGTTTTTTCCCGGATTTGTACCCAAGGCTTCCCCCGTCCTAAGTACAACTATCAGCTGAGCTACTGAACAAGCTTGTCAGAAAAGCAAAACATATGGAGCTGGTTAAGCGATGCTAAGTCCAAAATATATTTGTTTACAAATCGTGCACTTTGGTAAAAAGTGTTTTGAAGTCATAACATAATATTGTGCAAGGAGACGTGAAAACAAGTCTTTATTAATCCATAATCTGACCCTGTAATCGTAACTGTGTATGAAAACGATTAAAAGCGCTTGCTGTTTTACTGCCTCTAGTGTTCATTTCTGTTGGAAACTGCAGTGATATGTATTGGTACGTATTTTTGCGACTCATGAAAACATTGCTACAGGTATGTCTTTCCATGAGACCAGGTTGCCTTTGGGAAGAATTAGAGTGAAGACTGCTAGCCAGGCCTTCTCATCCTCTCATCTAATGAGTGCCTGACCTCACAAGTGCGCTTCTAGAAGAATGGTCAAAAATTCCCATAAACACACTCCTAAACCTTATGGAAATCCTTCCCAGAAGAGTTATATGAAGCTGTTAGCTGCAAAGGGTGGGCCGACTCCATATTAAACCCTACGGATTAAGAATGGGATGTCATTAAAGTTCATGCGCATGTAAAGGCAGACGGCAGACACAACTTTTAAGATGCTAAAGGTACCTCTAGACATTGCTTTATCAACAAATTAGGAACTCCATTGCTTTCATTGAGAAACCTTTGGTGTCAATACACAGGCACGAAGGGCATATATACAGTACTGTGCAAAAGTCTTAAGTCAACTAACTCTCATTAGAGTATTAGTAGACTGTCTGCGTAATATCTGCTAACACTTTATTTTGATAGTCCATCAACAGACATTCTTCTGACTATAAGTAACTTTGCAACTACATGTCAAATTATTCTAATAACCTGAACCCTAACAACTAACCCTAACCCAACAGTCTTCTACAGTCTACTAATACTCTAATGAGAGTTAGTTGACATGTAGTTGAAAAGTTACTTGTAGTTAGAAGAATGTCTAAAGTGGACCAGTGAAATAAACCTGTCTAATAAGAAAGCAGGAATCTTATAGGAGCCCCTTTGCTTTGGTTTAGTTTCTGACGATACACAACCACACCAACAGCTAATCAGATCTGCCATTTTTTACTATTAAATTTGATGTCCTTTTTGTTCCACCTGGCAAAATGCCTGTACATTAGTAGGACAGGCTGATGGCAGAGTCCCAATAGTGATTCAAGAAGCAAAAGTTAAGCTTGTGTGTTTGCTGAGGCCTTTCCAAGAGAAATTGCTTGATTTTCAACTGAATCCCTTGAGTTTCTGCCCGAGCATCTAGTGGGTTGAGATGGATATGTGCAATTGGCTCATCTGCCCAAACTGAGAGCCAATTGTAATTGTTGGCAAATGAATGTGGCAGCATCTGCCCCGATCCTGCTGTCATGATGATGGGATATAACAAGTACGTAATGTAATGTGCCACTGTGACACCTGAGTACCAGTCCATCATATATCCACGGTTTAAAATCTTCTCTCTATTTCCCTCACCATTCCTTATGATCTACATACAAAGCTTTGCTCCCTGTGTTCTAACAGAACAGTTAGTTATCACTGATTTACACTCATGTTTAGCTATTCAGTATCTTTTTTTTTTTTTTTTTTTTTTTTGTACTTACTTCTTGTTTCCTGTTCCTCTCGTCAGCTCCCGAGTATTTGCATCTATTTGTTGTTAGTTATTGTAGCAATTACACTGTGTGTATTTAGACCCCTGTGTTTTCAGTATTCTGTGTCAGGTCTTGCCCATTGTTATCTGTTTTGTTGGCGTGCTTAGGATTGTTTTTTGCATTCCGAATTTGCTATTTCCAGAGTTCTGTAGTATAATGTTCTTAGTTTTCGAGTTTTCAAGTTGCTTTGTATTTTATTTTGTTTTCTAATAATCTGCTCTTGAATTAAGGTGACCGGATTTCTGAAAAAAAAAAAATGGTGGGCAAAACGATCCCACACCCTGTTCAGGCCCTGTTATAGTACATAGAAATAGTATTACTTTAACCTAAAATGAATACTGTGACTACCTTGAAACCGATAACGTGTCTGTTTTGATAATTGATTATTATAGTGCTACTATATAATAAAGCACAACATCATTTGTTGTGGTTTAATGCAGACTTATTTTTGATTAGTTCACTAACATACTACAGCACTTGATTGTAATTTAGCTGTAGTATGTTATTTTAATATTGCTTTTAAAAATATTACATATACCTTAAATATACTAAATTGCAACTTCATCATTATATGTGTAATTATATATATTTTAAATACATACCATAATTTTAATGGAAATGACATTCAAGTATATTTTAGTTTACCAAAAATGATTGTCAGTACATTCAGCAGCCCACTTTTAAACATATTTCAATAAAGTCAATAAAATAAATTATGAAATGATATATAAAGATGGATTTAAGACCTACTTAATTGTGTCAAAAATAACCAAAAAATTCAAATATAATTTAAACTTTGCATTTAATATACATTTAAACTATATTACATTTTCATTTATATGCAGATAACATGCAGTTAAGTGTCAGAAAACTTTTCATTTAGATTGCACTTATGTTCTTTACAGTATATTATTTCTGTAATAAGCACTCTGTCTAAAGCGTACCTCTTTTTCACAAGGTGAGACTTAGACTATAGCCTTATGAACTATTTTAAGACACTTGTTACTGTGATTTTGCATGTATCTGTATGTGATATCTCTGTGTATAAACCGCTTTATGTTTCCTGACTTTGACAATGTAAATACTACAAGCTATTGTGCCACACTGCACACACACCTACTGCCTTCTGTGCCAAATTTGAGGCTTGGTTGCCATGGCAACATTGTAGTTCTCCCAGAATTGCTCATATTGATCCATGGACTAGCGTGAACGACCCAGCAAGTGTGAGAAAAAAAAAAAAAAAAAAAAGGTGTGTGTGTTTGTATACGTGGCGGTGCATGCCCATATATGTGCCATGTCTTGCTTGTGTGTGTGTGTCACAATTTTGTAAAATAAGCAACTCTGCAACATCATATCAAACATACTAACCAGTGGACTTTGTGTTGTCAGAATTGTATATTTTGCGCAAGACATGCAGAATGACAAAATTTCACCAAATCATGAATTTGTCATGTGACTTCTCACACGGCCGGTCACACACAGTCTTCAGAGCAGCAGAAGTGTGTTAGCTGCTTGTCATGTCGTATCTGTGGAGCTTGTTCTGACATCGCTGTCATCCGTTAGACCCCCCTGTTCCTTTTACACACTCACCACCAGCTTCCACGGCATGAATAATTGAACACACACACACAGATGTGCCCATAAGGGCTTCTGGGTCTTTCAGTCCAGCAGAAGGTCCATGTCAAAACAGACTGTCTGATATTCAGGGTGACTTTAGCCTCACCAGACTTCAATAACAGCACACACACGCAACAGTCATTGAGATCTCTTGTTACACAATTATTTTGTTTTTATTTATCTGTGAGCTCACATGAGAGAAACACATCATCCTTGGGCCAAATTTTACCAGGTATAGTATTATGCTTGGACAAACTGATCATGTGAAGTGGACGGTGCAAAATACGGGTATCAGATGGATCCACTTTTTTTGTGATCTGATCACTCTTGTGAAAAAGAAGTACACTTTAACATACTTTTAAAATACAGCAATAATATACTTGCAATAATATACTTATAAAATAATATGCGTACTGAATGTTATGTTTTTGGGCACTTGCAACTAAATGAAAATGTGTGAAAATGTGTTTAATTTATATTAAATACAATTAAAGTGCACAATTAGTGCTCTTTTGACTGACTTAGGTAGGATTTAAAGGATTAGTTCACTTTACAATGAAAATTACCCCATGATTTACTCACCCTCAAGCCATCCTAGGTGTATATGACTTTCTTCTTTCTTATGAACACAATCAGAGTTATATTAATAAATATCCTGACGCATCCAAATTTTTGCGCAAACAAAGCACTGGCGTCGCTTCATAAAATTGAGGTTTAACCAATGGGAGGGCGTTCATGTGCAATTTTTACCTAGGAAACTTTATTTCCATATTTATGATAATTCTGAGAGCACATGAAGTACTGTTGTGTGGATCAGCCAAATATTTATACACTCCACCCATAAATTATCCAATTTAACAGTGACGTCACATCCGGACGCCACACTGCCACCACCAGGCGAAGAAGAAAAAGACAGGGTCGTAACACCACGTATTTACAAAATAATAATCTCCAATACGTATTCACGCAACATCGTCTGCTCTCGTGTCTTATACAACATGTGCATAAACTCACTCATCTTCATGGTCATATTTTAGACTTAGTTCTGACTTTTGGTCTATCTATTGTTGATGTTGAAATATCAGATCAAGTTTTTTTCTGACCATAAGTTAATTATTATTATTAATATTATTAATTATTAAGGTGTTGACACCACATAAAATTAAAAAAACCTATAGATCAAAGTCAATTACGACGGGTTTTAAATGCTGGAGCTATAGAGCAGTTCAAAAACCTATTTTATGTAATTAAAGTCCCCCTGTAGTCAATTATTTTATCCCTTAAAACTCATCTTTGATCACCAAAATGACATATTTAAAAAAAAAAAATAAGTGAAAAAAATTTCTTCATGCCTTAAAATAGCTTGAATGTAACTCTACAACCTTGCCTCATTTAATATACACAGATCAATGAATATGCAAATTAGCCCCGCCTCCACTCGCTCAAGCCAGCTCGGAGAGTCTACTGTTGCTATAGTGATGAGCAGTTTGTTGTTTGTGTTGTGGATATTTAAGAAAAAATCTTGCTTCGCTTCGTATATTCAGTTTAATTTCTGACGCTTAAATTCTGTTTTAAATTATGAATTGGTAAAACGCCTTTGCAAAACAGTCTGAATCCACTTGCATTCATTGGACTGCTCTCTCACTGAATCACCTGAAGCGATTTCTCAGTAAAACAGACAGTATCGAGAAAACAAGCAGCCGTTTTTGTGAACATGCGCCAAATGGATGTTTGACAATTTCGTTGCTTTTTGGAGTTCAGATTTAAAAAAAAAACATTCAGAAGAAATCAGAATTTATAATGAACTGAATAGCTCTCTCAGAACTTGACGTGCGATTCCACACTGACTGAATATGCACATGAATCATGGTCACACGCACACGCTCAGAGCAATATTGTTTTAGCTATGGTTTATAGTATTAAAACATTTCAAAGGACAAAAACATGAACTTTATTGGCTTTACTTCAAGTCAGCTGTCACTTTACTTTGGCGCGAGCCCCTATGCGCACTTGGCACAGCTCTTGTAACGGTTCTGACATTAATTAATATGAATTAATATGATTAGCCTTTTGCTTGACTACGTTATCAAACAGCTAATAATGTGTTGCCAATGTTACACAAACTATGTTCCTGTTCTTCATCTCAGAGTCAGACAGCTGCCTTCTAACACTCAGTATCCTTACAAACGCTTTGAACAACTCAGAACGTCAGTGGAGAAAGGCATATAGTTAATCATAACATCGTAATAGACTCGCTATATTGTTAAATCTACACAATTTTTCATATCAACAAAAAATTTACCGGGATAACCTGGCTTCTCTCGAAACTTTCCTGCTTCAGAGCAGTCATAGTTAATGATATGCTAAAGCCTGCTGGCACGTTGTTGTGATTGGTTACAAGGTAGTCTGTGATGTCACAAACACCCACGATTTCAAACCGCGGGTTTTTGGTTTACTGCAGTTTCAAAAATAAAATACTTAGCAATAGTGCTGACTTATGAATTTGCACATGGTTTGTCTTAAAGCATATTAAAAACACTACATAGACATATAAACAACATTAAAAACTTGATTTTCACCACAGGGGGTCTTTAATCCTTTTTATTTAATGGACAGTTTTTCTCTTAAAATGGATTTAGACTCCTCACTCGATGTGCTACATTCCATTTGTTTACCCTTTTTGGACCCTTGCTGAATGATGTGACTCATGGGTTGAGCAAAACTTGTAGAAAATTTGAGTGCAAACGGAAAAAAGACAAGTTACAGGTATGTTTTAAAATGTTACGGGAGTCTCAAGACAATTATCAGAATGCCATAAATATGGCTAAGAGAAATTATTTTGCAGAAGTAATTACAAAAAATAGTAGTAAGCCGCAAGTTTTATTTAATATAGTTAATTCTGTAATTAATCCAACAACTAATGTGTTCTTTTTTTTATTATTTTGTTCAAAAGATCTCTGAAATTAGATCTATGATCGAACCAAGTTTGTTTGAACCTTCAGTTGTCCGGCCATCATCTGTTAGTTTTGCCCATTTTGAACTGATCTCCTTGCAGACACTAGCCGATGTAATCAAGCAGTCAAAACCAACTGACTGTTCACTGGATATTATTCCAGCAAGATTAGTAAAGGAAACATTTGATGTTCTTGGCCCTAGTATCCTAACTATTATAAATAATAGTCTTTTAACAGGAGTAGTCCCTAATCAGTTTAAACATGCTCTTGTTCAAAAAAAAAAAAAAAAAAAAAAAAAAACACATTTGGACCTTGCTGTTGTATCAAACTATCGGCCAATTTCAAAGTTACCTTTTCTATCAAAGGTTTTGGAGAAGGTGGTTTTGAATCAAATAAACACCTTTCTGCTTCAAAATGATATTTTTGAAATTTTTCAGTCAGGTTTTAGGGCTTACCACAGTACTGAGTCGGCTTTGATCAGGGTTTTAAATGATTTATTGACGGCAGTTGACTCAGGGTCTTCAGCAGTTCTTGTTTTATTGGACCTTGATGCTGCATTTGACACCATTGACCATGAGATTTTACTCTCACGGGTTGAAAAGTTGGTGGGAATCCATGGTATAGTGCTTGCTAAGTAGCGCCAAGTCGTTTCTTTCAAACAGAACATTCTCTGTAAATGTTGGTCAAGATTATTCACAACCTGTCTCTTTGCCTAGGGGATTCCACAAGGGTCCATTCTTGGCCCAATTTTGTTTTCTTTGTATATGTTACCCCTTGGGTCAATTTTTAGTAAGCATGGAATTTCTTTTCACTTTTATGCAGATGATATGCAAGTTTATCTTTCTCTGAAAAAGAACAGTAAGAAGCAAATAGATTCGCTGTGGGACTGTATACCTGAAATCAAATCATGGCTATCTTTAATTTTTTTTTAAACTGAATGAGGATAAAACTGAAGTTGTGTGGTTTGGAGCCCCAAATAATTTTGCTGATCTGGGCAGTCTAATCCCTACCTGTAAGCCGTCAGTGTGTAATCTAGGAGTTAATTTTGATAGTGATCTCAAGTCTCAAGCCATTTTTGTCCATGTGTGATCTCAAAAAATCATTCATGCGTTTGTATTTACAAGGTTAGATTACTGCAACTCACTATATGTCTTCATAAATAAATCATTGCTAACCGCCTACAATTAGTCCAAAATGCTGCTGCGAGGCTTTTGACAGGTACTCGTAAGAGAGACCATATTACTCTAGTTTTGAGTTTTTTTTAAATGGTTACCGATCAATTATTGAATAAATTTTGTTTAGAAATCATTGCATAGTATGGCTCCATGGTATGTGGTGGATCTGATTGAGAAATGTGAGCCAAAATGGTCTTTAAGGTCAGCTGACCAACTGGCTTTGATGATTCTGAGAACTAAAAGGAGAAGTGGAGATCGAGCTTTTGTAGTGATAGCTCCAAAACTTTGGAATGGTTTACCCTTTTCTCTCAGATCGGCACCCACACTAAATGTTTTTAAACACAAACTTAGGAATACCTCCTCGCATTAGCATTTAATGGGGTATAGAAATTGATTGTGTTTTAAAAACTGAGGAGTTTATTTCGTTGTCATTTTATTTGTGGTTTTAGTGTTGTGTTTTTATGGTTGTGATTGTCTTTGTGTTTACATATATGTACAGCACTTTGGTCAATGGTCAGTTGTGTAAAAGTGCTTAATAAATAAAATAAAACTAAACAAAATAAACGAAACACAACATGCATGCTTTGTGGTGCTCTCGTGAATGTGCTTTGGAGATTAATACTTTGTAAATAAAGTGGTAGCTTATAGATAAAGTTAAGGCTAATATGTTCATACTAAAAGCCAAAAAACTTAAAGGGATAGTTCACCCAGAAATGAAAATTATCCCATGATTTACTCACCCTCAAGCCTTCCTATGTGCATATGACTATCTTCTTTAAGACGAACACAATCAGAGATATATTTAAAAATATTCTCAGTCCTCCCAGGTTTATAATGGTGGTTAATTGTAATCCAAAAAAATGCTTCCATCAATAAAAAAATGAAACCATAGACGGGTTTCTGTGCAACGTCATCACAGAGATGTGTGCGCAACTAGGGGGCAGAAAGCAGCACTCTTTACGGCATATCTAGCAGAAACAGAGATGACACAGAGCTGTTGTGCTGTAAACTACACTAACCACCAAAAAGGTGGATTTAAAAATTTTGAATATTCAGAGGAGATCACATGCCTTTGCTAAAAACAGAAGGAGATTATGTTATTATATATTATATTATTATTATTATTATTATTATTATAATATTATATATAAGGAAATTATTATATGCAAGTCTATATTTCGGGCCATATGATTGCTGGCCACTTGGACATATCTGTGATCCATTCAATCTGGTAATGTCTCACCATTACTGAGAATTAATTTCTTAATATAATCAGTGTCCGCACTACCTAGGCTTCCAAAGTAATTGATGCTAGCCATTTCCTCACTGTCACACACCTAGCTAGCTGTCACATGTCTCATGTCTTGTACAGTATGTTTACAGTATCAAATTTCTTTCAAATGTGGCGGGTCGTGACGTAGCCTTGTCATAAACATTTAGTCAAGTCAAGTCACCTTTATTTATATAGCGCTTTTTACAATGCAGATTGTGTCAAAGCAGCTTTACATTGATAACTGGTATATAATTTTAGCTGCACAGCAGCTCTTAAAGAATAGTGTCAATGACGGCAGATCAAAGCACTGTTCAGTATCAAATGTCAAGTGTCCCCAACTAAGCAAGCTAAAGGCGACAGCGGCAAGGAACCCAAACTCCAACAGGTGACATCAGATGGCAAACAGGTGGCAAATAGACTGCTGTGTTAAAAATGGAGAAAAAAACCTTGGGAGAAACCAGGCTTAGTCGCGGGGCCAGTTCTCCTCTGGCGAACAGTGCTTTGGTACAATTAATTTTTCTTATGTCCGTTAGGATCACAACATTCAAAGTATTTATTCCAGTTCAGTCCAGTTGAGGATCGAAAGGCTCAACGACCAACAAAACCAGGTAAGTTCATAAATCCTTAGGGTATGTCAGGATTTTATGATTAGCAAACTTAGTTGGACAAGATGACTAACGTTATAAATTAAGCTACTAGTCAACTGTTGTTAGCTAACATTTTACATAATGTTATATTAATATGCAAATGAAACACAAACAAACAGATCCAACTCTGAAATGGCAGTTTATTTTTGAGCCGTCAAGAATTTACAAACAATGCGAAATCTACGTTAATTACAATGGTTGATTAACGTTACAATCTTCTACAGGTGTTACGCCGAGTTCTGCATAACGTTACATGTTAAGAATTGCATGCACCTCCGAATACTGTTTAAAAACGATATAATATTCTTTGTGGGGTTCATTAATGGTGATAACATTCGGCAGAACAGATGTTGTAGGGTACCTGCAGATACTTGCATCCCCCTCTTTTCCCAGCATAAATGATTGTTACCTCCCGTGAGGTGCATGCAGAACTCGGCATAACACCTGTTAGCAGTTTTGCCCCCTGAATGCGTGCACATCCTGTATTGTCTGTATACAAGAAACCCGTCTATATGACTCCAGGGGGTTAATAAAGGCCTTCTGAAGTGAATTGATGCTTTTGTGTAAGACAAGTGAAGAAGAAGATAGTCATTTACACCTAGGATGGCTTAAGGGTGAGTAAATCATGGGATAATTTTCATTTTTGGGTGAACTATCCCTTTAAATTTTGATTTCATGGGGACTTTAAGCACACTTTTTTCACAAGGGAAGTACATTTTTATGTCTCCTCATATCTTTTATATTGGACAAAATACTAAAATCAATTTGTAAAAGATGGAAATTATTATATAAGTTAATTTACCACAATGCAAAATAACTTCTAAAAATATATATACATTTATTAAGAAATATTCCAAATGTTTTTTTTTTTTTTTTCGTTCAATCTTGAGGATCTTGTTATTAATTTGTAAAATTCATTTAAGAATTTTGTGATGTTTAATGGTATTAGTTGGCTTGTCTTATACCTTCAAATGTTCCATATACTCTAAGTGGTATATCAGTATCGGTATAGCCTATAAGATTAACTTTTCAGAGGAAATGACCCCAAGCACATTTGGACGCAGTCTGAAATTAATGGCCACATCACATTTGTTGCTTAAACAGTGTAATTTATGTAGTAAATGATGTATGTTTTAGCTCTTTCAGCCGTTTTAGCTATGTGTAATTCAGCATCGCTGCGTAACCACCTGGAATAACCTGTTAATAGTTCATTCTGTCAGAAAAACGTAATGTGCCAAACAATCCTCATGATGTATTGCATTTGAGGAAAAGAAAAAGAACATTTGTTTTTGTACTTTACTCAAAGGTGGTGCCCACTGAGCATCAAAGAGATTATTTTATCACGGTTGCTATTTTATTCCTGATAAAGCCCAGAGGAAATCCATCACTATCAGAGGAAGACTCTCTAAAATACTACCTTAGATACGGACAGAGAACAACCCTGACACAGTGTAAAAAAATCACTGCTCTGTTCCATAACCATGGGAACTGCCTAAGGTAGGAAGCATTTCAAGGCACACCTGATGGAAAGTCTGCTCCAGAAAGTAAATACTTGAAAGAAAATACTTGAATTGAGATATATTCAGCTGCAGACCCGCAGTGCCAGCAGTTTCAGTCCAGCAACTCCAGGCCAGAAGTGGGGATGGAGCTTATGCAGTCTTAATGGGTTAGTTCACCCAAAAATGGAAATTATTGGCTGGCTCCTGCGTCAGCATCACACGCATGCATCATGCTGCTCACCTGAACAGTGCCGGCCAATATTGAGCCGGCGTTCTGATGTAGAACCTAGAAGCGCTGAATGTAAACAGCGTAGGAGAATGACACAGAAGAGAAGAAATTGTTGAATAAAGTTGAACCACTGCAGTCACATGGACTATTTTAACAATGTCTTTAGTACCTTTCTGGACCTAGAAAGTGGTGGTTAAATTGCTGTCTATGGAGGAGTCAGAGAGCTCTCTGATTTCATCAAAAATATCTTAATTTGTGTTCCGAAGATGAATGAAGGTCTTACGGGTTTGAAACGACATGAGGGTGAGTAATTAATGACAGAATTTTAATTTTTGGGTGAACTAACCCTTTAATAGAGTACTGTCAGCTATACACCTAATTTTACTTTATTAGAAGAGCTATTTTCACATTGATTTTGATTGGATTGATAGCTACAATATGTAACGACAATACTTTTCAATGAGGACACTTTTCAGTTCATACATGCATTAGGTATTACAATTTACAATGAGTAATATTTTAAAACATATTAATCATATTTAATGTTAATGCATACAAACACAAAGCTCACTGTTAGTTCATGTTGTATGAACTACTGAGAACACAATACAACTTTTTAATATAAAAAATATATTAATAAATGTGTAACCGTAAAGTGTTTTCCGTTTGACTATATTATGTGATAATATAATTTCCTTCATGTTCATGTTGTTACAAATAGTACTTCAAAGACACAAATTTTAGGCATTTAATGTCAAATATACTGTATTTAATCATGAAATTCAAAATAAACATTTAATAGAAAGCCATTAACAAGTGGAAAGTGCATTTCTCTATATAAAAAACCAAAATGACATTTAAATAGTAAAATATAGCAAAACTTATAAACAGCTCGTAATTGTAACAAAACACACAAACTGTATAGCAAATAATCAACTTAAAACTTAAAATCACAAAAACTGTTTATTCCTTATTCCATTTTGTCATTGCATTCCTGCAGAAAGTCCACCACGTCATACATGAATATGAAATGTAAATGATTAATATTAATAATATATCTGACAAATGCAAAAAACGTATGAGAAAAAACTCCTCTGTGTTGAAGAATCATTCAGCTTTGTTTTTCCTCCACTGAAAAGCACTGGCTGGCATTGGCAGGGAGTTGATGAGGTTTCAGGTCAGCGCCTCCGGCCGTGCTGTTTCCTGCACTGATCTGGGACCTGTCTCACACAAACACAGCTGATTCACATGCAACCAGCACTGCTTCATCTTCTGAAGGAAAACCTAACGAACCCCAAAAGGCCTCAGATGGCAAGAAAATGCTTCACACACAAGCAGCACTGCAGCCCCAGCATCCCCGATGAACACGATGCGGTAATCTTCCCGCTTCAGTCAGACAGACAGAAAAGAATACCCTGCGGCATTCACCTTTAACCTCTTCCCATCAGGCTCTGCCAGTGCCACAGAAAAGGGCGATTACTGCCCAACCAGTGGCTGAATTATACATACTCAACATTTATTTATTTATCTACTTCCTTTTTTGTTTGTGTGTGTTGAAAAGCTCCGCAACGTAGCATAAGATGAGGCCTCACAGTGCTTCACGTCCATTTTTCCCCCTTCTTTTCTGTCCTTTTTTTTATTTTCTCTTTCTTCACCTCAAGGTTGCCGGCTCTCCATTTACGCACGGTGTGTTTCAAGTTGGTCCAGTAGCTTTAAAAAGCAGAGTTCTCTGGCTGAACCAGCGCCCAACCTTGACACAAAATCAATACTAGGCAAAACTCTTTGAAGAATCACAAATGTAATAAGTGCTGGTACTCTGTTTGGAGCCATTCTTGCACGCCGCCTAAAGCACAGGTGCATGCTGGGATATACTAGGAGGATCCAATGTGATTTATCTAGCAAACTAGATTTACTAGAATTTATCAACTGAGTCTACTCAGCAGAAATATTTTTCAATGCAAATTACGTGAAACAATCAGCAATCTATTAATTTGTAATCTGTAATGTGTGGGTTTTTGTGTGAATAGAGTAAGGATTAAAACATCTCTGTCATTTTGACAATATTTTTGCTGCCTTTTTCATGCTTGTTGCAATTCACTGCAAATCTGTTTGTCAACACAGCATTTTACAATATGCTGTAATGGAGCAAACTACTCATCTATTGTTTGAAAAAGAAGTCTGTTGGGTTTGATACAAGCTCCCCATCCACACAAGCTTTAATTCAATAAATCTGAATGAAGATTTAAGCAGCTGATAGTCTGAACTCTGAGGTTTGGGTTCTGTATAAATTTTGTGCATTTAGGTGTAAATATGATCCTTCTCCTCATTTAAATTTCATTTCTCAGAGATCAAGTTTTTAATAATTCTCAATAGCCCATTCCTGAAAATCATTTTAGAATTCATGGCTGGAAATACTGAAAGGAAATACTCAAGATAGCAATCCAGAAATGACTAAATAAAACAAAATAAAAGAAATAAAATTACAAAATAACAAAACAAAAACAATTTCACATTGCTAAGGTAATCATCACTTTAAATACAACACATTTTCTATTAACAGTTAGCTGTATTTATTAGTGTTGTAGTCAAGACCACCTAAACCGAGACCAAGTCGAGACCAAGACAAGACCAAGACTTTGGGGGGTTGAGACCAAGACAAGACCAAGACCATGACCAAGACCAAGGCAAGTCGAGACCGATTCAAGACCAAGATCGGACTAGCACTCCTTAGAGTCATCTGAAATATCCACATTTACTGCCTGAGAAATGTCTTATTATTCTAATTGTAATTATTTATTAAAAATAAGACACTATATAGAGCTGTTACCAATCAAATGAAATCACTAACAACAAAGTTCATCTTTACACTGCAGAGGTGGAACAGAAGTTGCATCTGAATTGGTACAAATACAAATGCATAAATAATGTTGAGAAAAAATAAAATTTTGTTTATTGAACATTTGTAAAAAATCTATATCCCGTTTGCAATTGTGCTCATATTCTTGTGATATTGCTTAATTATATCATGTTATAATATAAATATCAAGATCCTATACAAGTACTTTTTTGCAATCATATATTGAATTTTGTGGGCATTTGTATTAATTTTGGTGACATTTTTGACACAGTCCCTTGTTGATTTCTGACCAGGCACAACAGTAACAAAATAAATGTAATTAGAAATAAGTTATTGACTGCATTTGAAGCAGGAAGTTTTACATCCAATCAAATGAATGATGTTAATAAAGAAATCAGACAATGCAACGGCAATTTAGCAAAATCCCTGCAGTTGTGGTCTTGACCGGTGTTGAAATAAAATCCAGAGTCCTTTTAGTCTGAGACCAAGACAATACCGAGACCAAATGCGTCCGAGACTAAGACAAGACCAAAACCTTCAAAAAATGGTCTTAAGACCGGTCTCGAGACCAAGACTGGTCTTGAGTACCACAACACTAGTATTTATGTTAGTTATTAGTGTTTTTTTATTAGTATTTTATTAGTGTCAGATTATTGTAATTCATTTACACAAAACAACAAAAAGCCTTCTTTTTTAATCACATTTACATGCAGTGTGTACTGTAGGCTATTTATATGCAGTTCATTCAGTCAGCAGCTTTCTTCTTTAACAAACATTTATGCATTTGAGGACTACTTCAGTATTTTTGATCCCCGTTGTTTTCCTATTTGATTTATCGTCATACTCTGGGGTTCCCTAATCCATTTACCCACATGTGTACTCAGAGCTGATTGTTAACATGCATTGTATATATTGATTGTATATATATTTAAATATAGAATGTACTGCATGTTAGCTTCCGTATTGTGCCCAAGAACATGATCTAGAGCAGGGGTGTCAAACTCAATTCCTGGAGGGCTGCAGCCCTGCAGAGTTTAGTTCCAACCCTCCTCCAAACACACATACCAGTAGTTTTCAAATAGGCCTGAAGGACTTGATTAGCTGAATCAGATGCATTTAATTAGCGTTGAAGCTAAACTCAGGAAGGCTGTGGCCCTCCAGGAATTGAGTTTGACACTTGTGATCTAGAGTATAAGGGCTTTTGCACCGAAGGAACCTTTTCATAGTTCCTAGAACTATTGGCTGAAGTACCTGGATTTTGCCGTGTTCGCACTGCAGGAACTAAGAATGATTTTAGTTCTATGAACTCCTTTTGGGGGAACTAAATTAGCTCCTACTTCAGAGTAGGGTCTAAATCAGCACTATAGGAACTATCAGTGACGTGAGTGTATGCTGATTGGTCAAACACCGGCACCCAGCATTTTTAAAAAGCCGTGTAAGCATATTTACTTCATGAACATGGAAAACAGCGATAACAGCATTTACCTGTTGTCTGCAGGGTTGTGTTCTTTTCTCTGCCTCGATACTGAAAGTTGTCATAGGAGATTTTGTCTCTTAGCCCCAATTTTTGCTCTATCAGTTGCATAAATTATGCGTTTACATTCCATCTCTGTTATCACTGAACTGCCTAGTACACCTCTAGCAACCAATCAGGAATCTAGCTTGTCCTAGAAACCACCCAGAAAACCTTGGATTAGTAAATACTGGGAAAGATTCAATTCCACTGGGACACAAAAACATTAAAGTATAGATTTAACAAAGAATTAGTAAAGCTAAAATTTTTTTATTATTATTAGGGGCCACCGAAGGTGCGCTGGCACCTATTGTAATCGTTAGAATTCTTATTATTCTTCTGTTTCTGCTCTGGAAGTCTATGGTAGCCCATAGAACCACTTGCGGGAAAGTTATAAAATTTGGCACACTGACAGAGGACAGTCTGAACTGTCACCATAGCAAATTTGGAGTCTTTAACTCAATCCTTCTAGCGTCACCTGCTGTCCAAATTGAACTCACGTTTATGCTAAAAACTTTGGGACAATATGGGCTAGAAACAACTTTTTTCCCTCTGATTCCATGACTCAAGATGATTCGAATGTACCCTAAGTTGTCATTTTCTGTCATGATTTGTTTTTTCTTTTTACTTTTTCAAACTCCTTCTAGGCAGTTGCTCTGATTTTCATGAAAATTGAACCAGATCATCTTCAGACCATGCCAACAAAAAGTTCAATTCAAGATGATTTGTCAAACTGTTTTCTAAAACGCGCAAACGAATTTTACATAGCGCTTGTGAAAATTCATGTAAGGCTGTATCTCCTCAACACTTTATTGTATTCAAACCAAACTTGGTCAATGTCATCACAAGCATGACCTGAGGTTACATGATGTGTTTCAGTGCAGCGCCACCTACTGGTCCAGAAATACAAAAATGGCTTAATTTTGAACTTCTGAACAGTTTGTCCAAAAATCATAAATGGGAGTCATGTCGAGTCAAATGATATCAAATTTTCCCATATCAGCCATTTTGGGTGCCGGACATTTTGAATTTTGTCGTAAAATACTATATTTTACAAACGCACTGGCTTATCATTATGAAACTCAATATGTGTCATCGGCAACATGCCCTGAAAGTACTCAAAAGGTTCCTGGGTTTCGGTACTCAAAAGTTATAATGAAATTTACAAAAATGCTAATAACTTTTGATTAAATTAGTCTATTGTAATGAAATTGGTCTTAATAAATTCACTTCCATTCTTTCGGGGTAAATAAACAAAAAAAAGTATACACTGTATTAATGAAACAACGCCACATATTTGTACCAGACGTGAAATTAATGTGAGAAAAAAGAAATATTCTGAACCCTAAATAGATTTACACAAACTAAGAAAGTCAAAAAGCGTTAGGTTGTGACCCACTCTCCCCTACCTTTCTGTCTTTCTTCTCTTCTCTAGGCCGAGTTTTGAGATGTGAGGAAAAAAAACATCTAATCTTTCACATAAACACAAGTGTCTGACATGTCCTTGTACCCTGAGAGAGAGAGAGAGAGAGAGCTCTATAGGTTTATGACTGACACCTTCTGCTAGCTTGACATCTGTAAGTGTAAAAATAACACATTTCAGTCAACAAGCCATTACAGACATTTGAACTTGACATTGATTGTTTACTTGACAATGATTCTTATAATTGTAATATCATACAACACAGGAAACATTGAGACTGTGCTGCAATATGACACTTTCCTGACAACATTCCCCGAAGAATGCTGTCCTTTGATGCCTGGAGAACCGCAGCTATCCTCTGAAAAGAAACAAAACAGAATGAGTTTCAAGTAATCGTTTCAGAGGTCATGTGATCAGAGCTCGCTCCCATTTTTGATCAATAACTGCGTTTTTAAATATCTCACGGCCGGGATGCGATATTCCAGGCATACCACTGCGTAAACAGATCAATGGGCTTCACATTGAACCCATCCGGCATTCTGTTTTCAAATACAATTAAACTGTCTTATTCAGCACAGTCAGAGACATTGAACACACAGCCAGGCATTGACTTGTGTTTTATCAAAGGGAAGTCCAACAGAAGGGCTTCAGAGTGGGAGAGGAGGGAGGCCGAGTTTTCTAGTATATGTAGCACTTAACTTTGTTGTTTAAACCTCCTGACCTTTGTTGGTGTTGGATTATTGTTGGATTCTAGTTTCCATTATCAACTCAACATGCCAAGTTTCATTAATAACATTAATTGGGCTGTCAGTGGATTAAAACCAACCCAGTCTCCTTAAAAAAAAAAAAAAAAAAAAACGTACATGGGAACATTTTTTTGAGTTGCAAAATACAGGTGCTGGTCATATAATTAGAATATCATCAAAAAGTTGATTTATTTCACTAATTCCATTCAAAAAGTGAAACTTGTATATTATATTCATTCATTACATACAGACTGATATATTTCAGATGTTTATTTTTTTTTTAATTTTAATGATTATAACTGACAACTAAGGAAAATCCCAAATTCAGTATCTCAGAAAATTAGAATGTTGTGAAAAGGTTCAATAT
Source organism: Hypophthalmichthys molitrix (assembly GCA_037950675.1). Classification (NCBI taxonomy): domain Eukaryota; kingdom Metazoa; phylum Chordata; class Actinopteri; order Cypriniformes; family Xenocyprididae; genus Hypophthalmichthys; species Hypophthalmichthys molitrix. The sequence continues at coordinate 24,485,838 of CM075509.1, forward strand.
TGAAGACACCTGGTGCCACACTCTAATCAGCTAATTAACTCAAAACACCTGCAAAGGCCTTTAAATGGTCTCTCAGTCTAGTTCTGTAGGCTACACAATCATGGGCAAGACTGCTGACTTGACAGTTGTCCAAAAGACGACCATTGACACCTTGCACAAGGAGGGCAAGACACAAAAGGTCATTGCAAAAGAGGCTGGCTGTTCACAGAGCTCTGTGTCCAAGCACATTAATAGAGAGGCGAAGGGAAGGAAAAGATGTGGTAGAAAAAAGTGTACAAGCAATAGGGATAACCGCACCCTGGAGAGGATTATGAAACAAAACCCATTCAAAAATGTGGGGGAGATTCACAAAGAGTGGACTGCAGCTGGAATCAGTGCTTCAAGAACCACTACGCACAGACGTATGCAAGACATGGGTTTCAGCTGTCGCATTCCTTGTGTCAAGCCACTCTTGAACAGCAGACAGCGTCAGAAGCGTCTTGCCTGAGCTAAAGACAAAAAGGACTGGACTGCTGCTGAGTGGTCCAAAGTTATGTTCTCTGATGAAAGTAAATTTTGCATTTCCTTTGGAAATCAGGGTCCCAGAGTCTGGAGGAAGAGAGGAGAGGCACACAATCCACATTACTTGAGGTCCAGTGTAAAGTTTGCATAGTCAGTGATGGTTTGGGGTGCCATGTCATCTGCTGGTGTTGGTCCACTGTGTTTTCTGAGGTCCAAGGTCAACGCAGCCGTATACCAGGAAGTTTTAGAGCACTTCATGCTTCCTGCTGCTGACCAACTTTATGGAGATGCAGATTTAATTTTCCAACAGGACTTGGCACCTGCACACAGTGCCAAAGCTACCAGTACCTGGTTTAAGGACCATGGTATCCCTGTTCTTAATTGGCCAGCAAACTCGCCTGACCTTAACCCCATAGAAAATCTATGGGGTATTGTGAAGAGGAAGATGTGATATGCCAGACCCAACAATGCAGAAGAGCTGAAGGCCACTATCAGAGCAACCTGGGCTCTTATAACACCTGAGCAGTGCCACAGACTGATCGACTCCATGCCACGCCGCATTGCTGCAGTAATTCAGGCAATAGGAGCCCCAACTAAGTATTGAGTGCTGTACATGCTCATACTTTTCATGTTCATACTTTTCAGTTGCCCAAGATTTCTAAAAATCCTTTCTTTGTATTGGTCTTAAGTAATATTCTAATTTTCTGAGATACTGAAATTGGGATTTTCCTTAGTTGTCAGTTATAATCATCAAAATTAAAAGAAATAGACATTTGAAATATATCAGTCTGTGTGTAATGAATGAATATAATATACAAGTTTCACTTTTTGAATGGAATTAGTGAAATAAATCAACTTTTTGATGATATTCTAATTATATGATTATATAATATAATTATATATATATATTTTTTTTTTTTGCCAGAACAGATAATTGATTTTTGGCTGTCCCAAACGAAAGATTGCCATCGTGAAACAATCGTGGCGATTTCTGTGATCGTGGCTCTTAATCGGTGGTCCTATGTTGTACAGTGAGAGACGTACAAAGACGGCCGCTTTCCTGGTCTTGCGACCAAAGATAGCATACGATCATTTTCTGACAGTGTCAGAAATTCAGCATGATCAACGCACAGTGTATCTGCCGCTGGGTCATTCTATAGAACCGTCCACTTTTCTGTCCCTAGCCTTTACAGAAATATTACACTTGAAAAACACTTTAGGATTACAATTTTTATATATTTTAAAATGAAACAATATGTTATTTGAACAATTACACCTTCTTGAGCCATCAGTGTGGCAATATTAGTTTTTTAATTACTTATAAAAATTTCAAGCGCCACAGAAGTGCTCGTCCCCACAGTTGTACAGAGGGAAAGTGCTTTATTTTGAGGTCAGAAACAGTTTTTTTTCTACCATTTAAAATACAATAATTATACATAACTTTAATATATATTATGCAAATGACATTAAAAAAACAAAAAACAAAATGCTGAATAAATATTATAAAATATATAATGAATGTAGTGGTCCCCTGGAGTTGTGTCACTGGTGTTACCTTTAACAAAAATCTCTTATTTTGAAATAAAAAACGACACAGATGACATCACTTGACTTCCTTTTTCCTATTTCCTGAAGATCAATGAAGAAAGGCCAATGGAAAGTCCACTATCTCTTTTCAGTTATCAGAAATTTTAATTAGAAAATCATAATTTCATATGAAGCTTTTAGTTGAAGTCACTGGTATGACCTACTTTATTGTTAGGGAATTTAAAAAAAAAAAAAAAAACTAGAATACAAATGGATTAAACTACTTAATTTAGTGAGTATACCATGATCAGTGTTGCCAAGTCTGTGGTTTTCCCGTGGAATTGGGCTACTTTTACACTGTTGTTTTTCTTGTCCGCAGGTTGAATCGACCCAAAATAACATGATATTTACCCCTTGGAATGCGATTTTAACCACAAGACCCCCCTGAAATGCGACTGGGCTAGTTTTGGGCTAGTTTTGAGAAGCAATAGGTTGTTTGCACATGACGTCACTGCTGCATGCGAAATGCGGCTGGAGGGCAAGCAGTGATTTTTCTATATAGGAATCCTATCACAAACTCAAAATTCCTATGTTTTGCGTCATTTATGGTTGCTCAAATCTATCAAACCGAGAAACCACAATGAGCTTTTATCGTTTACGTAACTTATATTGTTTTTTAACTTTAAAAGTTGTCACCCTTTATAGCGTTTTGCGTCTGCCGATACTGAAATGAATATGGATACCTGCTTACCTTTTCTGTTTTTGACTTGGTTAAATAACCACATTCTTCATGGTATCATTTGCAGGGAAGAGAAGATATTTTATACCATTGCATGATCATTTCGGCGTTTTCACTTCAGCTTTGTAGAATTCTGTTCACAATGTTGATCTGGTTACCGTGAAAACAGTGTCACGCGCTGGGCACGTGTTGCTGCTTCAGCTTCAGCCATCATGTAGTAGAAAATGTCCAAATAAAAAAAAATGTGTTCAACAAGCTGACAGAAGTTGATCCATTTCTTTGTTGGAAGGGTGTAAATGTAACTGTAGTTTTAATGTTTTCTTTGTAAATATTCACTTCCCCATATGACCACAGAGGAGAATCGGAGGGGCATTCTTTTTTACAGTCTATGACAGACACCGACACACTGTATTTTATTTTTATTTTTGTATATATTTCAACAAATGACACCAAAAATCAAACCAATAGAAGCTCGTGAACAGTTTTGAAGTGGCTGCGTGCAAGTTACTCATTCACAAGCCGAGTGAGAGTCATACTCGCAAATGTAATGTTAATTATTAAACCAAACAAAATACAACACTTTCAAAAACACTCAGCTGTGATTATTTTATTGAGTGATAGGCAGTGGGGTCAATCAGTGACATTATTAGATTTGCTATAAGGCGTCTCCCCGTCACCTCCTCAACCAGCTTCCCTTTTTACACGAAGGAAAGGCGAAAATTGTATTACATCATCCAGTTTTTTTTGTTTTTTTCCCTGAACGATGATGTGAGCTCCTGTTGCAATTCTCGATTCAGCATAAATGACCTACAATGGCGACATTTTTCACAATCACGACAGAAAATCAAAAATACTGCCCTTAACGTCACTAGTAGAAAGGCAGCGCGATATAAACAAACCCAAACTAGAACTGAACACGGCGTGACGGCAGCTTTACATTCTCTATATCTACCTCCTCGATGGCAGTCAAGTCTTTCAGTTCAGTAGAAAAATCGCTCCTCTTCATAACATAAGGTTCACGTCCAAAATATGTTGTGATTTTCTGTTTATACCTTTCTAAACCAGCACAGTACAGACTTTTCCCCATTTCTTCCATTCTAATTTTCACTGCTTGCCCTCCACATTAATTTCGCCCGTCACCAGAACCACCTGATTGCAAACAACCTATTGGGTGGGTTTTGTTGTGAAAACCTGGCAACCCTGTCCATGATGGACAATATGTGGTTTGATACCTTGCAGCAGCCATTTTCTAAAATGCATTTTTCATGAAAATTGTCACTGGTGTTACCCGTTTATAGATAAACTTTACTCAAAGCTATTCATTTAGTTCTTTTCATAAAACAGCACTAAGATTACATGATTCTAACTTTTCTTTCTCATTGTTAATCCTCCTTTGGGCAGGTATTGCTAAATTGAGTGCAGCTGAGAAGCAGCGACTTTACAGACAGCGTATTTTAACATGTTGTTTATGATCTTTTACTGACTGCTTACACTAAGTGTCAATGATAAGTCTCTGATTGTATACCAAATGTAAAAATGTAGTCCCATCTATTTAATTATAGTTGAAGAATAAGGATCTTTGGTCTTACGTATACATCACTGATGATTCATTGTGTCACTGGTGTTACTGTTTTTTCTCTGTCACATTAAATAAAATGTGTCATATGTGACATAACAATAATTTTACTTTATTTTCTGCTATACTCACGAATTAAGATTTAAAGGATTGCATCATTACTTGTTTAGCTGTTTTTTAAATATTTTCATTGTTATAGCAAATACATGGTTGTGCAAACGAAATAACATCATTCAATCACACTTTTAACTAACCTGATTAAAATAAAGAAAACACAATCTCCTTATTTTTTTGCATTATCATTGTTCTTCTGCAACTGCATGTGCTGAAAAAATTGAGAAATAATATTTCATAAAACGTTTAAAATTGCCAGAGAAGTATGGTAACACCAGTGACCAAAAAAAATGGTACATGCGGCCTTTAAATAAATGCACAAATTTAAAAAAAAAAAATAATAAAAAAAAAAAAATCATTAAGCTGTCATTTATGTGTATTCATAAAGTCAAAGGGTAATCTAATAATGTGGTCTAAGTTAAAATGTATTTCTTTTTCTAACATTTAAAGACATATTGCCATACCAAAAGTGGACGTTTCTGTAGAATGACCCTGCTATGACCTACGTCTACAGACCAGCCAATAAAAATGCGACATGAAATCAACGCGACATGGCGCTAAAACTTAAAACTGCTTACCTCAAGCTCTTTTCCCTTCTTCTTTTGCTGCTTCATTTTTTTCAGCACATATACAAACTGCCAAAGTGTGATTCAACATGGTTTTTTTGGTAACCACTAGTGCATGCTGATGACATTTTATTCTTCTATAGAAACTTGCATCGTAGCTCACGAGGGAATGGGTGTCATCATCATACAGTCTACATGCATGTCGTACCCAAGTTTAATAGATCCATGTCGCACAGTGTGATTTGTAATGATCTTATAGGATTGCTAAAATCGTGCAGTGTGCAGCGGGCTTAAAGTACAACTCCATATCAGGTGAGCTACCAAGCAAGCTTGTTATGTGAGAAAAGCGAAACATATGGAGCTGGTTAAGAGATGCAAAGTCCAAAATATATTCGTTTACAAATCGTGCGCTTTGGTAAAAAAGCGTTTTTAAGTCATAACATAATATTGTGCAAGGAGACTTGAAAACAAGTCTTTATTAATCCATAATCTGACCCCATAATCGTAACTGTATGAAAACGATTAAAAGCGCTTGCTGTTTTACTGCTTCTAGAGTTCATTTCTGTTGGAAACTGCAGTGATATGTACACATTGGTACGTATTTTGGTGACGTGTGAAAATGTTCCCACATGTCTTTCCTATGAGACCAGGTTGATTAACGTTTAATTGAATGACGTCTATGTCATTATTACATGATATGATGATAAATTAATAAAATAATTTTGGAGATAATCACATATAGAAATATCAATATTTGCTGAGAAGACCTCACAAATGAAGATAATTGAAAAACATTGTTGCAACACAACATAAGCCTATTATTGGCCCACAGTCAGCAATCCATTTAGCAGCTGATTTTTTGTGGTAGACTAGGGTCTGTTCACACAAAATGCGTTCATGTATTCCATCAATGCTGGTTTTTATTTTTTGTCTATTTAAACATTTGTTAGACTGATGTATTAGGCCATTGCTTCAAATCTTACATCTTTTAGTATTTTAGAATGCTATCCTAGTGAAAAGGAAGTGCACTTGTAGTAGTAAACTTTAAATCGTAAAAGTATATTTTAAAAAACTTGTAGTCACAGATAATATAATTACATATAGGTACTTAAGTCCTATATACACTCTACTGATCTGTAGTGTTTGAAAGTTATTGTTCTAAAGAAAGTTACCTTAAAGCTGCACTTAAGCATTTTTTGTTAGTGTTTTGTTGACTCTAGTTTGTCATGCTGATGTGATGACTGCAGGTGGAGTTGATGGTAAATTTAATGTACATTTATGAATTATGTTGAATTGCATTGGCAAAACATTGCTGGCCAGCAAAGCTGCCACCATGAAAGGATGACATGCCTTATTTAGAACAAAACAGCTTTTTATAGACAATGGAAATTACTTGAGTCTTATTCATGTGAGTTTACATGTTTGAACACTTTTCTCAAAAGTAGTTCATTTATATGGGTGAAACATATTTTGGAACAAAATGCTAAGTGTGTTTTGTAACTGTATTGCTGCTACCCATATTCCATCCATCCATCCATCCTACAAACCGCTTGTCCGCTCTGTTTGTGGGTTATTCTACAGTTACCTACATAATATACAGTCTATAATATATAACTATAGTTTGCCAGTATACATGTTCTATTTATGCATGTTAAATATTTCAGAACACTTTTTAGCATAATTTCCTCTATTTTTATTATTTGTTAATATTGAATGCAGACTCAGAGACAAAACTTACCCAATGCATTAAAACTGACTTACTGTCAGTGCACATTATTCCAATAAAATTATTCTAAGAAAATTAAAATGTAGTAACTTCTATGACATCACAAATGACTTTTATATTATAACTCCTCCCCTCAAACTGCTTCCATCCTGCTATGTAACGCCTAATTTTCATAATCCAATCAATTCCATATGGCCAAATGAATATTGAATATCCTGTTTCACTCTGAAGCATTCTATTGAGTTGAGTAAAATGAGTTGCAAAAACTTTAAAATTAATTCTCTGTCCGTTGTCCAGCAGATTGTACAGAGAGGAAACCGTTTCAGTGAACACAACAATCTACATTATCTTCTGATGCTATGAAATAATCATTGTCTTTCTCCACTTTTCTCTCCGGCTCTCTGCATTTATCTGTATTGTATTTTATGGCTCTTTCTTCTCCTCTGCTGTCTTCTGCTATTGATTTTCACTTATAGGTTTTCATCCCTTTCATTTCAATTTCAGTCAGGCAAACGGCACAGAAACCCTGAACCTGAAACCCCTCTCTCCCTCTTTCTCTTTGTCTCTCTCTCCCTCTTTTTTCATTGGAAGGCCATTGTCCTGCGCTGAACTGCAGGTGTTTAGAATTGCCTTTCTCATTTTAACACCCATAAGATACAGTAAGATGTCTCTCTCCAGTTAGACCATTGACATACAATCGCCATATATATGATGAGTGTTAAGGAGGGCTTTTGTCCTTATGGGGTGAATGCATAGTGCTGTCAGTGTAATCTCTCTCTCTCTCTCTCTCTCTCTCTTGTGTATGTGTGGTCCTGGTAACCCTATGTTAAAAGATGGCAATATCCGAAATCCTTGTCCGTGTGGGGACATTTTCTGGTCCCCATGAGGAAAACAGCTTATAAATCATACTAAGTGATGTTTTTTTTTAATGTGTAAAAATGCAGAAAGTTTTTTTTTGTGATGGGTTGTTTTAGGGGTAGGGTGTGTGAGTGTGTGTTTGTGTATTTTTGGGACATATCAGGACACAAATTTGTACAATGACATGGGTATGACATAGGTATTACAAGGAGAGGGTGACTTATGAGGACATTACCCCATGTCCCCATTTTTCAAAAGGCTTATAAATCATACAGAATGAGTTTTTTTGAGAAAGTAAAAATGTGCAGTTTCCTGTGATGGGTAGGTTTAGGGGTAGGGGTAGTGTAGGGCGATAGAAAATACGGTTTGTACAGTATAAAAACCATTACGCCTATGGAATGTCCCCACAATTCACAAAAACAAATGTGTGTGTGTGTGTGTGTGTGTGTGTGTGCGTGTGTGTTCTGATGGCGGTAAGTGATTACTAATTGCTACGTTCACATCGTAGTTGAATGAGGCCCATATCTTACTGGGACACAGATCTGTGATTTAGTTGTCAGCATTAACAGAAAACACCACATTGAATCTGACACTTTAATTTCTCATCTAGGCCACTTTTATATGTGGAAAATAATATGTTTTATATATTATATTTGCCCTTGAGGTAAATCATGAAATAACTTTCACTATATGGAGTATTAGAAACAAGGTACAAAAATATAGTCTATATGTTTTAAATATATAATGATGTATATTAGTGGGCAAAGTCACTAAACATCTGGGCCTCTTCAGTGGAAAAAAAACCCTGTATCTTATTCATTAAGATTTACTATTCACTGGTTTAACCAAGCATTTAAATTAAGTCATTGTCATCCTTTTCAGCGAAAACATTCCTTTCTCTCTAAATTATACTTATTTTGTATTGCACCTTATGTACAAAAGTCAGAGCTATTTGCCCACCTAGTTTTTACTGATCAGTCAGTAAAAACTTTAAAGTGAAACAGCCAAATTTCTCAAGATTAATTTGAGTGATTTGAGTGCTAAAACACTGCGAACAATGCGTGCAAACTAACACTATCAACGGGCTCAAATCTTTTTAAATCAATTCTCTGGCCCAATGTTGTGACACCTGACTGCGACGAAGGTGACAATAGAAAGTTAAAATGTTCATTTTAATGCATAGATTTATATATACTTATTTAATAAGTTTATACAACAACAAAACATGATATCATTGTCACGTAATGGTAATCATGGAATACACAAAGACGAGGAATGCGTTGATAATTTTTAATCAGAAAACACACAGGAGATACTCAGAGAAAACACCACTAAAATTAACAATGACCGACATCAGACTGAATCAAACAGGTATTTATACACAAGGAAAATGAGGGAACTAAACAGAAACAGCTGGACAAAGATTAACTAATCAGTAACCATAGAATCTTATGAGAACTAATACAGAAACGTCAGGAACTGACTAAACACAACATAATTGTGACAATCATATTAAATTACATTATTTAATTTATTGATGATGTTAGGTTGAACATGCTAGAATGGGGTGTTTTATATAGGTCAGTTTAGAAATGTCTCCTGTTCTGATATTGTCACATTTATAAGGACAGAAGAAAAACTGGACACTTAAATGACTAAAAATCACATAAAAGACTTTATGGTCATTCTAAACACAACCAACTCATTCAGAAACACATGCCTTGTTACTAGGAGATGCATGAAAAATGAAAATAAATGTGTTCTAAAATTGGCTTAAAATATTAAACATGTTTGATATCCTCTACTGGATTAAATCATTGTCTGAGTCTGTGCCCATCATAAACTATGCAGTTTTAAGAGAAAACTTTCAATTCAAATCATAAGGTTAGCTCTGACTTTTCAGCAGCTAGCATCAACTCATTCAGACTGTAAACTGGGCAAAAGTCATGTAGAGTATTCCAGCCTTTATACAAATTACATGCTTGAAAGTCATGGTCACTATGAATGAACTGCAGTTGTATGGAAAAAAACAAAAAAGATACAAAACAAAAATTTCATTTTGTGGTTGACGGAAAACAATATTCATGCTTAGAATGATATGAGAGTGAGCAAATAATTCCTTTCTGGCTGAACTATTCGTTTAAGTGTGTTGGTGGCTGTAAATAAGTACTTTTGTCTGCTGTCAGTAAACTCAGGATGTGGACAGACCACTAAACAGGCTCTACTGATGGACACAGAAACCATTAACACCAGCGCCAAGGTCACGCTAGGATGTTTCCTTCTGTTTGTGATGGACAAATTAAGACTCACTCATAGCACTCCCATCATGCCTCTGGGACACTCCCCCTGGACTCCTCCTATGCCCATTAACAGGTTGATTGAAAGCTATCCAAACGACCCAAACAAAAGAGTCTCGCCATGGTCGCCATCTCGTTCATCCCAGAATATCTTTCAGGGACCCATTTCCTGACATCACGGGGGCTGGATTAGGCCAGGGGGCAGATTGCCCTGTGACACCAGCCCGCTATTGCCTCGCCATAACCACAGTGTCGTGTCCAGCCGGGCGGACGTGTTATTTTTTTTTTGCACACCCCCACCCCCCTTGTAGTCTTGTATTAGCAGCCATTTTGATCTCCACACTGCTATTATCCAGCTGATGGCTCTGACATGTTGATCATATACGGGAGAAAGAAAATTGATTTCCTCAACAGCAAACACGGTCCAATCTTCCCAAGCCAGTAATTTTACCACCACAACAAAATAAAAGGGTAATCTTGCCCCAGGAGAGAGGAGGAGAACAGCACTCTGAAATAAACGGGCCAAGAAAAAAAGCAGCTAAATAAAGGGAGAGTTTGTGGAAGGACAGTGATGTGGATGATGATGATGATGATGAGGGTTTTGAGGTGGCACTTTGACTGACAGACAGGCAGTCAGACAGACGGACTTGGATAATGTCCTGCAGGCAGCCCAGAGAGCCACTGCTATGGGGTGTCAGAATGCACTGTAATTCAGTTTACTGAGCACAAAAAACACAACAGCTCTCGCTAAAGGTTTAAAGGGTTTAACGTCGCTCAGATGCAGCGATCTGAGAGGCTCAGATATCAAGAAAGAAGAGGTTTTTATTCTTTATCCTTTATCTTCTTTAAAAAAAAAAAAAGAAAAAAGAAAAAAAAAAAGACAATGAAATAGATAAATGAAAAATGAAGGGGTGGGGTTAGGGGAAGGTGTGGGGAGGGTTTTTATATAAGGCAGCATCCATTTAATAAGTTTAATAAATATGTGATGCGATCTGGGAAAACCCGACGTCGCGATGGAACATTTTCAGTAAAGTCAAAAAATGTAATTTTTTTTTTTTTTTTTTGTCAAAATTGGGTTTTCATTCAATTAATATTCTATAACATCTTGTCTATCATCTCTGAAAATATTTTGGCAAATTTCGCCTGTTAAGTGCAGAAAAATAGAGTCTTTTCAGCTTGCCATTAAATAGCTTTCTCTAACGTTACTGTTTAAGAACACACCCGGCGGAGGTGAAAAAAAATCGGCCATAGCTTTCCCGTACTTAACACTACCTATCAAAATAAACAACATAACATGTAGAATGAAGGTGTATTAATGCAAATTTCCCACCAGTCCTGTGTAAACTACGACACGCAAAGATTTTTTTTTTTTCTAATACAACATTATCGTGAGAAGGCGGAGCACAAGAGAACAATAATAGAGCTATAATGAACACACATGTTCTAATTATTGTTTATTAGAAGTTGAATTCAAATCAAATACTGCCAAACTGCCCATACTACTTCTGAATTGGATGTCTACTTAATAAAATTTATGAAAATATGGAAATATATTTATCAGATCCCTCAAATAAATGGAGGTGCCCTTACATAATCAGATATGGAGCTTGGGTGTCATCTAGTGAAAAAGTTTGGTACTGCGCCCAAACAAATTCTTACTGAAAGCTAATTTTTGAAATATATCAACCTAAAATTTGGAATGTTGACATTTTTAGCTTTGATTTTCTTGCAGTTTAAGAGTAAAACATGTTATGTAATATATTATTATAAAATATAAACAATTATATTTTTACATTTTCATAAACTTAATCTTCTAAAACTTTTTTAGAACCTTAGGTCTATATTCCAAAGCATTCTTGAATTACAACCATTTAAGTTTTGGATAGTGCATTTCCGACTTCCGATAACCATAACTTTTGTTACAGACAAGCTATGAAAGAAGTAAAAATTTGGAAACAGCTCGAATCCAACTTTCATTTGACATTGAAACCTGTGATAGGTAAAATTTCACCATGTGATGGGTTTTCGCAGATCAAATCACATATAATCATTTACACTCTATGATATTATTGCATTCTGTTAATTTACAAAAATACTGAGATGCAAATAGTATCTGCCGATATAATGTATAGATAGCATCTAATTACTATTTACTCTTATTGCAAAAAACTGATACTTTTACATGGTGTAAGAATCTATCTCTATTTTCACCTAGTGTAAATCGCATATCGCTAAGAAAATGCTGCTATTTTCACTTAGTGTAAATAGCATCTACAGCTATTTGCACTTAGTGTTTATTTAACTGTTTGTTTTTTAATAATAACTACGTGAAATAATGGGGTTTGTTTATTCTTTCATTCAATTATTCAGATATTTTTATTTATTTATTTTTTGTTTTACAATGACTGCATGAAATGCTGGGGGTTGTTTGTTGTTCATTATTATTATTATTATTATTATTATTATTTTACAGTGATTGCATGAAATGAGGGGGTGGATTCAATCTATTCAGATCTCTCTCTTTCTTTCATCGCTCCCCCTCTCTCTGTTTCCTGAATAGAGGGGGTCTTTGCTCTTTGGTACTGGTGATCGTAGTGACCAAAGCAGGAAGAATCATAGGGCACAGCACTGAATCAAAGGCTGGACCACAGATAGAATGGCGGGGGTGTGGGGGTTGTGTGGAGGTGATGACCTTGAGTATTGATCCAAGCCTCCATAATTTCCATGGCTTACTGGGGCCCTTCTCCCAACCTGCTGGAGTACATTAGACCAGAAATCCATAACATGGCCCATGTTCATCCAAGCACAGGAAGAAACTGAATTAAATGTTAAAAAACAATCTGGGGCTGCAGTTGGGGCCGATTCATCATGATTCCCGGGTGTCAGGCAGGTAGGATGACCATGGAGGATTCAGCCAATGGCCAGAGAGCTCACACCTCAGATAGACTCATTCAGACTCATCTGTCAGCAAACTGGCCAGTGCAGGATTTTTAAACACTGACACAAATGTGGCCATGGTCAGCAAGTTCCAAAATTACTTGGGAGTCATTGTCCGAGATGAGAACGGATCAAATGTGAAACAATAGCAATTGAGAGAAAATTGAAGCTACTCTACATGGCAGTAAGCAAAAGTTCCCAATTAAATATGAATCTGAGCTGAATAGATTTTGAAAATACAGTCAGTTCAAGGTTCAGCACAAGGTTATTTTAAACCATTAAACTTTTTTCTTTGATATATGCTTCAATTTAATAAATTAATCTTGAAATACTATCACTACACAATTTATTAAGTTTTACAATTCTTAATTCTTAATTCCTTGGTGGCGTGATAATAACAGAAGGCATAATTGATCAGTGTCAAAGTATGAATGAAGTATAATTAATAATTTGTACATGGATAGAAAAATATTAATATTCAAATTCCATTCTTTTTTTTTTCCCTATCTTTTTTTCAAAAATAGATAAAAATGATCATGTCAGGGTTGGTGTTTTTTTTTTTTTGGATTTGTGACTGAAATTATGTGATTTCCGCAGGGAAAACGAAGGTGGATCCCCGAGCCTTTATCATGTTCAACAAGGGGCAGAGTGACATTAAAGCTCATTACAGCAGTTGATCTGAAATCAATGTGAAGATGTGGCCCCATGTCTTCATGTTGTTGAGCCTAGACTGCTTCCAAACTACTTGTATTCAACTAGGATTGAGTAATCACTCCATTGACCAGTCTCCTCTATGGAAGTCATTACACAAAACTGGGGATTTACAGGGGGTTGGGCACATGTTCTTTTCAGCCATGCAAGACGTATTTAGGGTAATGTTGTGTTGTGATAGTTACCTGGATGTTCCTATGCAATTTCTAGGGTGCTTTGGGTAGTTGCTAGGTTGTTACTGGGCCAATATTCTGATCCAGAGATTTGTTTTTTTGTTGCTAATTTATGGTCCACTAAAGTCAGATCACTTTTCATCAGTCAGACTGAGATTAGTATTAGCACACCTCTCCTTAATAAGTCACATGATTTGACGTATCATTCATGTCCGTACCACAGGCATTGTGGGGCGAGTTACACGCTAGTTTAATACTTAGGGGTTTGTTCAAATGATGAAGAGGATTCTAGTTTTCAGCAACTAGTCCTCTTAAAATATTGCCATATGAAAAGAGTAATTGAGGAGTTGCTGGGATTTCAGCTTGAGAGGACTTTTTCATTCATTCACTCTGCGAGAGGTGGGAGCTTCCTGACCGTTCCAGTGACCTCCCACTGTCAGTCAAGTAGGAAGTTTTGATCGTTTAGCATGTGTGTTAGTTCGAAGTGCTAAACAAAAGAGCCCAGTGCTCCACTCTCTCAATTTAAGAAGGAGGATGTTGAGAATCCATAGAGAAGGCTTCCATTGGGGAAAATGATTTTTTTTTTTTTTTTCGGCCATGAAGAGGACACTAGAAATCATCTCCAGCAATTTCGGTAATGGCTTTTGAGACAGCTGCTTGCATTGTTGTTTAATGATGACAAATGACAGCTTGAAAAGACTTGGCAGTTGAAGAGACAGAAGATGGAGTGAAAGAAGAAGGAAAAGAAAGACTTGCATAAATTGCCTGTTGAGTATTTTCCACAGTGATTGTGGGTAATTGGCTTTTATTGGACTTGTTAGCTCTGGATAACTTTCGGCCATTATCCCACTCATGGCAACAAGCATCTCAGGCTCTTCATCGTGAACGTTCACGTTCTAAGTAGCTGCAAGATTTTTCCGATGACTCTAAGGTAGTGAGCAGTGCAGGCCTAAACCAGCCCAAAGAGACTTTTTTCAACTCAAGCGTGGAGAGACAGCCTTCATATGGTTCATTTAAGACCAGCTCGGCTGAAGGGAACTCATTTTAAGGGCCTAGTTTTCTGAAAGGATAGATGTGGATCAGAGATATAACTGCAGTGGCTGACATTTTCTAAACTATGACATTTCAATACAGCGCTTTAGGTTGAGCACAACCACTTTTCTCAATATGGCTCTATAAGGTTAATTGCAGTAACTTAAATGTGTAGGCAAAGAGAGATGACATTATTTGATGTCTGTAGATGTTGGTGCAGGTTTCTCAAAGTTCAACTGAATCATAAGGTCTTGATTAATTGGAATAAACAAAGGAAAGACCAGAGCTGGCAGTAATGCTTCTTATAAATATACAGCACTCAGAGCACTGAGACTTGTCTAATAAGATTGTACTTTGAGGTATTGAGAAGGGTCCATTTCAAAATCTGGCCCTGCTGGTTTGACCTATAGTTTTCTTTCTGGTTCTGTTAAAGGTTAAGTGTCTAATTTTGCTACTAGGACCACCAAATGGAACGTACTGCAATCTGTTTGAGCCACTTAAAGGTGCCCTAGAATTTAAAATTGAATTTACCTTGGCATAGTTAAATAATTAGAGTTCTGTACATGGAAATGGCATACAGTGAGTTTCAAACACCATTGTTTCCTCCTTCTTATGTAAATTTGATTTGTGCAAAAGAACACTGAAAAACAGGTGAATCTTAACATAACAGACTGTGACGCAACAGTTGGGATCATTAATATGTACGCCCCCAACTTTTGCATATGCCAGCCCATGTTGAAGGCAAGCCAGTATTAACATCTGGAGCAGCACAGCCGAATCATCAGACGTTCTGCAGGTATTGTGAAGCATGCAAGAACAATAGCGAAAATGGCAGATGGATCGATAATAGCTGTTCATGATCCATGATATTATATTTAGTGATATTTGTATATTGTCTTTCTAAATGTTTCGTTAGCATGTTGCTAATGTACTGATAAATGTGGTTAAAGTTACCATTGTTTCTTACTATATTCACGGAGACCAGAGCCATGTCGTTATTTTCATTTTTAAACGCTTGCCGTCTGTATAATTCATAAACGCATATTCATTATTTATAAATCTCTCCAACAGTGTGTAACGTTAGCTTTAGCCCCGTTAGCTGCAGCATACTATTTAAACTCATTCAGAATCAAATGTAAACATCCACAAAATAAATACCATACTTACATGATCTGATATGCTGCATCACGAACACTTTGTAAAAGTTATATTAGCTGTGTGAACTTTGTTTATGCAATGTATTATAGAGTTTGGGGGCGGGGATCACAAGCATTTAAAGGGGACACGCACTAAATCGGCGCATTTTTAATTACGCCCCAAAATAGGCAGTTAAAACATTGTATAATATAAAAATCTATGGGGTATTTTGAGCTGGAACTTCACAGACACATTCTGGGGACACCTTATTACACCTTGTGAAATAGGGTTCTAGGGCACCTTTAAAAGGTCTGGAGAGAACAGCATTGGTTCAACCAAGTCTCTTTTCCAACAAATGGTGCTGGGGCCAAATTTGGAGTCATTCCATGTATTTTCAAAACAGAAAGGGTAGTTCTGGGCTGTGAAACTTTAACAGAACCATTAGCATCAAAGTGGTGGGGTAATGTCAGCACCAAGTAAAGTTTTCAGAACATCAACATCTCAGTAGTACATTTTGGTGGAAAAAGAGTATATACAGTGAACGTTTGGAACAAATAATAACCTCTAACCCTAGCCTTAAACCTAATCTTAACCTTGTCGGTAGCATATCATGATAGATAGCATTACTGTTTGTCGGAATCTGATCCATCTAAGATTTTTCCGAAGTATGAACATTTCTTGAAAGGAGACTGAACAATGAAATTGGCTGTTGCATTGTCTAAAAAGAGTCATTAATTTCGCAGTTCTGCTTGGTGACACTAGTAGTGCAGAAATTACACACTTTGCCTTTAAGGTCAAACAGATGATATTTCAGAGGATTTTTCTGTATTTAAAATGAAGAGGATGTCATCTATGAAATGGCAACCTTTTATCACAACAGCCACAACACGCTAGTCATAGATAAAATCAATGTACGTAAATGGAGAAAACATGTCCCTTTGTTGCACCGCTAAACCCGAACTGTGCGGAGCTAACTGTTGAACTCCCTCAGGTTTTAGGTGTGACTCCTCTCGTTCTGTATTTAGAAGCCAGATGCTTTGTGGTTAATCTTTAATATTTAACAGAGCTCTGCCCAGCCGAGCTTAGAAACTGGTGACAAGAAGTTGGCCCTTGTGCTCCAGCCTGTCGAACATGTTGTTATAACAGGGTTATACGAGGCTTTTGCCAATCAATGAGTGATGTTCAAAACTCAGCACTCACCCCATGCTAGCTCACTCTATCCAGCCAGGTCTCCAGCAAGAGATCTTTGACTCAAGGCCTGTCGTTCACCTCACAACAGAAAATCCATACGTTTCGGATGTGATTTTAAACTGATCCATTATTAATGGATCCCCTCTTCTTGGAACTCACTGCTGTTTCTGGTAGCAGAATCCTGTGTTTTGGTAAGTGGTGAAGTTTCCTGTAAATCTGTCTGTGTTTGTGTGTGTGTTTATGTCCCAGTGGATGTGTTTCAATTAGGCCGTAATGGCTAAAGGGGTGTAAGGTCACACCAAACAGGCCCATGGGTCTGTTGACAATGAGGGGAGGAAGAGGGGAGAGGCGTGCATTCTCATTTGAATGCTGAGATGCCGTATGTGCGGTATTTGACCCCTGTAGTAGTGTTAATGGATATCGTCACATCTCTGCTCCTCCTCCCACATGTGATTTACTGAACAAATACTTACTGGAACTGCTTGATTTGCTTCCTCCGGTGTGACCTGAGGCCTGTATTCAGAGACTAGATATTCACACAAAGCTAATTACTCTGCAAGTGCAAGGTTATTATTGTTAATAAAAAAAAAAAATGAAAAATAGAATTACAGAAAAAAAAGACTAATGACTGAATTTGTGTTTTCATTTTATTTATTTTCAGGATGATGTTTAGGGGCACCACAATTATCCGTGCACCAGCGTGGTTCCACAAATAGCGGCACATAATAAAAGATACAAAATTGCCATAAACTGTGCAAAAATTTTCCAAATATTTACAATGACTTGTTGTTCTGCAGGCTGTCTGACACAATATCAGAGTGAATGCAGTTCATGCTGCTGAATCATTCATGCCTATGAATATATAGTTATATCAGACTATTGGAACTATCTGTTTTACAATAGACATAATCAAAAATGTTTAAAATGATACTCACATACACTCAAGTCATATCAGTGGGAAATGTGGGATAAGAGGTCTTTAATTTGTATTTGTAATGTGGAAGTTTATGATTAATAGTGCAAAAAAAAAAAAAATCACTGAATTAAGTGTAAAAGCAAAAAGGTCTCTGTCTCCCCTACTCTTATTGGGGAAATTAAAAGATTAAGTTTATCATCCCAAGTGATGGAAAATCTCATAAAAGCAGAATGTTCCTCCTTTAAGATGTGTTACATACTGGCTAGACACTCTAAATGAAATGATATCAAGCCCTTCGTAAAGTGCTCTACAGCAAATGGGGGAAATTGATTATATTCCTTTAAAGTGCCTCAAAAACCCTTCAATTTGTGTTGCTGGCTTATTTCATAGCTCAGAGTGCGGAAAGGTTATGGTTTTCCCCTGGTTGCTATTTGTTTGTAAATGGCCACATATATGGTTTATAGGTAGTGGTGACAAAAGAACAGCTATATACAGTACTATACCTGAGGTCAAGTGATAACTAAATTTTAATCTAGTTCAAACCGAGATTAATAGTTGTTTTAAATGCAATCCAATACAGATCAGCATAGAGAAATCATTCTAAGTAAAGGAACATTCAAGCTTGGGGGCTTCATCCTTTTCCAGTGACGTTCATATCCCATCTGTCAGACGGGACAGTCAATGCAGGAGAGAAGAAATGAGAGAGGGAAAGAGAGAGAAGGAGGGAGGAACAGAAACCAGAGACTCTGAACTGATAGATTACACTGCCCTAAAATGGAGTGCTTCTCAGCCTTGTAAATATGTGACAAATGACAGTGCGAGAAGTATTGATTTCAGGCCTGTCCTGTGGAAACGGAGTCAGTGGCCAAGGCGACACGTGAAGTTGGGGACATTGAAGACTGTTTTGGACTGTACTTCTCAAACAAACAAACAAACGAAAATAAACAATTTTGATTTGTGTCACTTGCGTCAGAATAAACATCTAAAAATATAGCAGGATCAGAAATTAACAGGGGCTCAATGACAAAAATACCAGAAATTTTTAAATGTCTTTGATTTGGTAAATGTGAATATGGAAATCACATAGAATATGTATAATACCTGTAATCAACACAAGCGCCTTGGGTGATCTGATCACAAGTGGTCAGCTGAGACAGATTGCAGTTTACACTGGTCATTAATATGTTATTAATAATATATTAATACAGCTGCACTCTGTAAGTTTTGCTTCTTTGTCACCATCTCTGTTTGAAACAATTGCAGTTATTTGCAGAATTATCATCTTTACGTGGTACGTTTATCGGCACGGCTCCTCAGCGCGGATGAATCTAATGTTTGCTGTCAGTCACCACATTGCTGAGGATACTGTACTTTGGAATCACAGATTCTACATCTTGGAAGTATGACCAAAATACGAATTTTCACCGGAAAATGTCATCTGAACAAATAAGTAACATGTCTGCCACTTTTGTTCTGACCAACTAGAAAAAAAGCATTACAATAAATCGTGCTGCGATGCGCTTTGTTGTTTTGTCATTTTTATGCTTTGTTCTCAAATTGTTAATGCTAACAACAATCAGCATTGCGGAACTATGTGTATTTAGTGTGTATTAGTGTTACCTGTAGATTTCAATTTCTGTAGCCATTCCGCAGTACAAAGTCTTTTGCTTTTGACTATGGCCATCAAAATGATATAATCCGCCATCAAAATGATAAGTTTAATTATTCCATCTGCTGTGAGAAAAGGCTATAAATGATCCACCAGCATCCTCACATGCCATATAGCCTACTAGATGGGACTACTTTTTTATGTAAACAAACGTGACGTAATGATCCAAAGATGAATGGCAGCATGCTCGAATTTCCCGTGGAAACCTAAAAGTACCGCTCTAATTAGAGAACATTATTACAAGCTTACCGTTGTGAATCGGGCTAAGGTAAGGAGATAGTTTTGAACACTGAAAATGTACTTGCTCAAAAATTTAACAGTTTTAACACCATTAACAACTTTAACAACGTAAAAAAAAAAATCTAAATGTACAAAATAAAACTTCACATAATAAAACTGCACATAACTGCTACAAAAAAACAAAACAAGAAATAATTATTGTGATGGAAAACCATCAAATGCATCTCACAGGGAATTCTCGGAATGTTAATTTACAGTTTGTCGTTTTATATTATTTAACAGCATTTTTACTGTAAAATTAGTATTTTTTTTTACAGTGACAAGTATATTTTTTTTACAGAGATATGCCACCCAAATGTGTTATGTGTGTGTAAGTAATGTCTTTAAAAGATGCTCATAGCTGTGTAATCACACTGACAGGCAGGTGGTGGGTGAAGGGAAATGCTTCACTGTGACCTGCTCATTTCTGTTTTCTTAGAAATGGGTATGTAAAACTTTATCAGATCTGAGATCAGCACAAAAGGGGATATTTATTAACAAGATTGGCTGGGGTGGGCTACTCTCAGAAATGTGTTTTCTGCTATAATTATGACATATCTTAACTAAATTCCTAGTGTAGGGGGATGTAAAATCAAGTCAAGTGACTTGAGAAAATCAATCCATTGTTTCCTATAAAGTACTGCGGTAAAGCCAGGGATGAGGCTAGAGTGAGCTATGAGCAAACCGCTGTGACAGCCCGAGCAGGTGCACTCAGGATGAGAGGCAGAATGGATCCCCCATTGAGAGGGACAAAAAGGGCTTCTCTCTCCACATCTGACCACCGCAGGAAAAGAAAGGACGGCCATGCTGATATACTGACCCCTGGCTGTCTGTCTTGCTCTCTTTGACTCACTTTACACTCTCTCTCTCTCTTTCTTTCTTTCTTTCTTTCTTCCTTGAGCCGCCATCTGTGGTCACGGTACAGCACAGACTGACAGCCAACTCCATCTCCCCAGGTCTAAAGCAGTCATGAAGGATTAGACCCCAGCTCATGTTTCTGGTTGGTTTAGTCCGCTGGTTAGCAGTGCTGGTGCCAAATTAGTGCACCTCACATCTGTGTCTTATAGCAAATCGGACTATTCTAGCAGCCAATCAAATGAACACAAATTCACAAGCCAGGATATTGAGAAGAGGTGACTGATAGAAAGTTTCACTTTCAGTAACATACAAAAATGTCCATCATCAAGCCATTTTTCCTAGATGATAGAACACGTATGGTTTTATTAAACATTACAATGTAGGGGAAAAAAATCATAGATGTCATGGCAGAAAATGACCCATTTTAAAATGCAGATCAATGAACCACTCACATCAGTTGAATTCTATGTAAATTGCTGCATTGCTTACAACCTACAAGTAAAGTTAAAATGTACAGTGTCTGAGACAGATCAGACATGCAAATATTTGTTATATTTATCCACAATACCCCTTACCCAACAAGCAAACTTTGTGTTAACCCTTTGAGCGGTAGGGTCCAACATGTGGGATTTTTATTTCTGTGCCCCTGGGCGTACGGTCCCACATATGGGATTTCGAACGTTCAGCGACGTCACATAACTGCCAGATTCAAATTGTGCTTTTGCGCTTTGGCTGTGAGACTGATGCGCGCAGCTCTTGTCATA
Organism: Hypophthalmichthys molitrix; assembly: GCA_037950675.1. Lineage (NCBI taxonomy): Eukaryota > Metazoa > Chordata > Actinopteri > Cypriniformes > Xenocyprididae > Hypophthalmichthys > Hypophthalmichthys molitrix. Next base: position 24,507,409 of record CM075509.1, read on the forward strand.
TACCAAAGCTATGCAGTGTTTTCAGCCACATAATGCTTCTTTTAAGGTTTCAGACATTTAAATACGCATAAGCACCATTAAAACAATACATTTAGAGTTTATAAAATACACACTGATGTCAGACATCAGTGAAAGCAGTAATAACAATCCATTCAAATATATTTTGCCGACATTTATTCATATCAGACACACATAATGGGCCTAAGTAACTATAAAGTTTACTCTATTATTCTTCCAGTTCACCAGCCACTTACTTGCTTATATTTCGGGAGAAACTGATGAATTCACATGCTGTAAATCCGACTGACAGGACTCTGTGAACTGCAGCGCAAACTAAGATGGCGGCGCCCATCTCGCATTATAGATCAAGATAAAGATCGTTTATAAAGTTTTTTAAACGACAGAACACACTCACTTACACATATTTGAGAATCGGAATATCATATGGTTGATGACATGGTAAGCAAGTTTGCGAATATTTTAAATAAAAAAGGAAAAACAAAATAATAGCGATCCATCTGTCATACAGTGTTATTGTGGCTGCGTTCAGCGCTCGCGACACGCAAGACGCGTCGCCATGGAAACAATAAGGGCAAACGTTCTAAAATAACGGTCGCCTTAAAAAAACTCACTCTAGGGGGGCCAGTTAGAATATTTTAAACTCACGCTTGAAAGGTTGAGTTTCTGTGGAACTACCCAAAACTGCAACTAACAACAGTTTCACTCTCATGTCATCTGATTTTCTAACCTCAAAATTTTCCTTTTATGTAACAATTCAAACTCTTTTGAATAAATGTTTTAGATTTGCATACTGTAGTTAACCAATATCACATGTATAGCATATTTGGTATCTATGAGCTGCAATTTTAATTCCATGTATGTTCATTTTGCTAGCACTGTTACATATTAGTATTATAAGAATTATAAGAAAAGGTTTTTCTCTTAACGTCCAATTTCAAATGCAACACACCCTGCTAGAAAACAAAAGATCTTAAACTTCCCCTTCAAAAGTACAACTCCTTATTGGCTCACTCACCTCCTGAGGGTGTGACATCCTCACAGATCACTGTTTAAGAACACATAGGGAGAAGGAAGAAATAGAAATTTTAATGTGAAGATGTGGATGCTAAACTTGAAGTCTTTGTTAGGACCCCTAAGTTTGCTCCAGGCTGCAGATTTGTCTTTCCAAAGACCTTCTGCATCAAATTGAATCTTTTTCAAATGGGTGAGACATGAAAGTATGCTAGTAACTTAGTAGTTTTGTTAATCTTATTAACTACTAGTAAACAAGACTAATAGTTAACATTAGTATGTTATTAAAGGGTTAGTTCACCCAAAAATGAAATATCTGTCATTAATTACTCACCCTCATGGTCCAGAAAGGTATTAAAGACATCGTTAAAATAGTTAAAGTGACTACAATGATTCAACCTTAATATTATGAAGCGACGAGGATACTTTTTGTGCGCAAAAGCAAAACAAAAATAACGACTGTATTCAACAATTTCTTCTCTGTCAGACTCAGTGACGCAGTGAACGCAGTTCAGCGCTTCCGTGTTTATGTCCGAATGCCAGCTCAGTATTGGCCAGCTCCTGTGTCACCATCACACGCATGCGTCGTGCTGCTCACATGAACAGTGTCGGCCAATACTGAGTCGGCGTACTGATGTAGAACCTGGAAGCGCTGCAACGAAAATAGCGTAGAAGAATGATAGGGGAGAGACTAATTTGTTGAATAAAGTAGTTATTTTTGTTTTGTTTTTGCGCACAAAAAGTATTCTCGTCACTTCATAACATTAAGGTGGAACCACTGTAGTCATGTTGACTGTTTTATCAATGTTTTAATATTTTTCTGGACCTTGAATGTGGTAATTTGTGGTAAAAAAAAAAAAAAAAAAAAGAAAGAAAAGAAAACCTGGACCTGCATGGAATCTGCATCATTTTAACTTTTTTCAACAGTGATTTCTGAAGCATGAACCGTTTTTTTTCCCCCATACTACACCATCCCTGCCCAGCTGAGACATCCAGCGATTATCTCCCTCTTTTGGAGCACCCAACAGCTGCTGGACAAGCTGAGGTCACCAAGCCCTGGCACACATACCTATCTGCTCATTAACACACACAGACTGTCAACCAGCACACATTGTGTGTGTGTGTGTTTGTTTGTGTGTGTGTGTGTGTGTGTCTCAACCCCTGATTAACCTATTTACAGCACATCATGTATGAGGTCATGGCCTGTAGTGAGATGAACAGAAAAGGCAGTTTTGGTCTTAAAGGACAAGCAGCATTTATCATCATCCAAGAAAGAAAGAGAGAGAGGGTATGTTTGGACACAGATGTGTAATTTGACGGCAGGGTGTTGATATTTCTGATAGCAAACCTTGAAGAAACTGCAAAGAGTTTCCTGGATTTCTCATAGGGTGCTTTCACACTTGTTTTGATTTGCTTTGATTTCGATTGCTTCTCCTCCCCCTCCCCCCTCTGGTCTCTGTTCACATTATATTATTTGGGTCCAAACTGCGGTATGCTTGCATCATCAAGCTGCAGTGGCATACCCATTTTGCTAGGTAACAGCTATCAAGGAGAAAGCTCCAAAATGAATATAGTTGCTTGCATCAGTTCTTGGGTACAGTTCGGAAAACACTGTTCTCATCATTCAACCCGGATGCCCACCAAAGAGCAAGTGTGAAGTCACCCTTAAAATCATAGCATTCCAATGAGATTTATAAATTTACAACATTTATAAATGGACCTTTCAAAGTAGTTCATTAAATGCAGGCTTATTTCAGTGAAGCTGTCTGATGTTTTGTTATCGAAGACCATGTGTTTTACTGAGTTCTTAAAAGCTTAAAAAAAAAAAAAGAAAGATGTAATACATTTCTATAAGGGGCATTTCCTCCAAGTGTGATGGTCTCGGCCTGTTTTGGTTTCATTTTCATTCTGTCCCCTCAATAAGGGGGTTCAACTAACTCTGAGTTAAAACTTGAACTCTGAGTTGACTTATCCTGAGATGGGAAATTCTGGGAAACTCAGTTTCAGAACAGTTGAATTGAATTAGTTCAGTCAACTCTGAGTAGGCTGACTCTGAACTAAATGCGGGCACCATGACTATGAAAAGCCATGATCAATGGAGCTCCGATACTATAATTCACCATGGCAACAGCAGCCGACAAAAAGACGTTTGCATACTTCCTAGTAAATGCTTAAAAAAATAATTCTTTAATTCTTAATCACTGTTATAATATCAGAGAAAACTGGAAGAACGGTATGTTTCGCAATGTTTTTGAAGTGAGTGCTGGTTAACAACAACTCCCACATGACCACTCTAAACCCAGAGCCCAGCCAGGCACATCCCTTACTCTGCTTGGAGCTTAGACCAGAGCCCACTGGAGATACAGAACCTGAGCCTGCCGTGATGAATGAGCCAGAAACAAAGACTGAGCTCACCATCACCCCGGAGCCTGACGTGAAGTCTGACCAGGTGCGAGAGCCGGCTACACCTTCCATCCCAGTGGGGATGCTCGTTGAGTACGAGGGCAAGAGGAAGATCCCACTGATCCCGCACAAATCCAAATCTCCCACGTCTCCGCTGGTTCCACCCAGCTCCAAATCTCCTGTTCCTCCAGTGATCCCACTCTCCCACCTCCTCTGCCTATAACAGCCAGTTCCTTGGCCACGTCTTTGCTGTTTCCCTTCAGTCCCCCAGCTCCTTGTCTGACTCCACTCTGCTGCTTGGATCTGCCTCGGGTCTTTCAGTCTCCAGCCCCGGCTTGCCGATCCCCTGGCTCTGCCTCCAGCTGCCGAGACCGTCACTCCACCTCGGCTCGTCAACCGTTCGGCTCCACCCTGGCTCCTCCCTCCCTTGGCTCCACCTGAGACTATCGCCCTTACAGCACCACGGGCTTCCTCATCCTTGTATTTCTCCTGGATATCTCCTGAGTGTTACCTTGTCGGCCTTATTAAAGACTGTTTTTGTTCTCTACTCCTTTCATCATGCCATTTATCACAGCCACCCTGTGGCATCAAGGAGGCATGGGAGGCAGTGCCTTCTCAAAAATGTGAAAGCAAAAATAATCCAAAGTACAAAAATAAAACAATGTAAATATTTCAAAATATGACATTAAAAAGAGTATAAATCACTTTTTTTTTTCTAAAGTGACACTATCCAACAGTGACACCAGCTGTTAAAGTTCCTGCAGGCAACAACAAAATCACTCTTGCCTCTGAGCCCATTGAGTTTTATTAGACCCCCTAAAGTGTGCTGTGGGTTTGGTAGGAGATAATTGATAATGAATGGGTTAAAATCACGTGAGAGGAGGCCATGCCTCTATCACAATATGATTAGACTTGCTGTTCAGACGATAAATCCTGTCTCGTTTTCTTGCGCATACAGCGTCCGTGAATCCGCCTGAATGATGGTGGTAATGGGAAGACTATTTAAAAAGTAAACAACTCACCCACTTAGATGTCACCACTTTATGTCACGTCAAAATCAAACTCTAATCACAAATTAAAAGTATATATCTCTATCCGTGACCATCATGACACCTGCAATATTTATAAGAGTTCTGATGACTGATGATCCTAAAATAAGTTAACTGTTAAAAAGAACAGCTGAACATCAGTTCAGAAACAAAATATATAATCTGAAATTTATTACTGCATTCTTATATCTATTGTTTTGGAATAAATATTAAAATGCTTAAAAGGCTCTATAACTTGCAAAATAGAATAATTGTATTGTTTTGTTTATTTAATGTTTATTTAACCTGGGAAATGTCAACTTAACTGAAACATGAAATGGATTGTAAAACAAACAAACAAACAAAAAAACACTGATAACTTTGCCTCCTCATTTCAGAATACAACTGCATGCCTCTGATTTCAGTATATCCACATTGTGGACATAGATGTTTTCTCACGATCTTCAAATAACATAAGCTAGTTTTGGAATTTGGTTATAATGACTTATTTTTGAATCACTATATATTTCCCTACAACCATTTGCATTATTTCATAGTTTTGATGACATTTTATTATTGTTCTAAAATCTGGAAAATAGTAATAATTTGCAAATTAGTAGATTGCCCAAACAGGCAACAAATACAAAGACCGTGAAAGCATTTCTCATAATAAACTCTGCCTTAACAGGAAAAAAAAAACCAAAAAACAGATACCTTATATAAATACTTTACCAGACATAAAATGAGTTTGTCTATCATAGCAGAATTGGTTATAAAGTTGTCCAGTATGTGAGAGAAATAGCTTTTTTCATATGTTTAGCTATTAGTATTTTTTTTGCAAGCACATGGCTTTTTTCTTAACATACATAATTTGAGCGATGTAGTTCATCTGATTTTATTGCAATGCAGACTATAATCCTTTCTAATCCACTTTGATGACAGTCAAGTGTATATTTCGCCCACTAGATTTTGCACAAGCAATCCTGTAATTGCTCCAGGTTCCATGGTGTCCCCAGGTCGATGTAATGTGTATTGAATTAAGACAGTCGGAGCTGCTGTGTAACTCTGTTATGAGTGTGTGGGCATGTATTTCTCCTTTCACTGGCAGGAATTAGATTATGACACTGAGGCTCAACCCAATCCTTCATGTGCATGTGTCATATAATAATTTATTATGTCACAAAAAGTTTTACCTTATTAAACAATAGGAACCAGACTTTAGTCAGAATAGGCAACATATTTCACTCAAATGAGGCTGTGAGTGACAGAAATACAGTTTGTTCAATATTTTTTAAATGGATTCACACAAAAGTTCACCAAAACAGAAAAATTATGTCATCATTTACTCACCCTCATGTTATTCCAACCAACACAACATGACAGTTTGCAACTGTTACATTTTGGCGAATAAGTGGTTAATTCGTATGAATTCGAACCATCTCATTCATATGTTTTCTGCTTATGTTGGACTCATGGTTAGGTTTAGGGGTGAAGTTAGGAATGGACCTTCAAACTTTTTGTTGTTGTTGTTTCTGTACAAATCACAGCATACAAATTCATACAAAATCACCACCTCATAAAATAGCTGTTTTCGCATTAATTCGGGTTGTTCCAACTCATATGGCTTTCTTTCTTCTGCAGAACCCAACAGAAGAATTTTTGAAAAATGTGTCAGCTGTTTTTTTCCTCATCAAAGTCAAAGTTCAAAAAATTCAAGCTGCAAAAGGACATAAAGGTAGCTTTAAATTATCACATTTGACCTGACTGGTGTATTTCTAAAGTGACATGATCAATTATGAACAGAACCCTTTATTCACTCTCAAATGAAAAACCTTCAAAATCAACGTTAATGGACATTCCTGGTCTTACGGTAAACAATTTATTAGTGAATAGAAAAAAAAGGGGTTAGAATTAAGAAATATCAATAGAAAATAGTTCACAGTCCACTTTGACACCTTCAGAAAAAGAACATGTCTTATGCTACATTCTATAGAGATTCGTTTAATGTTTGTTTGCTTTTTTTTCCTGTTCAAAAATACTTATTTCTGTAGCACTCGCAGTCTTTCATTCGAGCCTGAGATCAGTGAACCACTTCTTCTAATTAAAAGGGTCAAAATGGAAAAAAGGCTGTTAGTCAAGTGAGTCACAGCTCTATTATTTGTTTCTCTCTCTCTCTGTCTCTCTGGCTCTCCACGCATCACGTCCAGTTTAAGACTCTTAAATGCTGTTGACCTCACACTTGACACAAACGACCCCTCGTCCTCCACCTCACGCTGCAGATTCACTTTCTGCCGTTTACAGTGGCAGCTCCGAGATCTAAAGCTTTCTGAATACAGATCAGATCCGTGACCTTTCAGAGAGAGCAGAAGTATGTAGCGTAATATGAAAGTCCTGCTCTGTGCTCTTGGCCCTGGGGACAACGCTGACACTACAGCACTAAAAACACTGTGTATTAATTGCAGAGTGGAGACAGGTTCTTTCCCATCCCCCCATCTGATCCTGAAGGTCAGTCCTGATCTCTCCTCTTTCTCCTGCACTGGACTGATGCCGTACACCATTGAGATCCTCTGGGAAGACTGTAAAACCTCTTGGAAAAAGCATTCAGCATGGTACTCGGAGGACTTTGGAGGTTTCTGAGTGTGTTTATTGTGGGAAAATCACAGACTCTGTACCCAGGGTCGTCCCAAGCCCCCAAGGTGGGGCCTAGTACGAGGTAGCGGAAGCCTTCTAGGTATTATACTAACTGAATATTTCTATCAATTACCAATGGCATACACACCACGTACGTTGATGCGAGATCTTGATGTTGCTAAGCTAAGACACAATACTCTAAACAGCACAGAAAATGAAATATTTTTTTTTAAATTATATTTAACTATTCATATTGAGCCCCGCACATGACATGCAGGGAAAAAAATAGTAGGCTAAATTGTGCACAAACTTTATTAAGTCGTTCCCTCGATTTACTAAATCATGCACATGATTTAGTAAATCGAGGGAATTAATTGGTGCGCACAATTTAGCCTACTATTTTTTTTCCCTGCATGTCATGTGTGGGGATGCGTAGATATTTTTCAGTATTGTATAAAATTAGTATTTTTTACCACAATGCAGGTCCGAGATAGTATATTCAGAAATTTTATATTACACACACTATATAAAAAAGCCAATACAGAGTCCATCACTCTGAATAGAGTTCACACTTTGAACTTATTGAACTGTATAAATCTTGCAATCCAGAAAGGCAAAATTATAAAGCACCTGAAGTGCTTTTGAAAGTCTTCTTTCGAGTGTGAAGTCAAAAGCTGTTCTTCCTGAGCCAAGGTGAAACACATAAAAACTGAACGGTAATTTACTCTCAGATCAGAGGACTCACTGAAGGCCACGAGTACACTACACTACGACGCTGGACAGCTCTCTCACACAAACTCATCCAATAAAAGACATAACCTTGACATGAGACAGATTTAAAACTCTTTTTTTTACCTCGCACACGTACACACACACACACACACACATAGTTGTATATGTGGTTTATAGGGATTCTCCATAGGTGTAATGTTTTTTGTACAAACTGTACCTGTATATTCTACCCCCTTACACTAAACCTACCCATCACAGAAAACTTTTGACAGTTTAGTATGTTTTTTTAAGCCATTTGGTTTACGAGGACACATGCAGGAAATTTCCTCGTGTACCATGTTTATGTTTTAATACCCATGTCATTATAAACAGAATTGTGTTGTGTAGATGAAACATTATATGATTTAGTGAATTGAGATTGCTTGGAAACAGTAAACAGCCTACAGTTAGACTAATAAACTATATTACTTGGAAATGGCAGTTGAGATAATTACAACCCAAATTCCAGAAATGTTGGGACATTTTTTAAATTTGAATAAAATGAAAACTAAAAGACTTTCAAATCACATGAGCCAATATTTTATTCACAATAGAACATAGATAACATAACAAAAACAATAACAAATGTTTAAAGGGAGAAATGTTACACTTTTATCCACTAAATGAGCTCATTTCAAATTTGATGCCTGCTACAGGTCTCAAAAAAGTTGGCACGGGGGCAACAAATGGCTGAAAAAACAAGAAATTTTGAAAAGATTCAGCTGGGAGAACATCTAGCAGCTAATTAAGTGAATTGATATCAGGTCTGTAACATAATTAGCTATAAAAGGGATGTCTTGGAGAGACAGAGTCTCTCAGAAGTAAAGATGGGCAGAGGTTCTCCAATCTGTGAAAGAGTGTTTAAAAAGATTGTGGAATACTTTAAAAGCAATATTCCTCAATGACAAATTGCAAAGGTTTTGCAAATCTCATCATCTACAGTGCATAACATAATCAAAAGATTCAGAGAAACTGGAGAAATCTCTGTGCGTAAGGGACAAGGCCGAAGACCTTTATTGGATGCCTGTGGTCTTCGGGCCCTCAGACGACATTGCATCACTCATTGGCATGATTGTGTCAATGACATTACTAAATGGGCCCAGGAATACTTCCAGAAACCACTGTTGGTAAACACAATCCGCCATGCCATCTGCAGATGCCAACTAAAGCTCTATCATCCAAAAATGAAGCCATAAGTGATCATGGTCCAGAAGCGCTGTCGTGTCCTGTGGGCCAAGGCTCATTTAAAATTGACTGTTTCAAAGTGGAAAAGTGTTTTATGGTCAGACGAGTCCAAATTTGACATTTTTGTTGGAAATCACGGACGCCGTGTCCTCCGGGCTAAAGAGGAGGCAGACCTTCCAGCGTGTTATCAGCGTTCAGTTCAAAAGCCAGCATCTCTGATGGTATGGGGGTGCATAAGTGCATATAGTATGGGCAGCTTGCATGCTTTGGAAGGCACTATAAATGCTGAAGGGTATATAAAGGTTTTAGAGCAACATATGCTCCCCTCCAGAAGACGTCTATTTCAGGGAAGGCCTTGTGTATTTCAGGAAGTCAATGCAAAACCACATACTGCAGCTATTACAACAGCATGGCTTCGTCGTAGAAGAGTAAGGGTGCTGAATTGGCCTGCCTGCAGTCCATATCTTTCACCTATCATTAAATGAAAAATACGTCAAAGACGACCACAAACTCTTCAGCAGATGGAAACCTATATCAGGCAAGAATGGGACCAAATTCCAACTCCAGAAACTCATAACCTCAGAGCTCAGACATCTTCAAACTGTTTTGAAAAGAAGAGGAGTTGCTACACCATGGTAAACATGCCCCCGTCCCAACTATTTTGAGACCTGTAGCAGGCATCAAATTTGAAATGAGCTCATTTTATGCAATAAAGTGTAACATTTCTCAGTTTAAACATTTGTTATGTTATCTATGTTCTATTGTGAATAAAATATTGGCTCATATGATTTGAAAGTCTTTTAGTTTTCATTTTATTCAAATTTAAAAAAACGTCCCAACATTTCTGGAATTTAGGTTGTAGCATTTATAATAAATTTGGTTGGATTGGTCATTGGTGACTTTTATTATATTGCCATTGTTGCCTTTTGAGGAATTAAGCAAATTCTCAAATTATTTGAGATTCCTTACTCATGGTAAAATTACTGTAACACATGGCTGGATTATTTCTGGATTCTTGACCTATATTCAATTCATCATACGAGTTCATAACTGATTAGTACGCTATAGGCTGTGTCACAACTAAAGCATATGATTAGAGTCCATTATCAAGGCCTGGGACAGTGTGAGTGTAAAAATATTTCACTTTTTGGTCCACTTAAAGGATTAGGTGTTTTTTTTTTTTTTTCAAATAAACCATTGAGGATTTGTTCAACATTGCCCATTGATGTTTACCTCAGTGGTCTTGCATGTCCAGATCTTTCTTAGTCTCTATCTTTTGTGTCTCTCTCTTGTTCTCCCAGGTGTGGGGTGACTGGTTAAGGTTGCAGTGGTATATGGAGTGCTCTCATCATGTCTTAAGTGAGATTGCAGATGTCCACAGTTTTTTCCCCCGGATCTCTAGAGGCCAGCAATACTACCCTCATCCCAGAGCCCGATGCCCCTGTCTGACCATGAGGCCATGCTGTCACCTTCACTAATCGATCCCTCATCATGCTGTTCAGCTCAAACATGCGGGGCAATTGGTATGATTCCACACATGTCAAGAGACCTGTTGGCTTTTTCTCATTATACAAATGCATTAATGTTTCGCCCAATCATTATTACATATTCGGGTCTTTAGCGATCCGGATCTATATCTAACATAGATCTTTAACTGCAACAATAATATAAAATTCTCCTGATATTTTAAGAACAATTACAAAAGAATAAAATAAAGCATGTTTCTGAAAGCCGGAAGATGTCATGGCTAACTCCTAAAACCTGCCCATAACAAACACAGGGTTCTAAGAATCTATTTTAACATCCAAAAGAAATTAGATTCAGTATTATAACAAATAAAATCTGCTTATTTTATGCAAGGCAAATGGTGTTTCCATTGTGCAAAATGACCAATGCTGACTGGTGTAGTTAGCTGAGGAAATGATTTACAGTAAAGAATTCATAGATTAAATAAACCAGTAATACTTTACTTTTATATAATGCTTTATAAAAATATTTTTAATGCATTCATTTAGTCTTGTAATGCACTATAATGCATTGTATGGTCTCATGAATATACTGAACACAAATTAAAGTATAATGCATTAAAACATGACAAACAAACAATTTCAGATGTAACAAGGAATCTGCAAATATTGCATTTTAACTTTGGTTACAATTATTTATGAAGAGATGTAATGCATTATAACGTACATTATGAATACCCTTTTTAATGCGTTTTACATAAATGCTTTAGGTTAAGTGTTACCAATAAATCTTAAATACACCAATTGCAGTGCTGAGAACTGCTCTCTTCTAAAGAGAATGCAATATCGTAGAGGTTTTAGGGTGGGATCTTCAGACTCAGGACAACAAAAGTACCACTGAGCATCATCATAGTAACCACCCAGAATACCCTAGAAATACCATAGCAACCACAGAGCAACACCCAATAGAGACCACCCAGAACACCAAACCTATGCCCTAGCAACCATTTATAGTACAACTCATTTGCAGATACTTGGAGGGACAACTCCAACATTTTGTCAGCAGTTTGTGCAATGGGCAAGCAACCACTTCTTCTGAAAATGTAAAAATCTACTTTTGTTTCAAAGTCTGACAGTGGAAATATTGCTTTAGTTTTCCCTAGACATGAGAAAGACCTTTAAAACATGGCCAACACATCTATCAAACCCAGAGATCCAGCTGAACCATCATAATGAATGTCATAAGCAGGACAACACTAGGAGCTCAGAAATACAATATTTATAGCTGGAGCTTTAAGAAATCATCCAGAGAGCCTATCATGGTCTCCCCATGAAGGCTGGCTAATGTTGCGCCCAGAGAGGTTTCTGTTCTCACTGGCTTGTGTGAAAGGGGAGCATGACAGTCCCACTCCTCGCCTTTGCCCAATAACATGCCCCATTGCCCCTGTGTCACTGCAAAATAGCCCTCCAAAAACATCTCAGGAAATTATCTAGCCACTGTCATTGGCTGACAGGCCCATCCATCACGCAGGCAGTCAAGGGCACTGGACATGCCCATGGTTCATTTAGCCGTTCTCATGTGACAACTTAAAATAGCGACAAAATTACAAATGATAAAATCAGTAAACGTTGAGATACAAGTTTTCTCGCCAACCTAGACCAATAATGGTGGCTGTTTTCCCACGAGCAGTGTTGGTTATCTCTTTATTAGGGTCTTCATGAAAGCTCCTCAGAGAGAATGTCATTAGACAGAGGATTATGGTGATGCATTATAGGTAGCCTTCTTCAGTTAAACAGGTGCATTTGTGATGGTTAATTGTGGCAGCCATTTCAGGAAGGTCCTGTGGGGGCAGTTCCAACCACATCAGTTGTGATTTGGGATTTATTTTAGTCAATAATATCTGTAATCGTTTCAGATAAAGATGCTTTTACTTGGTCCTCATTGTGCCTCCATTTGAACTCAGCCAAAGCTGTTTTTTGACCCTGTCACAAATAAATGCAGCTGCAGTGCTGGAAACCGTCAGAGCATTTTAAAAGTGGTTAGAGAGAGACAGATTGACTTACATCTCGGAGGAGAAATCAGCGGGATGCAGCATGAATTACAGCCTGTACAACCTGCAGTGATGGACTGCACATAAAATTACTGTTCAGGACACTGCAGTATCAATGTTTGATTATAGAGTACTGATGTGCAGAGTGTTTTGTATTCTTACAGTATATGCCATAAAATATTTAGACACTTCAGCCACATGTAAAATCTGACCAATGAATTTGCATGAAAAGTTTGATCAACAAAGGATCTTGTTAATTGTTTTATTATTACTATTATTATTAGGCAACTTAATTAATGAGGTTAGATAAAAGGCAAGACTATATGAAGTATTTGAGGCAAAAAAACAAAACAAAAAAAAACCCCATAAAATTGTTGACTGTTATAGTGGTTTCCCAACCACTGCAGTGGAAAATTATCAGATTCCAAAAAAATAAGTAAGAATAAATGCTACAAATAAGAATATATCATCACACTATCGGGCCAAAACCTTGTATCTCTATATTTCGTCATTTTTGTTTCATAAAATGAATGCTATTGGTCATTCTTTATGTCTGTATGTGATTTTACAAATCTTTAACCACTAAAAAGCATTTAAAAGAGGTTGTGACTAAACCTTACAACTCCATGACAACTCACAAATGCTTTTACAAAATTCTATGCAAATTGAACTGAGCTGGATGATGACATCACTGTTTTCTCCAGAGCTACTATATATATATATATATTATAAATTAACTAAATCATTAACTAAAGTTTTTTACAATGGAATGAATCAATACTGAACTTGACAATGACACCATTTTCTTCTAGAGCTGCTGTGCAGCCAAAATTATTTTCCTGTTATCACTGTAAAGCTGCTTTGACACAATCTGCATTGTAAAAAGCATTATATAAATAAAGGTGACTTGACTTGACTCCACTGGCTCCTCAAACTGTAAGTCAAACCTCCTTTGGAGATCTCTGCTTGATTGCAATGCAAGCAAGGGTAAATAAAGAACATCTCTGGTTACTCAACATAACCCTGGTTCCCTGAGAGAAGGGAACAAGGCATTGCATCATAGTTGATGCTAAGGGGAAACTCCCTTTCTCCTAGAATACTGAAGCCCGATTGAATTGTGCCGTGCGCATCGCACCGGCCAATGATGTTCAAGCGCGTGAAAAAAGGGTGGGCAATCGCACCATATAAAGCCGCCGCTGACGTCATTGCATCAGAATCTTTTAGGTGACCATGCTCCCAGATGTTGAGTGCAGTGTAACATGGCAACTCACACAATGTCTCGTTTCTAGGACTAAGGACTAAGAATGCTTATGCTGCGTCTGAAATTGAATACTTCTCTACTATATAGTGCACGAAAAACAGTATGCAAACAAAGTAGTATGTCCGAATTCATGGTATTCGAAAAACAGTAGGTGAAAAGTACCCGGATGACTTACTACTTCCTGTGAGATTCTGAAGTGCTCATACAATGGACACTTTACTATCCCATGTGGCCACGGGAGAGGATTTGTGAATGGAGTTGAAGGGACGTAACTGATGCTGCTAGGTCATGTGACAGTAACAACATGGCGGATGAAGTACGTCCGAATTCATTCATACCACACGCATTCGTACTATTTAGAACATACTTTTTCAATGTTCGTGAAGTAAATTTGAATTCAAATGTAGTACCTACTCAACAGTAGGTGACTTTGGATGCAGCGTTAGTGACTAGAGTCATTTTCATGGCATAAACCAGCACTGTTGCTCATAATGATGACAGCAGCGGTCACATTAAATCTTATCATGAGTTAAATCAATGAAGGAACAATTAATCAGAATCATTTACATGCATAAGCGGGCATGGTACACAAGCACAAAAGTCCAAGCTGGTATTATGGGCATAGAAGCAAGTTCATAAATCTCTGAGTCAGTCAGTGAGTAAAAAAATAGGCGCTGATTTTGCCTGCGCCATCACTCACAGTTCTATACGACCTAGTGGAAACCACTTAACAATCCAGTTGACACTAAGAGAAAGGTTGGGTTTCCAATTCAGATGTACTCCTCTGCATTTGCACAGACAATACAAACGGCGCAAAGTAAGGAACATCCAAATCTGGCGAAGGTAGATGACAAACGTCTTGAATAGACACTCTGCTCGCCCATGCCCACAAGGATGCCATGCATCTGGTAGAATGTGCTCGGAGCCAGCTTGGGAATTCCTTGCCCTGTGATGTATAAGACGGCAATTGTGTCCACAATCTAGTGGGAAAGTCTTTGTTTAGAGAGAGGCAGTCCTTTAGAATGGCCCCCAAAGCACACAAACAGTTGTTCCGTCAGCCTAAAACAGCTGGAGCGCTCAATATAGTTTTGCAGCGCATGCAAAGAGCAAAGCCACCAATAATTCCATCAGCTCTGTAAACCATAGCTGGTTCGGTCATTTGGGCACTACCAGAAGCACTGACTCCTCCTCTTCCCTGATTTTCTTTATTACCATGGGTAGCAGCTTCACCGGAGGAAATGCATATTTACAGACGCTCGGCCAGCAGTGAACTAACTCATCCACTCCCAGAGGGGACTACGTCAGTGAGAAGTAAAGTGGGCAGTCTGTGCTCTTCTTCAAGGCAACCAGATCCACCTCTGCTTTCCCAAATATGTCCCAGATCATGACTACTGTCCTGGGTTTCAGCACGTCTCTGCAGCTGCGGGTCACTTTGATGCGCAACTTGCCGCTCCACCATGCCTGGCGCAGAACGTGAGCTTTCAACCAGAGCTGAAGAGGAACACTTTAGGGGTGGTGATCTCCTCAGCTTGAACACCGTAAGAGAACTGATTATATCACGAGAGTGCTGTTGGGAGAGGCGGGCTCGCATTGACAGTGAATCCATCTCTATTCCTAAAAACGAAATGGTCTGACTGGGTTGCAAACATGCTCTTCTGCACATTGACAGAAAGCCCTAGGCACTGCAAGTGGTTACAGCGTCGTGACAGAGCACGGTTTAATGGTCTTAAATCCAAAATACATCGAAGGCCGCCGCCCTTTTTTGCAACCAGAAAATAGTGGCTGTAAAAAACACTCTCCCGATCCTCGGGAAGCACCACCTCTATCGTACACTTCTCTAATAGTGCATGTATCTCTGTGCGCAAAATTGGTGCATCTTGGGGCTGAACAGTAGATATCATCACACCGCTGAAGCGGGGTGGTCTGCGATAAAACTGTAGCCACAGTGTAGCCACTTGACACCGTTCTCATTACCCATTCAGAAATGCCTGGGATCGCTCGCCAGGCCGGTGCATGGTTTGACAGAGGCTGAATAATTCTGCGCTGTGCACAGGGCAGTCCGCCATTTTCTGACAGGGGCTTTTCTGAGCTGTCTGGCACAACGCGCTTTGTATGAAACTGCTTGTCGCTCTGTAACGAGGGGCTGTTTAGGTCATACAAGCATATCAGATCATTTACCTGCTTCAAATGAACCAGCTCGCTGCTTTGTGCACAGTTGTTCGCTGCTCTGAGGCGGAGAACTGTGAGCGTGCATCAGTGCTCGTTTTACACAACACAGTTTGCTGTTCTGAGGCGGGGAACTGTTTATTAAGTGTTAAGGGCAGAGGAGGAAATTTGCTCTGATATTGAAAAGTTTTGTTTGTTTTCTTTGTTTTTACATTTATTAAAGGCAAACACATTGAACAACACACTTTCCCACTCACAACAGGTGAGGGAATCACAGAACAAACATGAACACGAGCGTAAGAAAGGTGGGCGAACCTCTGAACCGGCTCTCCACCCACGCTGCCAAGTGCTCTACCAAGCAACTTTGCCGCTGGTTTGGGCTCTTTGCTCGGGGCTGATGCGGGAGCTGAAGGGTGTCCAGCTGGGCACTGTCTATGGTGCTGAAGAGAGGATGATCTTGAACGGGCAGGGGGCATTTTAGAGCCGGTGCTTCGCTTCGCTTGGGCATGAAATTACCCATGGTTCTTGATTGTTTCTGGGCTTCCAGAAAACACTCTGAAAAAGTGTCAACAGCATTGCTGAATAATCCGGCTGTGTAAACTGGGGCATCCAAGAGAGCTGTCTTCTCAGAGTCTCTCATCTCCGTCAGCACAAGCCACAAACGGCGGTTAAGCACCACCAAACTTCCCATACTGAGGCCGATGGATTAGGCGGTCTTTTTCGTAGCTCGAAGAGCCAGGTTGGTGGCTTCAAAGCCTTTTAAATGCTTCTGGATCTGGGCCGTTCTCATCCAAAGAATTAAGCAGCTTTGCTTGAAAGACCTGGAGCACGGCCAAGGTGTGGAGAGCTGAAGCTGCCTGTCATGCAGAAATAAAAGCCTTCTCTGCAATGTGCGCAGTCATCTGACAAGACTGTCGAGGGAAGCGTCACCTTGGATTTCCAGCCTCTTGATGAAGGGTAGAGGTGTGCCGCTACTGCCTTTTAAATGGGGGAAAGCTTGGCATAACCCCAGAGGTCTGCTCCATCGACAGTAGTGAAGAGAGTGGAACTGGCGGCATGGGCCTGGGCCGAATGGGGGGACCACTCATCGTGAACCTCAGGGAAGAATGGGTGGGTTTCTGGGGGGAAGCCCTCTGGCGGCGTCCCAAGTGCAGAATCCATTCGTCCAGTTGGTTGCACGGCAGGTCGGTGGGAGGAGACCACTCCAGACCTAACTCCTCCACTGCTTTAGTGAGGATGCACAGCAGTTTGTCGTCCTCGGCGGCTGCCACGTGGTCGCTCGCCTCGCTATGGGGCGCCGTCGATTCTGGGACAGAACTCCGGGCTCAGGTGAGGACAAGGCACACGGGAACTGGCCCGGCGTGAGCTCGTCTCCCAAGTGAGAGGCCTCCGGCTGGCGCTGCTCAATAGGTCCCGTGCAGGACCGGCATCTCTTTCTGAGCCATCTCTTTCAAACTCATCTTGAATTTCGCCTGAATGCAAAAGGGAAATAATCCACCTTGTTGAGGCGTTGATTGATGGCGAATACGGGCTCAAGTAGACAGGTGTCATGAAGGAGAAAGATTCTGATGCAGTGACATCAGCGGCAGCTATGATGCAATGTCGAGAGAACCGACTCAAAAGGGAACTGATGTTTGAGTAAGTACATCATTTTCTTTACTCAAGAAACACTATGTCCATTTTTTTTTTTTTTTTTGTATTTGAAGAGCAGAGAATAGTCTTAGGCCCAATCCCAATTCTTTTTTATACCCCTTCGCCTACCCCTTCGCCCTTCCCCTTGCCCCTTGAAACAGAGTGGCAAGGTGTAGGGGTGAAAATATTCCCCTAAGAAATGGGACACCACTACTACACCATTACACACGTCATCATACCTAATTTCTTTTATTAGTGTCCTGTAACATTTAACCAGTATGAACAGCAATGAAGTGCGCATATCAACAGAAATCAAGCACGAGCACGTTTAACAGATTACTCACTCCCAACGTTGTTTTTCGCTGTATTTTGGACGGCGCTCGGTTTCAGTTCGAAAACGTATGAGCCTTTCGAGTTTCCCGAGTTTGTTTAACCGTTCCATTCCGTGCTGAGCCGGACAGTACGGATATGGTTTCGTTTTCTACTGTGGTGCTGCGATAACGGACCTCTTTGCAAAGCAATACAAGCGAGTCAGTTGTTGCCTTGGTAATGCAAGAGTTTACATACGATACGAGATGTAAATAGCTATGAAGGATGACCAGATATTTCTTTTAACTGTATTACTCATTTGTGTTCACATCATTCAAATAGCGCGTTAAAAACTGGCAGCCAGGTAACACATAAATGATCGATCCTGAGTGGAAATATCACTACCATGATCATTACACGCATTCTAGCAGCACGGTCGTCGGTGTATGCAGGGATCTTTCTCATACCCCTTCGTTCGAAGTGTGGTCCTGAAAAATCTTCGTTTGAAGGGCTATCTGGCCCTTCCCCTTACCCCTACCACTCCAGCCAAAAGAGAATCGAGACACCACTACCCCTTCACGTGAACGCGCAAAACGAAGGGGTAGGGGAAAGGGGAAGGGGTAAAATTGGGATTGGGCCTTAGTCTTTGCCATCTAGTTGAAGCAAATATACTGTTTTAAATATCCTGTATGTTTTGTATCATGAGATTTTGATCATTTGATTTCAAGAACAAGAAAACTGAGCGCCCATATATACCTACAATAAACTTTATATCCTTGACATTGATGAAAACGTAATGCGATGCACTTACTGCCTCAAATGTGGATGTTTCAGTGGCAGACAAAATCTGTCATTCGCTGGTCAAAAACCTCATAACTCCATTTGAGCTTGATTTTCATAAAATGTTAATATTATAATGACATGTGCAAGTGTATGACCATAGGTATATAAAGACACAATACCAACTTCGACGACAGTGTTTAATTAAATACAAGGTTTCCGCCCAACAGCGATGATATGTAAATTTGTTGTTTTATCATCACCACCAACAAATATCATACTATGACCTTATTGTGTTCCTTCCTGACTTGAGTTTCACATTAAATGTGAGTACTACTTTTAATATAATTTCTAGTTTTAAAATGCCATTTGTTGTTCCACTGTCTTCGTCATGTATAAAATAATTTTTTATTCTTCATTTTATAATAACCTACTACTTCAGTTTCCACCTTTTTTCAATAGATGAAAAGGGATAGTAGAGAATGCAGGATTCTGTGATGCAAGGCAGAAGTGTATGTGTGCGTGCAGTTCTTAGCAGAGTGCATGCAACTGTCAAGGTGATTCAGTGTCCTAAAACCTGCCATTTCTCTCACCTCACCTTCCCTGTAGGTGGATTTGCAGGTTCAAAGCACAAATCAACAGTGCGGTCACACACACACACATACACACACAGAGAGAGAGAGAAAGAGAGAGAGAGAGACCATCAACACACAAACACACTAGAGCATATGCACAGTTAATCACCATATGCAGCACACGTCTTTAAAACAATCTCTCCCTTCAGCTGTGCACTCTCATAGTCACGTCTATAGGTCACAGGTCTGCAGTTGTGTGACAGTGCTCTTTCACACACAGATCAATTCAGAACTGCCCCAATCAGCCCCTGAGGACTGACCATCATCATCAGAGAAGCTCATCTTAAATGAGGCAGTCTGTCTTTGTAATTTGCATCATAGGTTTGTGTTATTTTCATTTGGTTTCATGTATTCTAAAGAAAATGTTTAAGACTGCATCATTGACATTTATAGTTATACAATATATGCAGTTTGTTTTTCTTGTGTACTGTATATCAAAAATACATCACTGTATTTCAATGTTTTCTTTATGATTTGTATTAAAGAATTTGATTGATAATTTGATTATGCACTGAAGTCACTTGTCAAATGTATGCAAATGTATCCCTTTCAGACCCTGCCGCCATTAGACATCACAAGGATTTTGGTTTAAACCAATAAAAATGTCTGTTTTTATAATATGACTTCTGCCTGGTTACTGATTGGTCCCTGATCAACAAGTCACAATGAAAATATGACCCCTAATGACCCATAACTTGATCTGATTGAGATTCAGGCATCACATAACCAACTAGACAGGAGGAGGAGCTCCTTTTTTGCTAATTTATGTTCATGGTAGCATCATAAAATTGCACCAGGATTATTTATTTATTTTTTTAAGTTTAATGTCCATCACAATGGACATCTGGGGCTGTATGTGTAAAGCCTCTCAGAGTACAATTTTAGTCTTGTCTTAAAATTCTAAGAATGACGTTATTTCACTCAAAAAAAAAAAAGTGTGATTTATAAAGGTTCCTAAGTGTTAAGACTAGGTCTCAGCTCTTAAATTATTTAAGAGTGCTGTGGAGGTATCCTAACCTAGTTAGGTGTAACAAGATGGTCCTAGAGAGGAGGAGACTGTGCATTTTCCAACAACGAAAGAATGTGTTGGAATTATATGATGTCAGGGAGTTGATAAAACGATACAGGCTTGATCATCAAGGTATTCTTTTTGTTACTGACCTAGTCAAAAATTCAATAACTTCTCCCACTCTACGAAACAGCACTTTAACTGCAGAAATGAAAGTAATAATGACTCTGCGTTTTTTGGTGACTAGAAAAATGCAGCAATGCACCAGTGATGACTTGGGCCCATCACCGTCCACAGTTAGCAGGGTCTTGAATAACACTGTTGCAGCACTAACCACACCAGACATAGTAAGGCAGTTCACTGACGTCCCAACCTTCAAACTTTTTAAAGCGGCTTTTATGAGGATTGCAG
Organism: Hypophthalmichthys molitrix; assembly: GCA_037950675.1. Classification (NCBI taxonomy): domain Eukaryota; kingdom Metazoa; phylum Chordata; class Actinopteri; order Cypriniformes; family Xenocyprididae; genus Hypophthalmichthys; species Hypophthalmichthys molitrix. Next base: position 24,528,179 of record CM075509.1, read on the forward strand.
GCTTCCCCGGAGTTGTTGGAGCCATCGATGGCACTCATGTTTGCATCATTGCACCAACTGTAAGTGAGGAGACATACATCAATAGAAAAGGATTCCACAGCATCAGTGTTCAAGTTGTGTTTGATGCCAATTACAAGATGCTGGATCTTGTGCCAAAATGGCCAGTTTCTACTCATAATGCTTCAGTACTTTGAGTGGCCTTTCAAACTAAATTATGTTCGCCCCTTCTTTCTTTCTTCTGCTGAACACAAAAGAAGATATTTTGAAGAAAAAGTTGATGGGCCCCATTGACTTCCATAGTATGGAGAAAAAGAAAAAAAAAAAACTATGGAAGTTAATTGGGCCCATCAACTGTTTGGTTACTGACATTCTTCAAAATAACTTCTTTTGTGTTCAGCAGAAGAAAGAAATTCATATAGGTTTGGAATATCTTGAGGGTAAGTAAATGATGACAGCATTTTCATTTTGGTCATTTTGTTCTGTCCCTTTAAGTCAAAGCCTATGACTTTTCTTAAGAGAATTTCTTTTATACATACTGGCCCAGGTCTTGAAAGATATCAGCAGGAACCTCATGACTTTGTTGTGTGCCCGGTTGTTTTTTTTTTTTTTTTAAGCATTTCAAAGCTAAAATACAGAGCTAAAAAATTCTAATGGTCATATTTCATGAACATTAATATGTTTATTAATTATTAACATAATGTGTTTTTTTTTTTTTTTTTTGTCTTCAAAGGGACTATAAACTGTCATTTAGTTTTTCAGTGACTTTAGAGAGAGACAGTGAATTTTATGATAAGAAGGAATCTATTTTACATACTGTATATGTTAAAACTCTAGTTCATAAGTATGGTTAAAATTAATAATAAAAAAAATGTGTTAGCACAAATCTTGTTTTTTTTTTAGACCCATTTATACATCAGAGAAGGGTAAATATCAAGTGCATAAAAATTGCTCAGTGGAAAAAATAGGTCTGAAAGGGTTATGACACTGATCATGTTAACTCCTTTGTACTACCATTTAAGCACATAAGATGCTGGTGGGACATTCATGATATGAACTATGAATGTTATCTCTGAATTACTCTGAATTCCTCTAGTCTCAGTCGCTTTGGATAAAAGCATCTGCTAAGTACATAAATGTAAACATAAATGCAAACTATAATAAATGATGATTGATTTTGCAGTTTTTTGTTTGTTTCGTTTGAGTGGTCTTTGTTTTTGGTCTTATTTTTGTTCATTGTGGGATTTTGGCTGTCACTTTATGTTTAAGTAATCGATTTGTAATGTCCAATTCCTGCACATGAAATAATCTCCCTTCTCATCTTCTGCAGGTGTGCGGTGTGCTGCTTCTTCCATCTAAATGCACAACCCAAGAACAGTAAAAGAAAATTTGTTTTTTTTGTTTTTGTTTTTTTGACCTTTGATACATGTAAATCTATTGTAGGAGACCTCCAAAACAAAATAAAAAACCTTTAAAAATAGCATAATATGGGAACTTTAAGTAAATTCTGGTGGGGAAGATCAGTGCAATTTTTTTTTTTTTTTTTAACACCAAATATGATTACACCACAACACATAATTTACAGGCATTATTTCAGTTCTGTTTTTCTGTAAAAAAAAAAATAAAAATAAAAAAAATAATAACTGACATTTCCCCATAACAGAGTTCAACTATTTAGCTTGACAAAACCAATATAAATGTAAAAATAAAGGAATACTGAAACTATATGAAGTTGCCTTCTGACATATCAAACTTTCATTTTTAAAGGAAGAAATGTCAACCCTATAAAATGTAATGATTTTGATTTGATTTTGTTTGTTGTCTATGTAACCCATTATTTTGTAATTGTGATAAATGGGGACATGCAAATTGTCTTACATTTCAAATTAAGTTTTTTTTTTTTTTTTTTTTTGCAGATATTGTGACTAAGTGCATTGTCCTGTTAATTATAACATACACTGCTTCCTGAGAATGAAAATGCATCTTACATTAAATGAATAGTCATTTGAATACAGTAAAGCTTTACTCATAAAGCTTATGTCGGATCATGGATTTGATCTTTTTTATGTCAAAAAACACCTTTTGTTCTACAGCTGCAGAAATGGAGCACATGTGCCAGGTCAGAGGTCGTATGGGTTATGCATTGTTCAGCCCCGCTGGACCCGTGGCTTTATGAGTGACCCACCCGCCTGGTGACCCCCTCTATTAAACCTTTCTCAGCTGGACAACACAATCCCCCTCTCTTTTTCTTTTCCTGCAAACACACATATAGAAATAGGACAGGAGCAGAGAGGCAGAGATGAGGTCCGGCTGGAGGTCGTGACATAGGTCAATGCTATTCAAAGGCAGGATCAGGACCTCACAGCCACGGGCCAATCAGGGGATGCTGCATGCAGGAGATAAGACCTAAAAAATAAAAAAGGATAAACACACATAGAGTAAACACAAATAAACCTATCTGTGCATAAAAACACCAGTGCATGCATGATTCACTTATGCTGGTAAATACATACATTTACAGCAGTGCACTCAAATGCACAAGCAACTATAGTATAAACAAACTAGACTTGCATTGCCAGAAGAAAACAGCAGTGATTTTAAGGCAATAAAAGGTTTGGTTCTATGTAAATAAAATGCTGCATCCGATCTGCTTTGCAGTTGACATGACCAAAGAATGCACAATACCAGGAGAGAGCTATCTGGTTAACATTTCCTTTCATCTTAATGGCAGTTGCTCAGTTAGAGCATGACCGAGCTGTAATTGACTAATTACTTTGGGGTTTCAGGAAAATAACATCATGATTCATGTCGCTGCTTATTGGCTGAAGGAACCACATGAGTGTGCACAGTGCCATAGTCACTAGTAATTATATTTTTCTAACTATAAGTGCAATAGCTGGTTAAATATGGTCAAGATGAAATGAAAAAGGAACGATTGCAATTCATCAGGCAAATAATACAATGCCGTCACCACATTTTAAATGCTGAATATTCTATCAATGTCTATCAATATCAAGTCAATTGGACATTTTCAAATGTAAATCTTAAATAACTTAAGTATAATTTAAAAAAAAAGATGTAATCAAATTTTGAAAATATAATAAACTGAAAAAAACAAAACAAAAAAAAAACACCATAAAAAATACAGACAATGTTTCCAGTTTTACAGGATGCCTATACATTTTTCAACTTAAAACTGAATATTTTAAGTTACAGTATATAATGTATATATACTTAAATAACTACCAAAATCTGTCTTTTTAAGGTAAAAAGTACCATTAACCACCATAATAAATACAGGAGGCACAACAGAAAGCCACATGATGAATCAGAGTTCATTGTAAGTTCATAAAACGTGGTCAATACTCATATGGGCAGTGCACAAAGACAATACACCATCAGGGCAACACACAACACTAAACTAACAATAAACGAGCCAAATGACAAAATATAACACAAAACACACTAATGTACATTACTGATAATAAAAATAAGAAGAAACCAAATTTATTTTAAAAAATTGAATCATATTAATGATGTGTATTGCAGGGACTTATTTCCTTTTCTTTTTTTTTTTTTTTTACTGTAAATTATATGGTAATTCATAGTTTTTACCTGCAAAAAACAAATTTTCCTTTTTTTTTTACTATATTACAGTAAAATTACATGTGATGTTAAACAATTTACAGTATTTTTACCATATATGGCAAGATAATAACCAGTATTGCCAAGTCTGCGGTTTTCCCATGGAATTGGGCTACTTTAACACTGTTGCCGCTGGTTGTTTATCATGTCCGCGGGTTGAAGCGACCCCAAATAACATAATATAATAACCCTCTGGAATGTGAATTTCAACAAAAAAAAACCCCAAAATGCATTTGGGCTAGTTTTGAGAAGCAATTGGGTGGGTTTTTGTTGTGAAAACCTGGCAACCCTGATAATAACATGTTTTTACAGTAGCATTTTTACAGTATTTGTCTGTGAAAAAATACAAAAACATTTATAATTGTTTATTCCTGCACCGCACACACAAACTTGCACACAACCCTTCCACACCCTCACACACCGAATGCACAAAGCTACATAAGCAAAAAAAACAGGCAGTCCATTGCATGCATGCACAACTGATGCAGGTTAACATACACACACAACCCACCCTCACACACTCACTCCCTGAGGCAAATGTAGTGTGCTGTGGGCTTGCATCTCTTTTTTATTTCATGCTTGCACTTTCTCTCCTATTAATGGTAAGTTTCTTACACACATTTTAAACAGCACACACACAACCCTGGCCCTGTACAGGGAGCTATAGGGACCTGCGCTGAACCCATTTCACAGATAACCTTTCCAGCTGCCACATCAGAATGATTTTCAATCAGGCCATACACCGGACGAAAGTCCCAGGACCCCAGAGCCAGCATCCCCTTGACATGCTACTGTTTGCTCAGCAAGCACCTGTATCAGTTCTCATTTTTAAAAAAAAAAATAAAAAAAGGGTAATATGAGCAAAGGAATATCCCTTCGCGCACATGAGATATGTCATTTGAACAGCTTAGCTTTTTGACAGTGGTTCAACAAACAGACACATGTGTCACCCCCTCTTTTGCGCCCATGCTGTGTTTTAGTGCCGGTAATCTACTCCACCTCATTCATCTGCATAAAGGAAATCTCTGTTTGAATACTGAAGCTCTGTGCTGTTTATTTCCTGCCTCAGACTGACAGCAGTGTGTTGAGTGTGAGGTGTGTGTCCTTGTCTGACAGGGAGGAGCTTGTGTGTGTGTGAGGCAATTCAACTCATCAGCCATCCATCACACTATTGACCAGCAGCAGAAGACATTCCTTTGACCCTCACACACAGGCTCATTTTTAAAGGAATACTTACCTAAAAATGAAAAAAATTGCCATCATTTACTCACTCTTAAGGTCCGTTCACACCAAGAACAATAACTATAAAGATAACTGTAACGAGAATGCACATCAACGCACAATGTCTTTTTGTTTATTATAAGCAAGCGCCACTTTAGGGTTAGTTCACCCAAAAATTAAATGTACGTCATAAAGTACTCACCCTCATGTCGTCCCAAAACCATAAGACCTTCGTTCATCTTTGGAACACGAATTAAGATATTTTTGATGAAATCCAAGAGCTTTTTTTTAAATCCCTTAGAAAGCAACGTAATTTCCATCATTCAAGGTCCAGAAAGGTATTAAAGACATTGTTAAAATAGTCAACGTGACTAAAGTGGTTCAACCTTAATGTCATGAAGCGACGAGAATACTTTTTGTGCGCAAAAACAAAACAAAAATAATGACTTTATTCAACAATTTCTTCTCCCTGTCAGACTCGTACGCACTGAACGCAGTGTAGATTTCCGTGTTTACTGCATCAACTGCGTAGGAGACTGACAGGGTAGAGAAGAGATCGTTGAACGTAGTCACTATTTTTGTTTTGTTTTTGCGCACAAAAAGTCTTTGCGTCACTTCATAACATTAAGGTTAAACCACTGTAGTCCCGTTGACTATTTTAACAATGTGTTCATTTTTTTTTTTTATGGACCTTGAAGGACTGTAATTAAGTTGCTTTTTATGGAAGATAAAAAAAAAAAAATTAAAAATGGATTTCATCAACAATATCTTAATTTGTGTCCCGAAGATGAACAAAGATCTTATGGATTTGGCCCGACATGAGGGTGAGTACTTAATGACATTAATTTAATTTTTGAGTGAACTAACCCTTTAAATGCTCTGCCTCCTTAAATTGGCATGGATTCTGATTGGCTGGAAAAAAACAAACAAAAAAAAAAACATTGTGAAAGTGATTCCAACTGCACTGTTTCTCTGTGCCGTTATCCTCATAGTTGTGGTGTGGACTCTGCTATTCTTTTGCATTTAGAGAGATTTTTAAACTATTTGTATCGTCATAGTTATTGTCCTTGGTGTTAACAGGCCTTTAGGATACTTCTACATTAATACATTTAAAAACACTGTTGTCATTTCAAAATGCTCTAAATCCAAACTAGCATTTTTCAGTCCACAATGAAACTTAAAAAATAATCTCACTGTGCTTGCGTAAAACATAATAAAAACTCAATGAGATGATACAGATAGACCAGATATAATAAAGTTATCATGCTATTCTTCTGGAACGTTCATTGTATTGGCTAATATATCACCACTTACCTGTGCGTCCAGGTTGCACTCAATCATCGTTCCATGTATGGTCTAAAACTGCCCTCATTTACAGCGAGTAAATTTTCTGTAATTTGCAGGAATGTAATATTAAGATACAAAATAACATTTATCTTTAATAACACTGTGAAAGTGAGAAGCACATAGCAGGCACATACCGGTATAAGCACAGATATCTATTGATGCATTGTGACACATGACTAAACATGCGTCATCTTTTTCAAATACCTCATTTTCAAAATTTTATTAATGCTGGGAGAGCGTCTCAGCATTGACTGAATGCCAAAACATAGAGAAAAAGATGCATTTTCAAATAGATGTAGCCTTATATTGTTCCAGATTGTTCCAGACTTAGTTCCAAAATTTAGATGTTTAGTACATGACATGCGAGGAAAAAAAAAATATGTGCATCGTGCTCATGAATTAACTTTGTTCCCATGACATATTAATACATCAGCACATTTACTAATTTGTTCCCTTGTTTTTAAACATGGCCACTATTTACTAAAACGAGGGAACACATTAATAAATTGTGGGAACTCATTCTTAATTCATGGCCACGATTTGACTAAAACAACGAGATTCAATTCTCAGGACATTTCTGTGAAATGATTATTGAAAGAAGCTTAACTTATTGTCAAAAATAACAATGATTGGGTCATCTTCATGAGCACTGAAAAAAGTAACAGATAAAATGTGACAGCTTCTATGCTGCTTTAGCAGCCTGAATGAGAAATACTGTATTGCCACATTTAAAATCCACAGTGAAGAGTTGAAACAGAAGATTTATTCTATATTAGTAATTTGCCCAAAATAAAACAAATGGATAAATTGGTCAAGATTGGTGCAGAATCAAACCAACCAGGATCAAAACGTTGGTTTAAACTAACCTAAACATCACGTGAGCTCTGCAAGAACATGAACTCATGTTCTCATCTTCAAAGTGGGCCTTTTCTACTGCTCTGTGCTATGTGTGTTTTAGGGGCTTTGTAGATGGCCTTTTAGCAATTGGGGATTGCCTGCAGAGTCAATGACCTTTGACCTCATGGGTCACTCACACAAAGGCAGCTGAAATTGGTTTCTAACGCTGACCACGACAATCGCCACAAGCTCTGGAGCTCTCAGTGATAAGATTACAGCAATTGTGCATTTCCAAAAAGTGTATTATTTTATTTGATTTTATTTTAACAATGAGGTTTGTGCATATGTTATTGCATGCACATTTGAATATGTGTGTATCTAGGTTGATGCATGACTTGAGGCAGAAGGAGAGGGCAAGAATAAATATCAAGACCTCAGTGAAACTACACACACACAAACATACACAAGGTCAAGGACGTTGAATGCACTTGCTGAGTAGCTGTGAGGGAATAGTACAATCGGCATTCATTTGCTGCACACACACACACACACACACACAGAGGGGTAATTAGCAGGGCCAGTCACACAGCCATGAGACATCCCCTCTTTTAAAGGTTTGGCGGCCTTTTCAGTGGTCAAAAGAAGAAATGGCCTCCTCCTCCTTCAAACAAAGGGGAACATCATTAAATCTCCTGCCGCCCACAGCCTGAGCCTGATCAATAATCCTGCAAACGGAAGGACGGCAGAGGAGAAAGGCCAGGTTAGAGGTGCAGTGCTGGGTTACATCAAGACCATGAGGTAAAATTAGAGCCAGCATCTCTAAGTATGACCAAAACACTCCTGTGTTTTTAGAGGAAATGCATTTGCTTGGACAAAACATGTGAAAACTCAAGAAAAAATAAAAAATAATAACCAGATATTTTCGAGGAAAATGTGAGTGGTTGTTGCCCTTACAAAACTCACCACCAAAATGATAGAGTATTACCTTAAGTAGAGTATTATGGCTTATGGACAGAGATGGCAAAAGTACACACATCCTTCACTCAAACAGAAGTACAGATACTCATGTTTAAAAAGACTCTGGTAAAAGTTGAAGTACGGACTACACTTTTATTAATCAAGTCAAAGTAAAAAAGTATGGGCTCTAACATGTACTTGAGTAAAAAGTAGCCATTACTACTACTTTTTTTAGTGTCACGCTGGTAACTGGACCTCACATCATATTAACTTTTGTTAGCTAATGACTGTATCCAGGCTGAACAACCACCATGCAGAACCGAGCCGGACTGGGACAAAATCTCACACTCATCCAGGTCATCCCATACACCCACAACAAATTCTGAAACCACGAACCAGCTATTTTTTGTTACTGTACGACCATGTGTTATTGTTTTATCTTAAAATGACTTATAGCCTACTCTAAACCTAACAAAACTGTATTTTCTAAATTGCCTAAGTGTCAAAATTTGTACAATAATAACTACATCATGACAACATATTTATAGAAGAATCTTAATACTGAACATGTTGCATTATCATGAGTAATATTTTTCCCTTACGAAAATTAACCATGCTTTTATTATAGTAAAAGTATAGTAACCATGTTTTTGGCGAATTGATTTCCATTTGTATAACTACATTTCTACTACAAATTCCATGGTTAAGGTTAGTGTAGCAAAACCATGGTAAATTTGTGGTTACAATGGTTTAGTAACTAAATACCATATGGCATTTAATTTTATAAAACCATCGTTAATTTGGTAAGGGTTGTGTTGTTGTCTGCTCTAGCTCCCTCTAAACCTATTATAAAACCATAATGATGTCCTTTAGCATACAGTATTTTGAGTGATGATAGTAATGGGGTGCTACTGCTTTGCTAGCAGTTTAATGCTCAACTAAGCAAACAAAGACAAAACGACAATAGCCTATTTGCAAAGGAAACTGACCTGCACTTGAAGTCCTGAATAGGTCAGTAATTTTGACTCTCTACTGGGAGCTACCACTCCACTCTCGAGTCTCTCGCATTGATTTCTCCGATCAAAACCATTTGGCGGATGCGCGAAACGCGCACGAGGCGAATCGTAGGGTCTGCCAGTCAAGACTAACCGATTCATGATTTATTAGAGATGCTACCAAATCCAAATTAAAACGAAAGGATCGAGCCTGGTTTGAAAATGTAAGCAGAAACTACAGATATTTGTGTAAAAATGTAATGAGTGAAAGTAAAAAGTTGTCAGGAAAAAAAAATGCCTAGCTACTGATGCCAGAAAAATCAACGTAAGTAGCCTACAGCAACAAAGTATTTGTACTTCATTAATTTCCATCTCTGCTTACTGCTTATAGTGCGGTTGCTAGTTGGTCCTGGATGGGTACTTGGTGGTTGCTTAACTGCCCAGTCAAAAGAGGCCTGTGTGATATTTTGGTCTCTAGATATGGCTTGAGTCCTTCCATCTTTTTAACTTACAATGGACTTAAAATGTTCAAGTTATCGCTTACAAGGATACTTCAACCAAAAATGAAAATTCTCATCATTTACTAACCCTCATGTCATCCCAGATCCCAAATGTTTTTTTTTCTTCTGTGGAATACAAACTGAATTTTTTTAGAAAACTAATCCATCTATGTCAAGTCAATTTATTTATATAGCCTAGCACTTAATACAATACAGATTCGAGCAGCTTTACAGTGATAAATAGAAAAAAGAATGATTCTATGAAAATAATGAAGTCAGTGTTGATTCAGTTCTGTCAGTAAAGTTCATCAATTATGGAATGACTCATAATTGATGACTCAATTATATAATATGTTTAAAGGTGCTCTATGTAAGAATTACAGCTAGTGGTTGAAATGGGTACTGCAGTCAAAATTCAAAATATTGAATTTTGACTCGATGCTCTCGCGGGTTGCCAGTTTGAAGACACGCAACAGGAGTGAGCTCAATTGACATTAGAAGGCGAGGAGACTTACACACTGTAAGATAATTAGATGATTTATGATGAGCTGATATCATGTTTTAATATGCTCCAATTCATAGAGATTTTTGGATGGATGCTAAGGCTTTTTAGGTTGGGTAGAATCTGCGATCTCTGACCCTGTTTGTTCGCTTGCTTCCATGGCAACAATTTGCTCCATGTGTTGTCCGCCAACTGGCAACCCAGGGTGGCAAAATACTATTGGGTAAATTGGCAACGTGCGGTCTTGCACAGTCCGAAACAAAAACAGAAATTCTGACACTGTACGCAAATTTCAAAGTAAAATAACTGGCTGTACCAATGGTTTTCAGAGAAACAAATATGTGAACTGAGCATGTTTAATAAATATCTGCAAACATATTATGGTATTTTTATACTTTAGTACAGTCAAAAACTTGCATAGAGCACCTTTAATTCATCTATAAAGTAAGCAGCTCTGCAGAAAATAGTGATGTCATCAACCAGCTTAGTTCAGTTCTCATTCAGTAGTGTCAGCGTGTAAACCGGGACAATGGATTACTTCAGTAAGCTGATTTTTGAGTTATCATAGGTCTGTGTAAATTTTATTTTTTTTTAAATAAACCATCACTCATGGCCAACTGTCATATTAGATTACACTAGATGTACTGTAAACGTCAGCCCGTTGTGAAGTGAAGAAGAGATGCAGAAGCACAGAGGATCGTCACTTCTCACTCGAGTTTCACACTTTAGAGGACTGGGGTTGCATGGATTACCACCGTGTTTGTTTTTTGTTGCTTTTGAAGCATCGACTTTGGAGGTCATACTTAAACTTGCATTATATGGACTCACAGTAATTGATTATTTTTCTAAAAATCTTTGTTAGCGTTCATCTCAATTTTTGGGTGAAGTATAGGGAGTTTGCACAATGTAAGAATCAATGGGGTGGATGACACAGAGTGTTCTAAACTTTGAAACCATTGTTTTTTAATGAGCGCATTGTAAGGAACCCCCCATCGGCCCAAAAACGGAATCCGACGGCCTGGGCAAAGGTTAACGCGTGTATGTCTTTTCAGCGCCTCTGTGAAGTTCACTTAATTTCACTCGTTTAATCTGACTCCAATTTCAAATGATTTTTACTCTTAAGTCGTGTTTCCAATTAGAAGTTAATCATTGGTTATGCATTAATTTAGATATTTGATCATTCTGGATATCTCCTAATTTCAATTATTCGTTCATTATGGACCTATCATCGCTTAGAGACTTTCACATCGGCCGACTGCGTTCTCACGGACATAAATTCGCCAGTTTATGATTCTTAGTCAGAGGGTGCAGAGTTTACTAATGCATTTGAGTCGAACCGCCACATGCTTGTTCATACAAAAATGAGTTTTATTGCTTTATTGCAGGGCACTTGATCTCAGTTTTGTCTTAGCAGGAAAATCAAGTCTTACACATGCACACCGGCTCACCAGCTACAAGGAGCAGTGTTGGGGAAAGTTACTTTTAAAAGTGCTTGTACACACTTGTCAGTGGTCACAGACACGAAGATGTACCTTTAATACCACGCTGATTGCTCACTAAAAACCCCTGGAGTCACCATGTGTTCAGGCACTGCAGTTTAATACTCATGCAAATGATGTTCACATTCCTAACTCTAAAGCTTAAGCAAGAAGCACTAACAAAGCTTCCAAAGGAAGATGAATGCTGTCTCCCTCTGAAATACTCTTAGTGTTGTCAGATTAGCATCCATGATCAGTTTATTGAAGATAAATTATATATAATTGTGCATAAACAGCATCTTGTAATCTCATTAATTTATGGATTCCACAACTGCTCAACGGGCCGTCCTCAGCTAATTTGCAGCTGAAATGTTTTGACGAGAGATCAATGGGGTATGATTGTGTATGACCCATAGAGGAAAGGAGGGACAGAGTTTTAGATTAGTGCACGATTGATGTTAGCTTTAGCCTGTCTCCTCCACAGACGAACCATTATCTTACATGTAACCCTCTGCAATTGAGTTTGCTGCAACTTAATCATGCCCCCCCTGGTCATGACCATGGGTTAATCTAATGGAGGGACAGCACTTCAGGGCCACTGCGGGCTTTTGGGGGGTTCAAGGGGCCTTTAGAAACACTGAGTTCTGGCAGTTTGAATTTCCTTTAAAAGAAAGTCGGGGTGGGGGGTAGGCGTTAGTGATATATGGTTACTGGACCTTTATAGAAAAAACAGAGATGAGTTGTGGAATTGTCCGTCATTGCATTTTTTTTTTTTTTTATACCAGCTCTGGGCATCAGATCCAGGAATGGGCTATATATATATATATATATATATATATATATATATATATATATATATATATATATATATATATTGTAAATACAGTCTTTTTATTTTATACAATGTAACATATAAAAGAATGTGTAAAATGAATGCGCATCTCATTGCTGTATCAGGTGTTTCCATTGGCAGCTTTGTTGATTATAATGGGAGTGTTATATATTATAATGGGAGCGTTGTGCAGTTTCAAATTGGGCAGTAATTTTTTATCAAGTTTGTGAGAGAGAAAAAAAATGGGTGCAATACAAACAGGACTGTGTGCAATTTATGTATTCAGAAACTAGTGCCGTCCTAAATTTTTACATCAAAAATTAGTGAAAACAAACTAAGGTAAAGAAAAAAATCATGATTACATGAAAAATATTCAGAGTTTCTTTTGTGCCCTCCTGTGCTGTCAATGATTATTTCAATTAAACAAACAGGTTCTGTTCCAATAAACGTTATAAACAAGATCGATGAATAGAACATGATATTAGCTTTCGCTCCTATACCAAACCGACGCATCCACACGGAAGCGATCTCTCTGCTGACCTTTAAAGCTCTACATTTCATAATTTATGGGCCAGGGACAGTACGAGCGGACTCAGAGGGAAATATATCTGCACCTTCCATTGTGATAATGCAGTCATGTGGCTGAGCGGCTGACAGTGGCTAATTCCATTAGAGAGATGAACCAAGGACTGACAGCTTGGAGCCATAATGAATTGCAGGGACGGCGTGTCAGGCCTCCAAAGCCCTGCTTGATAGTTTTCTGCTAAACTTTGATTCCGCTTTGCCTCATTAAAAAGCTTCACAGTTTTATTGGAGCTGCATCTGTTAAACTCTCTTTGAGTAATTGGGCCAAGACATTAGCAAGCCAGATCAGTTTTCTCTTTTAATGGAAAATAATCATAAGCAGATTACCCATGGTGTTGTTTGCTCTTCTACTGGATTGTATAAAACTGTTTTTTGCAGATACGAATATGATTAACATACAATCTCTAGTATAAAAAAGATAATTGTATATAATTACTATTACTAGGTTGCATCTGATCTGTATGTGTAATATAAACTAGAGGACTAAACAGTCTGAAGGAAGCCCTTTTACTGTCAAATTATGCTGCCTTCACATGCTATCGAAAATTTCCTATTTTCCTATTTTAGCTTGTCACATTTGAGTGCTTTGTTGCTGGAAAGAATAGGAATCATGGAGGACACCAGGTATATTCTTGCTTATTTCTTGGGGAAATCTTGTTAAAGCCAAAAGGTAAAGATATTTATTTTGAATAAAATGTAGCATCCCATTCATTGACAACCACATAAACCTTCTCCACGCTAGATTCTGGAATTTAAGTGAAATACATGTTATTTTCACATAAAACAAACAATAACAATACACTTCAAATGATTAAACTATCAAGACAAGGCAGTGTACCTGTTGTGGAAAAAAATTAATAAAGCATACCTGTCACAATAGCAATCGTTCTCCCCTCCACCACTTTTAAAGTTTATGGCCGCCCAAATAGGGAACTCGAGTATCAAATATGACTTGAGAGGGCATTCATGTCCAATTTTCAACTAGGAAACTTATATTTATGATAATTGTGATGTCATGTGAAGGCATTACATTTTACAGGACTTTCAAATTTCAAGTTCACTATAGCAGTTAGAGGTGCAATATGTAAGATTTATGTCCACTAGAGGTCGCTAGAGGCCTATTCAAAACAAAGGTGTAGCTTGATGACGGCAAGTTTGAGCGCGGAATCTTGGGACATGTGGTCTTCACATCACAGCCGGTGGAAACAATCGGGATATGACTCACTCAGGAAGAAATCATGTTCATGGATGTGATTATTAACATTACTGTAGTATGAAACAGAGCAGGACCGAGTGTTGTGGGAGCTGAACGAGGCCGCTGGAGCGATTGCGCAACACACGCCTCACAAGCAGCGGAACTTTTATTATGCCACAGTCGCCGGCGCCGCTTCCGCTTTTCCGGTCATGAGTATGATGTAACGCAGCTCTGTTTATCATATTAGATTCATTTGAGTGTGTTGAAAATAACGTTATTCTGTGCGTTCGCTCGGTGGCTGCTGTGAGACACTTGTTTGAGACACACTGCAGTAAGATAGATCGATTTTAGAATATCATATTAAATGCTGGATGGCTTGTGTTGATAAATGGCATGCATTTAATTTTAAAATATATGATGGAGAAAATTCTGTATTACTGTTACTAAAAATAAAGCTGCATCTGATTATGCTATGTTAGCTACTTGACAAAATAGTGTTTTTTCTCTGAGGCATGGTAAAGCATGGTACTAGCAAAAAAAAAAATCAAGAAAATTAGATTTAAACAATAAGACTAAACGTGTTGAGCTATATAACAACAATTAGTTTTCTGTCTATAAATGTAACCAAACAGTTGTTCCCTTGTCTATTAAAACATGTGATATATTAAAGCGTCTTTTGTGTTTCCATGGTTTTTACAAAATAAAACCGGAAACCGATGGTAACGCGGGTATGACGCAATTGACAGGCGACTCCTCACACGTCCCGGAGCCTTGGTTAAAATTGCAATTTTCTCACGATTTACAAATAGTTGGAAACATTTGGGATATTGTAAGTATTCAAGTAAACAAAATATATAACACTGGCCTAGTGGTTTTTGAATATTTTACTGCAAAAATCTTACATATGGCACCTTTAGCATAAGATTTGTTTAACATTCAAACATTTGTGGCAGGACACTCAAAATACAGCAAGAGACGCAATGCAATGGTCAATTGCAACTTTTCTGAAAACGTTTACTGTAAACACATTGATTAGTTACCATCATAACTTGTTCCCAGCTTGCTAAATCATAATAATACTGTAACGCTGGTCCAGATATGACAAAGATGAAGGCAGGTTACAAGAATAACAGGATCTATTTAACAAGAAACTCCAACAATACAAAACGGTGTGCTGTGCACAAATAACAAACAACAATGAACTAAGGAACCAAAAGAACTTAACTAGTGGAACAAACAAGGTTAATTAATGAGACACAGCTGAACTAAGAGAACTAATCATATCAAAAACACATAACAAACTAAAAGTCAATGAAAATGAAACTAACTAAACAGAACCATGACAAATACATGTTTGACTCTCAATTTTTGCCTACACTGTAAATGCAGTACTTGTGCCAGGATCTTCAGAACTTTGTGATTGGACCAAACAAATACATGTTTTACATTTTGCACCAGAGCTTCCTAAATTTGTATGGGCTTCAACTGTTAATGCTGTGGTTTCGTTTTGCTTTCGCATCAGTTCATTTTTTTTTTTTCAGAGATGTCAGGATATGTGATTTTCGGTTCCATGTTCGTATACATTAACAGTCACAACAACTGTCTATTTTTGAAAACTAAGCTGCAAAATCGGGTAATTCAGAAATCATTATGGTTAAGACTTCAGAACCATTAGTACATTTACATATTACTGTCTTTCAAGTATTCAGCAACTTATATTGCCCAATCAGGGTTAAGTAAATCATTATTCCTAAAGGCCAAGAGAAGGTACGTGTTCAATTGTAACTAGTGCTAGATATGGGGGACATTTGTCAAATGTTGTGCTGTTCCTGGCTGTTGGGTAGCACCTACATCGCTGCATAACCTTCTGAAGGATCCCAGTGTTAGACATCAGTGCTAGTATGTGTGAAAATGCCTATTGAAGCCACAAAATCAATCCAACATATAAATTCATTCATAAAGTTTGATAAGTTTGATGTTTTATTGTGTCTAAAGGTCAAGTGAAGCTCAGGTGGCCACTCTACAGCACAGCTTCTATTTTTGCCAGCTTGTCTGAGCAACTGCGAAACTTTTGAAAAGACAGTTTGAGGGATATCAGTTCTGTATGTATCTGAGCCAGAGAGTTGCACCCCTACGTGGGCCGTTTTGTTTAGACTTCTAAAAGCTGTGCGAAACTGAGGCTACGGGGCCCATTTCGCCTGTACAGAAGCACAATACCTGACCTTTATCCAAGCACAGTTACAGGGCAGCAGTATAGAGAACCCTGCAGGTCTGTCAGTCCGATGGAACCCCAGCGGGGTGGGAACCTGAAGCAGCAGGGAAACCGTTGAAAGGGCATGGATCATCAATACAAAAGAAGGTGTGGCTTAAGAGATCATCCCCCTAGCAAATATACTTGCCAAAAATATCAAGACAATGACTGGTGTGTCACATTACAACTGACACCTGACAGAAACAAATCTAGCAAACTGTGTGCTGTATTGTTGGTATTAAACAGTTATGTATTTGTGTTTTGGTTCTTAAAGAAGAAAAAGCATGAAAGGCACATAGCAAGAGTGAAAGAGAACCAGATCACCGGAAAGCCCCAATTGTGCTGCTGGGTTTGATCTTTTCGCAAGTACATTGATTCAGCAGACACAAACTCTTTTGAAACCACAGTGCTATTGACCTAGTGTGGCACTGATGGTACTGCACCCTGCTCCCCTCCCCACCGGGCCATCGCTGGACCATTGCTGAGACACCACTGGGTCACTGTATGAGCCCTTTCAAGCCTCTCAGCAGTGGCCTGACCTTTAGCTGGACCTGAGGACCCCGCTCCTGCTATTCGTAGACACTCCTAACAGACTGTCCTATTGTATTATCAGCATTCACACTTGACACAAAAAGGACAAACATTGAACTCTAACTGGGAGAGACCAGGTGATTCTGGGGCATTGTGAGTTCCATTCAACTTGGTAAGCAGGAATTTCCAACTTGAAAAAGAACAACAGAGTGCTACTGTAAGTTGGACTTCTAACATGAAAACTTGTACGTAAGTCTCAGATTTTGCCACAAAGGTGGTGTATGACATTATTTGAACATGGAATTACTTAGAGATATACACAGTTAATGATAAACATGAATGTTCCTACTTTACATGCAATTTAAAACTGTTTAGCAAATGTTTGTGGGAACAGGTGTGTAAAACAAAGTGATCTTCTATGTAGAGAACTGTAGACAATTCAAGACAAATGCTAGCATAGCATGACAGAATTTATCCTCCACAGTTTGGTTGACCAAAATTATGAACACATTTTCTGCAACACATTCTGATGCGGGCATTTTTGTTGACCAATGAAAATTTCAGTGTATTCCCACTTGATTTCAGACTAACTCAGCATGTCATTCAGTCTTCCAGAGGCTTTTTTGTTTACACCCAAACATCTTCCAAGCGAACAATACAGTTTTTGTTTGTTTGTTTGTTTGTTTGTTTACAGTATATCATCTTTCAAGTGAATGACAATGGAATAGATTAATGGTCAGAAGTTGAAAATCATTGCCCTATTGTTCTTCTAAATGGGAAAAAAACTTGAATCATCATTGCAATATTTCAGCTTTGTCCTACCCAACAGAATTTATACATTCAAATTAGTCTTCCTCACTCCACTGAACACAACATTAAGGTAATCAATATTCTGGCATATTGTACCATGGTCTGAGTGGTGGTATCAGCTGCGTGTCAGACTAGCTGCTCATTATCCAGAGAGCATCCCACCGGATGTCTCCCGCCAAGATGGTCTTGGACGCAAAGCATGTATCGATGAGTTGGTTCTGGTCCTCCACTGGATTGCCATCACCTCCATTGATTGCTCAGAGCCATGGAGAATCTGTGTGACCCAGCAGCGGGGAAGAGACCTCCTCTGGAGATCTTCCAGAGACTTTTAATTACTGCCCCTAAAACACTCCAGATTGCATCACCAGGAAGTTAGAGAAGAGATGACAAGAGGCATGGCGGAGTGATTTGTTGGAGGAGTGAATAGTACAGCTGGTGTGCATTAATATTAACAGCTAGTGTTACTAAGGGTGCTTACACACTACAGTTTATGCTACATCAGAGAACACTGTGAGTACACTGGTGCACTGAGTACACTGGTGCATGCCAAAATGCACTAATATATAGTGTTGTAAATATATAGTGAGTAAAGAAAACACTACATATTCAAACAACCATTTTTTTTTATTATTTACCCTTGCATTGCAAACAAGCAGAGATGGTCGTAAATGTGTGGAGCACTTCATTCACAATAGAGGCGAGGTGGAGTTATGAGATTTTACTGACAGTTTGAGGATCCAGGTTTAGTAAATTATGAGGTTTAGTAAAAAAACTCTTTTTATTATTTGTTTTTTAATAATTGGTTAAATATTTGCAAAACTCACAAACAGATATAAAGAGTGACCAATAGTAAAGGTTTTTAAAAAAAAAAAGAAAAATTTTGAAATATGGAGATAAAAGGTTTCACCCAACAACAACGATGAATTCAGTTTCTGTCACTCAAATCATGCTTAAACTGTTTTTTTGTTTGTTTTTAGTCCGAATTGAACTAATGTGTATGCATGTTCAAAGGACTGTCGACTAGATAATGCATTTGTCAATAAAACCCTTTTAACTGACAATTTTAATTGAAAGTTGTAACTTCCCCTCTCTGCTAGTTAACAGTATGAGACTAAAACCCTGTACAATTATGGACAATGTCCACTCTTTGATCTCTGAGCATACTGAATTGATACACATCTGCCTGATTCCAGCAGATTACACTAAGACCGAAGGCTTAATTTCATGCCCATCTGGATGGTGTCAAACCCCATAAACTTGCATTATCCACCATATGCTGGTCCATGTCAGTTGAACAAATAACCCTAATAAAAAACCTAATATGTTCAACTTTTTTTTTTTCTTTTTTTTTTTTTTCTGGGGGTTGGTAGCGTCAATTAAACCATTTCCTTCTTTGTTTGGTCCTGGCCTGATTCCCTTGTAAATGTTCAGTGGGTCTCTATGTCGCCGCAGTCTTTATGGACTACTGGAGTGACAGAGACATTAACGTTAGCACTCATTACGCTAATTGAACTACGTTTATGGCTAGACTTTAACACACACATACAGACTGCTGAGCAAACAACAAATACATCAAGAACAAAGAAGCTAAGAAATCACATATATAATATGTGATTTTGTAGGTGTCTGTGAGCAGGGGTGAATTCACAAATACATTCCTTGTTGGAAAAATTAAAGCAGCCTAAGATGATCTTAGCTGGTTTGATTAACTGATTTAGAAGGGAGATAAACCATTGATAAACCAACAAATAAAAAAATAAAATAAATAAAAAAACTCTCTTCCATGTACCCTGCTGAAAATCCCAGCTTAAAAACCAGTATTAATTCCATGTTGCTCCAGGGCTGGTTTATGCTGGTTAGTTCTGAAATAGTGATGGTCTTGCTGGTGGATCAGCATAGTCATCTGAAATTTTAAATAAAGTAAAATAGCCAAACTGGTAAAACGTGAATCACAGTTTATTCATGAAACAAAAAAATAATAAACATCAGTTCTATATAATCACAATTTTGTACTTCTGTTGCATCAAATTTAA
This sequence comes from Hypophthalmichthys molitrix, assembly GCA_037950675.1. NCBI lineage: Eukaryota > Metazoa > Chordata > Actinopteri > Cypriniformes > Xenocyprididae > Hypophthalmichthys > Hypophthalmichthys molitrix. The sequence goes on from CM075509.1 coordinate 24,547,895, forward strand.
AATTTAAAGTTGCTGTTTTTTGTAAGGACTTATGCTGCCTTCACATGCTCTCGGAATTATCGTAAATACGAGTTTCCTAGGTAAAAATTACATAAATCATAGCCACTGACTTACCCCTGTAGCTGTAAACTGAATGTAGTATATAGTATAGACAAGAGCCTCCCATCATGTTAGGTAGCATATCAGGCAGCAAGTATTCACCAGTGATTTCGGTCTTTGGCAAGTGCCTGTGCAAGTGCTTTCAAGTCTTGCATGAATGTTCATCTCTAGTTGTTCAGTGGGCATCCTAGTTGGCGTCTAGCACTCATCTCATTACTGTCTTCGTGATCCAATGGTTCTCCATTCAGTGGATGTGGTCAGAAAGCCAGAGTCTTCTCTTACGCACCACTCCTTCAAAGTACTTCTTTATTGGTAATATGATCATAATATCGGATTTTCAGATTCACGTATGGGCATCTCTGCTGGAAGTTATGCTCCTTGTTGATACTTGCTAAAGCCTTCCAGGTCTCACCAGAGAGCACGACTGTCGGGATCATAATAGAGGTTAACAGTCAAAGTTTGGTCTTGAGGGAGCAGAACCTGCTTTCACCAAGTGCAACATGTTCCTGGATCAGCATCTTTGTTGATCCTGAAACAACATTCCAATCAACCAATCAGATTTGAGGGACAAGTTTACAGTTTATGTCAAGTTTAAACTTATAACTGTTGTTAGGTGCTTCTACATCAGTTTTATTTAGCTATCATTGCTCTCTGATTTTAGGGGTAAATTATGGGTAGGGTTAGGTTTAGGGGTAGTTACATGGTTAGGACTAAATTTTCGGAAAGGAATGTTGACCCAGGAACGTGTCTAACTCGGCAATATCAGGACGTGCAGGGGTAGAACCGGAACTGGATTTTGGACAGGAATGTTGTTCCAGGATCAACAAAATATGTTGCCCCAGGAACATGTCTAACTCAGCAATATCAGGACATGCCTTGAGGGAGATGACAACCAAATTTTGTCCATCTTCCGGAAGACAGCCACCAATTTCCAGTTGCAGCACTTTTGATTAATATGCAGTTATACTGAACATAAATTTATCAAATACACTTAAAACATCAAAACAAACTGTTATTACACTGCATTTCACAGCATTTTATCTTTCATTTGGGTCATGAGCTACTGTGTCATGCCTGGTCAGGACACGGTGTAATCTTGCATACGAATGTATGTGAACAAAGTTGCTGTTTGTGTTTGTGTGTGCATATAATAACCAGCTTTTAACTGTTTGGCTATAACACACAGTCAACACAATTATTGTAATCTTACATTGATCAGACACCTAACAGCACTTTTTTTTTTTTTTAACAAAGCACTCACAGTGGCAATAATAAATGAATCCACCTGGGACATCAATGCTTCATGTTTGATGTGGGCCGTAATGTGTACTTGACTACATATTCAAATGATTGTTTGCTCAGTCACATGACCAACACCAGCCACTGCAATTCCATAATTATTATTGATTTGCTCACTGGCTGTCAATCTCAGGCCGTGTGCAGAGAGGAAGAAGGCGAGGTGATGGACAGAAAGAGGATTGGACAGTAACCATGCAGCATAGAAACCTCATCTCAGAAATGAGCTGGGATGAGATAGTGCTGCTGGATAAGGGTAATTGATGATTGTCTTAGTGAGCGGATGTTAGGGGAAGAAGAAAAAAGGGGAATGGGGGATGCTGGAAGGAGGGAGGCGGGGTTGTGTTATGGTCCGAGAAAATGAGAGTGAAAAATTCTTTTGTGGTCGTTCCTCCTCTGGGCACTGCTGTGTACTTTATGTTGGAGATCATCTCCAAAATCCTGAAAAACAAATATGCAGGACCTTTGGATTGAAATGTCAGCGCGCCACAGGCATTGATTTCCTCCTGAAGTGTCCAAGGCTGCTGGATATTCACCATGCTGATGTGAGACACCTTTTCCAGACAGCTGCAGACGAAAACACGTGGAAACACACACACCTGAACTAAGCCACATCAACCGTTGAGTTCCAATGCAATTCAGGTGCATTATATTTTGCATTTCAGTAGCATTTAATTTTTTCCCTGAAGTCCAATTATAATGTTGGTCAAGGTTTTCAATCACGGCACTCAGAGGTCAGATGTTTACTTACGTTCACCCTTGTCCATGTTCTTATTTGCAAGTCTATTTTAAATGACTTGTGTTCAGTTTCAAAGTAAACACTGAACACTACAGGGATAAAGGTGTGGGTGATTCTCATGTGGTTTGTGACTTTTTGTTAGTGCTTCTCTGTGCTGACAGAGTGATTGCAGTTCCCAGGTTCCATTCAGAGCTAATGGAGCACCATTCAATCTGCTCACAAACCCAATTAAATCTGGAGATCTCTCACTGATAAACCCAATCCAATGCGGCCACTGGATCCTTCATCTCTAAATATATATTACAGCTCATAGTACGGATAGAGATGGGAACCTCTCTGAGCATGGGCAGTAAAGAGGATTATTTTTACTGTCTGTTGACATAAGTGTGTATCGATGTTTGCAGCATTTGACTGAGACGACGTGCTTGGCTTAGTGTTGCTGATAGTTAGGACACCTTATGAGTGCACGTTGAAAGTGTATCTGCTGTTTTCTTCTCATCTAATTACATATTGCAAATTGTTTTGGTCCCACTTTATATTAGGTGGCCTTAAAGGGTTAGTTCACCCAAAAATGAAAATTATGTCATTAATTACTCACCCTCATGTCGTTCCACACCCGTAAGACCTTCGTTCCTCTTCGGAACACAAATTAAGATATTTTTGATAAAATCCGATGTCTCAGTGAGGCCTCTATTGCCAGCAAGACTTTCAAATGCCCAGAAAGCTACTAAAGACATATTTAAAACAGTTGGTTCAACCTTAATGTTATGAAGCAACGAGAATACTTTTGTGCACCAAAAAAACTAAATAATGACAATATCTAGTGATGGGGGATTTCAAAACACTGCTTCATGAAGCTTCGAAGGTTTACGAATCTTTAGTTTCAAATCAGTGGTTCGGAGTGTGTATCAAACTGCCAAAGTCACGTGATTTCAGTAAATGAGGCTTCATTACGTCATAAGTGTTTCGAAATTTCAATGGTTCACCACTGGGGGGTGTGACTTTGGCAGTTTGATACACATTCCGAACCAGTGATTTGAAACAAAAGATTCGTAAACCTTCGAAGCTTCATTAAGCAGTGTTTTGAAATCGCCCATCACTAGATATTGTTGAATAAAGTCGTTATTTTGTTTTTTTGGTGCACAAAAGTATTCTTGTCGCTTCATAACATTAAGGTTGAACCACTGTAGTCACATAAACTGTTATATAAACTGTTATAAATATGTCTTTAGTAGCTTTCTGGGCATCTGAAAGTGTTAATTATCTTGTTGGCAATGGAGGCCTTACTGAGCCATCGGAGTTTATCAAAAATATCTTAATTTGTGTTCCGAAGATGAATGACATGAGGGTGAGTAATTAATGACAGAATTTTTATTTTTGAGTGAACTAACCCTTTAACTTACTATGCAGCTGTTATGGACAGGTATGCTGACATTTCACACTGTAGATTCTTAAACCCTGGGTTAACATTCTTATTTGCATATTTGCAGTGTCAGTGTCATGGTCAAAAGCAGCACATGACCTGTTGACTGCTGTCAAGCTGAATGGACTTTTCGGATTATAAAGGTAAGAATTAAACAGTCTCTTCTTTACTCCAAATGACGCGTTTTCAATGGAAGTAAGATATTTTCTGTGTATGTAGGCCAGGCCTCTGGTGTGCGACCGACTTAACAAAGTGCAGTAAACAGTAAAACTGTTTTTCACTACAAACTAGTGTGATTATAAGTATGTAAATCAGTTTAAATAATATAATAATATGAAATCAAATACCAGTTTACAATATCAAGCAGTATAATGAACTGTTTTTGCACCGCTGAAATAACCGGAGACGGCTAACTCCGAAAGCCTTGCACATTCAAGTTTAAAATGGCAGCGTCCTCTCTTACTGTAAAAATAATGTGAATAGATAATAAAATTGAATCATTTCTGTGGGTCTAGTCTTTGAATCTTTTTGTTTGAGCTTTGAATCAGGCCTCCCTGTTGGAGTAGAATTGACTAAGTGGTGCTGTTACATAAAAGTAGGGTCCTAGAAATGCAGTCCTAGAACTGTGGACCTGAATCTGCAGCCTCTGGTATTGCAGGAATATAGTATTGGCTGAAACAATTGTTTATATACAACATACTGTTCGAAGCATTTGAATATGAGGCACGTGCATCCATCCTGGGCACTTCCCTGCCTTCGGCTCAAGACTCTACTGCAGAGAGAGGTCTGTCCTAATGCTGTTATGCCAGCTTTAAGCTCTGTAATAATGGAAATCTTCATAATATGAAACTGGTTGTGTCCATCAGTGGCCATGAGTGGCTTCGACAGAGACATACTTTAATTAAAAAGAGCCAAGGCTTATGATGAACGACAGTGCATGCTCGGCAAAAACACTTGCGCTTTATTAAATAATGCGCATTGGAGATACCAATGACTCATTTTTTATTTGAGAACTATAAAATTTATTTCTGCAGAGGATACTTGGCACTGGCTTTTGTAGATGGGAGTAAAAAGGTGTCCTAATAAATGACAGAAATGATTTCTGGTCTTCTCTCGCTCTCTCACACTCATGCTTTTTGTATGAGCAGTATCTTTCATTTGCAGAAATAAATATTCACTCTCTACATGGCACAGAGCAGAATGATGGAAAGCTTCTCATTAGGAGCAGTCGTGACTTTATTCTGCATTCTGCATATCCCAGGACATCTCCCCAAAGCTCTGGAATGGGCCAGATCCTTCCAGAAGCACCGCATCAATTCTCCCTGACACTTATTAATAACCTGAGTCTTCGACATCAGATAGCCGAGCAGCCCTTGACGGTGTCCAATAGTGAAATGGATGTGGCTTGCCAAGGGTGGAGGGGAGATAGCAAATGATTTCTGATTGGCTGTGGCTGTCAGAGCAAAGAGGAAAGAGAAGATCTTGGCGTTGACTTCTCTCCTCTTACGCACATTATTTACGAGTGGCTGCAGGCAAACAGCCTCATCTCACACACCTCATGGTATCTGGGCCACAGTACACTTCACACACTCACCGAGCACTCAAAAGGCCTTTACTGATAGTGGAAAACCACACACATCAGTCTGACTGTGGCAATTCAGAGTGTTTTGTCATCTTACAGTTCTGTGTAGATGATTCTGCGGGAAAAAAAAAGATGACAAAACAGATAAACCCCACATGTGCTTAGGGGAAATCACTGAGTGTCTGAGATATTCCCAAACCTTGAAAGTGTCCATTGGTTTCCATGTTGGTAGTCTTTCTCTTTTCCTCTGTAGCCTGTAGGCATGCTGCCATATACAGAGGCTAAAGGAAGTCTGAGCCAGGCTAGATAAATGTGGTCACAAATGAAAAGTTACTAGGTAGAAGGAGGAAAACCTGGCAATATTCTGTGTGTTCTAGGGGTATTTATTCAGGTCAGTACTTTGGAATTCGGGAACCCTTGAGTCTATTGCATTGAACCTCTATACCAGGGGTTCTCAAAGTCTACATTCAAAGGTCCAAATCTTAATTTTCATCAATGTCAAAGGTCCGGAACAACTGGTTATTACAAAACTTGTTTTTAATAAACATGCATAATAAATAAACACTGATTTTTTTTAAAAAGTGCCTTTTGCACTCAAAAAAAAAAAAAAATTATGAACAAAACACAACACAGGTAGGCAAAAGCCTCTTTTCCACTGTCGGGCCAAATGGTTTTCATTGCGTAACCATTCCATTCCGTGCCAACCTGGGCCAGCTGGTACGGTTACGGTTTCATTTTCCACTGCGGTGCTCATAACGGCCACTCTTGGGAATGTAATATAAAAGCGTCAGTCGTTGCCTTGGTAACGCAACGGTTTACTGATGATATGAGATGTAAATAACGTCCGTTTTATGGAGGATGATCAGATATTTCTTTTAATTGTATTATTAATTTGTGTTGACATTGCTCAAATAGAGCGCAGCCAGCTACAGAGAAATTGGTGGCAGGCAACATTCAAGTGACCAATCCTGAGTGGCGACGTCACTTCACAAATTTTACCAACACAATTCAGCACGGATAGACAAACGTGCCTAGAATTTCCTGCCAAGAACAGTTGTATTCGTGCCTTGCCGTACCTGCAACCGTTCCTTACTATTCTAAAACCCATTCGGCCCGACAGTGGAAAAGCAGCTAAAATGTCTGTTTTGTTTCATAGTGGCGTTTGACATTTCCACTCCAACTGTCTCTTGTTACAAACCAAACAGAACGGCTTCGTGCTGGATTGGGGCAAAATGAACGCATAGTTCTCTGTCCAATCATCTTTGGAAACTTTATTTTCTTCGTCAACTTTTCTTTTCCTGGAATCTGACATCCTCAATCATCCAAACGCTCACTGCGGTGAAGTGTTTCCCAATTATGTCAAACGTCATACGCCCACTGGATGTCATGACAACATCACGCAGGAAATCTTTAAATATCTCCAAAAAGACATAAAACTAAACAAATGATTTACAAGTTTAACATGCGTTTATCAAAGTAAGAAATCCACACTTTTATTCCCTTGCACACAATTAGTGCTCTTGAAATACGAAATGGAAGCGGGTCCGGATTAAATTCCCTCCGGGTCCGGACCCGGACCGGAGTCCGGACTTTGAGAACCCCTGCCCTATACCTATATGAAATGCAATTCGCAGACTTCCACAATGTTAAGTATTTTAGAACAAGACTGGATCTTATCCAGCAGGAATTGATTGGATTGGGAAAAAATGGAATTTCAGAATACAGAAACATTCCAGAATAAAGAGGGTTAAAAAGCAGGAGAGATTTGTTCTGTCATTCAAAAAGAAAAGGTGTTTTAAAAGCATAGACATCTGTTTAATTTTGATGAAAGAATATGAATAGAAAAGTTTTTTTTTTTTTTTTTTTTTAATATGCACCAGGTGTTTGGAGGGTGACTGAAACGTGTTTCCCCACCTATGCCACCAAGATGATGTTAGGTAACTACATGAGAATTAAACAAAACTTTGGAGAAGCCTTTTTTCCTCACCCTTTAACTTTCCAAAGCAAGCATCACTATTACCATTGCTCATACAGTATGTAGGATTAGGTCTTAACAAATTATTTTATAATCATGATTGCATTACCAAAATAGCTTCCCCCCTTCAATAACTCAGGTTCACCATTACCTATCGTTACCCACCCCCTGTATGTGTTAGGCAGAGAGAGAATGGAGAAATCCTCTGTTCAGACAGTAGAGAGCTCATTTTTATGTCAAGGGGTTTAGTGCCCGTATCCCAATTTCAACAAGAGCAGCTTCCAGTCAGCTGGATGTTTTTCAAGCAGCAATGTTTGTGCTGTTCAATGATATGAATCTCTCAGTGTGCTGGCCAAGCACCTCTAATTTAAAGAGCTGAAATATAGTCCTTGTTCAGTCCACTACCAAGCTCTTCGATGAAAAGCAACTCCTGCGATGATTGCTAGGGATTATTTAGAAAATGGAGCCACTTGTGGAAATCCTATTTTGCTCCTTGCCAGACTTTCAGGCTGAGCAGTCTGGATCCATGTGAACAAATTAAATCAATTATCAATTTCTCAATTAAACCCTTGGTATTGCTGACAGAGTTGTAGGAGATAATGGAGTTCAGTAAACCTGCTGCATGGATATCCTCTGTCAATCTGCTTTGGGCTTTTGATTCTCTTCACTAAAACCTGCAGATCCAAAATATGCTCCTCTATACTGAGATCATCTACTGAGGTAATTGCAAAAGCTGGCAGCAGTGGAAAGGTGTCAACTTTTATAACAAGAGATTACTGTAATGAAATTCTGTCTTCTCAAGAATCTGGCCTTTCTTACATCTATATCGTTCTTCAGGTTGGTCTTTTGGTTTTAATAGCTAACCCATTAGGCTTGGCCTTAGAACTTATGACCATGATTTAAAACTTGGAAGCAGTTAGAAAGTTTTATGCAATTTAGTTCGTTTAAACACATTTTAATCAAAATTAAGGTAACGTTTTTTTGGGAATGGTATTACGTTTCTAGCAAGTTTAAGCTAGCTGTTGGTCAACCTGGCAGAGCTAGATGACTTTAGACCAGCAACAAACCACCCAGGCACCCACCATGTTTCAAAAACCTGCTTGACCCTGCTTTAAAACCTTTTTCCCCCTCCAACAGGCCCTTTATCAAAGTGGTCTTCAAGCCCCTCCTGGTCCCCACAAGCTGGTAGTCAAGCTGTCAAGCATCTAAACCAGCTTGTACACAGTAATGACCAGTTTGGAACAACTAGAAACCTACTACAATATTTCATATTATGACTACAACCTTGAGTTGGTTTTATGTGGATTTTTCAGCAGGGTTCAGCACTAGAGTCAAATTCAGTGGCTCTGAGCAATGCCTGATGGGCTGGTAATTGAGTTTTCAAGCCAGGTGAGACACACAGGGCCCCTCCAGAGCCATTAGATAAAAGAGGGTGAAGGGGGATTTGGATTTGCTGCTATTTTGTTTGTAGCGTCCTCACTGTGGCGGATCTAAGTGGACTTGTACAGTAGAGGCCTCCAGAGAAAGGGATGAGAGGGGAAAGACGGAGATTATCCTATTATGTCCTACATGTCTCTCGGGGATTAAGTTTAAGCACTAACACCAGCACTTTTCCTTCGAGGTAGAGTCTTTCTCTCCTTCTCTACCTTCCTGCTGAAAAGATCAGTTAGACCATCATGATTGCATGCTGGTTTATAGCCTATTGGTTAGTGCTGGTATAGCACTGGCTAGTGGGTTTCTATAGCCATGCTAGTCACTTGGCTAGCGAAGCTAGTTGACCAACATGGTCTTTCTGGTGAAGATGGTTGACCAAGGTATTCTTGCTGGTTGGATACACTATTTTAGTCTGTCTTTATCTCTCACTCTCATTCTCTCTCTCTCTATCTGCTGAGTATTAATTGGTTTGTACAGGTAAGCACTCATGCTAAGAAAGTTCCTAAAAAATAATCATTCCTACATCTACTTTGTTATACTAATGTACTAATTGATTTACCTTAAAATCTTTCAGAGAACAAATTATATTATTTCAAAACTGCAGTGCTTGCAGAGTTCTATTGAAAAAAATATGGTTTTGTTATATTGACATCACTGAAGCAAAAGGAACTGGATGAAATATTTGAATGCTATGATCCACAATCTGATTTCTGACTTGTGATGCAGCCTTAATCATAATCACATTATTGGCCACGTAAGCACAGTAAGTTTCAGAAGTCACAACCACATTTAAATGCGGGAGTGAATCCCCTACATTATCCTTATGTGTGTACGGAACATGACTCACTCTCGAAACTGCGATGATTGACAGCTTGGAAACCATTGCGACGTTCTGGCGTCTCACGTGTTTGGTATCCGTTATTGTGACCAAAGTAATATTACAGTGACAAAACACTCGTTATTTTCAGCAATTTAACTAAAGCACAGTCGACGGAAGTGTTGTGTTTTGTTTATGCTTGCAGAGCCTGTTTCACACAGCGCGCACTCTTTCTGTGTTGCCATGATCACTAATTCTAAGCGTTTTTGGGCTTGTTGTTTAAGCTCAGCTCATAAAGCGATCGGGTTTATGGAGTTATTAAAGTGAGCAGACATTAATCGTGATATTTTGGTCATATTCAGCATAAAGCATTTGTATATATTTTAGTTTATTATGGCCTTGTTCTGTGAAAAAAAAAAAAAACAGCATATGCTGATTAGGTATGTTTTGAAGCATAGAAGCTGGTTTGAGCTGGTTTATGCTGGTCCTTATCTGGTTTGAGCTGGTTTATGCTGGTCCTTAGCTGGTCATGAGCTGGTTTAAGCTGGTCAAGTGCTGGTCCTAAACTAGTCCTAAACAACTAGCTCCTGCTCAGGACCAGCTTAGCACCAGCACTTGACCAGCATAAACCAGCTCAAACCAGCTTCTATACTTCAAAACATAACTAACCAGCATATGCTGTTTTTTTCAACAGGGTTGTTCACTGATTTTTCCCGGCAAGATCTGGCAACACAAATTAGTCAAGGCTCATATCACCACACATACTGCACAGAAGAGAGACACATCTCAGATGCATGTTAAAAAAAAAACGTCATTAACAAACTAGTTGTTCAGTTCGGTTCTGTACACACTGCATAGAATTCATGTAAATGTGGTTGTCACTACCTGTATTTTTCGGGAGTTAATTTAGTTGTAGAATGCAGTTGTCACTCCTGTATTTTAATGAACTGTCTGTGTACAGAACGGGATTAAGCACTAAAAAGTGAACTGACAACCGAATTGAGCTGCAATGTGTACATGGCCATTCTGTTCGATCATTTGCCAGAGGAGAACTGGCCCCCTGACTGAGCCTGGTTTCTCCCACGGGTTTTTTTTTTTTTTTTCTCTCCAATCTGTCACCTGATGCAGTTTGGATTTCTTGCCACTGTTGGTTCTGGATTGCTTAGTTGGTTCTGGATTGCTTAGTTGGGGACACTTAATATTCACAATATTATTGATTTGACTGACACTATTGGATGAGAACTGAACGACAAATTAACAACTGAATCTGCTTTTCTGCAGAACTGCTTTATAGATGCAATTAACTCATTTAATAATTGATGATCTTTACAACGGAACTGAATCAACACTGAATCAGCTGAACAATGACACTATTTCATTTTAGAGCAGCTGTACAGCTAAAATGGACTGTTTGCATCATTGAATCATGTTATCACAGTAAAACAATATGTATTGTGAAGCAAAGTGCTATATAAGTAAAGGTGACATTCTTGCCCTACAAGAATTAATTCAAAATTAATTAATTGAAGATATTTGTTCTATTTGGTTGAGTCAAAGCATGGTATTTTACACCTTAATTGAGAATTTCTCCAGGATTTGATGATAGGCCTACTGAATGATTACCATATCCATATGCCATGGAATTTACTTTGTGTTCCAAAGCAATACCATGGTAATACCAATGCTAAATGTAGTACAGTGATGCCATGTTCCCAAGGTACTTTTTAGTAGTTTTCTCTTAGTGTAAACTGAGATATATATATTACTATATGCTACGTGGTAGCATTATCGATTTCATGTATTCTCAAGTCTTAACTCGTCAGGATCTGCCAGCACAAGCACTTAATGGTAAACAGTGAATAGCTCAGGCTTGTTTTGGCAGTGTGTGTGAGTGTGTGTAGGTCTTGCAGTCCTGTAATGAACATGCCGCAGGCTAGAGGATTCAAAAGATCTCCTCTGACACCTGAAGCAGCTCTAGGATTAGAGATTCTGCTTAAACACACACTGCAAATACATCTCAATATGCCAACCCTCCCACCATGTCACTTTCCTTCTGTAAAGTGCAGGCCAGGCGAGACTTTGGAGTCTTTGTTCGGTTATAGGCCCAGCTAAGCGCCTCAGGCAATAGCTTTGCTTTCCCATCAGGCAATGCTCTCAGCAGGATGCCCTTTTCACTGAGCAGCCTTCTTCAGGACACCTGGGCCAGCTATAGCAGAGATGGATTCAGCAGCAGGTATAGAATGTTAAGAACATTCTAACCATGTTCTAACTTTGCATAGTGGTTTGGGAGGTTATTGATATTGGACCCAAAACCAGATAGTGAACACTAACCAAGATTTTGAGTTTTGAGTTATATCGAAGCAATCTGTTAATGTTTTTTTTTTTTTTTTTTTTTTAGGACAGAGGAAATTCTGTTGAGTTTGGGATACAGGTCAGGTTAGGGAAAGAGGATGGGTTTAAAGATATGAAGTCAACAGGATAATTACATGCAGATTAAATTTAATTACAATGTAAGAATTATTAATCTAGCATATTCTTGAAATTGGGCAGTTTCATTTAATTTAATTGAAATTGAAATGACAATTTGGCCATACAAAAAAAATTAAGGAACCAACATTAGTTGTTAAGTTGAAGTTGTTTCTCTTTTACAGTGTACCATTCCTCATTTGTAAGTTGCTTTGGAGAAAAGCTTTTGCAGATTAAATACATGCAAATGCAATAAGTACATTAAAACAAATGCTTATTTCATGTAATTACATAGTAATTACATGGTAATTATAGTGAGTCCAGTCTTTCCATTCCTTTGAATTATTGTGATATCAGCTATGTCAACTAAGTGAACTGTGCTTTGGTCGCATATCAGTCTGATGCTACCTGTCTAAGTGGGCAGTTGTTGGCCAGAATAAGCTGGACAGTGGACCAGACTTCATGTCAATAATCGAACGTCTGGCTATACAATACTGTAAAGTGTGTTTTTTTAAAACATGGTTAAATGTTTTTTACATACATCTTACTTTGTACATACCAGTTAAGTGTATGTCTGTGCTTGTGTGTATTGATCTGTCCATTGCCACATATGTGACAAAACGAGTGTCCTGTTCAGAGTGTGTTACTGTAAAGAGTAAATGTGAGAAATAACCAGTGTGTGTGTGTGTGTGTGTGTGTATTGATTTTGCAGTGTTAATGTGAGACTCCTGCTGTGTATGTGTACTATGGCTAGAGGGAGCTCTCCTCCTCTTATTCTCAGAGCCAGATGTCCTGCTTCATACACACACACTCACTGAATATAAAAGCATTCTCACACTTCTTTGCTAAGTTGCTAGGTTGCTAAGGAGTTACTAGGGCCATTCTGGGTGGTTGCTTATATATTATGTTTTTTAGATGTGGCTTGCTTCCCTCTTTCAGTGTTTAATTTGTACCTTAACAAATAACACTAAACCATAGTGTAGCTATAGGGGGAGAAAGAGAGAGAGAGATGGGGCCAAGGGGGCAAGGCCCCTTCCAGCCCATGGCGGTCATCAGCGATAGAGACTGGTCCCATGAGGCCTTGCAGAAAAGACAGGAGAGAAGGAGTGGTGGGGGTTTGTAAGGAGGAGAACAGGAGAGGGGGGGGGGGGGTAGCGAAAGGAAACAAAAGGATGAACAGAGCATCTTCCACACATCCATAACTGTGTGTGTGTGTGTGTGTGTGTGTGTGTGTGTGACAGGACACAGTGTCATGGTGCTGTCAGTCGGACACTCTGTGGCCTTCAAGAGCTGCTGTTCTTAGAGACCGCAGGTGGCCTCCGAATACAAAGATTGATCCGGAAAAACAAACGAAAGGTGTGTGTGCGTGCGTGTGTAGGTTTTGATTCTGTAGCTTCAGGGTTTTTGAAAGTATTTTGATGGTTGTTTACATCACTTCCTTTTAATTTACAGTCAAATATGTTTTTTCAGTGCCTCTTGACAAGCCATTTGTCCTATCTGTCAGGCAAATCAGATGTTGCTCTTTCATAGCTCATGACTTAATAAAGTATTCCACATGTTTCTCCAAAAATTAATTTGTATACAATTACATTTGCACAAATGAGAAAATTCTAGAAATACGGCTATAAAGTGAACAAAATGGACAAATAATTTGATGCTAAATAAATAAATAATAATAATAATAAACTGTCATTGGTGCATAGGTGAAACAACTAAACTAATAAGGCTCCACTCAGCATTATTTTTCTTTTTATTTAACACATGCCCATGCATTTGATCATGGCATAATGGACCGAAACAATGCAGCATCTGTGCTCAGGATCATTTCAACAACATGTGTTTGGTTTGCATGTGCGGTGTGTTTTTGAGAGCTAAGCACAACACAGCCCAACACAGCCCAACACAACCCAAAATACACTTCCCAAGAACAAGAGTGGGAGAGAGACAGGGGGAATGGTGCTTGTATGTGCTGAAAGGTGGATTTCTGAATTAGGTTCTTTAAATGGTGCTGGGCTGGGAGAGGAATATTGATCTTGAGCTAGCCTCAGCTGGTTCTGAGTAGGCTGTGCGCGAACGTGTGTGTCCTTTTTTAGCGTCTTCCTGCACAAAGCAGATGTATTTTCACCAGAAATAAAGCCAGAGACACATCCCAGCATACTGCAGTATGTGTGAGCGTGTAGATATATCTCACACTGCTGAATTAGATGCTCTGAAAAGGAGCAGGCCAATAAATACAATTAACACTAAACCCCTAAGGGAAAATGTAAAGCTGTGAGTGTGTGTGATCGCTTAGGAGGTCATAACTGTAATTATGGAGAGATATTGTGATGATTTGGTTGTATTTAAACGTGATTCTCTAAAAAAAAAAAATCTAAACAACTCTGCAGTATTTTCTCTTTTTTGCAGAGTAATCTCACTTCTAAAAGTAGTTTTCTTAATCAGTTTTTATTTTGTCTTATGTGTAAAATATGTCAAATTGTAATATGGATAGACCTACATTTAAGCTTTATATATTTATGGTCTGTTTTGGTTTAGTTTTCACTGTGTTGCCAGCCTGTTTTCTCTAGTTAGTTTCTTTGGTTGTTAATTAGTTTTACACACCTGTTCCTTTTATCTTGATTACTCTCTCCATGTATTTAAGCCCTGAGTTTCCTCAGTTCATTTGTCCGGTATTGTCAGTGTTAAACGTGGTTGTGTTTATTGTTTTCTGTGTGGATTTAATAAAGGCTGTTTTTGCTATCCACTCTTTTCGTTATGGGCATTACTACAGCCACATTGTGATATATATAAGTCACTATATAGAAGGAATTATGCAATTTTGTGTCGCAAGTTCTCATTTTTCTCTTGTTTTAAGGATGTTCAGATATTTTTACACAACAAATACACACTTTAAGAAAATGATATTTGCAGTGCTGATCATTGTCCCTCTTTCTTACTCTTTGATCAGGAAGAGTGATTTCATTCCTTACTCCCTAACTGACTAACATCCCTAACTAAAATAAATACATGATATTACTAAAATGACAAGTCTTATTCCCCTTGTTTAGGAAAAGCCCCTCTGGTCCTCATCATCCTCCCCCCAGATGATGATGTATCGCTCAGGCTTTGAGTCCTTAAGGCTATTATATCGCAGGAAGCAGCCTGACGTGCTCCAAGGCACCCCGGAAAATCAATACACCAGGGGTCAATTACAATATTTAGTCCACGTGACTTCCAGAGCAAAATAAATCTTTTGTATCAAAAATTCCGCCCGCTTTTGTCTAACATTGCTTAGCTTTGAAGTCCTGAAATCGGATACGGAAGCAGAGAGTACAATTCAATATTAAAATAATAATCAGTGTGTTTAACATCATGTGACAATGTGTCAGATAATATTTCCTGTCAGCATTTTTGTGATAGTGGCAAAATGTATTCTCACACTTTCAGTTTGTTAAGGCAAGCATCAATTCCTACAGCTGTTGAGGAGGAGTTTGCTGCTACAATAAGTTGCATTATATATATACATATATATATATATATATATATATATATATATATATATTAAGCTAAGAACCTTCTAGAATCTTCCTTTCATTTATTTATTGAAATATTTTTATTTATTCTTTGATAACAGTTGTGGCTAATACCATATTACCACATATTTTGTTGCAGTAGCAATCATTTCAGTAATGATGGTATTTAAAATGTAATGGTAAACTTTTGGGAAGAGTTTATAAACGGCTGCTGAAAGCATCTAAAATCTCATAATTTGTTCAGGAGGAAGATGTTTTTCATTGTATGTATTTTTAGTGGCTATTTTCTTTTTGTGCTGTGTCAGGAGTTTTTTGTCAAAACGGATAAGATAAATCACAGAGCAAAAAGATAAATGAAGATGTACGAAACAAGGATGAACGATTGCATTTCTGTTTCCCAGAAAAACTTTGAAACTTTTAGCTGATTGCAGCTTTTCCCTCCCATCCCTGTCTCTCTAGCTCAGAAACACAAAGGAGCGCTGTGATGAATGGTTTTCAGAAATATGCAAGCTTGACGGAGGTGGTGCAGGGCTGGACTGATCTTGATTTACTGTAGGTAAATTTGACCGAACAAACTCTCCCAAACTAAACTAAACTCTGGAAAGTAATATCAACATCTCTCTCTCTCTCTCTCTCTCAGAGATAGCTTACAATAATATTAGATTTATTGGTAACACTTTAGAATACTGTTCCGTCATTAATGAATAACTACACAGGAACAAATGAGTAACGTACTATTAACGTTCTGGTTACTATTATTAACTAACAAGAAACTCTGATTAACTACTGTGTCAGATGTTCTCCTACAATTCCTTATGACAAATGGAAAAAAATAGAAAAACAAATGGGATGTCAATATGCAGAGCTACAAAATGAATAAGAATATCAAAATTCAGATCATTCGGTTTTGGGAACATTCTGATTTCAGTCTGTGGTTGCTTGGCAAATCTGAACACTGTTTTTTTGTTTTGTTTTGTTTTATTTTTTTCCCTCAGGAAAAACATCTTGGATGTTTAAAACTTACAAACAAGCGTCCATTTGCTCTCCATTGCTGTCTAGGAGAAACAACTGAGATAGTAATATATTTTTCACCCTATGGGATTGTCTTATAAATTCCACCTCTCAAATAATCTGTAGGCTTATCACATTTTTGTTTAGTGGAATACTAAACACTATACGTGATCAAGCAAAGTGCCTGTTTTCAAATAATGTTCTTCTTAAGTCTTAAAGGGATAGTTCACCCAAAAATGAAAATTATCCCATGATTTACTCATCCTCAATCCATTCTAGGTGTATATGACTATCTTCTTTCAGACGAACACAATCAGAGATATATTTAAAAATATTCTTAGTCTTCCAAGTTTTATAATGGTTGTGAATGGGGGGCTGCGTTTTGAAGTCAAAAATAATGCATCCATCCATTAAAAAAAAAAAGTAATCCATATGACTCCAGTGGGTTAATAAAGGCCTTCTGAAGCAAAGCGATGCATTTTTGTAATATTTAAAACTTTATAAATTTAAATAACTAGCTTCCGGCGGACAACCGTACGCAGAATGCGTAAGTCGACTTGTGCCAAATGAGTAATCCTCTGACGCGATGTATGACGCAGGATGTAGGAGTATTGTAAACTTAAACGCCTTTTGCGGTTCAAACAAATAGGGCTAATCCTCTAAAATTTCTCTTTAAAAAATTATCGTTTTAGACTTATAATCTATGACCAGTGATTTGTTTTGCTCTTTCCTCTGCACCTTCGCGTTTGTCATTACGTTGTGCATCAGGTCAAAGGATACTCTTCCGCCGCAAATCGACTTGCACATTCTGCGTACGGTAGTCCGCCAGAAGCTAGATATTTGAATTTATAAAGTTTTAGATATAGATATTTTTCTTACAAAAACACATTGCTTCACTTCAGAAGGCCTTTATTAACCCACTGGAGTAATATGAATTACTTTTTTTTTTTTATGGATGGATGCATTATTTTTGACTTCATTCACAACCATTATAAACATTGGAGGACTAAGGATATTTTTAAATATATCTCTGATTGTGTTCGTCTGAAATAAGATGTCATATACACCTAGGATGGCTTGAGGTTGAGTAAATCATGGGATAATTTTCATTTTTGAGTGAACTGTTCCTTTAAGACTTGTTGAACATCTATAAAGCATTACACATCTCATAAAGATTCTTTAATTCATTATGACAAAGTTTATAATAAGATAATGTAGTATACACTTTCATATTTAATAGTGTTAAGCTGCTTAACAGTGTTTCCTCTTCAGAAAATCTTCAAATGGTCATCTGTTACTGATAAGTCACACAGATTCAAACCCTAGTGAGCTGCCTTGCTGTCTTCTGTCTACATAGGCTGCAGCCTAACCGAAATGGAGCCTCATAAGTGACTGATATGGAATACTCTGCATAAGGAGCTACACAAATAATGCTCCTCACACAAAACACACAGAGACTCGACTCACAACTGACTCCAATTCAATGTAATGTTGCTTAGCTAAGGACGTAATACTATAATGAGTATTGATATTCTATAATTCAAATCGCACAAATATATTGTGTAAAAATAAAAGGTGTTTTTTCATTTAGATTTGATTTGGAAACTTGAATGGAATACGTTTATTTATATACATCAACTTATATACATGTTTTTTTCACATTATAGGATTACCTTTATTGCACAGGATATAAGTAATGCTGTCTACGGCAGCTAATGTCTTATAATTCTTTTTCCCCTCATAATGGACATCTTCAAAAGTAGACCTACTAAATAATCGTCTTGATCCAGATTCTTTGAAGATTTCTCTTTTTTTTTTCTTTTCTTTTTCTATTCTTTACACAGTCCATGCATTAGTCTCATTGTGATTCCAACTGCAATTTATGCTGGAGCCGGTGTGTAGGATTAGATTTATCTTATTTCTTTGAGGTTTAAAGGTCTGTTCTTTACAAACCACTGCATGTGATGCGTGTGTCATCTTAAACTGTTAACATGAGTTCGGGAGCATAAGGGTACTTGAAATTCTGAGATGTTCTGAACTTTCCGCTGCTAAAGTTATGAGGGTCTCTGTGTGTCCGTGTGTGTGTGTGTTTGTTCATATGTGTGTGTCTGCCCTTTTAAAGTACATGACGGGCTCCATATTTAGCAGCTCTGATTGTTAGAAGGGTTTAAAGCTTTTTGATGAAAGTTTGATCAAAGCAACAGCTCAGTGTATCAGAGCAGAGCCTCATACCAGTCAATCTGTACTGCACACACACGTATACATGCACGTATTAAAGGCCACGTTCACTGCATGGGGATTCATACTTCAAACACTAATTATATTGGCTTATATTATTGCAGAATAAAGAGATGATGCAAACAGTGTCATGCAAAAGTGCAGTCTCGATACTAATGAGATCACATGAAAAGTTTTACATTCTCAGTAAAGTGTAATTGCTGCATGCTTAACAAAATCATTATTGATCGGCATGAATATCCAACTAAAATGATTTAAAGGGGACCTATGCCCCTTTTTACAAGATGTAATATAAGTCTCAGGTGTCCCCAGAATGTTTCTGTGAATGAAGATTCAGCTCAAAATACCCAACAGATCATTATTATACCATGTTGTAAATGGCCATTTTTGAGTGGAAGCAAAGACATGCCATTTTCGTGCATGTATCTTAAAATGCAAATGAGCTGCTTCTCCCTACCCCGCTTCACAGAAATGGGCGGAGCCTTACAACTCGGATACTCTGTCAGAAACTAAAACATGTTTGGTTTTGATTATCATCTCTATCGCAGTTATGCTCATGTGACATTGCAGTTCTTCATCATCATGAAAGTTGATTATCTGCAAATTCATTTGATTTGCAAGAACTCAAAATAAAAAAAAGATTATTAACTAAATATTTTATGTTAATTGCTATCAAAATATATGAGTTAGCTAACTCAGCACTTCAAGTTAGGAGCAATTAACATGCATGAGTACTACAAACTCAAAACTTGATAGTTCTGCTTACTTAAAGTTGATGTAACTGATTACCTCAAATTTTTTGAGTTAGCCCAACTTATTCAGGTTTACAATGTGCGTTTTAAAGCCACATTAATATTAAATGTAGTTAGATGAACTTTAGAGTGTTTTTGGCACACTTAAGTAGGACTTAAGTACATCTTTATATGTAATTTCATAATTACTTGTCTTTGTTGTCTTTGAAATATGGTTAATGGGGTCATTAATTGAGAAATCAAATTCTCCTTGATCTTTTGAAATGTAAAACGTCATTGTACTATAAAAACATCCTGCAAGTTTCAGAACTCGAAACTTCCTTGTTAGTCCAAAAAACGTTTTTATTGAAACCGAGGTCCGACAATGACTCGTTTCGGATTTTGTCACATTATGACGTAATAGTGCGACAAAAGAGCACCTCTACAGAATCAGATCAATGCCTACTTCTATATCATCACATCAGCCCCATTTACACTGCATGGTTCAAGTGACCCAATTCCGATTTTTTTCCTCCCATGTGGCACAGATGGGATATGAGCCACGGCCGTGTAAGCAGGAAGAAAGCGCATGGATTCTGATTTTCACTGATCAGTTTCAGGCCTCATTCATACGTGGAAATAAATCAGATATGAATCGGATACGTGCATTTGCGCCTGCCGTGTAAGCGGACAGATCGGATATTTCCCTGTAATTGACTCCTGCGTCATTGAAAAGTGAGGTTTTTTTAACATTTCACGGTACAGACATACCTATAACAAACGGAACATCCCTAGTTGACTGGCAGAGTATTAATTTAATTTGTTTTCTGTTAAATAAAAGGCGATCTGATGTTGAAATGTGTTGCTCTTGAAATCACACTGAGTGCTCGTTGCCGCTGTTGTCAGTGATGACGGCTCAGACTACCTATTCATTCCATTGAAACCACAAAATAAAAAGCACACAAACTTGTACCTGCCGTATACTGTCATGAAGAATTTGTATTATTTTGATGTAGGGATGTAACTATTGCATTAAAAGGGTTTCTATATGAATTCATGTCAATAAATTAAACTCAATGTACCATCGAAATTGATTTGTGATGTCATATGCTATTTTTGGTACGTTTCGCCAAGTGCAGTGTAAAAAGGAGACATCGGATACAGGTCACTTTTAAAAGAAATGTAAGTACGTCGTCCAAAAAAAATCGGATAGAAGATTTGCAGTGTAATAGCGGCCATCTTTGGCCCTGCCCACTGGCACATTAGTGAGATGAGAAGGAGAGAAGAGAGATACAGGATCACTGGACAAAAAATAGCATTACCTTCCAAAGGATTCTAAAGTATTTATTTATTTTCAACTATGTGAATGTCTTAGTAGAGCATTATGTGTTTGCTCGAAACATTTCACTGTGGATTCTTTGGTAAATCAGTCGCAATTTCGGCTTTGTCTCGAAATCATTTATTGTTGTTTGTGTGTCAGTAAATCAAGCCAGTGACTAAACGGTCAACTTCACACTTTCTCCTAGTAGCATGAAAATAAACTGTTATTTAAAATGAGTTCCTGTTATAATCAAAGACGCTGTCTACACTCCGCAATGAATATCTTATTTGCATTGTGTTAGCATTGTTAGTTATGAAGAAAGCATTCATGAGAGTGCAGAAATGGAGTTGCAATGATGAGATCACTGCGTTCATGTGCTCAACAGAGATCACTGCGTTCATGTGCTGTCTGTCATCGGCTACAATGCTCATCGCTGCAACCTTTCATGTGACGGGAGTAGACATATAATTCTCAACACTTTTCATGATTAGTTAATCTAGACAGCTAGTAAAAACCGTAGTGGACGATTTCGAGAGAGTTCCACATGTAATACTTATTTCATATGCAAAGATGTTAGCCAATCATAGTCTCACTGCAGACACGCTCCTTCCAACAGAGCGTTCAAATCAGAGGGCTAAAATTAGGGTAGAGAATGGCCTTTTATGTCTAAATTATGACAATTTTTTATTGTAAAAATCATACTAACATTATAAGTGCACCTCAGGAAACATAAAAAAAAAAATGCAGTTCATAACCCCTTTAAAGTGTACTACCATATGTACTGTCAAGCAATTATGGTAAGCTAAAATATAGGCTATTGAAACTTGTATTTCATGTATTTAAACATATTTGTAATTACACATTTGTAAGAGTGATATACATGTACAAAAAGCAAAACCTTTAATACTAGTTTGTCTTGATTGAACTTGCTTCTACTATCTCATTTGCAATCTAAATCTGTGAAAGTGTTTCTCTCTCACACACACAAGCACAGTTTTGTCTCCATCTTCTAACATTAGTCAGCTTGTTATATATAGCAGCCCATAATCAGATAATCTCTCATTAGTGTTAAGCTGATTATTTCATTTATCTTAGTAACAGTGACAACAAAGGCTGCTTTTAATTAAGCAGATTGCCAATTAGTTGCTATTTTATTGGCTGCTTTAAATGTGTCCTAACGAATAAGCAGCACCGTGCTGTAATGGAGATCTGATGAAGAGAGAAGCTACAGCTTTGCTCACACTGTCTTCTACAGTATTCTGTGTGAGTGAGTTACTTTCTCAAAAGCTAAATGTTATTTTATTCCTTTTGTATAGAAAAATTACAAGCGTAAATACAATTTCCAGTAGTGTGACAGAAGCTCAGATGTTTTCAAAAGATTGCAGCTTTTCCAACAAAGTCTCATGACAGTTTGGTGAATTTGTATAAATATGTGTCATTATCTCATTTGTGCAGTTTAGGGGTGAAGGTTTATTTTTAGGTTTTGTTACAAATCCCATCATACAAATTTGTATGAAATTGCAACTTCGTAAAATACTTGCGTTTTATCATGAGATAGGGTTGACTTTTACAATAATGGGTAGTCTATACATTTCCATTAAATAGCACTGCAGCATGACAAAACTCTGCATTGTTGTTTTTTCTCTCTGTTTAATAGGCTCGTTTGAGATGCACCTTGCCTCGTGAGAGTAAGCTGATGCAGTGAGAGGAGGAGTGAAAAGTGCAGCCAAGACAGACAGTTCTCTTCTTGTAGTGCATTATACACCTACGAGAACAAGCGCGGATATCATGGGATTCACACTCATGCGTGTTGCTAATAAACATAATGTAATTTAAGCTCTGTTGCTTTTTTATGAAAATAAATTTGATGAACAAGACACCCAAATTACTTAATTCTATTTGAAAGACTTGTTTATCAATCATTTTTACTTTAATACAGACATGTACTGTATGTGTGTATATAAATAAAAACATGATATCAGAGTTTGAAAATCTAACGTTTTAAAAGAGAACAATACATCACGGTTGTTTAAACCAATGAGCATTAAGCTGTGGCGTCAGCAAGTCGTTTCCCAGCATGCTTTTGATCAGTGCAGTCAGTGGAGAGTAACAGTGAGGTGGCCGTGCCGAACTGCTGAAGTTTTTGACATACTACGTCAGCATGACATCAGAGCAAGTCGGACCATGGATGGATGGATGGACAAAGAAACTTCCTTAACATACTGCGTAAAAATTCAAACAGTGTGGTTTTTATATTTACGATACAATTAAGTGACATCACATGACTAAGCAGGGGTGCATTAACGCACGGGCTTCCATGGGCTGAAGCCCAGGGGCCTACCCTGGGGAGGGGTCTACTGGCTGCACGAAAATGATATTTTTTCAAATTTTCAATTATATGGGAGTTTGCAGCAGTGACAACAGCATTAAACCAAATCACACACCCATAAATTTTCAGGCAAAGCCCTGCTGTGCGAACAGAACGGACTGGACAACTATTTTTCTGTAACGTCATTCAGCGCGAGAGAGCTGCCCTGCGCTGAACGCGGGTTCAGTAGCCTAACTTTTGCGTGGATATAATCTGCGTGTCATATGAAGGATTCAGTCACTGTTCCATCGGTGCTGCTTTAAAGCATCAATAAGGTTTAAATTAAGGTTTTAAATCTGGAAAACAGCAATATTGCTTAAATGTGATAATTTTAACTTTAACTTTAAAAGATTTGATTAATAAAAACGCCAGGACTGCATGTTTCAAAGAAAAGACGCCCCTGTTGAAAAAAAAACAGCATATGCTGGTAAGGTAGGTTTTGAAGCTGGTATGCTGGTTTGAGCTGGACCAGTTTAGGACCAGCATAGGACCAGCACTTGACCAGCATAAACCAGCTTAATCCAGCATACCAGCTTCAAAACCTACCTTAACCAGCATATGCTGGTTTTTTCAACAGGGGAAGTGCTGTTGTTGCACAAATTACATGTTTGTGCTTTTAGAGCAGTTTGCAATCACCAAATAGCCCGAATTTATGCCAAGTGCTTAATTTGATCTACTGCTGATGAATAATAGGGTTTGTATAATTTATGTTATTTAGCTATATCATGGAGCTGTATAAACTCGCATTTTGGCAAAGAAAAGTTTTAATGGCAATTTCTTTTTAGCTAGTGTGCCGTGGAAAATGATCAAATTCCAAATATGTAAAAAATAAATGATACAAATAAGAATATATAATCGCTGTCGGACCTTGTGGTCAATATTTCGTCGTTTTTGTTTTATTAAATTAACGCTATTGGTCATCCTTTACGTCTGTATGTGGGTTTTACAAATATGTAACCAATACAAAGCATTTAAAAGAAGTTGTGACTAAACTTCGTAAATCCATTGGCTCCTCAAACTGTCAGTCAAACCTCATAACTCCTCCCCTACCTCCATTTAGAATGTGCTGCGCACAGTTTGGAGATCTGCTTGTTGCATGCAAGGTTAAATAAAGAACTGATGTTTGAGTAAGTACAGCGCTTTCTTTACTCAAGAAACACTGTCCATTAAGGTTATTTTTATTTATTTTATTTTTTTCTTCTTAGTCTGCTGTTTTTCGTGAAGTTGAAGCAAGTTTTAAATATGTACATAGCGCTTCATCTTTTGTATCATGACTTATCAAAACTGCCGTGGCAAAAAAAAAGGGGGGTTGGGAAACACTGATGTAGTGTTAATAAGCACATCTCTGCTTTGTTTATGTAACTGCTATAATTCTGCTGTTTTACACGCGCCACCTACTGGCAAAGAGTGAATTTGAATATTCACCTTGACCCATATTTTTACGCAGCATACAGTGTTGTATACGTTAAATATTATCAACAATATAAATTTCTACATAAATAATTGGCAGGAAGCTAAAAAAAATATAATAATAATGTGGGGTAGGGGGGCCTACCAAAATGCTGTAGCCCAGGGGCCTTTGGTTACCTTAATGCGCCCCTGTGACTAAGAGTGCCGTTTTCCGTGTTATTGAGATCAGGATTGAAAATGTGACATTAATTTCATATAACAGTTCAATAAACATGTAATTAATATAAGTCACTTACATTTTAGGCGTAATATTTACTGTTTTTGTTCTAAAATAGTTCCAAACAAAGAGCCATAGTGCATCACAGCAACAGTCGTGTTTCAGTACTGAATGATTCAGCATTTTGAACGAATCAGTTGAGTCACCAATTCAATTACCCATTCATGAACAACTGCCATAATCTTGAATGAATTTTAAATGAGTCGTTTGAAATTGAATGAATGACTCAATAACTCTCTCATTAAGACGGTCACTTGTTGCCTCTTACTGGCTGCTTAATTTCATGTTTTAAAAGAAACTTTTTCCCCCAACATTTTTTATTTTTATATCAAAATATTCTCTTTTTATCATATTGTTATGTAAATTGTTAAAGGGTTAGTTCACCCAAAAGATTAAAAAAGATTAAAATAATTAAAATAGTTAATGTGACTACAGTGGTTCAACCTTAATGTTATGAAGCGACGAGAATACTTTCTGTGCGGAAAAAAAAAAAAAAAAAAATCAACAATTTCTTCTCCCTTTTATTCTCTTATGCAGTTTACATTAAAGACACATTACAGAGCTTCCAGGTTCTACGTCAAAACGCCGCCTCATTATTGACCCACACTGTTCATGTGAGCATGCACTACTACATACGTGTGTGATGCTGATGCAGGAGCCAGCCAATACTCCGTCGGCGTTCTGACGTAGAACACGGAAGCTCTGCAATCTGTCTTCAACGTAAGAAATTGTTGAATGTAGTCGTTATTTTTGTTTTGATTTTGCACACAAAAAGTATTCTCGTCACTTCATAACATTAGGGTTAAACCAATGTAGTCACGTTGACTATTTTAACGATGTCTATACTACTTTTCTGGACCTTGAATGTGATAATTTCGTTGCTTTCTATGAAAAAAAAAAACTCCGATTTCATCAAAATTTGTGTTCTGAAGATGAACAAAGGTCTTACAGTTTGGAACGACATGAGGGTGAGTAATTAATGACAGAAATTTAATTTTTGGGTGAACTAACCCTTTAAGTAAGCAATAAGTCATTCGTGGCAATGCTTTGCAGTGATTTTACTATAATTTTCTTGTTGTAATTCCAACACCCCTAAACTATGGTCACATAGTCACACACAGCTTTTCAACATATTACTCGCCCTTACCAAATCCAGTCATAACCAGTCAGCAGTCTAGCTGTAGAGTGTGGCGCATTGTATTGGTAATTAATTGTTGATTTTACAGGGTCTTTTAAAAAGAGGTGAACTTTGACCCTTAAACAAGAGAGGTAATGCAGCAGGACCTCTTTCTGCAGGGGGAGGGACTGCTCTATAGCAAACATTGTGAATTAGTCACACACATTTCAGCCTTGGAGCTCACATTATTTTCTCACAAGAATAAATAAAATATATTAATAAAAATAAAATGATTTTTATGACTTTCATGACAGTGATTCTTAACATACTTGAGTAAACTTTTAAAAAGTGCACTTTGTAATAATGTCAAATTAAACGCTATTACTTAGATATTACTTAATAATTTTTGTCATGCTTTAAATAAATAAATTGCCAATAATCAATCAGAGGAAAAAAATGTAAAAGCCAATCTAGTTTAATTTTACAAATTTTATTTTTGTTCGCCTCATATTCAGTGTAGTCACATACTTTCCAAGGCATCAGTTGCGCATGTGCTAAAAGTTCAGAGGATCTCATGTGTCTTGGCATATTTCGAGTCAGACATGAACAATTAGTAAATTGCTGCTCGCTCTGACCAGGGCTGCGTTTCCCAATAGCATCGTAAGCTTAAGCTGATTGTACAGACCATTGCCACCAATGGTCTCTACGATCAACTTAAGCTTAAAATGCTTTTGGAAAACGCAGCCCATATCATTGAATCAGTTACTTGTTGACTCGAGTACAGTTTCAGTTGGATCAGTTAAATTTATGAATGAATCATTCAGTATGATTTGTGAATGTTAACATCCAAAAAATTGCACAAATCACCCTTAAATTAACCAGAGCACTGCAAAATTCTATTCTAACTGAATAACTCCACTTTAATTCCATTGAGAGCTACAGCATGAAAGACAGTCTACAATGTGTAGTTTCTCTCTATTTATGTCTAACGATTGGAAAGAAGTAGACACACTGTTTGAGTTTTCTATCCGTCTGACCTTAAACAACATGATTTCAATCAGCATCCACTCAGCCCTTGTGTATGATGTAATTTTGTTGTGTGTGTTATTGTGTTAGTGTAGTATGTGCTGTTTCTCTTTAAACTCTAGCTGAACTCTACGTCAATGGAGCCTGTAGTTTTAAATACTGACAGGTATAAGCCTGAAATTATATTGAAAAAGGTCTAATTAAAACATAAATTCGATAAACAGTTGCTTTATTGAGATATATGTTCACCAAGGGAGCTGTTTACAGTTCTTTTCTCTTCTATAGATGTTGTATAATGAAATCTATGGAAGACATACTGTCAGCCATTGGAAATCTACAGTATAAACACAACATTTGCATTAATTCAGTTGGTTAGTTTGACAGCATCTTTTGCGTATCTTCCCTAAAACAGACATATATATTTGTACTATTGTATTTACCTATTGTGGAGTTCATATTTAATACTTGTAGGAACAATACTTTAAAAAAATCTGAACAAATCCATTATGGCATTTACGAAACCAATCAAATTAACCCCGTGGTGAATGCGCACTACCATGACATTGTGACCATGTCTGAGACGTCTAGAAAGATAGATAGAGAGAAAGAGAGAGAAGCTCCCTGAATGTTTGGACAGGAAATTCAATTAGAAGGGCTTTTGAATCCAAATTCCCACTCAGTACTCTATATGTCCTTTGTGCCCCTGTCTAGGAGGGTTAGTGGAACGTTACGGGAATGTTTAGATGTGCAGGTCTAACATAATTCTGACAAACAGCATCTGTGCGAATCATGCAGGACAAACAGCTGAACACCTGAATGGTTTTCTTCACATTTTTTTTGTGTTTAAGATAACTAAAATGTTACTCCATAGGTATCACTGTCATACACACACAAGACACTTTGGCTTTCAAGTCCAAAAAGGACACAGAAGCACCATATAAGTATTAAAAAAAATTCATACTGTATGACTTGAGCAATATATTCCAAGTCTTCTGAAGTCATATGATATATTTATGTGAGAAACGTATTCCCTGACAATCTTATTGTCATGATCTGTTAAACCTGTAACTGTTTTCTAATATCAGCGTAAGGTCATAAACGGCTTAAGAATACACAGATTGACAGCTAGAATCTGCAAACATGAGAGAAGAATATGAGTCTGTACAAGTTTCCCTTTGCAATTTTGGAATACTCTGAGGGTTTTAAAATCACATAATAAATACACTCTTAGTGGAATACATGGATGCTTATGCTTTGACGTCACCATTCGGAAATAAGGGTTATTGGTTTGCATGTAAATCGGTAAAATGGGTTATTTCAAAGTTATCAGCATATTGGTATCTATGTAAACTTGCTCAATGAGTCAGTAAGTTAAATTCGAGAACCAGATCAGTTTATAAGCAAATCATTCAGACAGCTTTTATTAACTGGAATATTCTACTCAAAAAAAATATTAGTTTCAGTTAAACTCTCTTACCAACGTGGCTGAACGACAGGTTTGCGACAATACAGTTTCGTGAAACAGTCGTGACTAGCTAATTGATTTGTTCAACGATGCATCGTACTATGGTAGTGAAGCAGCAAGTTACATTGTTGTACGGGAAACGAACCCCTGGTTTCAAAAGCGGACACTCAACTGAAACCTCCCTGCTCTTGGTTATTAAAGCTATTCGTTATTTTCATTTTTAACCCGAAAACGCGTGTAGTCTGTATAATTCATAAATGCATCTTCATTCTTATTGAGTTTCTCCAACAGTGTGTAGCTTTAGCCATGTTAGCCGTACATCACGCTAACAAAATCATTCAGAATCTAATTTGGCAAACATCTACAAAATACATGCAATACCTATGTTATTGTCACAGTCACCGTCTGTTTCACCTTCCCCGAACTCCACTTCCCAGCATCCCTCTGGTTCCTCACCTGCACTCACTCTCTAATCACCTGCACCTAAAAGCCATCGCCCTTGTTATCACTCTTCAGCACACTACTTAGCCCCACGTTCACTCCACCACAGTGTCTGGTCTCGTCTATGTGTAGCACAACGTCATACTTACCTGGCCTCCTCTTCGTCTCCTGTGTCCTGTTCTCCAGCCGATCCTGTAAAGACAATCCATTGATTACTCTCCAGCTAAGTGACTGTTTCCACGTGCTTACATATCTACTCACTTGCTTCACCTATCTGCTAGTTTCCATGCCTCTGTTTATAATAAAGAGCTTGTTTATCACTTACCTGCCTGCCTCCGTCTGTGTGCCTGACAGAAGACCAGACCACATGCAGAGCACCACAGATTCTGGATGGGAATTCGTCAGACAGATCGCGGTGGCGGCCCAATTCAGCCGCAATCTGTTTACATTCACGGACAAGTTCTGTGATCTGGTCCATACCAGTTCATTAGAAGACGAGAAGATCAAGAACCTGTACCGGATCGGGGCTAACTTCGTTGATCCCCGAGAACTCCCCGATCTCACTGGATTGGACTGGAAGGAGGCCATTTTCCAGTGTCTTTAGAATTTCATCCCTCCATATGCATTCCAGCCAATCCAAGCATCTCGTTCTTGGGTATCCGCCACTCCAGTATCCCTTCCCAAGATGGCTGCCAGTTCCAAGGCCTTCCCAAGATGGCCGCCACTTCAGCGTCCCGTAGCGAAATGGCCGCCACTCCAGTATCCCTTCCCAAGATGGCTGCCAGTCCCAAGGCCCTTGCCAAGATGGCCGCCAGCCCAGAGTCCCTTTTTAAGATGGCCGCCACCATGCTTGAGCTCTCAGAAAAGATGGCCGCCACCACGCTTGAGCCCTCAGAGAAGATGGCCACTGCCACAACTGAGCCCTCATTCAGGTTGGACGACGCCACAACTGAGCCCTCAGCAGAAATGGCTCCCACACTTGTGCCCCTTGGCATACTCGTAGAATATGAGGGGATGACCCGGAAGCCAGAATCCGCTCCAGTTCCCAAGTCAGCTCCTTTGTGCCCTTTTCGGTAGTCCCTGTGGGCCAAAGCACCCGGAGTCTCGGCCAAGTGGGTTTTTTTTGGGGGCGGGGGGTATCCATCCCTGAACTTGGTGGCCGAGCCTGGGGTCTGGGCCAAGGCCAAGGAGCCTACCCTGCCATGGCCTTCCGACTGGTCAACACCTCCATGGCCTCCCGACTGGTCAGCAACTCCATGGCCTTCCGACTGGTCAACACCTCCATGGCCTCCCGACTGGTCAGCACCTCCATGGCCTCCCGACTGGTCAGCACCTCCATGGCTTCCAGATTGGCCAGCATCTCCTTGGCTTCCCAAGCTGCCCGACCCCGCCATGGCTTCCCAAGCTACCTGATCCTCCATGGCGCCCCGGTCAGCCAGTGCCGTCCTGGAGACTACCTACCCTGCAGCACCCGGATCACCTGTCACGTCTCCAGGACGCCCGCCCTTATCTATATACGGCGCAAGGTCGCGCCTACCGGGAGGGGGGAGTAATGTCACAGTCACCGTCTGTTTCACCTTCCCCGGACTCCACTTCCCAGCAATTCCCAGCTATAATAAATTATCTGTGGGGTATTTTGAGCTGAAACTTCAAAGACACATTCTGGGGACATCAGAGACTTATATTACATCTTGTGAAAAGGGGCATAATAGGTCACCTTTAAGCGGGATCAGGCCATTCCTATCGAAGCATTCTACACAACTCTTTGTCCAAGCTCTTCTTCTATCCAGACTGGACTTTTGTAATGCTCTTCTGGCAGGCTTTTCAGCATGCACTGTCAAATCTCTGCAACTGATCCAAAATGCTGCAGCTAGAGTGGTCTTTAACGAGCCGAAGAGAGCACACGTCACATCTCTCCTCATAAAATTGCATGGGTTGCCAATTGCCGCTCGCATCAAATTCAAGGCACTGATGTTTGCCAACAGAACAACCACTGGCTCAGCACCACTATACCTAAACTAATTTCTTCAGATCTATGTGCCATCCAGAAGCTTGAATTCTGCAAGTGAATGCCATCGTGGTGCCATCACAAAGAGACACACAATCTCTTTCACTGACCTTTACCTGGACTGTTTCCTGCTGGTGGAATGACCTGCCTAACTCAACCCAAGCTGCTGAGTCTTTAGCCATTTTTACGAAACTGCTGAAGATGCATCTATTTCGGCAACACTTGACCCATTAATACTTACACTTACTATTCTATACCCTAAAAAAAACCTTGCTACCTGTACTGTGCTGAACTGACTGGGACTGGTCACAGCACTTAAAATTGATGCCCTATTGTAAGTTTGATTGCTTCTATTGCTCTCTTCATTTGTGAGTCGCTTTGGATAATAGCGTTTGCTAAATGACTAAATGTAAATGTAAAATATGTCAGTGCCATTGTTTTGTCTCAAGATGCACACCAGTAATGTTGTTTTTTTTTTTTTTTTTTTTTTTCTAAGACACGTTTATAAAAGTTATTGAACTAATTGAACAAAGGCCTACTCCTGGCATAATCTAAGCCTTGTCTGTGAAACCAGACCACTGTCAACAGAATGTCTAAAGGGGACCATCAAAATAAAGTGTATTGTAAAAAAGCAACTAGCACAATTATTTAAAATCCTTCTGTTGTGTTCCACAGAAGAAAAACCATACTGGTTTGGATTGACATGAGGGAGATAAAATGCTAACAGAATGTTCATTTTTTTGGTGAACAATTCCTTTAATGATGAATGTAGCTGGTGAAATTCAAGCGGTTTTGTGTCAGTGAAGTGACATGTGTTAGTTTTTTTGCGAACAGATGTCACCCATGACTGCACTAAACTAAAAGCAATTCAGTTATTGATCATATGAAAAATAACTCTCACCAAGCCTACCGAACAAACCCAGAGGATTTGAGATAATATACATAAATTTGATGAGCTAATGACATTGTAAAATATTTATTATATTATTAGTAGCCAGGTCCAGTATGAGGCCATGGAGACGGTCAGATGGTGGGCAAAGGGGTCAGGCAGATTATGAAGATACAGCACCTCAAGACACATCAGTGAGACAACAACATTTATCCACCATAAAAAATCTTACTAGTACTAAACACACTGCAACCACACATACTCACACACATGCTCTACATGACCACACCTGCAGGAATAGTCCCATTGATCGGACGGCTTTTAAAGAGCTGACCTTTAAAGAAGGGCTTTGCTTTTCGGTGATAAATCTGAAATATGGAGCCATCTGTGGAGCAGAGGAGATTGGCAGGCAGACAGAGCTGTAGATATTTGGCCACTCCCGGGGTACCGGAGGGACCGAGCGGCCTGTGACCTTATGGCAGGCACGGGGTCGTGCCTCGCTGTAACACGAGAAAGCGCAAGGGCTGGGGTGGGGTCGTCTGTCCGTCTCCGTGGCGACTGGAGCCCGGTCGTCACGGCGACCCCTCTGCACACTGGTCGATGGACAGGCTGGGATGTGGAGGGATGCCACTCCTGGGGATGAAACCGAAGACTTGCTCACACACACATACACACTGAAGACTCTGAGTAACAAGCTTTGTGTCTGTCCGTATCTGTGTGATTCAACCCTCATCCACCTCACTATTCATTTATGCAACAGCTTTTCATTTGGAGTGTGTGAATGTATGTGAGTGTGCATGTATTTTGATTATAGCGAAGTGTGTTAGAATTACTTTGAATATGAGAAGTCCCAGGGTTAAATCACACTTAACGCAAATTATTTTTTTAATTTTTTTTTTTTTTTTTTTTTTTTAAATTTGTGAATAACAACCTAATGATAGTGCAGACATACAAAGGAATTACACAGTAGAAATAAATATAACAATAATATAAGACAACAAAAAATTAAATAATGCGATATAATACAGTAGTGAGTTCCCACTTTATATTAGGTGGCCTTAACTACTATGTACTTGCTTTTAAATTATTAATTTAATACAATGCACTTATTGTGTACATACATGTTTTTACATTTTACTTATATTTTAAAAATACCTGCAAGTAATTACATCTGTAAATAATTTCTGTAATTACATTTATAATTACACTGTTGGCCCATCCCTTACACTTTAATCCACCCTTAAACCTACCCAAACCACCAAACCTATGCCCACCTATACCCACAAAAATATGAAGCAGCACATCTGTTTTCAACATTGATAATAATAAGAAATGTTTCCTGAGCAGCAAATCAGCATATTAGAATGATTTCTGAAGGATCATGTGACACTGAAGACTGGAGTAATGATGCTGAAAATTCATCTTTGATCACATATATTGTACATTTTACAATATATTCATATAGAATATAGCAATTTTAAATTGTAATACTATTTTACAATATTACTGTTTTTACTGCATTTTTTGATTAAATAAACCCAGCCTCTTTGAGCATAAGAGACATATTTCAGTTGTACAATTACAATTGTAATGTTTCCAAACTTTTGATAGGTACTGTATTTTCTGCCTTATTCTATAATTTTTTACATTGTATAAAATCCATGAAGACTTAATGCACAAGTGTTTGTAGTACATAAACCATCATAAAATCGTCATAAAATATAGGGGGAAAAATATTAGATATTGGTTATTGTTCAGCAGTGTATTTGATTTCTTATTAAAAGCAAATTGATTTCAAATTAAAAGCAAGAGATGAGGAAAAAAAATCTATCAATTCTGTCCCCCTCACTTTTGAAATGATGGCTACACCCCTGCAGGGAGCCCTTTCTTGCACATTACTATAATATTAAAGGATGCAATAACAACAGAGCCCAAACTATTAAATTCAGTTGCTATTTATTTTTTGATATAAAAAAAAAACAAAAAAAAAAAACATAAACCTGCACATAAGGCAGGTTTTGCATTTACTTCTAAATCTAATTTTAAAAACATTTTTCAATTTTTTTTCTACTCCAATTCATTTTTGAAATATGATCATTTACACAGTTACTGTCATAACTTGTTTTCATGACAAATTAATTCAAGCATATATTAAATAATTAAGACATTACTAGCAGGTAAAGTAAATATAATGAGTATATTTAATAAGCTAATATAGTGCATATATTTAATGAAATGCTCCCCTCTAGAGTTCATTTCTCTAGTGAACTAACATGCTGTGAACAATAAATGACTTGCCTGAGGTAAATGTAATGATACATGAGATATTATTGTCAAGCTGTTTTATTGATGTCTTTCTGCAGTTGAAACATGTTGAGAGATTACACGTAGGCATCCAAAATCGCATACTTCTCTACTATATAGTAGGCGAGAAACAATGTGACAAAAGCAGTGTGTCTGAATTCACAGTATTCATAAAAGAGTAGGCAAAAAGTACCCGGATGACCTACTTCTTCTGGCAAAACTCTGAAGTGTACATACGATGGACACTTTACTCTCCCATGAGACCACAAGAGAGGATTTGTGAATGGCAGTGAAGCAACGT
Organism: Hypophthalmichthys molitrix; assembly: GCA_037950675.1. Lineage (NCBI taxonomy): Eukaryota > Metazoa > Chordata > Actinopteri > Cypriniformes > Xenocyprididae > Hypophthalmichthys > Hypophthalmichthys molitrix. The sequence continues at coordinate 24,582,145 of CM075509.1, forward strand.
AACTGATGCTAAGGGCAACATGGCGAATGTAGTATGTCCAGATTACATTCATACTATACGCATTTATTCATACTATATAGAACATACTTTTTTAGCTGTCGTGAAGTAATTACATATTCAAAATAAGTACCTACTCAAGAGAGTATGCGATTACGAGAGAGTATGCGCAGCCTTAAACATATCTATGCATAGATTGTCTGTTCTTCTTCTTCTGTGTTGTTTCCTGTTCTGGCAGTTAGCAAACAGTGTTGCATTACCCCGTGTGCCCCCTTCTGGATTGGAGTGTGGATCACCTGTGACTGACTGTATTTGTTGTCTGACTGTGTATTTGTATGTACCGATATATATATATGTACACATTTACAAGTGTTTATGATGTAATTTAAAGATTTTAGATGCTATGTGCAAATGGTTGATGGACAGGCTGGGATGTAGAGGAATGCCACTCATGGGGATAAAACCGAAGAGTATTTTAATTTTAGTCTGTTCCTTACATAAATCCAATGTATAACTTCAGAAAAACTTGGAATCTAGAGTCATAAGGACCGGTTTTATATTATATGTTTTTTTTTTGTTTGTTTGTTTGTTTTTTTCCTGTTGCTTTTGTCCATTCATAATAATTGAATGGAAAAGAGCAATAATCCAATATTTCAGCTTCTGTGTACCAAGGTAAATAGGCAGCTACACATGAAAGTCATATGATTTAAGAACAACATGAGGTTGAGTAAATGATAAACATTTTATTTGTGGGGTGATCTATTGCTATAATGATTTGTAAAGATATTGTGCTATTAAGAGATGTTAATCAATAACATGTCTTAAACTAAATATTTTGATAAAAGACAAGAAATACTATCTATTTTACCCAGCAATTGTGTCTGATGTGTATTTTTATGCTTGATGTAATATCATGTTGTTATTTGAGTAACATGCTAATATCAAAATCTATTGAAATCAGTTGAGAGTCAAAAAGTTTTTATATAACATGCTGTACTTGCTGTCTTTGTACAGCATCCTAGATCAGTAACTTATTAGGTTACATTAAAGTTAGAATGATGGATTTGAATGTAGCTGCCTTTTTGAGCCAAAACGAACTGACTGCAAAGAAAGAAAGTATCTCGACATAGTTTTTGGAACCAAGCTAACAAGTGAGTGACAGAAATTACTTTCTTGATTTCCACAAACAAGCTGTAAAATCTTTTGCTCATTATTGCAGCTTATTTAGTCTATTTAGCCATGTGGTTGATGTTTTGGAAGAGCCTTGGTGCCACTACAAGCTGAAAGGACTGGAGTTTATAACATGTCCCTCTAAAGGGTAATTTAATGGGGCATCAATAAAAGCACTTAATTGCGCAATCACTATTGACATCACATTTAAACAGCCCCGCATACTGCCAAATTACCTAATGGAGATTGGATTGGCCAACTTGCCACTTTTCAGAGTATAAATTGTGTCTGCTATTGGCAGCTCATCGCTCTGAACACAGAACAGAGAAGATTTTCAACCACATGTGATTCACATACTCTGGTGATGTATTCTTAAGCATAATCCTTGTGATTAAAATGAAATCATTTGAGTTTTAGATTCAAAATTAATTGTTGTGGCATACAAGTGATAGATCATCTAATATATTCATACAGGTTTGGAAAGACTGAGTAAACTCATTTGAGAATGAATTAATGATAACAGAATTTTGGTACCACATTATTTTGCAGTCCTCTTCTACATGTATGTACTATCTACTTAATTACAATAACCAGGTACTAACCCTGAACCTAACCCTAAACTTAACATTAACTTATATTAAGTCCTAGTAGTTACATTATATTACTCAGCACTTTCTTGCACAAGTATACTGTATAGTAATTACACTGTAAGTACATGTACTGTAAAACACTGCAAGTTAAAGGGATACTTCACTACTGCCAAAATGGGCTTTCAATAAAACTTGGATGCCTATAAATTTTGTAGGCAGTTGTAGCATTGTAAGCAGCGCTGTTGCGATAGTGTTCAATTATTACCATAATGCTGTTTAAAAAGTAGACAAAGTACAATACCATTTTCTGAGATAAGCCTACTGTTCTGTTAATAACCCTCTGTCTTGAGTGGGGATACAAAAACGCAGAAGTATAATTTAGTTTTCACGAAAGCCCTGGAGCTCTCAAACATTTGCTGACAAATAAATGTTAATTTCTCAGTCCTGGTAACATGGAGAACGAGTAAAAATTGTTCATTTACATACTACAAACCAGTGTTGGGTAAGTTACTCTAAAAAGGTAATTTAATACTAGCTACTAATTACATCTTTAACAATGCAATTAGGTTACTGTACTATTTACTCTCTCTAAAAAGTATTGGATTACTTATTAATAATATCCCAGATCAAACTCGACCAGGGGTTCGTTTCCCGTACAACGACGTAACTCGCTGCTTCACTCCCACAGTACGATGCATTGTTGAAAAAATCAACTAGCTAGTCACTACTGTTTCCCGAAACCATATTGTCGCAAACCTGTCACGTTGGTGAATGATGTCACACAGGTGGTGGAGTAATAACTTCTTTAAATTAATCCGTTTAAGATTGAATTAATGCTAGATTTAATTACGGACATGGCATCTGAGGACTAATTCTCGTTTTTTTACTGAACTAATACTCTAATGAGACTTAGTTGACATGTAGGAGTTGACACACTGATTCATTACGCTCCGAAGCTTCCTGAAGCAGTGTTTTGAAATCGGCCATCACTATATAAGTCGTTATTTTGTTTTTTTTGGCGCACCAAAAATATTCTCGTCGCTTTATAATATTAATATTGAACCACTGTACTCACATGAACTGATTTAAATATGTTTTTAGTACCTTTATGGATCTTGAGAGAGGAAATGTCATTGCTCCCTATGCAGGCCTCACGGAGCCATCAGATTTCAACAAAAATATCTTAACTTGCGTTCCGAAGATTAATGAAGGTCTTACGGGTGTGGAACGGCATGAGGGTGAGTAATTAATGACAGAATTTTTTAATTTTTGGGTGAACTAACCCTTTAATGTCAGCTTGCTTATTTTGCTCAACATAAGGAAGTCCACATGTCATAAAAAACAAGAAACTATGCTTCTAACCACAGCTCGAGAACTGTCATTCCAACCACACAAGTTTGCAATGCAGTTTGCGAATGTTCATTTGAACTATGGTTTCGGGAAACACCAAATCCCTGAACTATGTTAGTAACGACGGAACTTGCGATGTTAGTTGGGTAACGATGCTTTTGGGAAATGCACCCCAGTTGAACAAGACAAGGACAGAAACAAAAATGCACTTTTGATTTTTTCAAATAAACAATATACAATTGTATTATTCTTGAACTAACCAAAGTGTGTAAAGGGAGTAGGTTACATTAAAAACATACATGTTAACATTCAAATTTGATGTTAAATCCACTGTTGTTTTATATAGAATTGTTGTATTAGTATTTAATGCAATTACATCTGAAGTAACTGTAACTAAATTATAGAAAAATTAAGAGTAATCCTTTACTTTACTTTTTCAAGCGAAAAGTAATTAATTACACCCAACACTGCTACCGACATTGTAACAATGCAAAGAGAGTTGAAAATCAGTGAAGGTACACTATAATAGTTATTTAATTTAATGTGAAATGTAAAACTTTGAAGTTTTGAATCTCTAAAGTCTGGAAATCTTAGATGTAACAAGACATTGGTCATGACAGTAAAAATATTATATGAAAGATGTATTTGTGTGTGTGTGTGATATTGAACTTTCACCCAATATTTTATGTAAACTGTAGAACCTTACTGACAAAACAGTACTGAACATAAAGCTTTTTGAATGCTCTTGAATTGAGGACTGTTAATGTACCATTCTTTTTTTGCAGCTAGTTCTTTCTCTCAGATCTGGTAAAGAGGGCTATTATAGATAACTACAGCAAGACCAGCTGAACCAATCACAGTGAGTGGAGTTGAAACACCAAGTCACAATAGTCAGTTATAGGGAAACTGTAATCCATACCACCCTTTGAGGAGCTGCTGTATGTTCCAGAATGATCCTAAAGACTCATTCCTGGCCAGGTGTCATCAAACCAACCACAAAGAGCAGAATACTGAAACAGTCAATAATCCATTGATCCAACAGTGCGTCACGACTGTGGGATTATATATAGAATGATAGCGTGCATATTCCACTCCTGTGTGTTTGTGTGTGTGTGTGTGTGTGTGTGCGTGTTTTTGTGACATATCAGGACACAAATTTGTATAATGACATGGGTATGACATAAGTATTACAAGGAGAGGGTGACTTATGAGGACATTTTTAGGTAGGTTTAGGGGTAGTGTAGGGGGGATAGAATATACAGTTTGTATAGTATAAAAACCATTACGCCTATGGAATGTCCCCACAATTCACAAAAACAAATTAAAAACGTACTTGCAGATAATATAATATTAATGTAATAGAAGGTGTACTTAAAAAGAGTACACTTTTGTGACTGTTTGCTAACTCACTCAAGTACACTTTTTATGCACTTTGCAATGTAAAATTAAAAGTTTTACTTTAAAGCACATTTTATATCAGTATGTTTTAATAATCTTATTTAGTTATAATAATCTTTTGTTGTGTTTTAAAGAAGGATACTTTTTTGATGTGTTGACTAACATACTGCACTAAAGCACATGTGTAGTACTTGATTATAATTTTAACTGCAGTGTGTTATTTGTTATTACATTTAAAGGTAATATATTTTAAATGTACTAAATTGCAACTTCATCATTACAAATGTGTAATATGCATATTCAACGATACAATTTATATTTCAAAGACAACAAATAACAAGTAATTATACTGTAATAAAGCACTAAAGTTCTACTTAAGTAAATAAAAAGCACTCTAATGTTTAACTAATTGCATTTAAAATAAATTTAAACTAAAACACCTTTCCATTTAATTGTACAGAACATGCCTTTAAGTATGTGAAAATATTACATTCAGTAAGTGCTCTTTTAAAAATGATGCTTAAGTGCCTATTTTTCACAAGGGTAGCACAAACAGTGTGTTATGTTATGAATTTTAATACTTAACTGATATCAGCAACTATACTTTAGCCAACACCACATTCTTGCTAATAAAAGCTGCTCTCTTCATCAACGTGTGGTTGTATGTTGGTTGTGCTTTTTATCTTTGGGCTGTTCATTCTTGAATTATGTGAATGTTTAATGCTCTGCAGGGACAATGAATTAAACACAAATAAAAATAACCGGCAACAACATAAAACGTTGAATTGATTGCCTCCTGGAAAACAACCAGTCTATTGAGATGACTCATTAGTCATGGTTGTGAAGAAGTAAGTGGTGTGTGTGTGTGTGTGTGTGTGTGTGTGTGTGTGTGTGTGTGTGTGCGTGTACTGTATGTGTGGTCATGGTAAACCCTATGTTGTACTTATAAATAAATGTAAAAATGCAGAAAATTTGCTGTGATGGGTAGGTTTTGGGGTAAGGGAAAGAATATACAGTTTGTACAGTATAAAAATCATGTCTATGTAATGTCCCCATAAAACATGAAAACCCAAACATGTGTGTGAGATCACTTCTTTATATTAAATTCATAGTTCCATTTCTAAATTCTAATTGAATATACTGCATTTGAAGCCATTGTAAGAGGCGCACCTGTAAAAAGTGTGTGTATTTCTTGTTAAATGTGAATGGTAAATCTAAATGAGTAAATCCCATACTCATCTGTTGCATTTAAAAGAATTGCTATTTTGTTTTTTGATGACTAACTTAAACCCTACTCCTAAAAGAAAAATGTTTAGCATATTTAGTTAAAAAAAAAAAACTTTTACCTTTTGAATCATTGTCAGCATAAGTGTGAATCACAGACAGATTAGCTGCTTATCTGTGAAGTGATTGTGCGTTTATTTTCTCACCTGTCCAGTTTGTTTGCTTTTCCTGTTTATCTCCATGATGACGTTATGTTGGTTGATATCATGGGAATCTGTCAACAATGTTGTGATTATTTAAGGATCTTCAAAGGAAAGATAATTGCAGAGTAATCTGGCCACAAAAATGTTTTATCTTTCCAAGTAAAAATTCCACAATGTTAAATATTCCAAGGCAGTGAGCACAAGGCCAGCGCTAAAAGCTTTGTAAGACAAATAAGTGCTTCATTTAACATTCTGTTTAACCAGAAATCAGAGATACGTTGTAACTCAAGTATGTGATTCTGAATTTCTTTGCACTATGTTATTTTATTTTATTCCAGCCAGTCCTCCCCCGTTTCACAATTTCTTTCTTGAAAAACAAAAATTCCCTGAAGCACTTTTGGCTTTTTTCTGTTTGCTCTGTACACAATATCCCAGTAGTTGTACTTGACCTTGATTGTCATTGGATGATGAATTTTGATTGACAGCTGCCAGCATTGGTCAAGAACCCCTGCCCAAACATACAGGCCTTAAATGATCATCTTTCCGGACAGTTTCACAATTTTCTCCGTCTGAGTGACACCCTGTGTGTTAGTGTGCGAGTCTGTGTGTGTATGCGTGTAAATGTGTCCTGGGCCTGTCTGGTTGTTTGTGTCGCCACTACCCCTTCTGCCCAAGTCCGGGGGGGCGTCGGCCTCATGTTGCCACTTGGGGGTCTTTGAATGGAGTCGATAGAACATTTCTGTCCTGTCTGCATGCAGAAAGCCACAAGACAGACAGTTCAGGCTTCTTTATCTCACATGACATCCATAGTCGATCTTTGCAAGCTTGTTGTAAATATAAAGTAACATTATTATTTCCATTTCCCTTTTGGTGTGTCATAAATACTGAATGATGATGCCCTGGTTTGTCAATAACATTGATGTCATGTCAATAACACAACTTACCTTATTAAGAGAGAAAAGAGAATGCTCAAACACTGTTGCTTCTGATTTAAGTGATCGATGAAAATGATTTTCATTGCTGTATACATTACATGATGTACACAAGTGACTCTATTGATCACTTTATCAGATGATTATGTTGTAATGTCAGTTATTGATTTGACATATTATATTAGAGTATATTTGTTCAAATGTACAAGCTAAAAAGAAGTTAGGAAACACCAACCTATTCTTATTACTACTTTATTACTACTTTACTACTATATTATTACATCAAATCTGTGAAATAACACAAATGAAATGATGCAAATATGTGAGTAGGGATGTGTAGTGATCTTCATGAGGTGCATCCTGGGATGATATTTAAATAATATTAAAGTATAGTATTGACGTATGCTTGAGGAAGTCATAATCTAAATGGCAAATGGCCGAATATATGATTCTGCTATTTGAGGGAGAAGGAGGGTATAGAGAGGAGGGCAATTGAGGGAATCCGCTCTGAGATGACGGGACCAATCAGGCCGTAAATGAGATTTGCCACAAAGCACTTCTCCCAGAATTCCACACATGAGAGTGAAAAAAAAATCTTAGCTCATGAACTTTCACCTTTCACCCCTCCGCTGGCTGAACCAATGAACAGATTGTGAAAAATCAATGTATCCAATCAATAGGAGAAATTTTTTAGCCTCTAACTGGGTAATCTGCTGTAAGACGGTCTGAACAGCAGCAGCACAAAAGAGCAATTGAGAAAAATATTTATTGCAAAGAGTGAAAATTAAGTTTGCTTTATTGGTCCTCTGTGCAAATGTTAATCATCATTTACTGCATCCAGCTTCGGCATAACGGATCACGCTCGGGTGAGGAGACCATTTTGAGGAGATTTCTGCTGTACTATTTCAGATACAATACAAAATGGAGTCTGTTTCATAGTGCAGAGGTTTGTTCTGAGGTCTGTGAATATATTCTGCTAAATTCTCAGTATTAAGACCTTTTATAAACATTACAAAAATTGCTTACATTATTATTATTTTGTATAATTTATGTATATTTTTATGCTTTTGTTGGAGCTCGTCTTCTTGGTCTATATTTTATAATAATTTTTATTGATATATTCATCCCACGACCCTGGATAGGACAAGCGGTTTAGAAAATGCACGGATGGATAATATATTCATTGTGTTATGTTTTCTCGGTTCATTGGCATGTAGATTATTCATGGGTTGGCGAGTCCTCTGACAGGTGTGTGTTCCCAGGCAAAAATATTAAATCATTTTTCACTTATCAACAGAAATACAGTAAGGAAGCAGGTAAGGAAAGGTCTATAAGAGGCGTAAAGGTCACTCCTCTCTTTAGCTCGTCTCGGGTAGTTAGTCATGTTCTTAAAGCTAATCAAGACTAATGATTGTACTAGACAGTGGACCCAGACTAAAGGCTTTCTGATGATGAAAAATGTCTCAGCCGATACAGTCGAGACACCCTAAAATGTTTATATCGGATACCAGATAGTTTTACTGTAAAATTGCAGTTATTTAACGAGCGACACATGCACAAGCATGTAATTTGAAAAATATGTTCATAATGTACATGATCAATATCATATTCTTAAGCGTAAGTAATATTTTACAATATTTACTGTTTATGACATTGATATAGTAAATTAAAGTTATAGTTCACCCAAAAATCTCTAACCTTCATGTAGTTGCAGGCATTTGTGACTTTCTTTCTTCGGCGGAGCACAAAAGAAGATATTTTGGAGAATATTTCAACTGTTATGAAAATCTGTGTGGTTCATTGTATGCAAATAAATAAATAAATAAAATAAAAAATATTAGGATTGTAATTTTGGGGGAAGTGTCCACACTCTAAAAAAAAAATCCATAAAAATAGGGCACAATGTACAGTACAATGTAATTTAAAAGAATTTTCCATATCTATTTTTTACAGGTGTTTTACCCGTATTTAGAATTTTGCACTTGAGTTGTGTTTTAGGGTTAACGAAAATGTTAGTAAAATTACTGAATAATGTCCAGGTAATGAGCTGCCAGTACCTTTTCCGTTATTTTACAGATTTAATTTTTTCCTCATAATTGAAGCAAAAATATTTGCTATATTTCAAGAGAAAAAGAACAGAGAACGCTCCAACTGGTGCTGCCTCTTATTTGAATGATCAATGAAAATGATTTTTGTTGATGACGTATAAGCGACTCTGTTGGTCAATATATTATTTCAGAGTATATTTGCTCAAATATAACAGCCAAAAGTAATTAGGACACTCCAATCCATTCATTGTTATTACTACTGTATTACTACTTTATTACTATATTATAGTATTATTATAATATTTATTAATATTATTACATCAAATATGTGAAATAATTATTATTTAAAAATAGAAAAAAATATATATTTTTCAAAATATCTTCTTTTGTCACACCGGTTTGGAACGACATGAGGGTGAGTAAATTATTTTCATTTTGGGGGAACTGTTGCTTTAAATTCCTCCTAATTGAAGCTATACTATTTGATCTATTTAAAGAAAAAATGCTTTTATTTAAAATGATAAACTAGATGTGTACAGTCGTTTCTGTAGACAGAGCAGACAGCCTGCAACCTCGGCACAGACTGAAGGCAATTTTTTTTGTGCAGAGCAGAGAGTGAAATGAATGTGTGTTTAAATTCGATTGAAAAGTGCATCTCTCCTCTGCTCTGATGTCATGCATCTTAATTATGAGGATGCAGGGGTCGGCCCCTTGTGGACCGCCAGCCCTGTTATCTCGCTCTTGCTGATCTAATGAACACACTCCAGGGCCCTTCTCTCATCCACACATTCACACGGACATCTCTCGGTTTTTACTCAAAATATAGAGTTTCCGCTTGCCGCGGATTTGACTCTGAGCACGGCATTAATTTGGACTGAAATAAATTAGGTGAAAATTAGTATCCTCAGTGAGCATTCCTAAAACCTTTTTTACACCAACAGATCGACATAGCAGCCATCACGTCTGAAATCACTACACAAGTGTATTCTACGTCAATCAAACGTCTGTACGTGGTACAATCTAGCCTAATCACTTGTATCTTACATCTCTTAACAGTACAATTAGTGAAAAATACATGATCAAAACCCAGTATTATTAGTTATTATGTGTAATGGACTAAACTCTTAAAAGGTATACAAAACATTTGTATATGGAATGCATTTGTTTATCATGTAACTCTCCCTCAAACTGAATTAATAACTTTCTTTTGAGGTCTTTAATAACAACATTTTCAAAGATGCCCAAAAGACAGAGAGATGCCTCCTAAAAAATGTATTCAAATTATGACTCTGAAAATGTATAGACATTTTTTTAAGGTTATATATAAAATGGTAAAGTCATTTATGTACATTTTTGAAAGTATATCCCAGTTAGATCAAATATATCCCAAATAGACAAAATAAAGTGTTTGTATTTTTCATTTCTTTAACATTTTATGTATTTTACACTTTATGATGAATACATTCACACCACAAGACTATTTCCACATTTTACTTTAAATTACTAAAATCCCCCCTCTCTCTCTCTCTCTCTCTCTCTCTCTCTCTCTCTCTCTCTCACACACACACACACGTTTGTTTTGCTATCTTAGTGAGGACATTCCATAGGCATAATGGTTTTTTATACTGTACAAACTGTACATTCTATCGCCCTACACTACCCCTACCCATAAACCTACCCATCACAGCAATCATTCTGCATTTTTACATTTTTAATAAAACATTGTTTAGTATGTTTTTAAAGCTATTTTAAATATGAGGACTCATGAAATGTCCTCATATTTCATGTTTACGTCGTAATACCAGTGTAATACCCATGTCATTATACAAATTTGTGTCCTCATAAATCACAAAAACAAGCACACACACATAAACAAACAAAATGTAATTTTTATTTTGTGTTTATAGACAATAAGACAATGGTATTGAGACAATATGTATATATATTCTTTTTTCTTTCTTTCTCTCTTTAATTACAGTGTACAAAGAAAGCAATTGTAACACATAATAAGACTGTGCAAGTAAATTCCAGTCCCATCTGCACTGCAGGACTGCGCTGTAACAAAAGAAAGGCCTTGAAAAACATCAGACCCCTGTGCTAATTTATCTGCCTCCTCAGCAGAAGGAGAGAGACAGAGACAGAGGGCCCAGCGGCAGGCTGAGGAGCCCAGAGCGCAAGAATCGATGCGGCCGCAGGGGGAGGCGTTCAGAAGGCTGGACGCAGCCTGAGCTGGCCCATCGAACCCCTGCCTCAATGGGTCAGCCACAGAGCGCAGCAGGGGTAGAACACACCACTACCAGCCCTACAGCCACTGAGAGAGACATACATGCAGAGAGAGAGAGAGAGAGAGAGAGACAAACAGACAGACAGACAGGAAGATGGGGGGGGGGGGGGGGGGGGGGCAAAGACTTCAATGAGGGAAGAGAATTATTGTGAAAGCTTTGGAAAAGATGAACAGAAATGGGAAGTAAAATAGGGAAGTTGGGAAAGGATGGGGCAGAGGAAAAAGAGAGAGGGCGAGATGTGGAGAGATTAAGTCCAGATACACTAAAAAATGTCATTATATTGTTTCGTATTTTAAAAGTTTTACTTACTTCCTAAAACTTTTTTTTTTTCATCAATTCAGTTACAGTAGACAATTAAATTGGATAAACACAGCAAATTAAGTTTAGTTTAATAAAATAAAAAATACGTTTTTTTACAGTGTAGAGCAGTGGCATTTGTTTCATTTGAATGAAACATTTGTCCCAAAATCTTCAAGAACTATGCTATCGTGGAGCAGTATGCGTCAAATGCCATTTCATTTAGGTTAGAGAACTCTTGGTTATGTTCGCATGTTTATACAGTTATTGAACGGAATTGAATCAACACGGAACTGACCCCAGCTGAACAATGACACTGTTTTCTTTATAGAGATGCATTACAGCAGAATTGAACTCTGTTGGCCTCATTGAATCATTATTTTCCTGTTTGTCCGTACAAAGCTGCTTTGAAACAATCTGTATTGTATAAAGCGCTATATAAATAAACGTGACTTGACTTGACTGGAACCTGTGAAAGCAAAACTTAAATTTTAAACAACACAATCTCATGGAAATGTTTTGACGAATTGTTGGATAATTCTTATGAATTCTCACAATCTCATCTGAGTTTTCATACGACCTGCTTACACCCCAGTGACGGTTATGTTTAGGGGTGGATCTTTCTAAAAATGATATGTTTTCGTATGATTCACATCGTATGAATTCATACAAAATCGTCATTTCATAAAATAGTTACGTTTTCACATGAGACTGGGTTGATTTTAACATCTCTTTTAAACAATGTTCCAATCTGGCATACTGTACGGGAACAGTAAAGCATCCGCCACTAAAAAAGTTAAAAGTGCATCTGACTACAACACATCTGATTATAATGCTGACAGGCCGAGGTGGAGTCATGTACCGAGGGAGGTGGGGAATCCGCATCCTCGTGCTGAGCTGGGGATTGAGAGGCCCGAGGCGGAGCCAGAGAGTTGCACAGAGCTAGCGCCAGGAGTGAAGCTGAGGAGCTCGACGACACCAGCAGAGATGGAGGATCCAGGGGTGGGGAATTGGGAGGGAACTGGATCCGCGGGCCACTGGTCTATAAGACAGTGGTCCGCTCCTGGCTCTGGGATGGACTGGGTAGCGTGTGACTCCATGATGACCCAGGTGGCAGACTCTCGCTCCATGACTGATGTGACAGCTGACTCTGGCTCCAGGAGAGATGTGGTGGCTGCCTCTGGCTCCATGATAGGAGTCGGCTCTAGCATTTGGTCTGTGGCGGGAGTGGGTGCGGGCTCAGGCTCGGGCTCAGGGTCTGTGGCAGACTCGGGCTCTGTTTCTGGGTCTGACGCTCCAATGCTATCTCATGACCAATTTGTACGTATTTTACGAGGTGGCTAATTCGTATGAATTCATATGACCTCACTCGTACGAATTGTCTAAATCCCAGTGACGGGTAGGATTAGGGGCTGGTTTGGGGTAGGTTATTCGTATGAATTCATACGAATTTGTAAACTCATAAAATACGTATGATTTAGCAAAAACGTATGAATTTGTACGAGTGAGGTCGTATGAATTCGTACGAATTAGCCACCTCGTAAAATACGTATTAATTGCCATGAGATCGGGTTGGACGTTCTCCTCCTCCTCTGCCTCTCAGATGGTCAGAGGGGAACCGCAGTGCAGGAGCACCCACTCCACATAATCCAAATATGTCCCTGAAGGACCATCTCCGGGCAGGCATGACTTGGACCACTTGTTGAGGCCAGTATAAAATAAAACACAGAGGGAGTGGTCAGGTTAATAGGTCTGGCATGCCAGATCTAAAAAATCCCTTGTGTGGTCCTCGAGGGAGCGGTCCTCTTGTTCGAGGAGGAGGAGGAGACACACTGCTGGTTAAGTCCATTCTTTGCTTTAAAATCCTTTCTTTTAGGTCAGTTATTCTGTGACCTGTAGTGTGGTAAGCAACACACACAAATAAGGAATAATTTAAATAGTTGTTAATAATACACTGAGGAAATCGCTATAGGAAGAGACAGTTTACTCATCTCTGAAATGTGTGTCTATGGAGAGCTTTTTGGGAAAGAGAAATTCTCTCTTCCAGAGAAAAAATGGACTGACAGAGAACGGAGAGAAATAAAGGCGGGTTTAAAGCAGTCTGGAATCTCTTGGTCTACACTCACTTCATCATAAAGTGTACTCTCACTGTGTACTGAAGGTGAGGCTGACCTCTGACCTCTCGTCTGACTGCCATCCCTCCATCCGTACATCTGCAGCCCGCCTCCCTGCTCTCTCTGCAACCAACCAACATTTCCTATTGATTTATTGATTGCTGTCGGCCCATGGAAGCCAAACCAGCGCAGACTCGATGTGCTCTGGCTGCTCGGCTGCATAGATTTTTCTCCTCTCATCTCAAGCTGAGGGAGCAGAACAGGCCTGGACTGGAATTAGACCAAGCGGGAGCCCAATTTGCCAGGAGAGATCACCACCTCCACTGCTACTCCTCCCTATCTCTCTCTCTCTCTCTGTGTGTGTTTCTTGTTCACTCTCTGTCCCCATTTCCTTCTGTTTTCCTTCACTGAGTTTTAATTTTGAATTCATTATGATGGGATGTTTAAATATGAGATAAAACTGGTTTCAACCCATGTCTAATTAATTAAACCGAGTTCTCTCCTCTGCGTAGACCTTATCTATTGAAAACTAAAAAAGGGGTAACCTGCATCTGTTACCTTAAAGAGCAATTTTTACCTGATTTAACACATAAAAATTAGTTTTGTTGGTATAAAATTAATGTATATACTGTAGGTCGATGCTAAATAATTATTATTTTTTTTTATAAATTTGTGCAAAGTGCTTCACTTTGACAATGACAGCACTTGTTTATATTACTTTTTATTCCTGTTTTTCTTCTCACAAATGTAATATAAACAAATATTAATATATTTTTTAAAGAATATTATCATTTAAGTTTAATTAATTTAAAATAATATTAATTTTATTCACAGGTTTACAGTAAATGTCAGTTAATTATTCTGCTTAATGTAATAAGGGTCATATTTTATGTTTATGTTTTCTATTAATGTTATACTTTTTAAGAAATTTAAGATTGAAGTATGAAAATTAGATTACCTTACACTGATTTTTCACCATACAAAATCAAACTGACAGCGCTAATATAATTGTGATATTTGTATAAATTCATCAAAGTTTCTCATAATATTCTTTCAAAATAAAATAATCTGAACTATTCTATCACATTATTTTAAGCTCTGTGTGACTGACTCATTTATGTTTATGTTTTTATTTCTCCAAAGAATTTATGGAGAAACATCTGAGACAAAGTTTAAATAAAACATAAGTGAGAACTCTTTTGAACTCCTCAGTTTCACATCCATAACAAAGTCCATCCTCTATGCTGGAATTCCTATTTTGAACTTTTTTATGCTGATGGTTGTTGATATATTCACATACTTACATCTCAAGGAAGGCGTCTGCAGGTTCAGAAAATTGAATCAGGAGGACGGATCTGTGGCCGCCTCTGGTCTTGCTGACGGCAAGAGTGAAGGATCAATAAAAAAAACACGACACACACAAGGTTCCGGCGAAACGATTCCCTCTCAGAGTGACACCTCCAAACTCCTTCATACACTATCCTCTACTGAAGAACTTTACTTCGCTCCTCATATTCACAGAGAGAGAACCCTTTAACACTGTCTCTACCCCAATGACCCGCAGACCATCTGACTGACCCGCAAAGACAGAGGGCATCTTAAAGTCAACATGAAATCAAAATGTACTTCACCTTCTTTACTAATGTTCCTGGTTCCAGATTCATTGCTTAAGGGTATTTCAAAATATTTCATCAATGTATAACTTTTCCTACCTATAACATGACTTTGTTAAACCAAAGACAGGTAAACTGTGGAAAATGCTTAACAATACACAGATATAGTAGAAGAAAGCAATAAAAGATTATTTGGTTCTTGGAGTTATGCTGAGTTAGGGACATTGCTGAGATCTCTTCTGAAACTCTAGAAGAAATGCATGTGATATTTAATTTGGAGAAACAATTATGGTACTGAAGTAAGGGAAAAAAAGATGAGATGGGAGGAAAAATTATATTTCAAAGCTGCATTCTCTCATAAAACAATTGCGTTTGCTTGCAAAACACTGAAATATAGTTTTTCTTCTCAACCTTTATTAGTAATTATTTCCATCACAAATGTTTTGCAAGCAAATGCAAAGTTTCTGTGGGTAATGCAAAAGTTTGTGAGAGAACGCAAAATCATTGAAATATAATTTTTCCTCCTATCTCATATTTTTTCCCATCACCATGTCCTCTTAGGGACTCTGTACTAAAGAGACCTCATTCGTGAATTTTCTTTCCTACATGATTACCTAAAAATAACACCTTTTATGATTGAATCCCAATGGATAACATCCCACCGATACAGTCCCGCCTCTACATTGTTTCACACTCAATACATTTTAATTTTTCACTCAAAAATGTGTCACATTTCTGCAATCAAATGTTGCAGATGCTGTTTTATTTTGACCTTAAAGGTGAAACCGAGTACCACAGTATATTTAGTTTGAGATGTTGCCTCACGTGTGAATATTGACTTAGATAAAACACCAGCGATCTTACATTTACCTTAAGTAATATGGGAAACATCTTTTCCTCACAGTGTTAATGTGAGTTTTAGAAAGGCCTGCAGTGTCAGCAATGCGGTGGCTTGGTTAAGGTGCTGCGGTCTACAGGGAAAGCACACCTTTCTCTCGGTTTGTACGGATCACTCAAGCGTGGGGCGGCACAGTTTTGCTCCAGTTCCCTTCAGATTCGCAGCTTTCTCACAGTAATGCATGTACGAAGACAGGAAGCCCAACCCTGTCCACAGAGACCAAGCGCCGTTCAGAGGTGTGAGGTGCTCGGCAAACGCTTTAGACCCCGCAATTTATGTTGCGTCTCTTCTCCAAAAAACTCCAGTATTTCCAGAGTTTTTGAGATGACATCATGCTGTAATGTGTTCGTTCAACTATAATTTCTTTTTAATGTGATATCGTTTGTTCCCTGTAGACTTTTACCTTAATGGTTCCAGAATTGCAAATCTAATATTCTCTCCACAACACCAACTTCAAACAAAGTCTAATCGCAATCTTACCAAAAAGTATGTGTTTTATGTTCTTTTGAACTCAGTTACAGGAAAGGAAAAAGTAATGATTCCACAGGAAAATGTATATATTACCTTTGATTCTGTCTGTTTTCTTGCAATATGGGATGCTTTAGTGGGATAAAAATTGATTTTTAAGCTTTTTGTGCATTAGCTTTTACGTTTGAAATTTTATTTGCAGGGGCCATTTCTGATCAATGAGCAAAACCTGAATTTATAACACTGATGCAATAAGAGCCAACCGCTATGATCGAAAGAGATGGAGAGAGAGAGAGACAGAGAGAGACGGAAAGAGAGGGGGGAGACTGGAGAGAGAGTATTTGATACCAAGAAAAATGGAAGTTTTGCTTTGGTCTATAAAATAATGCCTGTTTTAAAATAGATTGTTTTAACAATCTTATATTGGATTTTTATGACATTTTTACAATTACTTAAGTTTACAATTACTTAAGTCTTGGCTTTCTGAATAAGGAATGATCTAGTTGGTAAATAAACTGCTAAAATTCTAAATGTTAAATACTAAATGATGTTAAATGTTGTTTTAAATGCATACAAAAAATTTATTAAATACAATATTCATGTATCACATGGATCCTGCTGACTACTGTAAAATAAAAGTAAACATCAAAACATAAATATTTATAATCTTGAAATCTCATTCTGAACATGTACTTTGAGTGTTTAGAGTCAAAAGCTTTGATGTTCTTTGAACATGCTGACTCTACTTCTGTATGAATTCCTCATTCACCCTCGCCTCTGACTTCCCATGAGTCTTAGCGGGAGAGATTACATTCATAAACTCAGCTGAAATCCTTCTTGTTCATCTTTTGTGGGGAAAGTTAAAAAAGATTTATTTATTTATTTTTTATCTACATTATTTCATAGTTTCATATTGTAACTGTATCTCCAAAATGTTCTTGTTTGTGCCTTTTTATTTCTCTGAAGGAACAAAGAAACTTCTAAGAAGATGATGCTTAAATGAAGCATAACTGAGAACTTCTGAGATTCTTCTGAGCTATGAAAGAGCAGTAATAATTTTTTCTGGCCATACTGAGCAATACAAGAGGTAGAATTTCTTTATAGTTAAAAAAAACCTGAAATAAATATTGATTCTTCATATCTTTATCTAAAGATTCACTGCCCATTTTGTTGCCCGTTCCTGATCTTCCAGAGTGCAGAGATCTGACACAGAAACAACCTGAGCAACCATCCTTTCTAAGAGCACATAAAAAGTCTCCTTAGTGCAGAAACTTTTTCATCAAAAAGAACAGAGACATTCGGAAACATAAATGGCCATTTCCCTCTCATCCCTCCATCAAAATCTTCCTCCTTTAATGAAAGACAGTTTCTTAATGCTCTAGTCTCACATTATGTCTGTGTTGTGAGCTGAAGGGCTCTTCAGAAGGACGTGGAGAAAGGGGCGGATGAATGCTGTCTTCAGTTTTCTTCTTTTTTGTACTGCTGCATTTCTGCTGCATTGACTCTGAGGCCTTGGAGAAGGATGAAGACTCGTCTTAAAAGCCTGAAGGAGCGTTTGGAGAGGGGGAGAGGATGGAAAGATGTGTGGAGAGGGACTGAAAGAGACAGCGAGAGAGACGGACGAGTGTTTTGAGAGGCGAGGAGCTGAGATAAGAGACCTAATGGCTCTTAGCTGCCTGAGATGAAGAGTCCTGAACAGAAGAGCGCTCTTCACATGCCTTTAAGGCCCTTGCGTACCTGTTTGCTTTTATCATTAGAGCTGTTGGCAAAGTTTTATTGAACGTGTGAATTTGTTCACCAACACTAAGACCTGTGTTGTGGCTGTGCTTCATGTTGTGAAAGACTTTTTCTTGAGTATCCACACTCAAGAGAACCAGTATGCAGTATTTCTACAATGAAGCCAAGAGAGATGTAACCCAAAATTTACCAAGTTTCTAGTGTTTACAAGCCTGATATATACTGACAGAACCATTGACATGTGGTGACAACTAGGATGTTGTCTTGAACCCCTCTGCCTCAACTCCAATATCAATACATATCGTTGTTAGGTTGGGATTATCAGTTTATTTAAAGAGCTCATTATGGAGAAGTTTTAGTTAATCAGATAAATATTGTAGGAGTAATTTAAGCACTTAAAGAACATCAACCCTTGTTTTCTCTTCTCCTCTCAGGTGTGTGTACGTTTGCCATGCCTCAGTCAAAAGAGATTTTGGTTGCACTTACGTGTACTTACAGTGTACTTACCTAACAGTACTGAGTAATATAAGATAACTACATGGGTTAGGGTTAGGTTTAGGGTAGGTTCAGGGTTAGTACCAAGTAATTACCCTGTTATTGTTATTACTATAATAAGTACATTGTATGCACATAGGGAACAGGACTATAAAATAAAGTTCTACCAAGATTTCTAAAGAACTTGAGTTGTTGATACTCATCTGACTGGAAAGGTTACAAAACTATTTTGACACACTTAATTTAAGGAGTTTTAAACTGTCTTGACTTGCATAACACATAAGGATACAAAATACAAAATTGATTAAAAAATACATTATTGTATTCATGTTATTACATTGTACTTACACTTAAAGTAACTGCTGTTAAACTGCCCCTAACTCGACCAGTCTCCCAAACCCGGGGGTCGCAGCACTCTCAAGTCCAGTGGTCCCTCAATTCTGATGGTCCCGGAGGTCTTCCCACTTTCGGCTGTGCTCTCCGTGATGGTGTGTTTGGGCCGCACACACGTCGGCAGTTCCTCCCAAGGTGGCCATTCCCAGCTCCTTCGCCATGGCTACAGAGATCCACACTCCACAACCCCCACCCATGTCACAGCAGCCATAACTTAACTCTCCATTCTCCTTGTCACGGCCAAGGTGGCCTTCCCTGAACTCTCCCTGTCAGGGCCCTACAGGCTGTCTGTGAACTTTCTGTGCTCCCTTTTACAGCCATAGAGTCTGTTTTCCATGTTACGGCCATAGAGGCTGACTCTGGGCTCCCTGACTCCCTGACCCCGCCTTGTCTCCTGCTATGCCGGCTCCGCACTGGCTCCCTGCTTTGCCGACTCTGCCTTGGTGCCCTGCCTGGCCCAGACCTGGTCCTCCATCCTTCCCCTTGATCCACCTATGCTCCACCATCCACCTATATTTTGTGTCCTTTTTCTCTTCTTGTGTTTAGTTCCTGTTTGCTTTTGTCTCCATAGCTGCCTTGTTTGATTCCATAGTTACACTTGTTATTCTTCATAGCGATTTATTACCCACACCTGTTCCTTGTTAGCCTCTTGTTATCCTGTGTATATTTACATCTTTACATGTTTTACATGTTTTTATATAGCTGTTGCTTTTCTGTTCTCCATTTGGATGATTATCATCTTCTTCCCAGTTTGGATTATTGTCATCTTTCTTTGTCTGAATTTTTTGTGTGTGTGTTTGTGTTAAATAAAACTGCTGCAATTAGATCCTCGCCTGTCCTCTTCTGTGCTCAACAGTGAACACAGAGTAACATCTAAGAATCTGCAGGCATCTCTTTCATTTGCTAAGGTTAGTTTTCATGAGTCCACCATCAGACAAACACTGAACAAGAATGATGTGCATAGCAGGATAGCAAAAAGGAAGCAACAACTCTTCAAGAAGTGCTTCCTATCTGAAGTTTTCCAAAGACCACATGGATTTGTGCCTTAAAAGCCAATTAAAAAGCCAAGCGAAAGCAGAACTGGTTGCATTGACAGTGGGCTAAACAAACCTGTAATTGGTAATCATACTGTGGCTTTTAGCATATTAGTTTGTGGGTGAACATTACAACAGAATATTCATGAGCCAGGTTGTCTAACTTTTCAGATCATGCTCCTGGCTTCAACAAAATAAGAAATGAAAAAAAAAAAAAAAAGTGTAATTTTATGACATGGTGCATGAAAATGGTTTTTAATTGTTTTCTTGTAGGGTTAGGGGGAAGGATTGTCTGTAGTTATTATAATCAGTTATTTAAAAACAACAGAAGTCTATGCATGTCATAATTTAGCTAGCTAAACTTGTGCATAGAATAAAAAGACAGACATTGTGTGTGTGATACTGGCCCTTGGGCAGACACAATGATTTAGACAGGTGAAGTGATGCCACAGAAGATGGATCATTCTTCCTGTCAATGCCAAACATACACACTCACACTCACACATCGGGCATGCATGTCATTTTGTCAGAGTGAACAGTAACATGTCTCTATATTTATCTTGTCTCTCTTTCACTCACAGTTTTTTCTCTCTATATTTTTTTTTATTTATTTATTCTTCTTGCGTTCCTCTCTTTCTCCTTCTTCCTCTATCTGTCTCTCTGGCCAGAGGCGCACAGTGTTGTATGGAGAGCGATTGATTTTTCCTCCCTTTCCTTCTCTCGCTGGGATTTTGACAGAATCATGGCTCTATGGAAACAAAGAAAACTGCTCTTTGACAACAGAGGGGGAGGGAGAGCAGAATCTTTCATATATGTTGTGGCAAACGCTGGTGGAGAAGCTACAATAGAATTCATAATCACAGTCTCACAGCTCAAGGTCCAGCCATGCAGGACTAAGTCACACTACAATCGACTCGGTTGGTCAGAGCACTTCATATCTCAGAAAATGACAGGAAAATGAACAGGATCTAACCTAACTAACTTAAACTATAACAGACTTTATGTTTACTAGCATTGGTACAATAAAATGTATCAAACATTTTCCTCTCTCTGACATAAGTTCTTTTAATGTCCTGAATTTGTTGTGGTTGGTTAGAAATTAGGGCTATAAATTAACTTCATGTTTGATTAACTTTTTACAATAAGATGTGTCAAATATTTTGGTGATTTGTTGGTTTTCTCAACCTCAACAGCTAGAAACTAACCTGACCATTACCTAACTAAACCAGATGTGTTTGCTAGCATTTTTACAGTAATACATACCAAATATTTTTGTTAAAGTTGTTTTTTATTGACCTGATTGTTGAGGTATTTTTTTCCCACCTGGAATCTCATCATCTACCAAAAGAATCCTAACCTAACCAGACTTGTTTTTTCCCCTAGCATTTTTTACAATAACATTATCAAATATTGTTGTCCCTGTGGTGTTTTTATTGAGCAGACAGTTGCTGATGTTGTTTTTATATAGCTATAGTCTCTCTTCTGTTTAAACTCAAGCCATTTTCATCGCACACTTCTATATTTATATGCCTTTAGATGTAAAAAGGATACTCCACCCAAAAGGAGATATTTTAATTTATTTACGTATGTTTTTTTACACACCCATAAATAATAGATTCCAAATTTTACACACCCATAAATAATAGATTCCTCATCAAATACTTTGTATCACTGAATTTAGTATCTTCTTATCAATATTGAAATCATGTAAGAATTGAAATCAATAGCATTTCCAACCACATGGGAGGGTTTTGAAGTTGCCAGATTGTGCCTCTGTGTAATTTATACCCAGAGCCAGTTTGCAGACTTAATATTTATTGAATTGTTGCTGTAATTTGAATACTGCGAGTGGGGACTCGGCACATGGCAGAGCAGCACGAGAACTTCTGAAGCAAGATGCAAACATTTGACTGGCAGCTCATGGGCAAAAATTGTGATAATGTTCTGTAATCAAGTAAAAATGATAATAGCACGATAACTATTGTCTTATAATATATGATAACAAATAGATGTGTGAGTTTTCTGAAGCAGAGACTCCTTGTCATATTAAAAGAAATATGGATGAATTTACAGGAGTTCACCTCCTTTAGCCAGTGAACAAACGGTAGGTTTGTGCGACGATCATCCTGCAGCCATCTGGTAACATTTCCACATCTCAAGGATAGAAATCAATAGTAATAATTTCTAAGGTCTCTCTGACACACACACACACACACACATATGTGCTTCATGGCAAGCGCATGACATGCATTGTCCTCCATCTTCCTCTTTGTTCACATTTCTCTTCATTTTTAGATTTAGCATTTGATGCTAAATATTAATAATCAAAATGAAATACCAAGAAACACAATCCTGCAATCAATTTCGTTTTTTCCTTTGTTTCTTTGTGCATTAACATGCCTACACAGATTCAAAAGACAAAAAAAAAAAAAAAATGAAGAAAAGATTAATTTTACAAATGATCTTATTAAAGGGATAGTCAACCCAAAGAATAAAAAAAAAAAAAAAAAAAAAAAAAAAAATTAAGAATGTTGGGAACTAAACAACATTGACTTCCACTGACAAAAAAAGAAAAGAAAAAAGAAATTTTTCAAAATATCTTCTTTTATGTTTCACAGAAGAAAAAATCATAGAACAACAGAACAACATCAGGGTGAGTAAATGATGACAGAATTTTCATTTTTGTGTGAATTAAACCTTTAAAATGTGTTTTTTTCCCAGCGTTTGTTGTTAATTGATTAACCATTTTTACTGTATCTTTTTTATTTGTCCTTTATTCACTCTTCCAGAACTCTTCAAAAATGCTCCAGCACCAGTTCGGAGGTAGAATCTGAATTCAGCATCTTCCAAATGGCAGGCTGCCATTTTGTGCTGTATGTATCCCATCATCCCCCTCTCCCGGTCCACATGTTAATTGTTTTGTGCTGTTGAACACTGAGGGAAGAACCATATTGATCAGTGGTTCCACTGCCACTGTTTCTGGAATAGCCAATCAATCAATCTATCCCCTATCGCTACTGTAATCAATCAGGTGAGTTAAAAAGCCATTGTGTATTACACTGTCAAGCACGGATCTATTGCTGCAGGACTCTCTCTCTGTGTGTGTGTGTGTGTGTGTGTGTGTTATTGTTCATAATCCTCTTTGAATTGTGTTCAAGATGTGAGCGTATATTGTGTGTTTAGTGTTGATTATTCATTGGCGTATGATTGCCATATGATAGAATGATAATGTTCTAAGAAGGACTGCTCGCAGCTCTCAACATGTCAAAGATTGCTGCCAGCATGCTTTCTCTCTCTCTCTCCAAGACACACACTCGCCTCACACACCCCATTACACTGATGAAAACCCACAACTCACCAGCGTCATGTTAAAACCAGCCATCACGGACTGCACCACTGAAATCAGCACACCAGAAGAGTCAACCCATCACGCATAAACACCACTCAGTCCCCAGGCTGCTCGTAACGGCATCTATACAATGAAAAAATTATGTGCTTTAATATCATGAATGCATGTCCATTTCACCTTAAAACCAAAAAGAAAAAAATTATACAATAAGACATTATATTATATTATATTATATTATATCATTCATTTTATTTATTTATTTATTTATTTATTTATTCATTCATTTTTTTATTATTTTGTATATTATAGTACAGAGAATTAGAAATATTTCAAAATAGTTTCATTTTAGGGTGAAATATGACATTTTGAGGCAATAAAGAAATGCTATTGATTATTTACAGACATTGATTTGAAAATATTCTGTTTTAAATTGTGACTTTCGGCTAAAATTTAGCAGCTAAAATTTAAAGGTGCAATATGTAAGAATTTTGCAGTAAAACATCCCAAATGTTTCCAACTATTTGTAAATCGTGAGAAAATTGTATTTTTAACCAAGGCTCCGGGACATGTGAGGAGTCGCCTGTCAATTGCGTCATACCCTCGGTTTCCGGATTTATTTTGTAGAAACCATGGAAACACCAAAGACACTTTAATATATTACATGTTTTAATTGACAAGGGAAAAACTGTTTTGATATATTTATAGACAGAAAACGAATTATTGTTATATAGCTCCCAATGTTTAGTCTGTTTAAATAATGTCCTTGATTTTTTGCGAGTACCATGATTTTACCATGCCTCAGAGAAAAACACTATTTTGTGAAGTAGCTAACATAGCATAATCAGATGAAGCTTTGTTTTAATTAACAGTAATACAGATTTTTCTCCATCATACATTTTAAAATTAATTGCATGCCATTTATCAATACAATCCATCCACCATTTAATATGATATTCTAAAATCGATCTATCTTACTGCAGTGTGCAACAAGTGTCTCACAGCAGCCGCCGAGCGAACGCACAGAGTAACGTTATAACATTTTCAACACACTCAAATGAATCTAATATGATAAACAGAGCTGCGTTACATCATACTCATGACCAGAAAAGCGGAAGCGGCGCCGGCGACTGTGACATAATAAAAGTTCCGCTGCTCGTGAGGCATGTGTTGCGCAAACGCTCCAGCGGCCTCGTTCAGCTCCCACAACACTCGGTCCTGCTCTGCTTCATACTGCAGTAATGCTAATAATCGCATCCATGAACATGATTTCTTCCTGAGTCCTATCCTGATTATTTCCACCGGCCGTTGAGGTGAAGACCACATGTCCCAAGATTCCGCATTCAAACTTGGCGTCATCAATGTTTTGAATAGGCCTCTGGACAGAAAATGTTATATATTGCACCTTTAACCAAAATAGTTTTCGGCTAAAATTTAACCAAAATAATTTTCAAAATATTTTGTTTGTTTTGTTTCGGAGGAAGAAATAGAGTATCAGTTATTCGTTTTGATTTTTGTATATATCCAAAAAGAAAACCTCTTTGCATTTACAGTAATTGATTTAAAATCATTCTGCTTTAAATTATAAATTATGAACACTTTCAGCAAAAATTTAGCAGCATACTACATCTGTTCATGGTTACACTGCCACACTGGTCAGTGTGTGTGTGTGTGTGTGTGTGTTTGTGTGTCCATTTTGGTTATATGGTCTGGTCAGTGACCTTGATCCCAGAGGTCATTGGGCAGCAGGGTGACCAGCTGTCCATTTTGAAGATGCTGTCATAAGGGCAGAAGTCATTTTATACACACATATAAGCAAACACGCAGATTTAAAAAATACACTAATAGCATACACAAACATACCAAATAACACTATCTATCTATCTATCTATTCATTCATTCATTTTGTTCTGTTTTATTTTAACTGCTTTTCTAATACTGTGTTATAATGGGCCCTAGTGGGAAATAGTATAGGACTGTATGTGTAATGAGAGGACATTTTGTGTAGAGATTTAGTAAAAGACTCTCATCTCTTGGGTCCCTCCGAGCAGGTATATATCTCTCTCACTCTCTTTCTCACCCTCTCTGTTTCTCTCTGTCTTTTTTTCACACTCTGATTGCAAATAATGTCTTCTCATTTCTCTCTGGGTCGCTGTAAATGCAGTAGATTACTGTATCACAGCCCTTGAGCATCTCTGAGTGCTGCGATGATTTAATTTCACTCTACGAGGACCAGAAAGAGTCAGTCATATAGACCTGATTCTTTTCACTCGAGCTTGTTTTCTAATGCTGTCCTTCTATATCTTCACCTTCGCTCACTCTGTTGCGGTTAATGGCTCAGTGACAAAGACCATCAAAAAATTTTGTGAACAAAAAAACTTTAAAAATCGATTTATTTATTTCTGTATTCATGTCGGTTTCCTTTGTTTCTGAAAAACTTTTATACCATGCATTTTAAGATACACCTTGAATGCATCTTAATCACAAAAGTTTTAAACATTTGTTTTAAGGAAAAAAGTAATTTGTCTATTTGCTACTTGACCTTGCCATGTGATAAAATGTCAAATTGCCATGAGGCTCTTTATGTCACAATTACATTGTCTCTGTTCTCATGGACTCTTATTTTGATTTTTTTTTTGGTCTGGTTGTGCCTAGTGTTTTTAGTTCCTGTTTTCTGTGATTC
Source organism: Hypophthalmichthys molitrix (assembly GCA_037950675.1). Taxonomy (NCBI): domain Eukaryota; kingdom Metazoa; phylum Chordata; class Actinopteri; order Cypriniformes; family Xenocyprididae; genus Hypophthalmichthys; species Hypophthalmichthys molitrix. The sequence continues at coordinate 24,608,420 of CM075509.1, forward strand.
CATTGCTGTCTTGTTAGTTTCCATAGTTACCCTTGATTGTTACCTTCTTAACTAATCTATCCTGTGTATAATAGTCCCTTGTCATCTACTGTTTATATACCCTCGGTCATCCTAATGTTATGAAGTGACAATAATACATTTTGTGCGCAAAAACAAAACAAAAATAACAACTTTAATCAACGTAGAACCCCGAAGCGCTGCAACTACACTGACCCTACACTTTGACAGTTACCTCACTCATAAATGAAAATACTCACATACAGTATGAATCTGCCTTTAAAAAAAACTCTGAAAGCCATGACAATAGACTCTCAAACAGATTTGCCAATGCAAGCACTGAATGTACACATGCTCTAAAATGCTCTATCAGGGGTGTCCAAACTACGGCCTGCGGGCCAAATGCGGCCGGGGGATGAATTTCAAACGGCCCGCAGTTTGTCTATTAAAATCTATTATACGTGGCCGCCATGCACAATTTACAAATCGTGCAGTTTCACAATGTCAACACAAGGTGGCAGTACTAGATTCTAGGCCAGCAGAACGAAACAGCGCTACTTGCGACTCACAAGCTTACAAATGTGTTTACTACAAAAGTTTGGACACCCCTGCTCTAGATAGTGTATCTGAACTTGATTTGAGCTGAGTCTAGAGTTTCTCCAGAGCTGGAGCTGTGAACACTGTGGATATGTTAACACTCTCAGCTCGCTCTGTAGGAGGCGGAGCAAAGAGGTCGCAACCCTGATTTCAATGTCACACTACACTGATAAGAGCTTATCACTACAGAGGTGGTAGAGGAAAAGAGAGGAGATGGGAACCTGCTCCTCAACACACAAACACACTGAATTACCTTTAATTGGAGAGTCCCCAGGCACTTGAACAAAACAGCACAGCGTGATTAAAGGTGTTTTTATTATTATTATTATTTTTCTGTGTAAATATGGTTTCTAATTTCTCCATTTAATTTGAAGACAAATAAAGCCAAGTGCATACTATGTGACTCCAGCATGTCACCCTTTGATGTTTTGAGTTGTTGACTAGTATGACCAGGATAGATGTGGTGAAGGAACATTATACCTTCAGTGGTGTAATGTTCACTTGCCTTAGGTAAGACATACAGTATATACGCGTCTTCCGGAAGAATCAGTCTGATTCTGTGCCACTATCAAAACATTGCCCTGTATGTTTAAGCAGTCTAACATGTTAATCTCACCTCATTCTGTACATGAGTTTGGGGTGAGATTACCTGTTCGCAAACATTAGAAGTAGGGGAGAATGTTCGGGAAACCTATTTTTTCCAAATTTGTTTTGGTGATCCTAATTCCATGAAATAACTTTCTTTAAACTCAACATGAAATGCCTTTGCAACCCATTTTACTTCCATTAATGTGACATATTTTAGAAACAGGATGTTAAACTGTGAATGTGTATTAGAGGGCTGCCTGCAGGATCCCAACACAAATCTCATGGGAGCGGGCGGTTTTACCTTTGCTGCAGGCTGACCCAGCGTCAAGAAGGGGCTATGATGATCTCAACCCTGCAATGAACCCCCCACCCCTGCCCCCCACTGCCAGAACACGATTTAAACCAGTGTCATGCAAATTGGGTCCTACCTCGAAATCGGGTCTCTATCAACTATCAGTTAATGATTATACTAAGTACAAACTAACGATATTGTTTTAAAAAATGTATAGCTTACTATATAGTGCATTATAAAACAAATTGAATGTAATTCCTTTGATAAACTGTTAATTAATAATAATAATAGCCTATTAAGTGAACATCATTCCATCTTTTTATAACTGAAATATTTGAACATTTAACACTTAAATTAACACATAATAAAAATAAAGATGATTGTGAATGCATAGGATAAGTGCAAATGTGTGTATAAACTAAGATATCAGTCTAATCGGGTATCTGTATGCTATGCTAGTACATAAGCTAAATAATACAGACGTTAAAGGTCATTATAACGTAGTTCAAACAGCATTTATTATACATGACATGATTTTGTAGGAATTGAAATCAGGCGCTAAAGACCTATTCAAAGTAATTTGAGTCAGTTGGATAGCTTGGGGTCCTAACACAGAGCCAATTTTAAGGGAAGACCAGGGGCACGTTCAAGCTCAAACCGGCCTGCAACATTTTGCTACGGTTTCCGGGTTGAACGACATGTTTCCTGGAAATGGTGTGCAACAGGTTTGAGATTTGTTTTCTCTTGTTTGGTGGGTGTGTCAAAAATGTCAGCCCAATCAGCAGCAGAATGTATATAAACCATGCGGGATTAAAGAGACAGCTCGCACAATGGGTCCAAGTAAAGTCGTTTACTAAACATGTATTTATACCGATTTCATCAGGCTCCGAAAATTCTTCAAAAAGAACACAAAGAATGGCCTTATCAGCTGCCATAGTTGCAACTCTTGCGTCATCAGAAGAGGGCGTTCAGCGCACCACCGTTTCGGTTTAAAAAACGTTTTGCAACGTTTTGTCGGGGCTAAACGCAGCCCAGATTTGTCACCACACCGGAATGTGATCTAAACCGAACGCGATTTCAACCGCAAGCCCCCCTGGGAATTGTAAAAGCCCCCCAAGTTGTGTCTCCAGGTGCCAGGACTGGCTGCGAGTGGGAGGTCAAAAAATACAGTGCGGGTCCCTGGATTTGCCGTGTAACACGAAAAGTCAACAAATGAAGTTCACTGCAGTCGATCAATAACATTTTCTTCCTCCATAACATGCAGGCTAGGCAACGTGATTCATTATTTCATTCATTTGTTAAGTACGTTTAATGTTTTTTAGTATTATTTATTTTCTTTTTGCTATAGGGCCTATGTTAATTAGCTAGGCTACATTAGCATTACTTTATCTTATGGTCAGTTTAATTAAACGCAATGTTTAATTTATTATTCTGAACGTTTAGCAAAGCCTTAATGTTTGTGTAATTTTTTCACAATTTCTACAAGTTGTCACAGAATGTTTGTGGGTGGGAGCAGGTGTGGATACAAACATACAACATGTGGTAATGGTCAGAAATTCAGCGGGAGCGGGATTAAGAAAACAGTCCAGCGCAGGGCTCTAATGTGTATTAAAAAGTAGGGGAGACCAGGGGCAATTGTAACAAATTTTGGTCATGTCCTCATTACTCAAAATCCTTTTGTGTTCTACATGTTAACAGTCACCAAATGTTTTTACAAGCAATGTTAGAGTCACAATATTGATTGAAACATTAGAAGTCAAATGTTACATCTGCCCCCACATGCGGGGGCGATTGTAACAACATATGGGGGCAATTGTAACAACACATGTAATACTTTCATATAAATACCAATGACCACAATAAACTCCAGAGAATATATAGTTAAAACTATTCAATATCCATTACATCCATATTATCCAGAACAATTAATTAACTCCCCTTGCTGTTTTCCCTGGTCTGAACCTAGGCATGCTGTGAACAGAGAGTGTACAGGGCCTACTCAGTAAAATGGATCCCCAAATTGTGAGGCAAAAACACTTTTCTTAAATTATTGGAATCTAACAATCTATTTTGATGTCCTTACTAAGCTGGACACTATTTTGATGGTGTAGGGGCAATTGTAATGCAGTGTTACAATTGTCCCCGACTGTACCAGCCCGTGACAAGCTACCCTGCTAGCTAGAAACAACAAAGCTAATGTTTGACAAAGATATCAAATGTTAGACAACAGAATGGTCATTAAATCAAGACATTAACGGTTAAGACAGTATGAGGAAAATACTGTAGATGAAAAAAAATTACTTTTATACCTCAAAAATGAGTCTACCAAGTATTATTTAGAAGCTTGTCCTTTGGCATGCAGAGAGGGATCTCCACAGATCATATGCAAAATGAGTTTCATGGTTTCTGATTGGTGTAATTTGAAATGTTACAATTGCCCTCTGTTACATTTTCCCCGGTCTCCCCTAAATAAGAGACTATTTGAATTCAATTTTGATTTTATAATCTAAATATTGAATATAAGAAATAAAGTATTTATTGTTTTGGGTAATTTTGAAGAAACTGAAACATATTGGAAGAAATGGAAATGTATTACAGATACATATTTGTGATTTAGGACAAAACAATTAGGTAACATTAGCTTTCGGGTTTGTGTAGTGTTTAAACATGACCATATACAACTACAACATTTTCCTCCAATGCACATAGCAGGCCATACCAAGACTTGATTTTAGAAGTGAAGACTTGACTGAATTGTTCTAGACCTTTCAGATATTAGCATTTCTGGAAATGTGGTTCTTGAGTGCTGTTAGATGTGTAATTGTGTAATCGGAAGGAAGCGCTCCGCTGGCAGTAAGACAGAGCACCGCAGGGACAGCAGGAAATAGATGGGCCACTTCCAACCGCTCAGCATTTCAGTGTGTGTTTTGCCTTTTTATTGGCCATGGCATCATGATAGATAATCACAAGGGGAGTTACATGGACTTTTTGTTAGAGATTTATTTGTTGTTCCTTGTGTAGTTGCATCAGGGCCACAATAAATGATGATGCACTAACAAACAAACAAATGGGTTGGTAAAGAAATGCCACAGGTTTGTTGTTCAGGTGATGAATACAGTTTCACTGCAGATGGATATCTTTTCTCATTCTTTCTCAACTTCCTTTACAAACAATGTTGTTAAAGTATAATGCCAAACCCAACCCAAACTAATTCTGAACAAATCCAAATAAATAACTTAATTCAACCCCAACCCGAACTCATACCAAACTTTTCCCAAAACTATCCAAAAATTCCATCTCAAACTTTCCCCAAACCCACATAATATTTCATCCATATTCCGAAACTGTTTGTCCTCTGTAGGGTCCTGGGTAGTTCAAACTCATATAAAACAATTATAACAATTCCAAAAGAACAAACAAGATCATCCTAACTTACCCTCAAATTTATCGCAAACTTAAAGCGCTTTCATTATCCTTTTCAGATATTACCTTTCATGCAGTGTGTAATTCAGCTCTTTGTGAATTTAAAGGGTCTGCAAAGTTTTAAAGATCAAAGTGCAGATCAAAGTGCATCTCCTAAAAGAAAGAACTGATTCTGAACTGCCAAAATGAGTTGTCAGCAATTCCAGGCTCACTTCCTGTTGCAAACCTAAATAGGTTATATTTAATGGCAGTCTATGGTCTTCATTGGCTGTCTGCGAAAAACATCTACTTTGACCTGCTTCAAACACTGTAGTTGTAGCTGAGGCCTGGAAGAGTTTGGTTCGTGTTATTGACATGTTGAGAAGATGCTGTTTTCTGTGCTACAAAAGCAAATCCATTTTGCATGCACTTCAAAAGGATGAGGACACGCACTGGAAGTGATTCGTTAAAACCGACGCAATCGTTACTGTTCTCATCACTGTGCATATACACCAATCAGGCATAACATTATGACCACCTTCCTAATATTGTGTTGTTCCCCCTTTTGCTGCTAAAACAGCCCTGAGCCGTCGAGGCATGGACTCCACTAGAATCCTGGAGGTGTGCTGTGGTATCTGGCACCAAGATGTTAGCAGCAGATCCTTTAAGTCCTGTAAGTTGTGAGGTGGAGCCTCCATGAATTGGACTTGTTTGTTCAGCACATCCCAGAGATGCTCGATTGGATTGAGATCTGGGGAATTTGGAGGCCAAGTCAACACCTCAAACTCACTGTTGTGCTCCTCAAACCATTCCTGAACCATTTTTGCTTTGTGGCAGGGTGCATTATCCTGCTGAAAGAGGCCACAGCCACCAGGGAATACTGTTATACTCCATGAAAGGGTGTCTGCAACAATGCTTAGGTAGGCGGTACGTGTCAAAGTAACATCCACATGGATGGCAGGACCCAAGGTTTCACAGCAGAACATTGCCCAAAGCATCACACTGCCTCCACGGACTTGCCTTCTTCCCATAGTGCATCCTGGTGCCATGTGTTCCCCAGGTAAGCGACGCACACGCACCCGGCCATCCACGTGATGTAAAAGAAAACACGATCATCAGACCAGGCCACCTTCTTCCATTGCTCCGTGGTCCAGTTCTGATGCTCACATACCCACTGTTGGTGCTTTCAGCGGTGGACAGGGGTCAGCATGGGCACCCTGACTGGTCTGTGGCTATGCAGCCCCATACAAAACAAACTGTGATGCACGGTGTATTCTGACACCTTTCTATCAGAACCACAATAACTTCTTGAGCAATTTGAGATACAGTAGCTCATCTGTTGGATCGGACCACACAGGCCAGCTTTCGACCCCATGTGCATCAATGAGCCTTGGCCGCCCATGACCCTGTCGCCGGTTCACCACTGTTCCTTCCTTGGAGCATTTTTGATAGATACTGACCACTGCAGACCGGGAACACCCCACAAGAGCTGCAGTTTTGGAGATGCTCTGACCCAGTCATCTAACCATCACAATTTGGCTCTTGTCAAACTCGCTCAAATCCTTACGCTTGCCCATTTTTCCTGCTTCTAACACATCAACTTTGAGGACAAAATGTTCACTTGCTGCCTAATATACATATATATTCAGACCCCCTTAAATTTTTCACTCTTTGTTATATTGCAGCCATTTGCTAAAATCTTTTAAGTTCATTTTTTTTCCTCATTAATGTACACACAGCACCCCATATTGACAGAAAAACACAGAATTGTTGACATTTTTGCAGATTTATTAAAAAAGAAAAACTGAAATATCACATGGTCCTAAGTATTCAGACCCTTTGCTCAGTATTTAGTAGAAGCACCCTTTTGATCTAATACAGCCATGAGTCTTTTTGGGAAAGATGCAACAAGTTTTTCACACCTGGATTTGGGGATCCTCTGCCATTCCTCCTTGCAGATCCTCTCCAGTTCTGTCAGGTTGGATGGTAAACGTTGGTGGACAGCCATTTTTAGGTCTCTCTTCAGAGATGCTCAATTGGGTTTAAGTCAGGGCTCTGGCTGGGCCATTCAAGAACAGTCACGGAGTTGTTGTGAAGCCACTCCTTCGTTATTTTAGCTGTGTGCTTAGGGTCATTGTCTTGTTGGAAGGTAAACCTTCGGCCCAGTCTGAGGTCTTGAGCACTCTGGAGAAGGTTTTCGTCCAGGATATCCCTGTACTTGGCCGCATTCATCTTTCCCTCGATTGCAACCAGTCGTCCTGTCCCTGCAGCTGAAAAACACCCCCACAGCATGATGCTGCCACCACCATGCTTCACTGTTGGGACTGTATTGGACAGGTGATGAGCAGTGCCTGGTTTTCTCCACACATACTGCTTAGAATTAAGGCCAAAAAGTTCTATCTTGGTCTCATCAGACCAGAGAATCTTATTTCTCACCATCTTAGCAAACTCCATGCGGGCTTTCATGTGTCTTGCACTGAGGAGAAGCTTCCGTCGGGCCACTCTGCTATAAAGCCTGACTGGTGGAGGGCTGCAGTGATGGTTGACTTTCTACAACTTTCTCCCATCTCTCGACTGCATCTCTGCAGCTCAGCCACAGTGATCTTTGGGTTCATCTTTACCTCTCTCACCAAGGCTCTTCTCCCCCGATAGCTCAGTTTGGCCGGACGGCCAGCTCTAGGAAGGGTTCTGGTCATCCCAAACGTCTTCCATTTAAGGATTATGGAGGCCACTGTGCTCTTAGGAACCTTAAGTGCAGCAGAATTTTTTTTGTAACCTTGGCCAGATCTGTGCCTTGCCACAATTCTGTCTCTGAGCTCTTCAGGCAGTTCCTTTGACCTCATGATTCTCATTTGCTCTGACATGCACTGTGAGCTGTAAGGTCTTATATAGACAGGTGTGTGGCTTTCCTAATCAAGTCCAATCGGTATAATCAAACAGCTGGACTCAAATGAAGGTGTACAACCATCTCAAGGATGATCAGAAGAAATGGACAGCACCTGAGTTAAATATATGAGTGTCACAGCAAAGGGTCTGAATACTTAGGACCATGTGATATTTCAGTTTTTCTTTTTTAATAAATCTGCAAAAATGTCAACAATTCTGTGTTTTTCTGTCAATATGGGGTGCTGTGTGTACATTAATGAGGAAAAAAAAAATGAACTTAAATGATTTTAGCAAATGGCTGCAATATAACAAAGAGTGAAAAATTTAAGGGGTCTGAATACTTTCTGTACCCACTGTATATTACTTATCCCAAACTCAACTCAAACATGTCCTTAAACTATCCAAAAACCAAAGCTATCCAAAATGATCCCAAACTCACTCATCCCAAACCTCTAACCAAAAATAGCTTGAATGCACAGTTATACTGAAAATATATTTCCAGCTGAATATTTCTGATTACAAATTTGCTTAAATCAGAGTAATGCCCATCTTCAAAATGACAGCCCAAACGCGCTCACACATATACAGCCAACTACGCTGTTTCACTTGCCATGCTACTCAGCTTCTGAGAAACGAGGCTTATTTCTAAAAAATGAAATTACCTGAACTGAAATATTGCAGTCCAACCATATCAAAGATTAAGTCAGGTGGGCTTGAACCAGAATCCCGCAACACAGATCTGCAACGGTCACCTTAATTCAATCATAATTTATAAGTCAACAAAATCTTGCATGTTGTTGCTTATTGGATTAACTTTGACATTATAACTACAGGTTAATAAATTATTTCTGCTTTATGCTGTTGTTTGTTTGTTTATAGAATGTAAAGGTTCAGTGATTTTTCTTCATTGGAAGGTTTTACAGAGCTGCTTCTTTTACAGTGCTGATCCAGATGTGATGGTCCACCTCGATATTTCAGTGGACTCTAGACTGAATGCCTGCAGGCCGGTATGTGTGTATTGATCGACTTTATCATCCCTTCTGGGAAAAATAACATCTCTGTGGCACAAAGATACACAAGCTGTGCATGTGTGCCTCAGTCTCAGAGAGCGACATACATCTCTCTATCTCACAGGAATGCAGAACCTGCAGTATGCATTTAACTCTCTACATGCTACTTTAACATTTATTCTAAAATGAGATGGAGTTAAAACAGAGTCGTAAAGTCAGACATTTTCTGCTTCCTTTAATGAGGTTCACAAGGTGTTTGCATACTTTATCATATGTCAATGTTAGTCAAATACACAGAGGTTTCAGATGTTTTCATAAAGGAACAGAAACACTTTTCATTCATTACTTTATGTGCTGCTTAATACAGAGCCACATACTTTAGTTAGGGTTAGTTCACCCAAAAATGAAAATAATGTCATTTATTACTCACCCTCATGCCGTTCCACACTTGTAAGACCTTTGTTAATCTTCGGAACGCAAATTAAGATATTTTTGTTGAAATCCAATGGCTCAGTGAGGCCTGCATAGACAGCAATGACACTTTCTCTCACAAGATCCATAAATGTACTAAAAACATATTTAAATATGTCATTGCTGGCTACGCAGGCCTCACTGAGCCATCGGATTTCAACAAAAATATCTTAATTTGTGTTCCGAAGATGAACGAAGGACTTTCGGGTGTGGAACGGCATAAGGGTGAGTAATAAATGACATTATTTTCATTTTTGGGTGAACTAACCCTTAAAAGTTCAACATAAGCCTATACTATTTAAATGCCAATAAAGTGGGTCTATTTTTATCAGTTTTATTTTGATAAACATGACACGATAAAACATTAAGGTCACATGAAAAGCTAATTTGTATGCATTAGCTGAGCTAAATGTGTCAGAATAAACACTAAACACACGTGATCGTTGTCTTCTGTGAATATGGCCAATCGTGAAACAGCTGTGTCATTATCAGAGCTTGTGTAGCGATTTGGGGCAACTGCAGCACCTGGCCCAGGCGGCTGGTCTCATCTTGCTTTTGTGTTACTTTGATGGCAAAGGTGATCATAACCCAGCAGTGGGGCCGATCAAAGTTGGACAAACTTTCTAACCAGAATGCATTGCATTTGTCAGGCACCGGTCAGTCTGCACGGCGCCGCATGAACCCCTTAACTGTCAACCCTGTTTTTGAGCAAAGACATGAAAATGCACTATCCAAACTTAAATCATTTTAAATCAAGTATGCTTTGGAATATAGACCTTTGGTCTTGTTTTAAAGAAGACAGCAGATTGTTGCTGAAGTGAAAGCACTTCAAAAAATGAAAGTATGAATAAGTTATAGAAGTTTAAATTTACTGTAAATCAAATGTACTACATAATTGTTTTATTTTATGAAATATTTTTTCATCTAAAAATGTGTTCCGAATTTTAAGTTGATGTCACAAAAATTGAAGTTCCCATGAGATTTTGTTTAGGCGTTGTACCAAAAATAGCCACCAGGTGACACCCACATTCTGTTGAATTTTTTTTTTTTTTTTTTTTGATGCAAATTAATAATTTTCTGTCCAAATATCACTTCTATCACAAAACAGATGTCAAATATGATCTTGAGATTCAGACCTTTCTGACAATATGTTTGTCAAGATTAGAAAAGTTTTCAATAAAGTAGTTTTTTTGTAAATTTTGTAAATTTTTGTAAAACATGACAATGCTCACTAGGGGGAGGAGCCAACTAGAAGGATTTAAAGTACCGTTTCCATTTTAATGTAATGTCCAATTTCAAAACAATTTTACAGGATGAATTCTGAGTTTTTTAAGCTTTCGAATGATACCTAATTTATGATGATTACTAAAATATGTGATGCAAAAAAAGGCAATAAATAAAAACAGCACCGCTAGTGGGACAGTGGCAGTTGTCAAACTCACATAAATCCTCTCCAGTGGCCTCATGGGATAGTAAAGTGTCCATTGGATACAGACCTCAGAATCTCGCCAGAAGTAGTTGGTTTTGTCTGGGTACTTTTCACCTACTGTTTTATGAATACTATGAATACGGATATACTACTTGGCTCACATACTGCTTTTCGCCTGCTATATAGTATGCATTTTTGGACACAGGGAAAATCCTATCTACTTGAATGGGGAAATCCTAAAATCTCACTGCTTGCCACACTGACATTTAAATAACACATTTCAAATCAGCAACAAAATCTGACCCATAGAGGCCGTTCATACAGAATACGTTTTTCCATTCCACTGCGCTACTTTCTATTGTTTTTCAATGTAAGCACACGGCAGATGGATGTCTTTAACCATTGCACTCTCGTCTTTTGCAGCATCTCGCGCATGACACAGCATTCTAAAAATGCAGCGCTCAAGATAAAATAACTTCAACTTTTAAAAAACGCATTTCTAGACCTTGTGCTTTTTTCATTCCACTGACCTGCTACTCACATTTTTAACAGCAAAACTCGTTCTGTGTGAACAGGCCCTAAATCTGGTTTACTTTGCGTTGACGCAATGACTTTACCATGACTTGGCTCTTTTTTATTTAGATAGAGGAACTTATTTCGCTTTGCATTTTCCCCATTCACAGTACTATAAGTCTTGGTAAGTCTTCGGTTTAGCCTGATTTTTCCACTCAGCTTGCACACAATATTTTTTTTTTTTTCTTGCACAAATTAGTTGGTCCACAAGGTGGCCCGATACTGATTTCAGTTGTTATTTACTAAGCGTCATTCGCTTCAGTGCAACTCTCAAGTGAAGTATGGTGCAGTTAGACATCAAGTTTGACAGTAGTGACTTTTTGGCCACGCAAGAACCATTGTTGTTTGATGTGATCGATATTTAACTTGCTCTATAAAAGAACTTTGGCTGGGATGAGGATTTTCAGTGAATAATGACTTAAATTTCTGTCCATTCCTCATGCAAAGCTGTCATATAATCATATAATGCACACAAATATTATGGCATAATACATTTTAATAAATATTATAATAAAACTTTTTTTTGAGCTTGTTGGTGTATATATGTATAAAGCTACAAGAAGATTCTTCAAAATATCTCCTTTTGTGTTCACAAAATAATTATTAATGACAGAATTTTAATTTTAAGTGAACTATTCCTTCAAGACAGCAAGATTTAAAAATATGTATTTTAAGTTGTCATTTGTAGGAATGTTTATTGTTTTTTTTTGTTTTTGTTTTTTTTACTCTAATATAAACTATGGAGTCTTTGTCAGACTTGGCAGCTCACAAAAGCAGTTGCCCCCATTAGAGTGGGAAACTTTTACTTCTTGCAATCTTCAGTGTGTTTACCTGCCACTAGTTGTTTTAGTAATGTTTTAACCACACACAGATTAGTTGAACAATGAGAACAATGAGTGCTGTGATAGCAGCATTTAACAGGGTTTGCTCAGAGACACCTGTGGGCAGAACAGAACACTCACATAAATTTGAGGATGTGTGCTGCCGATGACAGATCCATCAGCGTCTCGTTTTCTCGGCAGTAAAGTTTCTGCATGCAGGCGAGCGCCCGAGTGATAATTTATCTCCAGGGCTTTGTAGGTAATTGTTTGGAAAGCTGATTTTCTAAACACTCTCGGCACACAGGAATGCTCTGTGGTTTCAGAGTGCTCAGCTCTGCTGTGAGAGGGAATGAAAAAATAAAAATGACCTTGTTCACTTTTTCCAAAAATAATTAATTCTTCCTCTTGCCCTTTTTGTGAGTTCATATTGTGACTTTTAATCACAGACTTTGGAATGCTGGCAAATCTGAGCACAGATTAAGAAATTGATGAGATTTCTAAAGTTGACATGCACTGTAAAACTCAATAAGTTCAGAATACTCAAAACATCTGAGGAAACTTATTACCTCAAAACATTAATTAAACTAACTCAAGTTAGTAGAACTTAAAATTTTTGTGACAAGTGGGGCTGGGAATTAGAAATCTGCTGCAACTCAACTTAAACATATTAAGTTCACCTTACTACAATGAAATTTTGAGTTCACACAACTTTTTTCTATTAAGTACAATGAATTTTTATGTTCCGTTGATACTGTCGTAATAGGCTCCCAAGTGAGACCTCATTACATCAGTATCAACGTAACGTCTCCGTTCCCTGGGGTTACAAAACCTAGACATTATTATTTGAGTGAAACAAACTCATTTCATTTAATTCATTTCACTGTTCCGTTTTACAGTGTGTGAGATTACTGGGGTCTTTTTATTGGGGAAAAATCTAAGAACTAGAAAAATGTAAGCAAAGGTCTTCATCTTAAATCTTACTGGGGATTTTTTGACCAGTGGACTGCTGTCCCTACACTATTTGATTTGTTTTCTGTCAGATTATTATTGCAAAATTAACTGTTGTAATTAATGCAGGAAATAACTCACATTCGTCCATATATGTGTGCATGAGTAACGTGTGCTTATACCTCTGGCACATTACGTATAGCTCACAGCAGTGGCTGAGATAGTGTCTTCACTAATGAAGGTTATACTAAATAGAGATCTATACTCTGTGTGTCAATATGTCTATAAATGGCAGTCAGATGGCTTTGAAACCTCTTTAATCTCTTTCCAACAGAGACTGAGCTTCTCAGCACCATATTCACTCTCCTGAGGCCATGCTTTTCAAAATAACCCACCCAATGTTACTGAAAATATTGTCCACACTATAGTGACCCTCAGTTGGCAGATCAATAAGTTAGTATCTATCTATCTATCTATCTATCTATCTATATATATATCTATCTCAGTTAATTGAATTATTAATAAATTTCAGTCATTTATGTAAATGTTCTTGAACAGGGCCAGTGCCTGTAAGGCTGGACGGAGCTGCTAAATTAAGTCTCTGTACAGCTCAGGCACCAAGCTGCCTCCTGTTAATTAAATATTAATGATGAAAGATTATCATGGCCAAAGCCTGATTTATCAACAAGCTCTGGTCTGCTCAGAAACCGCACTGTGGTTCAGAAACAGCACCGGTATCAGCTCTGTGACCAAATCTGAATAATTCAGATATTCCTCAGTGTGTGTGTGCTATATATTTACCCTAAAGCCAAGTTTATATGCTACGATAGCAATACTCCATCCTTACATGCGGTGTGATTGGGAAAGAGTGTGTGTTAGTGGTTAAGGTAAGATACAGTATATTCATTTAAATGATCTGGTAAAACAATCATGTTTTTCAAGATGATCATCAGCATTAAATTAAGCAGAACTGAGGACTCGGGTTCAATGAAGTGACCATTGGTTGCCATTTGAACCCTGAGTTAGTGACCCTTGACCCTTCATCCTCAAACTCATATCAATGGCAGATGGCCTGCAATTTCAAGATGAAGCTCAAATGCATGTAACAGTTCAATGTTAGGTTTATCTCTTTCTGTGATTGTTATTCTGGGTCTACTGTTGCCATATCAGTCCTCAAATAAACCAAAAAATAAACACACTGTATATAGAAAGATAAAATGGTAAAAGTACTGCCAATTACGGAAGTATAAATGTATGAGGCACATTATAGATCAGAGGTACTGAAAGTATCTTTTATTATTATTATTATTATTATTTATGTTTTTTTTTTCATTCCTTTTCAAGGAATTTTATATATATATTATATTTATATGTTAAAATGCATCAAATGCATGCATTACAATCACATTTTCCTGTTAATAAAGAAACTGGATAAGCAGATAGACATAACTCACACAGTATTGATTATATGGGGCAGATGACTGCTTCAGGAATATAAAGGGTTATAATTCTAATCAAATTTTGAAAATATATTTTTAAAAAGATGTCAAAAATAATCAGCAAAACCTGTCATTTTAAATTAATATGGTTTATGCTAATAATATTATGTGTTGTGTGGTTCAAAATGCATTTTTAGCTTGTTTGTTTTATGGCTTTCTTACGAAATAAAGAGATTTTAACAAAAAATACACAGAATATATGATATTGGGAATACAATGTGTAAATCTAAACAAGGTTAAGTTTATTGTTTTGTGTTCACTGTTTTACAGTAATCTATTTGCAGATTCTTATAGGATCTTAGTTATACAAGGCTCCTTATTTAAAAATATTTTGAATAATATGATATAATAATATGATTTAATTGTGTTTTCAGATAGCCTATTTTAAACACATTCTGTTTTGTTCAAATTCTAAAGTACTTTTAACCAGCATTTCTTTGAAATAATCAGTGTGCTGACAGATTTTTTATTTATTTATTTATTTATAGTAGCCTATACATCTAATATTTAAAATGTTTATTTTAAAAAAATATCACTGTTATGTTTAGAGAAATGGGCTTTAAGAGGGCTATGAATGTGAAAGAGAGAGAGAGAGAGAGCGAGAGAGAGGCGAGTGCGCAGATCACAGATCGAACATTTCGATTGTTACTGAAATAATTTGCATACTGATTCCCTTTCAGCCCGCGCCGGATCCATAACAGCTCGCGCGGCTATTCAAATGCACGCGCATCTTTAAATGCACGGATAAGACAGAATCAAGAGCCAAGAGACAAGCAAACACCACCGACCGAAACGGAGTTTTTGCCCGTGGATGCTGTGATTCGATCATGGAAATGGTGGAAAAGCGATTATCCTGCTGGAGAAGACCCGCCGGATGGATGCAGAAAGCGCCGTAACTACGGAGCACACTGAACATATTATGCTCTTAAACAAATGACTGCTTTCCATGACAAATTGTGGATAATACACAAAACGTACAGGTACATGTCAGTGCATGGTTTGGCAATGATAATATCTACGGCGATGGGACTGGTTTCATAATATAAAGAGTGCGTCGTGTCGGTAAGCATGAGAAGGTGTGTGTATGTGTGTGGAGAGAGATAGAGAGAGAGAGAAAGGAAAGAATCGCTGCATGATGAGTGTATATGTTGTTTTACTGGATGCAGTGACATTTGGCGTCCTGCGGAGTTTGCTGAACTTGAAAACAAGGTTAAAGTCAGGGGTCACTTTTATGCAGTCAAATTGCTCCAGTGCTGTAAATCATATGCCATGCCACGATTCCCATAAACCTGATTCAAAATAATCACAGTATAATCATGTCAGCATCCATTCAGCACTGCATTCATGCATTGAATCGTGTTACTTTGGAACAGGGTGTGTCTGCAGTGTGGCACATACATATATCTGAGCTTTAATATGGGCCACTTTAAGAGGTTTATGTTTCACTGCCTCATTATAATTAGATCAAACAGCATGATGGCGCCCTCAAAATATCTGACGCACTGAAGGTCACCTGTTATACTCATTAATTATGATAATTAATTATCAAGTGAAGGCTCGTGTGTTTATGTATCTGATTGGATTCAGGGATGTCTTTGCCCGCCCATTTTACACTACACACTGAAATCATGGCACTTTTGACCTTACTGTGAGTTTCAGAATGTAATATACTGGAAACTTTTGGCAAAACGAGAAAAATGATGGGGAATGTAAAGATGTAGATGTAATTGTGAAATGTTTTTTGATTGTTTGCTTTACCATGACTTGTGTTAGCCTACTGATCTTCATTCCAGGTTATGCTTCCCAAATAGGCTGATTTTAAAAGAGTCGTTGCCACATATTGTCCATCCAAATATATTATATTATACAGATCTTTGTACAGCCTATACTCTTCTATAAATTAACGTAATGTGTGTGTGTGTGTTCTTATCACGCTCGCTCTCTAAAACACATACTCACGCGTATTAATCAGAATTGTATTAGGCTATTTTAAATTAAAGATAATTACACTAAGCATAATCCTATAATAGAACGATCATTTTAGAATAGTTTTGGAATTTAATAACATTATTTATGAATATTTTGTTTACCTTCAAGACATCTCCAAAACAAAGTTTTATTTTCCCATTTTTTCTCAAATTGAACCCGAAATGTAGCCTACAGATGCATATACAGAGATAATAGAAACTTGTTGCATCAGCTGGGAAGTTGATTTAAATTGACTTCTTATATAATCATGAACTATAACTACTCTCTGGTGTTTGAAAGGAATTATTAATTTATTTTATTGTTGGCTGTTTTGAATTAATCGGTTTTGAACAGGATTACAGATGTCAGTCACCTTTACAATACTTTAATCTAAAATTGCCCGTAGTTAATCCTTAAGACAGTGCAACAAAAACGTTAAATTTAATAGGACTATTTGGATTTTGAAAAAAAAAAAAAAAAAAAAAAAAAAAATATATATATATATATATATATATATATATATATATATATATATATATATATATATATATATATTAGGCTATTTATAATAAACATGTCATTTATCATTATTTATCACGTTCTAAAACAAAATGAGTTATAGCCTATGCAGCATCTCCACTTCCTGTTGTACTGGACAAAACAATTGTAAATGTGATAAACATTTTTAATCGATTTATTGATTCCGCACGTGTATAAATGCAAAAAAGAAAAAAAAAATTAAATTAAAATCGGCATGCTGAATTTGTTACTGCGTTGGTGGATACACTAGTTTCAAATGATCTCCAACTGATCCTCTTAAAACAATCAATTAACACTTTCTGTTACTTATTCCATCCTGAGTGTTGCTGTAATTGTATCTTTTCACTCTACTTTCAATTGGAAGAAACTGATCCGCTAATGTAATCCACAATCGATTGTTGCATATTTCAATCATCCCCTGTCCAGAACGCTGTGAGATCGGGAGTCTTTAAAAGATGACAATAATCTGTATTTCTTAGACCATATCAGAGGCCCTTTTTTTCCTGAGGTTTGCCTCTGAGATCTTAAAATACATCAATTCGTTTAACATTTAATTTGACTTTTAATGTAGTGGAGGGCCATATATTACTAAACACATTATAGCATAAAACAATGTTACGGTATCTGCATAGTAATAGGCTACGCTATCATTAACCTTAAAGATCCAGTTTGAGAACTCTGGAATTGGAATATTACTATACTGAAATAGACTAATAATAATAATAATAATAATAAAAAATTTCACAATAAAGTAATTTTTTTTAAACAGTTGCATTTTAAAAGCAACGAATGTCTGCATAATTGAAAATTGAATAACACAATTTAAGAGATATTTTAACAGGAAATAAGAGAGTATATACGTGTGAATTATATTCTTCACAGTTTACAGTATTGGATCATTTAAAACCTTACATCTGATCCCAGAAGATTTTTTTTTTTTTTCTCGAACCACGTTATTTGGGTAAACATTTAAATTGCCAGGTTATTGCTGAAATATTGTTGAAAAACAAACTGTAATTCTGTTTGTTTATAAATTACCATCAACCTGTCATGCTAGTATTTGACTCTGTATTGATCCGTGCTTCTGTTTGTTTCATATAGTGGCATAAGTGCTCAGGTTTGGCTTTAATTCACATTTAAAGTAAAGGGGCTCTAAATGCTCTCCACATATAAAAACAGTATAACGATTTGAGGGAAAGTTCAGGGGCAAAAGTCTTTAAATAATTGAATATTCTTTGTGAGTGAATGCACCTACCCCATTAAGAAATGTTAAGCGGACAGTCTTTTTTATAATCAATATTTGTTTCATTGGCACTGCCTTTCAGTCTTTATTATTATTATTATTTTATGAGAGTAAATCGCTGTGAAAATAAAACTTATGAAATCTTTGAGAATTTTAATTACTGAATTAAAATTCTCCCATGCATAGCCTCGGTTTATAATTGTATACTTATTAAATATTATCAGTTTAATAACATATAATTCTATATAAAACAATAATAATAAAATATAATTTACATTACAATTTTTTGGCCTGCGCCTTTTTGTGACATTAATTTTAAGACGCATTTACGCGTTATCTTCTAATACTATATATCCAAACTGATCTTTCCACCACTGCTGCATACAGTTAAAAGATTTACAAACTGGTTTCAGAGCCAAGGAGAGACGCCTAGGTAGGCCTCAACAGAAAAAAGCCTCCATCACCCCCACACAGACACACACACCGCTGCGCACGTCACGGAGACACGAGTGCGAATGAAAAATATCGACCACTATGAGAATGTGCGCAGATGTGGCTGGCTGCTAAATTTCGTGCTTGAATACGATCTTTTTCATCAAATTAATGGTCGATGGTGATAATGCAAAGCCTGCGACCTGCACTGTATGGCTTTCCATTTTTTGTTTATGTGAAAATAAATGATATCGTGGAGCCAGAGAGTTTGTTACCACTGTAAATTCGTCCTAATAAGCGGTAAAAAAATGCATGCATTTACTTATTTGTTGTTGTATTTCAGCTGACAATTTTGTTTCATTTCTGAGAACTTTAATTGTAATTGCCTTCAATAGGCTAGTTAATAATAATAATAATAATAATAATAAACAAATTATTATTGTTATTATTATTATTATTATCAATCTCTTGTTAAGTTAACCACTTGTCAAATCCTTACAATTGATCCGAGTTGACTTCTAATTTGTCATAATTTACATTTTTTTCTGTTCTTCTTAACTCGTTAATCCGGATAGCATTGTTCTTGACCCTGACAGATGTATGTGTTTTGTCACTAAGCAGGTCCCTAAGAAACAAGGAAAAGTCTGAAAAAGTTAATCTCTCTCCCTCCCCCGCAGCTGTTAGCTTCAGGAGTCTTGAAGCGTCACCTTTGACATGTCCCCTATGCGCACGAGCGGGGCCGAGGGCTGGGGGCCCCAGGACTGACCACTGCAAGCTGTCACCCCACCCGGGCTTGGACGCTTTCGCCGGGCTCCAACTGTCCAGTTATCCCGTTCTCTCGCTTGACTGGTTATGAAACTGACTTTTTGGAGTCGATTTTAACTATAAACAATGTGAAGTCGTGCAAAGTGATATCTCTGTAATATGTGTGTGTGTGGTTGGGGGTGGGGGGATTAGGGGGGCTTGTAACTGCCTTGTTAATTTTTGTTCAGCCAACTTTCAAAAACTTCTAAAAGATCAGCATGTCGGATTTATGGTATTAAATTTTGATCTGCCATCTGTCTCTTACTTTTACACAATCTACATTAATTGACTTCATATAAATAGCCTATTTATGATAAATTTGTTAACTGTGTATATTTTGCAAAGTAGGATTGACGCTTTTTCAACTCGCGAGCTGTGTATTCAGTAAAACCATTATGTAAAAAAACACGCGTGTGTTTGTAATGTTGATTTGGAATAGAAGTGCGTTTTGCCTATTCATCTGTGTGCAGAATGAAGTTCACCCATGAAACGTAATGTGCTGTGTCATTATACCGCCAGGCCACGGAAGCGGGACACACTCCTGATGGCTTGGTTCGTTACTCTTAATAGCACAACAATAGAAACATCTGTCCAGCCTTTCTCTGCCTATTACCAATCCGTCTGTCCTTGATCCCAAAAAACACTCCAACTCTGCATGGTACAGGATGACTTACATTCAGCAAATTGTATATTTGCACAATTTTCTGCAATTAAAAAATATATATTTATATATTGTGTGCGTAAGTGTGGGTTCTTTCTTATTTCAGCTGAATGTTGTGACGATTTATATATAATATTGGTAATATGTGCAGTCATATGTGCATCTATGTAAAGGTTTCTCTGAAGTTTGGAGCAGGAACTAATGTAAATGCATATTAATGCAAGCAGAGGCCCCCAGGTGAACCCGGAAGTGTGTTTTCTGCGCCCATCGCATTAAGGAGGTTCTGCCAAACAAATTACCTTTATTCATGCATTATTCACGCGCATACTGCAACTTCCTTTGGTCATCTGATTTTTCATATAAAGCATAATTGTCATAACACTTCATTCCATTCCACTTACTTTTTTATTTTAATTATTATTATATGGTATAACAGTGTGAGGTTGATCATGCTATAGGAGGCTTTCCTATTTAATAGCAATGGGGTGCATCTTCCTTAATAAGTGACGTCAAAGGAGCCTGGATCATCGCGCATGCGCGGGAAAGCGGAGCGGCAGCCGCAGCACGGAGCAGTGCGAGAAACAACAGCAGACATGGCAAGAGATGGCGAGGGACGCGAGCACACCGACACCATGCACTGCTGAAGGGACGGGGGCCTTAATATTAAAACAAAATTACAAAACTTTATAAAACATAGAAAAAGGGAAGAAAAGAAAAAAACAGAAAAGAAAGCAAACGAAAAAAATATTCAAGATAAAAACAGAACTTTTCCAATGAGAGCACTTCTGTGGACACTGCTCCGCTATATCAGATAGATGATTTGTCCACACGCTTGCACGTATAATGAACGCCCAGCTGTCGATGGAGAACATTGGCGATCTGCACGGAGTGAGCCATGAACCGGTCCCCAGCGCGGCGGATCTCATGACCGGAGACAGCGCTCATCACAGGAGCCATCGGAGCAGCCTGTCAGCCCATGCGCGCTCCATGGGCATGGCATCAATCCTGGACAGCGGCGACTATCATCACCACCGGCCCCCGGAGCACCCCGGGCTCGCAACGCACCTGCACCCGGCCATGAGCATGGCGTGCGAGGCTCCCCCCGGGATGAGCATGAGCAGCACCTACACCACCCTCACCCCGCTGCAGCCCTTACCGCCCATCTCCACCGTCTCCGACAAATTCCCGCACCACCATCATCACCACCACCACCACCATCATCATCACCCGCACCAAAGGATCCCGGGGAACGTCAGCGGGAGCTTCACCTTGATGAGGGACGATAGGGGTTTAGCCCCGATGAACAACCTCTACTCTCCCTACCACAAGGACGTCGCCAGCATGGGACAGAGCTTGTCACCCCTGTCCGGATCCGGACTGAGCGGCATTCACAACTCCCAGCAGGGGCTGCCGCCCTACGCGCACCCCGGGGCCACCATGCCCGCCGAGAAGATGCTCACACCCAACGGATTCGAGGCACACCACCCCGCGATGTTGGCTCGACACGGGGAGCAGCACATGAGCGCGTCTTCGGCGAGCATGGTGCCGATCAACGGCATCCACCATCACCCGCACGCCCATCTCAACGCCCAGGGCCACGGGCAGGTGCTGGGCTCCACTCGGGAGCAGAACCACTCCTCCGCGCCCGGATCGCAGCTTAACAACGGCAGCAGTTCGGGACAGATGGAAGAGGTCAATACCAAAGAAGTGGCCCAAAGGATCACCACGGAACTGAAAAGATACAGCATTCCGCAAGCCATCTTCGCCCAGAGAGTGCTGTGCCGCTCGCAAGGGACGCTTTCGGACCTGCTCCGGAACCCTAAGCCCTGGAGCAAGCTCAAGTCTGGTCGGGAAACCTTCCGCAGAATGTGGAAATGGTTGCAGGAGCCTGAGTTCCAGAGAATGTCAGCGCTCAGGCTCGCAGGTGAGAGAACAATAGGTAATACACACTTCTTCTCTTCTCCTCCTCAGTATCACTCTCATTTCATTTCTTTAAAATGCATTTAATGACTGAGCAGCATTCATCGTTTTTGCGACGCTTTTTGGAGGTTTCCTACTAAGCTTACATTTTAGGTTTTGCGATGTAATTATGTGCTTGTTGTGCCACTTTGATTTGTACTGATACCTTCAAACTTGAGGTTTGTTCTCGATGTAGAAAATTGACCGCCTGTAGGTAAAATGATCCCATGCAATGGGTTTGTTTTGGTTTGCTTGTTTGTTTTGAGCAATTTGACGTTTTCAGACTGAGTTACATGCAGATCATGGACGGGTCAACAGAAAGAGTTTGATCAGAAATGTGCGTCTGGAAGCCTCGGTGACCACAGTGCCATTGTCTCTGTGTGAAAATAGATGTCGACTTGTCTTTGCAACACGTTAATAACCACTGCATGTTGTGGTGAAACAACATGAATCGTATCGTGAATATAGGCCTATTTAGTTTTTGAATGCTTGTGCGTAAATATGTTCAGTAGCATTAATGAAATGGGCTCTGAATGCGTGTCGCAGTGTGTGTTTGGGTTTGCAAGAAAAAGGACATGTTTTTCTTCTTCTGGTTGGATCTCTTCATCTATTGTCCAGCTCCAGTGACGTGTTCTCTGTGTAGGTTTTCTTAATTAACTGATTGGGGCTCCATTAATTTGCCTCACGAGAATTAGAATCAATTGGCTGGCGGCTTTGGGGGCCACTGATCCGTTCAAAGCCATGTGAGAAAAAAAAAAAAAGAGAGAGAGAGAGCATCTCAAATACTAGTGCCCCTCTGTTTTACACCAGTCCATCATAACTGTCATTACAGTTATTAGAGTAATTCATTTATGCATCTGAGAAAAGGCTACTTTAAAAAAAATGAAAATTTAATCGCAAAATAAATAAATAAGGTATAAGGAGAGGTTTATGTCGATTTTAAATTTACGCTCTCTCTTTGTGTCATTATCTTAGTCTTGTGCGTATACACCATCAGGCTACTCTTTATTTTACATTATTAGTCGCGCTCGATTTCTTTTCTCTATATCGAAGTTTTGCTTTCATTATAAATATCAATGTCAAACTGAGGTTGGGCTGATGTTTGTTTGGTTTTGTTTGATTCAGATTCGGCCTTGCTCTATAATGGATTTTTGCCCCACATTTGTAGTAAATGTAGCAACACATGAATTTACATCATACAATTTTATTTATACACGTTTCTATAAAGAACAGGATTATAGAGAATGTGTTTACATTCACGTAATGATTTTCATAGGCTGTGTATTTTGGTTTTCCTTTGGTCGATATAAGCTTAAAATCCATAAATTGTTTGGATCTGATTTTGCATGATGATTATTATTAAATAATAATAATAATAAACTACTGAACGTTCTAATTACATGTCAGTTAGATTTCGTTTCTTTTGGTTTAGCGAGATTATTTTGATATTCCGTTAAATGATATTGAAATTAGTAAAGGTTTCAGACACAGTGATGTATATTATTGATCGAGTACACATGGTTGAGGGTATGTGATCGGCCTACTGAGAGGTAAATATAGAATTGGTATATTGATTATTCAAATTCAGTTCCCTTCTCCTTTTCCTTAGTAATTTAAGACAGTAGACCACTCAGCAGTCTTTCACATCACTGCTTTTATTCACACGCGAGATTTTTGAATTTGTCGTTCACGCTTCTGTTCAACTGAATTTTACCTCAGCTCTTTATATTTATTTTAGCATATGGTTGTTTATTATGAGGAATTACTATTGTATTATTTTTAAAAGGTTATCCTGGTCTAATTTTATTAGAAAAAATAATTCTGTATTTTCATTATAGCCTACCTTGAATAGTTTGTATTTGCGTAATTTTGTTTAAACGGTATAATTATATTTTTACTTATAAAACGGTATAATTATTATATATTTTTTTTTTTTTACTGATAATCGTTAATCATTTTTCTGTTTGATATTAATTGGGAATAAATATGAAGAAAATGAAAAACTGAAGAAAACCTAGGCACCAATTGCAAACTACTCCATGAAAGAAATTATTTTAATATTATAAAAAGTTGGCCACATAGTGCATATTAAAATATATCAAATAATGTATTACAGATCATGCATATATACATCTAAACATTTCACAAAAACAACTGCTATCTAAAAACGCGTGAGCAATCTTATTCAGGTATATTTACACTATGAATGTCTAAATGTACATATGCGGCTTCGCTAAAACTTCATAACTAACTTTAAATCAACATCTATAATAATAATAATTCATAAGTATTATTAAATCATAAAATGCGTAAAAGACCAGTAGTTGATATATAGCGCATATCTGATTTTCTGCTCTGTTATTTTAGGCTACATTGCAATATTACACAGGCTATATATAACGATGTGATATAATTATATGATATATCGACTTATTAGGCCAGAGCGTAAGATTAGACTGGAGTTTTGTTTTGTTGCATGGGGCCACTGTGAGTGACCGTGGGCGCGCCCTCGCCCTCGTGTGCGCGCTTATCTGGCGCCTGTCTAATGATTTGCAGACAAACAGTACCTATATGTGATGATCAAATGTGCTGAAGGATAAAAAGGATCGCAGTTATTTCCCTGGGAATCTGCTTGGGTCTCGTCACAGTGGCCTTGTGCATGGACACAGTTTTGATTTATGACACATGATAGCGAGCTCATTTGCTTTTTGTTAATATTTACCCAGTTTCAAACTGCTTTCCTTGTGCATAGTTTCGTTCTTCTTTTTTTTACACGACTAGAATTTTTTACACGACTATCAATTTTTACCTCTTTGTATAGCAATACAACAAAATAGACTTATATAAACTCTTAGGATACTTAGTTTTATTAAATATTTAATAAATGTTTTAAATACTATGAATATATAAATAATATTCAAAATATTTACTGTTAATAGGCGATATTTGAATATTAAATATTCAAATGAGTACGCTTGTCTAAACTTTTGCATGTAAATAGGAAATGCGCTTTAGAATGAATATAGAACTAAGATGCAAATTTATGTTTTACATATTATTGAGTTCAGACGGTTTATTTGTTTAAGAAAATAGACTACCGTTGACGAATCAAGTGTAGCCTATGTGTGTGACGTTCAAGTAAATACCTGCTTTAAGCGGTTTCGCACCGTCTTTTAGCGCCCCCTTGTGGTTTTTTGAAGCTAAACCGTTATGCCGCCACTATGAATGTACACGCACAAAGACAGAAAACATCAGTAGTCTTCTTTATTCAAAAAGACTGCTTATTGTGGTTTAATAAGCGTTTTTTTTTTTTTTTATTATTATTGGAAGTGATCATATTGGTTGTAATAGTGTATCTGCCATGCATGCGGCTAGATTTAAGCACCACGGACAGTTCCAGCGACTTTATTCATAGTGTAAATGAAATGACGATACAAAACCCTCCAAAAAGCAGCATGTCATTCCATGTTTTTGACTGATTTGCGTTAAGAACCATTTTAGAAAAACTCATACTGTCATGACAAATCACCCGCTACTTCAGAATGTCCATTTTCTTTTACACCTTAGGCAATTATGTCTGACTTTTGCATGTCAACCTTTTGTTCTTTCAGCGTGCAAGAGAAAGGAGCAGGAGCACGGTAAAGGCGAGCGGGGGAGCATCTCCAAGAAGCCCCGGCTGGTCTTCACTGATGTCCAGCGTCGGACTTTACATGCAATATTCAAAGAGAACAAGCGCCCGTCCAAAGAGTTACAAATCACCATCTCTCAGCAGCTGGGCCTGGAGCTCGCCACCGTCAGCAACTTCTTCATGAACGCGCGTCGACGGAGCCTTGATAAGTGGCTGGACGACGGCAGCTCCAACTCGGCCAACTCCTCCTCCTCCAGCACTTGTACCAAAGCATGATGGAGTAATGGCTGCATTATGGGAAAAACAAAAAACTTCGGTGGAAAAGCTTTAAACAAAGAAAACTTAACAAGAGACAATTTTAGACAGCGTTTGCCCTTAAAACTTGTACAGTACCGATATTTATAATATCCAAAGAAAAACACCAAAGACTGCTTTGACCCCCATTTAGGACTTTGTTCGTTTATGTCTGACATTCTGCAAAAAAAGAAAAGAAAAAAGTTACACTCCAATCACTGGTCGTTCCCCATCTCAACACACTCCCCCTAGTCTTTCTTTTTTCACGTGATCGGTTGCATTCAAGGACTTTTTCTCATCAATGATTGGTCATTATCTCAAACATGGAGTGATTGTTATTCACTCTGATGTCAGATTCCATCATTGAGGGGCTTGACCTGCAGGTGTAATGCCTCACCTCTGTGTTTTTAGGCACCCCAGATCTAGCCGGGGATGCCAAATATAATCAGGTGGTGTAGAATCTTGACAAAGGTTGCCTGAATGTCACCCTCAGGATAGTGCTTTCTTCCTAATTGTTGGAAAAGTTACATAGGAACCTAAAAAAATACATGTGAACTTGCCATCTTCACTTCTTATCAATCACAGATGGTAGAACCAAAGAAACATGTGTATTTTATTACTATTATTATTTTAAAATCAGGCAAAACTATATTGATTCCTCTTATCAAGACACCCTGTGACAGGTCCATTCAGGTGACTCCGTAAATGTAATATGGACTGCGGGTCCTGTAGCCATTTAACATATAATTAAGTTTCGTATTTGTCCAAACGAACAAACTAGTAGTAGTCAAGCATGTCTCTGTGAGGACACATCTGTGCCCGCACCCCATTCCTGCCTCGGTCCTTTCTTGTGATTATTTCAGGGAGATTTTTGCTAGCTTTAACCTGCCTTTTTTACCTGTATTATAAATGTTTCAATGCCAGTTGCTGAAAACCAAAGATAAAGTTACATTAACTAGCATCTGTCACCGTTTCATACCCACATCCATCAGTCAAACATAGCTTATAAGGAGATATTGAGTTTCGCAGACTCTCGTTTAATGATGTCTGAGTGAAATAACACAGGGTTTTTGTCATTTATCATAATTAGCTTTGTCTGCATGCACATGTTAATTATCATTAGAGGAAGCAGGAGGATATTCAGGTTGTTTTGTGTTACATATTATTTCACAGACTTATTTCATTGCATACCACAAACTTTCTCATCCTTAGAATTTTAATGTAACGTTTGAATGGCTGTCAGCATGCTTTCACAAACCCATAAGCCATGTGCCGTCATATGGTTTCAATTCCCCTTTCAGCTCACTTAGATGCTGTTTTTATTTCTTGATAGAAGGCTATTTCATTGTCTAATGCATCATTTTCATGCCATCGACCATCAACGCCACCGCAGTGTCCCCATCCGGGCCCAGAACCAAACATCCCGCCCGGAAAGAGAGAGAGGGAGCATTCTATGCATTTCACAACTAGGAAGAAAGCATTATTGAGACTGAAGCAGGGTGATGCGTTCGCTTCATATAATAGACTCACTCAAACTCACAAGATATCTGGCCTTGTTGTCTCTTGTGGTGTGTTTTAGCTTTAAAATATATTTGGTATTTACGACTATTACAACATCGAAGCATATATAAAAGAGCGCTGCTTCCTCATGTAGAAAAGCAGAAAAATGACAAAAAAAACGACAAAAAAACATGTTAAGACCTGCTGATATTTATAGTGTGAACCAAAGATGCTACCTCAGTCCGTTTCCATTTGTGATTTCTATCAAAGTAATGATACCAAAGAATACCAAAGATTTGTTCTCTTTGCACGGCCTAAATGAATGATAAGGTGGATGAATAGATGGTGTGTTTCCACTCCTTTTCCCCCTGTCTCCTCCTCTCCTTCGCTCTAATGCTCTCTATCACTCATCCGTGCTCATAACAGCGCCCTCGGCAGACATCTTTTAAACTCACAGGACGAGTGCCTTGCTTGAACCAAAGTGTTAAACCGCCGTTGACCTCTCGACACCCACCTTTTAACTCTCGGAATACCTCAGCCTGTGGAAGGGCCACTGATGAAGAAAAAATGGAATATTTCTTCTCTCTCACCGTGGTGCTTTTGCCAGTGCAACCATGCAATGAAAACATACCAAAGGAATTTCTCTTGCTTTCTCCAACTCTCGCTGACAAACCAAAGCTCCTGCCACCTCCCTTTTAAACGCCCAGCCAAATCTGCCGCTTGCCCCGCCCCTCCCCCCTCGCCGCGTCACCAGTGGGTGTGTCCACCGATTAGGCCGTGCACGTCTTTACCAATATCTGAATACCTCATAGTAATAAATTTTCACAGTTCTGTTGTATAGAGAGTTTATGTGATTAAGGCAGAACTAACTAGTTTGGTAATCATTGATGTTACTTCGGGAAAAAAGCTTTATGAGTATTTATTTTGACGGTTTTGGCTAAAGTGCTCAGTTTGGGTCACCAAAGGCGAGTTTCCGTGATAGAAGCCTGAAACTTGCAGAAAGAAAAAGAAGCTTATTTTTTTTAAAGCCTTGTGTTATTCCGATACTCTTAAGGATGTTTGACTATTCTTTTTTACAGGGTAAAACCAACTGCTGTGATTCTGTGTCTATATTCGTTCACTTTCTTCTACTACGGTGTTGTGATTTCCGTTAATTTAATTGCATTTTTGTATCGCTTAACCTCTGTTTAATTTATGTATTTGTAGAAAATATAGATTTGTACATAGTAGGTTTTTTGAAAAAAACAAAACAAACAAAAAACAAACAAAAAAATGGACATTTATTTTATTTTACAGCCTTATGTCTGAAGTGTAGATATATTGATGAATTTCCATTCCTCTGTGTTTGTATGTTAGATGGCACTTTGGCCCTTGTACTAATACACTGCCAGAGATCCGAACGGTCCGCCCACAGAGACCCGACCTCATTGCGGCGAAAAAAGCAGTGTATGATGTTTTTTAGTTGATTTTTTTTTTTTATGTTATTTAAATGTCCAGAATGATTTTGTCCTTTGTACTTCAAATCATTGTTTTATGGGTATTGCTGCACATCCAAAGATTTTCTAACCAAACCAAAAAGTGGGAGGGGGGAGGGGGGGACGAAAGAAAGAAAGTAGTGTAATTTTTGCATAAGCACTGGCGTTTGTGAGGTTATTTGCTGTCTGCACGGGTAAGAACCAGTAGAGGGCATAATGTAGACAAGCTTAGTGGGGGGCATATACTGCTAAACAGTACAATCTGTGGCTTTTGGGAAGGAGGGCTACAAGTCCTGCTCACTTTGCTGTGTCGGACACTGAGAGGGTGGAGCGTGGGCGGGGCAGCAGGTCTGCCGGGGGCGGGGTCACGTCGCTGGGTTGATTTTTAATTGACGTGGCACTGCTGCCTAGATTCATGTCAATTTTGGTTCGAACGTGTGTACTGACAATGAGCAAAGTCTAATAAATCTGCAAAGCAAACAGGAATTGGTGTGTGCATGTATGGGGAGGGCGAAAGTGTGTGCCTAATGTTGTATGTTGAAGGTGACGAAATTTCTGCTCCACTAGTGGCACCAAACAGATCTGCAGAAAACAAGTTTCAAACACTCTTCCCGTCTCCTATAGTTTGGATTATTTAAGGAATTCTAAATTACCTGGAGAGAAAGGTCCGCATTACTGTTCAACTTAGCGGCAGTTGGGTGATTGTTATGATACCCCCAAAAATTGCTTAAAAAAAACTTAGAATACATGGCTACCTTTAAATAGACAAATGCTTTGCGCCTGCATAATGGCAAACTGCAAAAGCTAACATGCTGAAATGGGACCCCCCCAGAATCAGATTCTCCCCCCTCAAAATCACAGCATTGGTTGAGCCTGTATTGTTATTTCAGCAGTTTCCATTTCTGTTTGATTCTGCTAGTGGTTCAGACATGGTTTTGTACAGTTCACCTTAACAATTGGGTGCATTGTGTGTGTCTGCTTAGGATGGAGGACACCACTTGAAAACATCATGAAAAGAATGAGGCATAACAATGTCCCTTATATTAGCAGGACTGAAGAGAAAGCCCATGATAGCAGCACTTTTCATCTCACAATGCTGTACAATCAGAATTGTTTCATTAGGTTTGCTGGCCATGGGTTTCCTGTGTCGCATAAGGGATATCGGATAGATGATCCCGGTGCAGCGTTTAAGATTTGTTTTTGTACAATAGCAAAGAGTGGCATAAATCAAGCCCTACTGTGAGTCAAGATCCTCTCTGCCCACAACACAGTCAAAGACCCAGAATTGTTCGCCAACAGCGTCACAGCAGCTGTCTGCATCAGAATACTCACCCCTTCTCTTCCCAAACCTTACGCTCCGTCCCGACCCACTCCTCTAATGTAGTGTCTAGCTTAGATAGCTCGATGTATGTGAATGTTGGGATTGCTCTAATCATTAATTCCTATCCCAGTTGGTTGTCGTGGAAAAGGAGTTCCTATTTGATAGAAGGCTTGGCTCTGTGTGCCGTATAATACTGAGAGCGCCTAAGACAATCAGCTGGAAAACAAAATCATGTTTTTCATTTTTTAATATTTATTTTTTGTAGGTCCAAGAGGGACTACTTCCAGCGATGATTATTATAAAGAAAGAGGAAGGTTTTGATAAACTGAAAAATAAACTTGCTGACATTTTCTCGCAAAAGTAGTGCTTGTTTCCATTTCGAACAGTGCATCTTGTATCAAGCTGGTTCTGTTTTTTACACTTTTCTTTTTCTTCTCTCTTTCTCTCGGCCTGTTTTCTCTGTATGTTGTGTCTGTTTCAGTGGAGGAATGCAGTAGGTATTACTCTCAGGTTGTAATGCGTCATGCTTTTAATTTTAAATTCTGATCTATATCAAATTGTTTGTTTGTTTTTTTCTTTTCTTCTTTCCTGTTAGCTACTGTTCTCTATATGCCGTGCAATATCATCTTCTGTGTTTGCTAAGCAAGAAAAAAAAAGAAAAAAAAAAAAGATGCAAGTAATGATGTCACCATGCTTTTTTCAGTGTTAAAATGTTTCAGCATTTCTGTAGTCACAAAAATGTAGAAAATAAAAAGGTTGGGTTTTCCAGCGCATCACAACCAGACTTCTTGACTTTCTTGTCTTTCATTTAACATATCTATGATATTAAACACTAAGTGGTTACAAATGTGGCTTATGTTATATTCTTAAAGTCAACAGAAAATCAAAATTGAATCTTTTTACCTTATAAATTCATGTTCTAAGTAATGATTCATTAGTGCACATTGTTAAAAATAATAATTTGCCTTCATTTTGGCTCCAATCTGGTGTACATAACAGCCTACACAACTTTTCACTATGCAACCTGAAAGATAAATTCAAGTTCTGCCCTACATTTTTTTTTTTTCTAGTTCAATATTTTTATTTTGTTACATGCCTTCAAAATAACCTCAGACAGAATATTGACTAGATTTTCTTTGCTGAATGGCCCATATTAAGTTGCTGTTTGCTAGTTTAAAACAGGATGTTCAACGGTATCAAGCAGCACAAAGCTCAGATTGCTTGCAAACTTTTGGTCATTACTGTATTTACAATAACCCCAAAATGTTCTGTTGCAACAAAGGATATGTGTTGCATACATTTTTTTTGCACAGACCTACTATTTTTATATAGTATGTAAAAAATATATAGTATGTGAAACTATGCATTATGCAATACTGTGCTACAGTGTATGCTACATTGTTTGATTTAACATTCCATTTCTTCAGTTTAAATATTCCTGAATGAGTGACCATGAGGAAAGCTGGATTCTAGTGGATCCTGCACCAGCCGAAAAGCTGCCCTTCAGATGCAAAGGAATTCTAATGGATAGTTTTTCCCAGGTATCTGCTTGTAAAATCTGACATCACAAGTGTCACAGTTTTCCAGGTCCAAATGCTCTATCAGATGCAGAGAGCAAACACTCACATTGTACTGTAAAACTACTGAAATATCATGAGCCCAACCTTTATCTTGTGGAGGTGGGTGTGTTTACATAAAATGTAAGACTGTCTTAACCGTGATAATTGAAGCTGAGTGTTATGTTTGCTGTGTTGGGGTATGTGATTCTTGATGGGTTTTCTAAAATAAATTTGCAAATGAATTGATTTTTCCCTGAGTTTAATTTGATTTTGCCCCTTTCAAGTCCTTCATATGTACTAGTGGTTTTTAATGAGCTATCCGGAGTTAACTTATTGACAGGATTTAAGGCCTGTCTGGCGCCCGAACAAACAAATTAAAAATATATAAAATAAATTGAGATTAAGTTAAGGGGCTACCACCGTTACTGACATACTGACATCTCAGATGGTCGGACAGTGATTCATCTTTTCTGAATCTTTAAAATATTGGTGTCAAGGACGCCCTGAGTCCTGAGACTGTAGTGTATACTGTGTGTTTTTAAAGATCCCCTGTGGTGAAAATCAAGTTTTTAATTTTGTTTATATGTCTATGTGGTATTTTTAATATGCTTCAAGACAAACCATGTGCAAATTTATCAGCCTTTATCAGTATTTTCTCCTTAAAGAGATAGTTCACCCAAAAATGAAAATTATCCCATGATTTACTCACCCTCAAGCCATCCTAGGTGTATATGACTATCTTCTTCTATCTATTATGTGTTGTACGTCATGGCATAGTGTAGAACGTCATGGCATTGTGTACTATGTTGCAGAAATTAACGCTTTTTGGATGCGGTACCGTGGTATAGGTGAAAAATCGTCCGACATCATTATGTGTATTTTACCTCTTTTTGTAAAGGCCGTTTGACTTAGTCTTTGCACGCTCTTTTTGTAAACAATTGCTCGGTACTTCAGCCTTCATCACGCGTGACCTTTCCAACATGATTACGTAATGTGTGGCGCATCGCAGAGCTAGCGCAGGATGAGCATTTGTGGTTTAAAAGCATATCATTTATTTTTTTTTAGAAAATGACAGATTGTTTCTCTAGGTAATACCCTGATTCCTCGTCTGGGATCATGTAGATCCCTTTGAAGCTGCATTGAAACTGCAGTTGGGACCTTCAACCCGTTGGTAGCCGTTGAAGTCTGCTATATGGAGAAAAATCCTGGAATGTTTCCCTTAAAAACCTTAATTTCTTTTCGACTGAAGAAAGACAGACATAAACATCTTGGATGACATGGGGGTGAGTAAAGTATTTGAAATTTGAAGTGAATTTATCCTTTAAAACTGCAGTGTATCAAAGACAGTCTCAAAAACACATTTGAAACTGCCCGTTTCTCATACCGTCACAAGCATTTAACCAATCCTGTCGACTTGCGAGGTGGGGCTTTTCATTACTTCTAAGGATGCTGATTTTCAGAAGGCAGCTGTCTGAGATGGTGAACAGGAAAAAGGTTTGTGTAATATTAGCAACACATTATTAGCTGTTCAATAACATAGTCAAGCTAGGCTATTAAATATTGAAATATATGTAAAAATATATGTGTCTGACATTGTAAGGAGCGATACATAAAATGCATATATAAAATGTGATATATCGACTTGTAGACGACCCTGTGTAATTTGCTCTTCCTCTTCTTCTTCTAAATCAGTTTCCAGTTCAAACATACAGTATATGGCTGAATTAAAATAATTTTCCACTTGCTATTGTGAGGCGTTTACTACAGTCGACAGAGTGGATCAGAAAGTCTTGTGGAGTAAATGGACAGAACTAAATAAAAATAACATGCAATTTTTATGATCCCTCTTATTTTGTTAAAATTATTAAAATGTTGCATATTCTGCAAGGGGTATGAAACTTATGAGCAGAACTGTAGTTTAGGATGCTTTTGAAGACTGTCAGAGTCGGAGAATCACCAATTGCTGTGAATTGGCCATCACAGTTTACATTAATGTTTAAATGAAATAAATGAAAAAGTAATCACTTTGGTAATCTAAAATACTTTTCAGATGTAACTGTAATTTGATTACCACCCATTTAAAATGTAACTGTAATGAAATACAGTTACTAAAATTTTGTATTTTAAATCTGTAACTCAGCTACATGTATTTCGTTACTCCCCAACCCTGGTAATGTTGCCGTTTGAGCATGAAAATGGTCTGCAAATTTACAAACACAAAGTTCACTCCAAAGAGAGTTATATCAGTGCACACTGTTTCTGAAACGCCTCTCTCTGAAACGCCTTGATTGTAGTTTTAAGTTTTCTTTTGGGAACGTACACGTCAAAATATCCCTGATTTAAATAATTCCCACTCAAGGCATACGAAAAAAAAAAAAAAAAAAAAAAAGGGAGCAAGGCCTGGTTGAGTTGCGTTAGTACGGTGTTGAAACTTGCGGTTATGGTAAGGGGCATGACATTTCGAAACTTCGCTTTTCGGAAGGTGGGGCTTCTTAGAGACAGGAACTAAACAGGAGTTTCCCAAAAGCATTGCCACCAATGGTCTCTATGATTAACTTTTGAGAAACACAGACCAGAGAGTTACTGACAGACTGGGAAGAGAGGTGCTACAACAATGTGAAATATGTGAAAAATATTGTTTTTTTGAACATTCAAGTATGAAAACCTATTCTAGTACTCCCCAAAAACAAAATCAAGACTTTGTAAAAAAGAGCATAATATGACCTCTTTAAATGTGTTATATGAATAAACTTGCTGCTCATTAAGAGTTGTTGAAATGCGCAAAATGACTTTTTACATTTTACATAATATTCAGTATATGTATACACTGTGCACAATAAAACTGTTCACCACAATGCAGTGCACCTGACTTGACACTATGCATCTTACTATACTGCACAGTATGTAATTTATAAACTGTGGAGTAATATTTAATACAGTAATACAATATTTCAAACATGTTTTAAACAGTAAAATGATACTGTTATCACACAACCTTGTCATGTTGTGTCATTTGACCTTAAAAAGTAATATACATTTATTTTGCATTTTTATTCCAATTTTGAAATGTCCACATTTTTGGCCAACAATTTGTAAAGAAAATTATTTTTATTGCTCTGATAATAGTTCTGGTTTAATTGGTTTATTTGGCCTAGAAACCTAATTGTTGTTTTTGCTTCTCATGTAAATTCATCTTTTTAAGATGATTAAATATTGTACTGGAAAACAACACAAAATTTCTTTGTGGTGTGTTTTATATGCGATAACTTTATTGAGGATTCATGATAATGATGTAGCCAAATGGAGGGGGAATGTTTTTATGGCTTTTGGGTAACAAAAATATATTCATATAACAGCAAAAATGTAAAAAGTGACATTAAAAAAAAATGCTTTGTTTTGGTCCCATTGGGTTTATTTGTTGCAACATTCAAAATAAATTATATTTGCAACTAACTTATGTTATTTGATCCATTAAGAAGAACCTAACACTGAACATTTTATTAGGTTTTATGCAATTATATGGATTTTCTGAATTATATAGAAAACTGTAAACTGTCAAGTGGCATGTGATATATTTATTCAACCTCTAAAAGCTGTAATTCTACATAAAGACCACTAGATGTCATAACACAACTGTTATTATTGAACCTGTGTCCATTGTGTCAAACAAAGAGACTTCAATCACAAGAGGTTATGCAATTCTGACCTTATTTGGCTAAGCAGGTTGGATCTCAACTACTTGGTCTTCTTCCTGTTTGTAGTCCTACACCATTATTTGTCAACAGAAATCCAAAGACACATTAGCCTATTTTACATACCATCATTTGATTGGTGGGCTCTTACTAAGGTAATATTTTTATCACGAGAGTGTGTGTTAAAACTAGTGTGTAAATCAAAAGCCTTATATATCATTATGTGATTTGTGCTTGATATCTGTGAGTGAAAAAAAATGAAAAATGAAGGTCAGTTTGATCCTCTGAGTATTCTTTTGTTCTTTTATGCATGGAATCTCTATTTCATCAATCACCCATGACCTGTGTGCTATTATCTAATAACAGGAAAAGACAGTCGAGAGATTTTAATGAGGCCTGAACCCCTGGGACAGATTAAATTTAATAGATTACACATGATAACATTCAGCTGACATTCACTTGTATCAAAAAATGCACTTGTACTATATTCCTTACTAAATAGTAGTGTGGAAAGAATTAGGTGACCAAATTGTTGATGAGCATCCAAGAATTTGGTGTGTTTATTATCAAAATCTGATAATCATGTTGTTCACCATGATATGATTCCAAAGAGCGTCTTGTGTTTAAATGGAAGCAAGAAAATCTGAAGAGTTCACATAGCCAATTTCACACATTTGCTTGTGTGATTAGAAATAGTGCAGAATCTTAAATATTTCATAATTTGACATCTTTTTGTATAAAGTAGATTTTGAATCCCAGATTCTCAAAGTGGTCTCTGACATTTGGACCCCACTTATATGCTGTATATTAATATCTAATACTTTTAGTAACACTTTACAATATGGTACATTAGTCAACATAAAGTAATAATGAACTGTACTTCTACAGCATTTATTAATCTTTGTTAATGTTAATTTCAACATTTACTAATACATGATTAAAATCAAGAGTTGTATTTGTTAACATTAGTTAATGCACTGTGAATTAACATGAACAGTGAACTGCTGTATTTTTATTAATTAACGTTAAAGATACAGTAACAATGTATTGCTCATGATTAGCTATGTTAGTTAATACATTAACCAATGTTAACAACTGAACCTTGTAAAATGTGTTACCATATTTTTTATTAAAGCTTAAAACGTAAGAATGTTAATTGTTGGTAATATTACATATTCGTATTTTTAAGTATTAAATATGAATATAATATTAATATTTAAGATGAGTATATAGCCTACTGGACTGAAGAAACGTAGTTTTTTTTCTAATGTGTAAACAGCTGAAAAACGAGACTTCCCCGATTTCCTAAGTTGTCTATGAAAGCATGTAGACTGATTTTTATGTGAACTCGGGCCATTTTTGCAGGGAAAATAAAAATTATGTGACGTTTACGCGCGCTCCCGAGAGCCTCTTCCGTTCTATGACACATGATGAAGCTAATGTTTATACAATGTTCAAGATAATGCCGAAAGAGCTATTCTGTAATGTCAATGTGTAATGCAAATTAAAAAGTCTCACATAGCCAGATTTACATAGTCTATACACTTTATAATCAAACTATCATAACAGTTTATAATTAATTAATTACCTCATCTGCCGACATGATGGCGGTGAATTTTAGAGCTTGTGCAAACATAATATCCACTTCGCTGCTTTCTAACTGCTGCTCTTACCGCTGTCATTTTTGTTGTTGAGGAAAGCTCGCGGCACATTTAAACATCGCTCTCAGCAGCGTGGACAGCGTCTGGATGTTGCTGAACAGCAGATCGCTGCAAAGGTATTTATAACTAATTTTTACTTGGCAAAAACTAAAAATAACATCCATGAGTTTATTGGGGCATTGAATCACAAACAGTCTCTACACGAGCAAAGTCGCTGACTGCAGTTCACTTAACGGCCACCGGTGTCGCTAATAACTTTTTGAATTCTACATTTTGCTCCTTTAAAAGCAAGTAAAGTTCAAGTATATTTTCAATTCCAAGTATACTTTATGTAGTAAGTATACTAATAGAAATGCACTAGTAGTTTACTACATTGTGTACTATTTCAATAGTGAGTAAATTGGCCCACTTATTAGTTGCAAAAAGTGCACTAGAAGTAGCTACATAACTATTAAGCTAACAGTATACTCAGTGGCAAAACTTTGTTTTCAAAAGTGGGTGGTACAGGAATGTGTGTGTGTGTGTGGGGGGGGGGGGGGGGGGGGGGCGTATTGTAATTGTATCATTACAATAATAAATGCACAAAATTTATTGACATAGACCTCATGTTTATTATGATAGTTTCGTCCTTACATCTAATACATTATATTGTTAGTCTCGAAAATATTTACATTAGTCAATAAATATTTTGATCCGGAATTCAATACTAGATTGTCCGAGGGGTAGACTTTTTGTTCAGCGTGCCAGAGGTTCTGGGTTCTAATCCACCCTCGTCTTATTTTTTTTTTATTTTTTTCTCATTAAAACCAAAGATGTTCTGTCAGTGATTGAGACACATATCAAGAGCAGGGACACTTTTATGTGCATTTTGTTTGTGATTTCACCGGAACGAGTAGAGTCTCCGGCCGCAACAGCATTAAGCGATAGATTGAAGCGCTTGTCCATGTGAAGAAAGCGCACTGTGCAAGAGCGCAAAGAGAAAACGGTTGCGCCACTGATAACAGCAGCAACGAGCACTCAACATGATTTCAAAAACAACACATCCCAGCGCCAGATCGCTTATTTAACACAAACGAACGAATTGATAATCAACTAGAGATGTTTCTTTTTTATTAGTATATATTCGTGCCGTGAGATGTTTCAAAAAGTGGTGGGGACAATATCGACCCTGGCAAAAAGTGGTGGGGACATGTCCCACTCGCAAATTACACCTATGAGTACACTAAAGTTTACTTAGTATAGCTGCAATACTAAAGAACTAGCCTAAGTAGTTCTGTACCCTACTAAAAATTACTACAGTTACACTCACCATATAAAATAAAAACTGACAATTTTTAATGGAATATTGCAGTATTTATTATAAAATGATTTATTCTAGCACATTATTATTAATCTTATTATTTCAAATTCATGTACCCTCTAATCTTTAATCAAAATAACTTTCCCTCCCTCTTGTAGCAACATGTCTTCTCTGATGACGTGTTTACTGGTGCGAGGGCGGGACAACCTGTCAATCACATGGGATCCACCAATAGCAAACTGCAACCACCCAACGATTCTATTAATTCCCATGGACAAAATCAAATCTCGTCCTACTTTTTTTCTCATCCAAGAAGCCATTTCACTCAGATTTCAGTCACAACAGGGAAGATAAGACTATATTGCAACTGTTATGCTGACTTTAAAGTACACTTAAAAGTATATTTTCTAAATAAAAAATGGGTCCCACATAAGTATTGAAATGGTAGGCAACAAATAAAAGTAGGCTACATTAGTATACTTAGGCTATTACATAAAGTAGCTATATATTGGGAAAATAGCCTATACTTGAAGTCTTGAGTATACTTCTTTTTTTTTGTAAGGTATTCTCACTAACTTTATTACAGGCCTACTATATGGGCCATATAACCTGATGTATCATACAAAACATAAAATACATAAACTTTTTTTAGTTTTTCTTTTGTGTTTACTAAAGGTTCATTAAAAAATCTGACTATTATTTTATAGGCAATGTCAGGTTTTACCGTGTTAATGTCAGGTTTTACATTTTGCTGTCAAACGTTCACACATTTCAGACGTGAACAAAAGTGGGCCTCCTTAAAGCTAAAAGTGTTAAGTTAAGTGGGTTATGTTCAATCGTTGCCGTAGCAACGAGTTCAAGCCAGTGCCGGGCGGAAGTGACGTACAGCCTAGGGGCGGGACGAGCTGTTGTTGGGACACATGACTTAGAGGCTGTCCTCCTGCATTTGTTTTGACAAGCAGAGAGAGAGAGGGGGAGAGAGAGAACATGAGCTTTGTCCCTGCTGATCATTTAATCTCCGAGATATCGTTTAGACAGCTCGTAAACTTCTGTTTAGGGTTCGTCGTCGCTGGGTTTTTGCAGTCGCTTTATATAGACAGTTTGTTTAACTAGTTGTCTCACTTAATCAAGTCCTTCCGTCACCAGTATTGTTCTGTTTTTATAGCGAGGGTTTATGATTAAGTGGTCGAGAAGGGGGTTTAGAGCTATGAGCCACTTTTTGTTGGCTTTAGTCAGAGTCATCACCGCCACGTAACGTTTCTCCAGTCTGGAGGAGATGATGTTGGTGGTTCCTTTTTAGTATCTCATCTACCTGTCCTGGGTCTGATCTAGCTGTCTGTAGGCTTGGGGATGATGATCCAGGCGATCCCGATGCGTCTCATATGGCTTTAATTTGAGCAGATCAGTGGCACAGGAGACTGTTGGTACTGGAGCTCGTTTGGCATCGGCAATGAGGCGACTGGCAGCGGAGGTCTGGGATATTTAGCTAGATAGAGACGAGAGATGATAATTGCATGCTTATTTAAGTAGAACGCTGGTGTTTTGGTGGACTAGTTCATCAGACCACTGGACTCTAACATACAGTGGCGTATAGATCTACGTTTGATCGTACAGCTCAAATCATTGATATCCGAATGGCTGTGTGCCAGATCGATAGCTAACCGATGTCTAAAGGACGAGTTTTAAAGTCTAAACAAAGATCTGAAGACGGAAGACGGACTGAAGGCATCCTGGAGGGGATCACGGTGTCTGTGACCAACATGAAACCTGACAGAGGTAAAAAAAAAAAAAAAATGCTTGCGTGATTACAGTGTTTGAATGTCATCAGTCTGTGGGTCGTGACGTCACGGCGCTGCAGTGTGTTTGTTTCATTGTTTCATGCATGTGCTTTGATAATGTTCAAATGTAACATTCTGTATTTTTTGTCGCTGTAAATGCTATAGACGTCGCTTTCTGAAGGGAACAAAGCGTCCTAGATCAGCTGTGTGCTCACTGTGCTGTATGTTTGTGTTTTTTTCCGCTGACATACACTCTACCCTTCACACTCTTCAGAAATGTCCACTCTGTTATATAAGAGCGTGATCTATATTCACTACAGTCACTGTAATGCAACTGACCATGTCGTTAATTTGTACATACACGTTAATATATCTATGTTATGTGTACATGTTTTATTTTTGGGAGGGCAAAGATGTGTTTTTGTTGGATATGGGTTTGTTTTGGTTGGGTACAGGTTGGTTTTATTGAGTATGGGTATGATTCTTTGTTGGGTATGGGTTTGTTTTCTTCAGGTAGCTTTTTTTTTTAGATTTATATTTTGCTGGGTAGGCTTACATATGTTTTGTTTGGCTATATAAGATTTGTTTTTGTTGGGTACAGGTTGGTTTTGTTGAGTATGGGTATATCTCTGTGTTGGGTATGGGTTTGTTTTGGTCAGGTAGCTTTTTGCTGGGTAGGCCTACATATGTTTTGTTTGGCTATATAAGATGGGGGGGGGGGGTTCTGTTGGGTATGGGTTTAAAACATAAACATTAGGTGAGTTATTTCTTTCTGAAGAATTAGATAAATAACAGCTGAAAAAGTGACTAGCATTACACTAGTGACCTGCCTAGATTTGCATGACATTACCTGTCCTCACTCCCTCCCCCATGTATTTGTCAATGCTTTGTCCCTCTTCTTTCAGAGAAAAATGTAAGAAATGTATACGGCACTCAAAGGGTTCACTAAGCAATTAATTGTTTGAAATGTAACAGCACATTGTTTGATAGCTACTATATCTAGATGATGGTCTATTTAACTGCTGTACTCTTGCTTCAAAGCTTCCATGTTTGGACAGACTGGAGTCATGTTTGGATGTAATTTGGCCCCCGTGACTGTGGTTTGCCCCTACTGCCGCTGCCAAAGCTGCCAATTTAC
Organism: Hypophthalmichthys molitrix; assembly: GCA_037950675.1. Classification (NCBI taxonomy): domain Eukaryota; kingdom Metazoa; phylum Chordata; class Actinopteri; order Cypriniformes; family Xenocyprididae; genus Hypophthalmichthys; species Hypophthalmichthys molitrix. The sequence goes on from CM075509.1 coordinate 24,649,886, forward strand.
AAAAGCCAACAAACAGGCTTGACTATCCAGATATATTTTTGTTGGATCACAATTTTGTTACAAAAATATATTTAAAAATGGAATGAGCTGGCTGCATTCCTTTGGTGTCTTCAGAGTCATTTCCCTTTATTGGATTTCTCTCAGTGGATTAGAGACCTCTTGGGTCTGTTTGGCTCTTTGAATGAGAGTTGATTACCGTCAAAAGACTGTTTTGGAGTAGATATGACATCCCTTCTGTGCTATTGTTATTTGGAACATACTGTTCCAGTGATGAAAATAGCAGATTGTTCACTTTAACCAGCACTCTCTCTTGCTTACTTGCTGTCTTTCCTTTTTACACTAGAACTTAAAACAATGCACCAAACTCTTTGCACATTTTTCGGAATATCTCATTAAGGAGCTTCCTGCTGTTTTTGAGCAGGGATTCTGTGGTTCTTTCTTTCTGGCACTAGGGTGACACTCGCAATAAACTCAGACATGTAACAGGATCATGTGGCTTCCTTTGGACTCTATCGCACTTAAAATCAATTCGTCTGGAGCTGACACCAATAAACATCTCTTGTTTGACATGTAAACAAACACGTTTTCTGTTTTTATCTTTGCTCAGCATTATTGATCCAGCGCTGGTTACCGGTTGATCAGAATAGATTGTTAAAGGGATAGCTGACCCCAAAAAATTCTGTTATCACTCACTCACAACCATGTCATTACTTTTCTTTTGTGGAAAAACAGAGGTTTTGAACATTGTTCATTCTGCTACTATGAAAGTGGATTTTCTCTTAGTAAAAGATGACAGAATTTTCATTCTTAGGTGAGTTATTTTAAAACTGTAAGACATAACACAGGTTCTTGACCATGATTAAAAATCCATTCCATCTCATATGAGAGCTTTATGGCAGCACACAGGACACCCATTAAAAATTATTCCATTGAGCATTTAGATTTCTTTTTGTTTGTGTGTGATATAAAACAGTCTTTGTCCATGATATCATGAGGTGGAAAGCTACTAGTAGATCCAGGAACTTTGAGTTGTGAAGGCCATGTGGAAACATGTACCGTGGAGAAATGATGTCATATTTTGTCAGAGTTCTGGAATAACCAGTTGGAGCAGGCCTACTGCAGTCAGCTGGGAGATTTCGGAGTGTCTTGCCTTGAAGTCGAACAGCTGTTGGTTTTGACACAGTTTCCCTTGAGCTGGGTGGTGCGAGCATGTGTGTATACACCCAATGCAGTGGGAATTTAGGTGTGTTAATAGTTGCTAGTTTGCACATTGTTTGCTTCTTTGTTTTGCTTTACCGGGGATTAAGTTGACACCAAAGAAGAGCCCATCACCAACCATGTTTAAATCCTTCGTAGGAGAATCAGACATTGTTTAAAAAGTTTTTAGGCAGTTTATACAATAAATTTAAATCTAGAAAACATATCCAGGGGCCTCAATTATAAAACACACATACAGGTTTGATCCTAAGTTCCATGAATTTCATCCCATTTTAAAATTGAGGAACAAATTGGAATTTAAAAAGGCAAATATTGACATGAAAATGTTCTCATGTGTAAGCCAACTGAAGAGCATGCATAAACACTTTATGGGCTCATATATACTAGTAATTAAAAAATGTTGTTTATTAATGAAATTTCTGTCATTACGTACTCACCCTCATGTCGTTCTACACCCTTCGTTTGTCTTCGGAACACAAATTAAGATACTTTTGATGAAATCTGAGGTTATCTGATCCACACATAGGCAGTAACGACATTGCATCTTTTTAGGTCCAGGTCGACGTGACTACAGTGGTTAAACCTTAATGTTATGAAGCGACGAGAATACTTTTTGTGTAAAAAAACAAAACAAAAATAATGACTTTATTCAACAAATTCGCCTGTCCCCTGTCATACTGCTAAGCTATTTTCGTTGCAGAGCTTCAGTGTTTATGTCTGAACGCGGGCTGAGCCAGAGCTGGTCAATACTGAGCCGCCGTTCAGATGTAAACACTGAAGCTCTGCAACAAAAATAGCATAGCAATATGACGGGACAGACGAATTTGTTGGATAAAGTTTTTTTTTTTTTTTTTTTTTTTGCACAAAAAGTATTCTCGTCGCTTCATAATATTAAGGTTGAACCACTCTAGTCACGTCGCCGGTTTTAACGATGCCTTATCTTTCTGGACCTCAAAAGGTGCAATGCTGGCTATGTGTGGATCAGATACCCTTGGATTTCATTAAAAATATCTTAATTTGTGTTCCGAAGACAAACAAAGGTCTTGCGGGTTTGGGATGACATGAGAGTGAGTAATTAATGACAGAAATTCCATTTTTGGGTGAACTGACCCTTTATGGTCGGCTATAAAAGTGCGGCGCCAGGTGATACGGGGGCGACCACATCCACGTTTACTGCCTAGTGGGATCCAGTTCATAGCCTCATGAGAGAGGCGCTGAGATATGTCCTGCCAAACGGACCTGGCGTTCCACAACTATGATGTCCAGCCTGTCGAATCCACTCCGTCGCCTCACCACTTAATTTCGGAATTGGTCAGTGTAGCGTATCTTGAGGATACGACGGAGGCTTTGATAATGAAAGGCGTTTACCTTATTCTGAACACGAGCCGACATGCTGACAGTTGACAGAACGATAGAATCATATAGCCGAAATTTGACGATGATGGAAACGGTCGATGATGACTCCGCCTCTAGAAGAGGAAACTCTGACAGTGCCGGTTCCAAGCCCGGATAAAGGAGGAGGGTTGGGCTTCGGGCAACCCGACCCCATAAAACCTTGCTTGCCAAAGAAACGACAAATACCTCTATGACTAAAACAAAAGTTAACTAAACACAAACACTTTTTTAAGTAGAAACAACATATTATTTGTTCTAATTTTGAATTTTAAGTTGTGATAACTAGTAATTGCAGCAATCAATTTTTATTCCAACCAATAATAATAATAAAAAATGTATATTTTAAATAAACTGTGACATTATTTAAAAAAAAAAAAAAATGCAACTTTTGCACCCCTAGTTCCACCAAATAAAATTGTAATCTTTTTATTTGATCAGCACAACATTGCCTCAACCAATGGTGTGAGTTTTGGGTGGGACAAATACAATAGTAATACTATAGTTAAGAAATCTAAATGATCATAAATTAAAGGCAGTGCAAAAAATGCTTCTGTGTTGTATAAATATTTTACAGTTTAAATGTAACCTTTTTTTTACACTGCAGTAAATGAATTGTATAATAGAAATTGTGTAATCTTTTAGAAAAATATCAATTATTATATATTTTTTTAAATTTTGGGTGAAATGTACCTCGAACATGACCTTAACAGGTTTTATGAGATTCACCCGAGTGAGGTGTATTTCTACTGTTCTCCACAGTCTTTGTCTGTGGAGTGTGGAAATAGTCAGCAGACTTACGTAACCTCTCTTTCTCACATGAACATTTGCTCTTTCAGCTGGGGGGCAGGCAAGCGTGATGACATCAGTTCCTGTGTGGCTGTGATCTTTAGTGACGACCACCGTGGCTTGGTTCAGCATGATGAAGGGCAGGTTCAGGAAAGGCGAAACTGTTTCTAGACCAGCACTCTCACTTAAATAGCTGCACACACAGAAGAGCCAGCGTGAAGCGAGGGGGCCATCTGGACCTGTAGCTCATCTCTCTGTTGGTGTAAACACTCACTGTGGGCGTTTCTATTATTGGAATATGTACAAGCTGTATACGTAAACACAACTCGACCACACCTGAGCACCTCGACTTTGCTAATACCTCAGCTAGTAGGACCTGTATGGACAGAAGAGCAGCTATGAAAACGAAATGAATGGCATCTCATTTGCATTTGCAGTGTCATCTTGTTTGCATTTTTGTGTTCCATCATCAAGTACATTGATTTTGCCCTTTTTGAGAACATGAATGCCTGCCGCACTGTCTAGTATCTGGCTGACATATAGCTAGTGCAGTGCAGATACGATCATGTAACGTGATTCTTTTTCTCACAAGATTGCATCAATCTTTTGACAGATCACTGTAGAGGCGCCTCATTTCAGCGCAGAGCACAAGTGAATGCGATCATCTCTTCCTCTTTAATACTAGTTACAGAATTAACTTAAATGAACATCTGAAGGTATGTTTAAAGATACAGTACAGCTTACTGAAACATATCTCGTGTGATCACTCAATCAGTGGACTTTTAGATCCAAGAATGTATGTTTTTTATTCATGTCTTCTACATTCAATGCAATGTATGTAATGAAGAAGCAGAAACACAAAATCTGATATCTGCATTTCTCACTGTCGCCACATTGTACAGTGAGTGATACAAACAGTGACTGATTCCACAGATTGACTTTCTGTCAGACATGCTGGGTGACTTTTGTGTATTTGCTGCAGTTTCAAGTGCAGTCCTATAATGATATCATGATGCATCACAGTATGAATTATAATGTGTCATGATTATCATACTGTAAGGTAGTTGGCAAAACCCAGTCTAGTCTTTGTCATTCACCTTTTTTTTAAATACGCATGAGACATTATTGGTTATTGGCCAGTGTTGGATATATAATTGAACATGCTCATTTCTTCTATTTTTACATTTAGATTACATTTGCCATCATCTAATGCTCACTTACAGTTAATTTGTAAAAGCACCAATAATTTAAAAACTAGCAATGTGTGAGTCTGGTCAACTAGTCGACTAAATGATACTGCTGATGCTAGTTAACATTGGAAATACTAGTCGTTTACATTTATGTTTTGCTTTATAGTTTTTACAAAAGCTACATTCAAATTATTGTCATGTTAATGTTATATTTTAGAAATGATACATTACTTTGAAAAGTGTATATCTGGAGTGGAAAACAAAATCATTTCATTTTACCTCAGACCTTGTATGTGTTTCTCTCTGTGTCCCCGGCCTACATTTTTTTGTTTGAGAAGCCATTTCCCTAGAATATACTTAACATACTAACAATAGTTAAGAAATGACTAGCACAACTTCTGTGTCATACCGACTTCAAGGAAATGCTAGTTTAATTTACAATGAATTGACTGTTTGATTCAACAGATTAGATGGGCTATTTGAAATGGAAAGGCTAAACAGGCTGTCTTCTAAAAGAATTAAAATGGTTGATTTAGTTTTTAACATTTTAATTTTTTAAACAATGTATAATTTTATTATTAGCCAATTATCGTTATCTGACATGAATACTACTTTTTTCTCCTTAAAGACCCCATGAAATGTTTTTACGAGCACAGTTTTCCTTCCTGTGGTTATGTATTTACAAATAAAAATGTTGGGCTGACAATTGTCTTTTTTATTTTTATAGTGTTAGCTTACATTGCAGTCAGGAACTATGGTTTATACTTGCTGTTTCTATTTAAAGGCAGTATGTATTGAAGGACATTCTCATTCTAGAGAGCATTTGATTGGGCAACTTAAACACCCCTGCAAACAAGATTATCAATATTGTTGGTCCATTTTGTCAAAAGAAAAAGACTGCGCATTTTGCATGCATATGTCTAAACTTTTAGGAGTACACAGTAGGGGTGTAATGGTACACATATTCGTGCTGAAAACTTCCAGTGCACGTCTTTCGATTCGGTACACATGTGTACCGACGAGTACAGAGTTGTATAGTAGGGGTGCAACGGTTCAGATTTCTCACGGTTTGTATCACGGTTTTAGGCTCACGGTTTCGGTACAGTTCGGAATATGCTATGTTCAGGTAAAAAATTACTACTGTCAAATAAAAATAAAGAAAATAAGAACAAATAATCAAACAGCACAAATAAATACAGTAAGCAAAGACACAAATAAATAAAGCTTTTCAGGTTTTTCATGTATCTAGTTTTCAGGTACAGAAATTGAATAAAGTAGCTAACAAAATGCAAAACAACATTGCATATAATCTTCACTGTATAAATTAAATAAAGATCAATCATTTATAATTATTAAGTTACTATTCATTCATAAGCAATGAGTGATTTCCTTGTCTTTTGTTGTTTGATTAACATTGTAAACTCAGACAGCAGGAATGCAAGGGCTGCTCTCTCTTTAAGACATAATACACGGATCAGTACACTGATACTGAACACATGCGTTCTTTCTTGGGTGTATAAGTTCACTTAAGACATAACCGACTATGCTTGCTAGGATACATGCCAAGGCATGTTGACATAATTTTGTGTGAATTTGTCCGTTTAAGCACAAGACTTGAAAGAGACCTCAATATTTGTGCGCTGTACACATGCTTCGGATGAGTGCACTAATCGTCTCACAGCGCACGCGTAAGTTCTCTTTCGCGCCTTGCACCTGAATATTTAAATTGGCAAGGCTTAAAGGTGCACTATGTAAGTTTTTGACTGTACTAAAGCATAAAAATACCATAATATGTTTGCAGATATTTATTAAACATGCTCAGTTCACATATTCGTTTCTCTGACAACCATTGCTACAGCCATTTTACTTTGAAATTTGAGTTCCGTGTCGGAATTTCTGTTTTTGTTTCGGTCTGTGCATGACCGCACGTTGCCAATTTACCCAATAGTATTTCGCCACCCCGGGTTGCCAGTTGGCAGAAAACACATGCAGCGAATTGCAGCCATGGAAGGCAACGAACAAACTGGGTCAATGATCACAGATTCTACCCGACCTAAAAAGCCTCAGCATCCATCTAAAAATCTCTATGAACGGGAGCATATTAAAACGCGATATCAACTCATCATAAATCAACTAATTATCTTACAGTGTGTAAGTCTCATCACCTTCCAATGTCAATTGAGCTCGCTCCTGTTGCGTGTCTTCAAACTGTCAACCTGCAAGAGCATCGAGTCTGAGGAGGAGGGGGCGGGGCAAACAATATTTTGAATTTGGACTGCAGTACCCATTTCAACCACAAGCTGTCATTCTTACATAAAGCACCTTTAAATGAGTTTAGTTTAAACGCAGATAGATAGGAACGTGTGCTGTTCAGGTCTCAACGGTACGGTTCGATTTTTTTTTTTTTTTACCGAGAACCGTTTCACCCCCTATTGTATAGCCAATTAACCACTTTTAACCACCATTAAAGACCAGTTATTGCAATAAGCTCTGTGTTTTTTTTTTCTTTCGATAAGAAGCAAAGTCTCATCCCTCAAATTCTGTCCATTTAATCATGAAATTTAAACAATAAATGCCGTTTTGTCGCTCTTTGATGTGTCGCTGATCACTGTTGAGGCACCTCATTTCAGCACGGAGCGTGAGTGAATGCGATCATCTCTTCCTCTTTAATACTAGTTACAGAATAAACTTAAATGAACATCTGAAGGTATGTTTAAAGATACAGTACAGCTTACTGAAATGTATCTCATGTGATCACTCAATCAGTGTTTTAACCGCGGAAAGACATCAGTGAAACAATATGTCACGTAGCATTTACCTCAGAAATGCCATTCATTGTCCACAACTTGTTAGTTCGCTTGAGAAATTAACTCTTTCGCTACATATATGCACTATATTAGCCTATTTATTCATTATATTTTACTTAACCTGTCTTGATTATTTAATGTATATGTTTAATGTATGTTTAAATAAATCTTGAAAACAAGTTATGACTGCCACTGTGTCAATGAATATATTTTAACATCGAATTGGAGTAGAAACTGATTTAGAAATTAATGCGAAAACTGCCTGATATGCAATTTACATGTTTGCATACAATTTTTGTGTGTGTTGATTATTATATTTAAAATAAATAGCAACTTAATTTAATTTGCGCTCTGTTGATAATTGTAATCTTTAATATTAGGCTATAGTAATATGCAATATGTAGCGTTACACCCCTAGTACACAAGCATATAGATGATAGATAGCATAAAGGTGATTGACATGGACTAAACATTTTAATCTGAAAAACATAGCAAAACCCCTCACTATGTTCTGAACATATCTGCATTTACATAAAGCAGTGTTTTCAAAAGATGTGCTGAGAATCAGTTTAATGTTCATTTTTCAGCTCAGTGAGTGCTTTTTGGTAAACATCTTTGGTTTACGATGAGATTTGCCACCGTCTGCTGCGCCTCTGTTGCTCTCATTTAAAATAAGCTAGCGTGAAGCAGCCGGGGCGAGCATATGAGGAGAAAGTGTGAGGTTGTCTCTGAGGCATCCTGAAATTCATCTGTGATGAGCTTCTGTGAATTTAAAATATTGCTTAAGATCTGCTGGATTAGATAACACTTATGATTTACTACTATTAAATATGATGTCTTTAAGATAGAAGTAGAAGGGAAAGGCCTTTCTTTCTCATGGGCTGGGAATTCTGGGACACATGCAAAAGTGGAATTATGTGTATCTTTGTATCTTAGGACAAGTGTATGAGAAGTCAAGTTGTGTAACAACCTGTAACATATCACTTTTTCACACTCGATTTCTTTGGTAATTGGTGACCCATATCGGAATACATTAAACAAGTGCTGCTACTATCAATTTGATCTTACTCTATTGCAGCAGTCTATTCGTTTGTGGTAACATTAATATATGATTTTAAAATCAATAAGCTTTTATCTTAGAGAACGACTTGGATCTTTTAGGCAAAATCATGTAGTTGAATGTTTTTATTATGATTGAGTATTCAATTATTGGATTTTTCCCTTGTGTTTACAGGAGAAATCTAAATTCCTCTTCAGAATTTACTAACAAAAAAGTAGCATGGTATTGCCATGATGTTTGGACATTGTATCATGAGATAAGCATGGATTTTTGTCCGACAGCAATCTACCTAGGCCGAAGGCAATAATCTGCATCTTATGTAAATGGACCATCCAACATCAAAAGTTTTTTTTTTTTTTTTTCTTCTTCTTCCTAGGAGTTTTGATGTCTGAAAGTTTCAATATGTTTTCATAATGCAGTAAACTTTTTTTATATGACCCCTTTAAATAAGTCTGACTTTACACTACAAGGGTTTTTTACAGAAGTGTCATAGAAGAACCATTTTGGGTTCCCCAAAGAACCTTCAAGGGTGTGTTCACACTTGTAGTTCGGTTCTCTTCATTCTTTTGGTCCGGACCAGCAAAGAAAATAATACTTTTAGTCCTGGTTTGATTAGTATATATTAGTATTATACTGTCATTTTTACGACCAAACCTAAAGATACAAAAAAAAAGTTTTTATGATGTACATTTTGTGACAGAACTTAATGAACATCCAAAACAATGCTGTATGATGGGCTAAATGCACTTGTTGTATGTGTACATATGATGGTATTTTTATCAGCTGAGAACTTTTGAAGAGCTTATAAAATGTGCAAAGGAGTCAAAACAGCTCCAGGAATTGCACTTAAATGTTGCTGCAAGGAGGTGGCGTTTCCAATGCCTGTACCAAACTGTAATGGACAACTTTGCTCCTATGACGAGAAGAACCAGGTATGCTTGAGCATTCTGTGGTTTTTGGGGTCGCATCTTGTGACATCACATCCTGTTTTTAGTTCGTTTATCAGGGGTGCCCAATCCTGTTCCTGGAGATCTACACAACTGAACCAGCTAATTAAGATCTTCAGAAGCACTTGATAATTACAGACAGGTGTGTGGTAGATCTCCAGGAACAGGATTGGGCTTCCCTGGATTAGATGTCTTTGGTCCGTGTTGCATTCATATTTCAGTCGAACTGCACCAGAGTTTGTTTGAAAGAAGATCGAGACCCACCTTTTCAGTAGTCTTGGTCTGCTTGTTTGGTGCGCACCAGGGTTCGGATGGCAGCGTTCACACTTCAGCCCTGGGTATACTTTGTTTTTTTTACACATACGCCAGTCTATGTGAACAGTCGAACGCACAGCCTGAGCCTTGCAAAGTATACTTCATTTGACTCGTACGCATACACAGGCATTCAATGCATGCGCAGTTTTGAGCAATCTCTCGCCACGAGTTACAACCCATGTGAAATTATTTGTATTCTTTCATGCTAGAGTTGTACAAATGAGGGTACTTTTTAACCTCTTCGCACAATCTGTCGTCTATATAGGCCTCCATCATCACTGTAGCTTGCATGCATTCAGGTCTGTTCTGTTTATGCAGTTTTTCTTCGACTACCTTATGAATCGACGCCCCCAGGGCACGGTTGCCACCTTGTGGATAAATTAATTACTGCAAAAACAATTAAATGCGCTGCGCGTACAAAGTACGCATGGTTACAAAAATCCGGTGGTGCGCGTACTCTTCTGATGATGAAATCTGTGTCACGCGCACTGTACACTGACCCTCATGTACGCGTAAAAAGTGAACTAGGCCTATACTTTGGGCTTTATTCAAATGAACTGCACTAACAAAGCAATCGCACCAGAGTTTGTTTTAATTGAACCAAACCTGCCAAGTATGAACACACCCTAAGTAAAAAGAAAATAGCCTTTTTTTCTTAGTGTGATGAACGTTTGAATAATCCTAGGAACATTTTTCCACTTTAAAGAAACTTTTGTCCGACAAAAATGTTCCATGGATGTTAAAAGGTCCTTTGTGTAACCATCAATGCCAATAAAGAGCCTATATTTTTTTAAGAATGTAGTTACATTTCTCACTTGTATGGGCCCAACTCTCCTTATACTTTGCCTCGCCTTTTCCTCAAAAACCTTAAAACAGAAATTGGCCAATCTTATTTTTCTGCCCTGAGTTTCAGTGGAGGCTTAAACCTCTTAAACTGTCCCATCATTGGACACAAGGTGTGACCTTTCATTATCACTGTTACACAGAAGCTTTTTGCTCACATTTGGTTTACCCTTGATGATGTCTTGGGTGTATTTCAGCTGTTTTTCTCTCATACTGTGGGCCTGTCCCCTCTGCCTCAAATTACCTATAAATTATCATCCTCTGATAGTCAATACTGCAAACCACTGTAAAAGCAGATCTGCACGGCTCTCTTCAAAGTCACAGTGTTTATATTTTCCTCTGTTGCTACTGACAACAGGGATCAGTTGCACGGGTGGCCTGGTTTGTCTGCATCTCAGATACTCAGCTGAAATCAGCTGATCAAGGGCTGTGGAAAATATACACACACACTCCCTTGTGACAATGGGTCACTTTAAGCGTGCCAAGTTATGGCAGGACATTTCAACAAGAAGCAGAACTGAGGACTGGTGTCTTAGTGTATAGTTTTAATTGTAGTTTCTGTTTTTGGCACATACAAGATGGTTGTCTGACCCAGTGCTTCTTGGCTTTAATATTAAATAGGTTGTTAATTATTTGATGCACTGTTCTAGTTAACCTGAAGTCCATCACTACTCAGCTTTGTATAAAGTCAACATGAAATCAGAATTGTCCGTATTTACTTTCTTAATAAATGTTCCTGGTCTTGTGAATGATTAATTTGTGCATGTTCTTTCAAAGAAAATATAATCTTTCATCAAAATGCTCCGCCTCTAAACCAACTTTTTTTTTTAGCTGATGTCACCTAGGCCAAGTGAGATATTGGTTAATGTTGTGGGTATTGTAATCTTTTTTTTTTTTTTAATGTTAGTGTAATAAATAATTAATATATTAACATTAACTGCTATTAAATGAATGTAATGATACGATAATAATAGCAAATAAAAATAGATTTTAAAAGCACTACCATTAGGATATTTTGAAATGCTTTAACAAAAAAAAGCTTCCTCAAAAGTGGAAACTTTCTGTGATCCAATCAGTCCCCAAAGGTTTTTTTTTTTTTTCCACTTTAAACATCCTGTTTTTATCAAATTTTCTTAATAAAATAGGTCAAACGCTGATTTGTGTTTACTTTAAAGCTAAGATTTTTGACACTGATCTTCAGCACTTTGTTTTGATTTCCTTTTAATGTTGATTTAAGGGCAGATTTCACAAAGTCAAAGTTCAGTTTTAACTGTGTGACACTATGTTGGTGAAACAGGCTTCTGTTTTTCACTAAGATTGCTCAACCTGGCCTCATAGCATGTGTCTGGGGGCAGGTGTGTGTGTGTGTGTGTGTGTGTGTGAGAGATCTGCTGTAAAGCTCAATGTAAGCAGACAGGTGGCTGACGGTCCTGCAGGCTATTTGAGGGTTGAGTTCAGGCAGTTGGTGCTTTTTGGAGCTTTTTTGACTGATTTGAGGCATGTTTGACCTGCAAAACTCATACATGTAGGGCTGCACGATATATTGAAATACTGCAAATGTACATATTGCAATGGCTTGCGATAACTGCATGATTTTAATACTCCAAGAGATTACAAAAAGTTTTCAAGGTTTAGATTGACGCAGACAGCAGAGAGTAGACTGGACACGTGACTGTTACATACTTGTGACATGCTTAATGTTATTACATGCAATAAGTGAAGTACTCACGCTCACAGGAAGCCACCTCTCAGGAAGCCACCTCTCAGGACAGCTTATATGGCCATATACACAAAATTATATAAAAATGCCAGTCTTTGTGAGTAAGTATTCACCTAAACAAAGTTATGTCCACATAAGTGGACTAAACAGTTAAGAAAGTGTGCGTGTAATAATATATTGGTTCCGTGCAGCTCTTAAAGTGACAGCAGCCTAATAATCACTCACTGCTCTTGACTGAATAACTTTTGAAGCTTTAATAAGGATCAATATTTAATTCATATAGTGAAGACTAAGCAGTGTTTTTTTTTTTTTTTTTTTTTTTTTTTTTACATTTGATTATTCAATTTCCATTGTTAAATAAACTAATGTAGGACTACCTGAAACCCTAAACCCCCCTGGTTTACATTGATGTAGTAAGTAAAATGCTGCTGTTTACTTTCAGAACTTAGGGCTGCTTTCTTCTCACAAAAAGAATGTGAAACATGTATGTTGGTTATATAATTTTCAGTTTTTAAATATATTTAAATACAATTTAAAATTATTTTACACACTTAAAGCATTATCGTATCACATATCGACTCGGGTGTATCTCTTTAACTGTGAAGGATAGATCCAAACCAGATTTTAGAGAGCAGAATGTGATTTAATTTTTTTTCTTTTGACTCACACAGCCTCTAGCAAGTTTTTTGAAATTTCGTTCAGAAAATTTCAAAATCTAGTGTTGTCTTGGGTTACTTAAGCCCAGCAACTCAACTGAAATCAACCGTTTCATCACTCCCTGTGCATTTATCAGTAACACAATGATGTCTGTGTCATTCTCCCCAAGCACTTCTCTTTGTGTCATACCCACAGCTTTTGTGTGTTTTCTTTTGTCTGGGTTTTGTTGTTGCCAGTAAGTGTGTTGTCGGTTGATCCTGTTACATACCCAGCACATGAAAGACGTGATTCATTGTGGTATCTCACATAAGCCCTCAGACTGCAACGCTCGTCTCCAGTGTCTCTATCTCACCTCACGTTTTCACTCTGTCACTCATTCTTTTTAACATGATGCTCATGGTCACGCATCCACTCAAACGCTAAATGAATGAACAAGTTCTCATGAAAGCATCTATGCATACCAGTAATACCACTGTCTGCCTTACTGCCTCAAGGTCACTCTCTCAACACAGATAAAAGCAGTGTAATAGTTAATACAGTTAAAATGTAGTCAGATGGTGTTTTACATGTGTTACACATCACATGTTGTGGTCCATGGTTGTTTTTCAGATTCCTGCCTTTGTGGAGACAGTTATAGCCCTGGCAATAGGCCATGTGCTTACATTTTTGTGTGTACATGTACTTAAAGGGATAGTTGACCCCAAAAAAGAAATTGTCATAATTTGCTTACATTCATGGCATGACTTTCTTTCTTCCGTGGAACACAAAAAGAAATGTTTTGAGCAATTTTTGCACTGCTTTCTTCCATGTACTGTCAAGCACCAACTACTTTTAGACTATAGTTTTCTGGTACGTTTTTGCCCATTTGGTAGTTTAAAACAGAGATTATTGGAGTATGTCTTACGAGAAAATACTATTTCAGTCTTGTTCAAAATTTCATGTTTAATTCAATGTGTTACTCGTCACTTGAGTGAAAAATTGTTCCAAAGTACACCTATTTTTTCAGGGTATATGAAACAAAATAACAAAATAAACATTTTGTTAAACATCTGCTTTTGTGTTCCATTGAAGAAAGAAAATCATATGAGTTTAGAATAACCCAAGGGTAAATGATGACAGAAATGGAAGTCTCTTGGTTCTATTTTGTGTAATGGCTGTTCCCTGATTCACAGAATTGTTCAATTATGTAAATGAAATTGCGCGGCCCTCAGAACCCTTTACGTAACATCCCTATCGACTGTTTGCGAACATGATTAAAAGCTCAGGTTAAATAGCTATGCTAGAGAACAAATTGTTTTCAGCTCACAATAAGTATACAGTAAATCTTTGTGTGTTTGTAGTCATGTGTTTGTGTGAGTTTATGGAGCATTTCCCATGGTTCACTTTAGCCCACACCCAAGAGTTTAACATATGTGCCCAAATACTTTGAAAAGCCATTGGGTTGCAGTCATCTGCCTCTGCATCTTCCCAAAACAGAATGTATGTTTGCTCTCTCACACACAGACACTCTCTGGCCCACAGACAGGAAACTGTATTAACGACTTGGCAGGAAGCCACCGTCCAATCACAGCGCAGGGCTTGTTGCTATGTGAGTTTGGAGTCTGCCCCCACTGAACTCTGAGAGGAAAGTTTGCTAAGGTAAATCTGAGGGATAAAGGTTCCTCATGCGTGTGTTAAAGTAATTTTTTTTAGTGTTTGTTTGCTGGAAAGAAAACAGACTTTAACTGCATATTAAAAGTAGGACAAGGCGGGTACTTTGTGGCAGACTGCAACCGTTCCACAGACAAAAACAGAAGTAATGACAACATTGTACCTCCCATGAGAAATAAGGCAAAGTAAATAATTGCCAGTCTTCTGATATTTGTGTAGGATTGAGTGTACAGGGTGAACTGGTGAAAAGCAGGCATGAAGAGTGTGCAGAATCCTGAATGGATAAAGTCTCTTTGTATTTACAACAGAGAACAAAGACACCATGGCAGTCCATGGGAAAAACTGCCCTGACAAGTACAACACACGGACATCCACGTTACACACACACTAGCTTTGTTCCAAAACCTATTCAGCTGCCTACCTAGGCAGCAATTTAGGATAATTAATAGAGCATATTTATTCTAGCTTCTAAAGCCACTTTTCCACCATCGTGCCAAACGGTTCTTAGAATGGTAAGGAATGGTTTCAGTTGTGTTTCCACTGGAGCCTGGTACAGCAAGGCACGATTACAAACCGTTCTCGGCCCGGAATTCTCGGCACGGTTGTCTAACTGTGCTGAATTGTGCTGGCAAAATGCGTGAACTGACATCGGCACACAGAATTGGTCACTTGTCTGTTGCCTGGCTAAGCGCTCTATTTGAGCAACGGAAACACAAATTAATAATAAAATTAAAAGAAATATCCAATCATTCTCCATAACGCGGTCATTATTTACATCTCATTTCATCAGTAAACCGTTGCATTACCAAGGCAACAACCCTTTTGTATTACATTCCAAAGCAGAGTTGCCAGGTTTTCACAACAAAACCCGCCCAATTGACCCTTCGCAAAGACCCGCCCCCCTTAGTTACTGTTGCTTTGTCCAAAAAGCTATGGTGCTGTCACGACACAGACAGTGAAAAATACATTGCGGAGCAAAGAGGACACTGACAACACGTCGACAGACAAGACAGAGCAGGTTACTTAAGATATTAAAGAAAGTCCCAGCTTTCAAATTGTGTATTTATTTTTTTTTAATAAATTCGAACAATAAAAAACGTTTTGTGGCTCTTTAATGTGTCATGACAGATTACTGTAGCGCCTCAGCTTAAGCGGCTCGTGAACCAATCATCTCTTCCTACTAGTTCATCTATAGCATCAAATAAACATGAATGAACATGAGAAGGAATGTTGTTTAAAACGCGGAAAGACGTAAATACACACCATTTTTCAAGTTCAAGTCCACTGAGGTTAATCTTCTAACTCATGACTGCTTTGTCGGACAAAAAACAACCCACGGCAACAGTGTTAAAGTAGCCCAATTCTGCTCCAAGTCTTATTCTCTGTTTTAAGTGTATCTCTGTGGCAGAATTACAGCACCACATACTGGTCTGGCATGTATACTACATCGTTTTGAGCCGGTTTCAGCGGTTTCGTGTGTACGCAGATATTTCTTGAGACGAGGAAAAAAAAAGATTGGATAGGGAAAGATCTGGCTTCGTGTGGACAAGGCCTTAGATACCAGACAAAGATTGTGAGCAAATTCTAAAGCAGCAGTCCCATAATGCAAAGTGCAGTGAAAAAAAAATCCATCCAAGATGGTGGATGGACAAATGTTGAATATAAATATATTTAATTAAATTGAGAAAAGTATTAATTAAATAGTTAAATCTGAGTAGAAATGTACCATTTAACCTAAAAGGATAGTTTTATTTTGGAGTTTAATGTTAGCATGTTTCTTAGCTAACATTATTGTCTTCTGTAGAAACTGCTTATTTTATAATTGATGAACTTAACACAGTTATTGAACTGAGCTGAACTGAATAAATACTGAACTAACTTGAGCTGAACAATGACACTTGTCTTCTGTAGAGCTGCTTTACGTTTAATTTTGTCTCATTTTTGATGAAGTTTGCATCATTGATTTGCTATTTTCCTGTTTATTACTGTGAAGCTACTTTGAAAAGATCTGTATTGTATAAAGCACTATATAAATAAAGGAGACTTGACTAACAGCATGAGACTCTTAATTTAAAAACATCGAGCACAGCACACAAATATTAAAGTCAAAGTACAAAAATGGAAATTCGGTCATCATTTACTCACCCTCATTTACTCACCCTTCTTTGGAGCATAATATTTTGAGAAATGTATCAGTGTTGTTTGTCCATACAAGGGAAGGTTACCAACATTCTTCACAGTATCTTCTTGATGTTTTCTACAGAAGAAAGAAGGTTTGGAGGTGTGTAAATGATGACAGAATTTTTGGGTGAACTATCCCTGTAATATGTGTGTGCTCAGTATCTGTTAGCTTAGTAAGATGCTAACATAAAACTTGGAATCAGTTGTGAGTCAGGTTCTCCACATTCTTCACAACGAGTAGTGCCAGAGTTGTTGCCCATGTAGACTAGAGCATTACAAATCAGTAACTTATGAGGTTCATGCTGTCTTTGAAGATGTGTGTGTAGGCAGTAGACAGCAAGGCAGCTCACTAGGGTTTATAAAAGAGCTGCTGTCTCTCAGACTGCTGTGAAGTACATCATGGTGTGGTCGGCTTCTATTCATGGCCTGTTATAGGAAGTAATTATAGAGATGCATTTAGATCAGCCAGTGAGGTTGACCTGTCTGTCTTCCGTCTTGTGTCTCTGTCTCTTTCCATTTCTGTCTGGTCATTTGCCTACTGGATCAGCCAAAATGTACCATGATACTACCACATGTTTTGGACATGTACCACAGTATCTCACAAAAACATGGTACCCAAAATCAAATGAAGCTTATTTTGGCATTGAAGCTTTTTATAAAGTATCATTAGGAGCGTGTATCAAAGTGCCAAAGTCACATGATTTCAGTAAACAAGGCTTTGTTGAAGTGTTTCGAAACGTTTAGAAATTTCAATGGTTCACTTTACTTTGGCAGTTTGATACACACTCCAAACCACTGATTCAAAACAAAAGATTCGTAAGGCTTCAAAGCTTCATGAAGCAGTGTTTTGAAATCGCCCATCACTGCGTATTATTGAATAAAGTTGTTATTTTGTTTTTTGGCGCACAAAAAGTATTCTTTATCTTAAGATTGAACCACTGTAGGGACATGAACTGTTTTAAATATGTCTTTAGTAACTTTCTGCACATTTGAAAGTGTTTATTATCTTGCTGTCAATGGAGGCCTCACTGAGCCATCGGTTTTTATCAAAAATACCTTAATTTGTGTTCTGAAGATAAACAAAGGTCTTACGGGTGTGGAACAACATGAGGGTGAGTAATTAATGACTATTATTAATGATTTTCATTTTTGGGTGAACCCTTTAAGACAGTTCCAACACAATCTCATAGCATTTCATAACGATTTTAGGTTTTTTCAAATTGGCAGCTAATTTGCATGAATTTGTACAATATCATTTGTATGTATCTGCTTACGCCCCAGTGACTGTTATGTATAGCGTTGGGGTAGGGGTAAACCTACTTGTTTTATTTGTTTTCATACAATTCACATCATACAATTTCCTACGAATTCAGCACCTTATAAAATAGTTGTGTTTTCCTTTAAAATTGGGTTGGACAATTAGCCCCAACACACCACATCCAAAACCATTTTCACCCACCATGGAAATGCCATTGTCAGAAAAGTACCATTTTATATGTGAAACCTAAACATTATATACAATATTACCATCTGATACCATCATTGTACATGGTACTACTGGAGTAAAAATGGCTATAAGGCTGGATGGTAGCCATAGTGTTCCATCATAGCTGTGGGTTTTTAAGTGATGATTTCTGTGTAACCTGACTGCCTTTCGGACCCTGACATCCAGACTCTTAAAAAGCCCCCACTGTCTGACTACTCGTCTAAGTACATCTAGATCATATATAATGGACTTCAGACAAATTACTTCATTTAAAATGTTCTTTAATGTCTAAAGGTCAGTGAAGTCTAAAGCAATGCCACTTTATGCCAGTCAGATCAGTGCCAGCGTCCTCTAACGTCTCACGTGGGTGACACACACACACTGCAGTACTGCTCATCTGTTCTCCACTCACACTAAACTGACATCATCCTCTTCTTCTGTCCCCTCCCTCCTCTTTTCTCTCTACATTATGGATTCCTCTCTGTTCTTCATCTGTTGGCCAGAACAGTATTGACTAAAGTCACTTGGATCACTGAGACATTTAGAAAGACAAATCTCTATGATGGTCTGTTTTGTTTTTTAAGAATAACATCCCTCATAGACTGAAGATGCCATGCAGAGACCGAAGTCTCAGATCTTACTGTGTTCTAGACCAAAGGGATCTTTTTCAGCCCTACTCAATCAGTGTGTAGTTGTTTGACTCCTGACTCTCCATATAGAGCTGTAGGTTTTAGAGTGTGCAGTTTGTTACCAAATCAGGCAGTGAACTCCTCTTCACCCCCACCAATGTGTCCTGTAAGACAAATATAGACTCTTAACCCCCCCAAAACCCCGTTGTACAAGCCAACACCATCTCACAACTCTCTGTGTGTTCATGTGGCAATGATTGGGTGCATGTTTTTTGTTGTTTGTGTGTCTTTGTGTATTTGTGTATATGTTTATTATGTGTGCATTAAAAATAAATGGTAGGAAGGACCAGTGCTGGGGAATTTTTTATACCATATTCTGACTCAAATACTCTATTCTGATTGATTTGAATCTGTGTCTTCAAACCGTGGAATGCACAGGTAGTTCCAATCAGTTTAATCACCATCCTATATTAATGTGCTGCCTTCATTGAGGCTGTCTGCATTTATTTGATAAAAAAAAATGTAATAGAAACAGTAATATTGTGAAATATAATCACAATTTAAAATAACTGTTTTCTATTGTAATATATTTTAAAATGTAATTTATTCCTGTGATGGCAAAACTGAACTTTCAGTAGTCATAAATTCAGTCATCAGTGTCACATACGTAGTTCTTCAGAAATCATTATTTGCTGGTTTGGTGTTCAATTATCAATTATTATTGGTGCTTAATTGTTAATAATGGTACTTTATTAACATTATATCAATGTTGAAAACATGTTGCTACTTAATAATTTTGTGAAAAACATGATAATTTTTTTAGGGTTCTTTGATGAATAGAAAGCTCAAATGCATTAATAAATATAAATAGATAAAAATAAATGCCATAACTGTTACTTTTAAACAATTTAATGCATCCTTGCGCAATAAAAGTATTCATTAAAAAAAAAAAAAAAAAAAAAAAAAAATATATATATATATATATATATATATATATATATATATATATATATATATATATAATATATTACCCCAAACTGAATGGTAGTGTATCGGTTTCTAATCATGGATATCAAGCAGCAACTGATTTCAACATTAATAATGAGAAGTTTTTTGAGCACTAATCAGCGTATTATAATGATTTCTGAAGGAGCATGTGACACTGAAGACTGGAGTAATGATGCTGAAAATTCATTTTATTTGTTATTTGAAATTGTAGTATTTCACAATATTGCCGTTTTTACTGTATTTTTGATTAAATAAATGCAGCTTTTTGAGCATAAGTTATTTCAAAAACATTAAAACATCTAATTATTCCAAACTTTTGACCAGTAGTGTTTAGGTAACATGTAACATTACTTTGTTACTTTCCAATAAAATAAATAAATGCATTATTTAAAAAAAAAAGTAATTACCTAAGCATGTTCCTTGTGACACTCCAACACAGGACAGGAACAGAGCAAAGGTCAGGATCTTTGTGTCCCCGGTAGGACAGCCCTTTGATGAGTAATAAGTCAGCCCAATTTTAGAACGGTCTGCTTGTGTTGTTAGAGACCTTGGTTGTGTGGATGTCACGGAGACCTGCAGTGATCTTCATGACCTTCTGCATGTGAATCTGTCTCTAGCAAGACAAAATATGTGGTGTACTTGTTGTGGTGTGTTTGTGGGTGCCACAGTACAGTTTTTGCACAGTAAAACCTCTCACAGCTGAGAGAGATGGAATTTGCTGCAGGCAGCACTGTATAAAACCAATAAATGGTGCGATTTTGTTAATTAGACAACATGAGTGGTGTTTTTAGGTCACTGGGACATGTGCGTCGGCCGTGTGTGGATCCTAGATTGAGTCACAATGTTTTTGTTTTTTATATCTGTCTCAGAGGACTGATGGTGTTGAATGAGAGGAAATCTGTTAGTGCTGGACAACATGGCTAATATAGAGCCAAATATTTTGTATTTTCTCTAAAAAAAGAAAGAAAAGGGGGGATTTAAACTTTTTTTTTTTTCAATCAAAGTAAAGCCTCTGTTGTGAACTAGATTCAAAGAACTAGGTTTAAGCAAGAAATAAATGCAGTAAAAATCTAGTTAAAAATAATCAAGGCATGTTTTCCACAGTGTTTTTCACAAAATAAACAAAAGGTATAATGACAATAAACTCTCTTCAGTTATATTCAGCGATAGCAATAAAAAGCAATGCAGCTACAAATGTTTTACTGAACATACGAGACGTGATGTAATATTTTTAAGTGATGGTGCGAATTAATTTTTGAATTAGTGTATTGAAACAGACTTGGAAAGAACCTATTCGTTCAAATGAATACTTCCCAACTATATTGGCCTTTTTACTACTGAGGTTTAAATCAGAGACTCTGTTAACAAGATAGTTCACCCAAAAATGAAAATTCTTTAATCATTTACTCACCCTCAAGTTGTTCCAAACCTGTATGAATTTCTATCTTCTGCTGAACACAAGAAACACAAGAAATCTTCTTTTGTGTTCAGCAGAAGAAAGACATTCATACAGGTTTGGAACAACTTGAGGCTGAGTAAATGATGACAGAATTTTCATTTTTGGGTGAACTATCCCTTTAAGGCTCAGTGACATTTACCATTGCTCAGCGAAATTTCATCTGCGAAATTCTGTCATTCCAATAAGTTCAAAAATTCCCTGAGCAGATTTCACTTATGTTCAATTTGGTCATACGAAATTGCCATGCTGACAGAAAGCTGCTTGGTTTGAAAGTGATTTTTGTGTGGGCAGTGCTTCATTGATCTATAGACAATGGGCCTTTTTTTGCCGCTCTCATGTCCACGAATTATGAAATGAGTGGGCTTGGAACTGGTGTACTGACAGAAAACTTAAATAAAAAGAAAAATAAAATAAAAAGAGTATTAACATCATCATAAGATTCCTAATATTGTTTATTTATGTAATACTCTATTATTTTGAATTACTGTATCTATTGGCACACTCCTTAGGAAACTGAGGGCCAAGTAAAACCACATTACTTACACATCACATTATTTAAATATACCTTAAAATAATTATATTGTAAAGATCAGATTTGTCACCCGGTGCTATTACAGGTGTATCTCAGATGCTTTTTGTGCAGTGGAAGGTCAGCTGATTTCAGCTCTTTACCTTTGACCACAGAGGCATTATCAGTGCACATAGCCTCGTGCAGAGAAACGTGTCAGTCTAGAACTGTAGTGTTTAAACTGATCTCTCTGGTGCAGGCCATAAGCAGATTTACCATGCTGGAGTCATCTGTAATCTGCTATTGCGCCAGCGCTGCATGTGGACCGATAAAACCTCTTTTGCATACACACTTATGCAGGTACAATCAGATCCTTCATCCGGCAGTGCAAAACTGTGACTCTAGAAGAAATGAATATCTTCTGGCTGTGTGTTATTCGCATATCATGGAGAACAAGATTCTTCTTGCTATTTTGAAGAGTTTGATGTATTATGAAGGCGTACTGTAACATTAACAACTCAAAGCTTCCTTCCCAGTCCATTCAGATCATGGGAGTCAAAGGAAAAAAAAATTAAAATGTAAAAAAAAAAAAACAATTACTTGGTTGTGCCAAGTTCTTATTGTAATCATGTATTCATGTTGGTTTTATATTATATTTTATTAATTTATAAATATGATTAAGAGTCACATTTTATGACCATAACTAATCTTACCTTGTCAAAAAAGGGCCAAGGTATCTGAAATTTATGGGACTTATTGAGCATGACACAGTTTTAATGGTCTTCAGGACGTCATTTCCTGCTTTATGGCATTTTATGCATGTTTTTCAAATAATTCTAAATTATACTATACATTAAATATTTTTATATATTGATATTTAAAAAAAAAAACTGTTTCACTACTATTTTTTTAAATAATTATAAAAAGAAATGCCAAAAAAGGTTAATGAAAACAAAATAAGGGTTTATTTTTAAGAAATAATATCAAGACAGTTGTACCAACCTGACATTTTTTAATTGATCAAAAATGCATCAAAAATGATTAAAATTAATTTGAATTCAGAGATTAAGACATGTTATTCATAGAAGAGGTGTATTCAAGTTAATTACATTTTTATGTACAGTATCTCACAGGAGTACACCCCTCACATTTTTGTAAATATTTTATTATATCTTTTCATGTGACAACACTGAAGAAATGACACTTTGCTACAATGTAAAGTAGTGAGTGTATAGCTTGTATAGCAGTGTAAATTTGCTGTCCCCTAAAAATAACTCAACACTCAGCCATTAATGTCTAAACCGCTGGCCACAAAAGTGACTACACCCCTAAGTGAAAATGTCCAAATTGGGCCCAAAGTGTCAATATTTTGTGTGGCCGCCATTATTTTACAGCACTGCCTTAACCCTCTTGGGCATTGAGTTCACCAGAGCTTCACAGGTTGCCACTGGAGTCCTCTTCCACTTCTCCATGACGACATCACGGAGCTGGTGGATGTTACAGACCTTGCGCTCTTCCACCTTCCGTTTGAGGATGCCCCACAGATGCTTAATAGGGTTTAGGTCTGGAGACATGCTTGGCCAGTCCATCACCTTTACCCTCAGCTTCTTTAGCAAGGCAGTGATCATCTTGGAGATGTGTCTGGGGTCATTATCATGTTGGAATACTGCCCTGCGGCCCAGTCTCTGAAGGGAGGGGATCTTGCTCTGCTCATTCATGGTTCCCTCAATAAACTGTAGCTCCCCAGTGCCGGCTGCACTCATGCACCACCATGCTTGACTGTAGGCAAGACACACTTGTCTTTGTACTCCTCACCTGGTTGCCGCCACACACGCTTGACACCATCTGAACCAAATAAGTTTATCTTGGTCTCATCAGACCACAGGACATGGTTCCAGTAATCCATGTCCTTAGTCTGCTTGTCTTCAGCAAACTGTTTGCAGGCTTTCTTGTGCATCATCTTTAGAAGAGGCTTCCTTCTGGGATGACAGCCATGCAGACCAATTTGATGCATTGTGCAGTGTATGGTCTGACAGGCTGACCCCCCACCCTTTCAACCTCTGCAGCAATGCTGGCAGCACTCATACGTCTATTTCCCAAACTCAACCTCTGGATATGACGCTGAGCACGTGCACTCAACTTCTTTGGTCGACCATGGCGAGGCCTGTTCTGAGTGGAACCTGTCCTGTTAAACCGCTGTATGGTCTTGGCCACCGTGCTGCAGCTCAGTTTCAGGGTCTTGGCAATCTTCTTATAGCCTACGCCATCTTTATGTACATTTACATTTACATTTATGCATTTGGCAGACGCTTTTATCCAAAGCGACTTACATTGCATTATACTATACATTTGTATCTGAGTATGTGCAATCCCTGGGATCGAACCCACGACCTTGGCATTGCTAGTGCCATGCTCTAACCACTGAGCTACAGGAAAGCCACAATGTAGAGAATTCTTTTTTTCAGATCCTCAGAGAGTTCTTTGCCATGAGGTGCCATGTTGAACTTCCAGTGACCAGTATGAGAGAGTGAGAGCGATAACACCAAATTTAACACACCTGCTCCCCATTCACACCTGAGACCTTGTAACACTAACGAGTCACATGACACCGGGGAGAGAAAATGGCTGATTGGGCCCAATTTGGACATTTTCACTTAGGGGTGTACTCACTTTTGTGGCCAGCAGTTTAGACATTAATGGCTGTGTGTCGAGTTATTTTGAGGGGACAGCAAATTTACGCTGTTATACAAGCTGTACACTCGCTACTTTACATGGTAGCAAAGTCTCATTTCTTCATATGTAAATTGCGTGAGCTTATTTTGTCCATTAGATAGAAAGATCTGAAAAAGCCCATGCATTTACCCGCCCAGTAGACACCCCCCCCCCCCCCCCCCCCCCCCCCCCAGAAGTGGACAGAAGTGATTGAAAGTGGACAAAAGAGATGGATTAAAACACCAGGTGTAAACGGGAATGTGTCTCCCTCGTCTACTTGTGATCCGATCAACCAAAATGCATCTTAAAACCAGGTGTAAACAAAGCCTTGGAGACCAGAATGTAATACAGACTTGGATAGTGGGATCATTTGACTTGTATGCCCAGTATTCCCTAGCATTGTGGAGGGAATTTTACACAGAAAAGCTCCATTCTCTGGTATTTTTTTCTGCTGAATGGACTGTTTACAAATACAAATTAAAGATGGGAAAGATTTTTGTCACCTTTAATGGACACATTACATCGATCATTTCTTTATGACAGAAAGATAGACCTTTATTATCATCTCATTACAATCCCCCTCTCTCTCGCTCTCTGTCAGTCATCAGGATTGCTGTGAGGAGTGATGAAACATGAAATCGTCCTCATAATTAGAGAACACTGATCGCTCTGATCCCAGCTGCCGTTGAGAGAAATTTTAGTACAGCAGCAAATTCCCAGAAATCTTTTTCTCCTTTGCCGCTGGTTATATAAATGTACAGCTTAACTCTCTCCAGCAGTGTTGGGTTAATCTACAGCAGGAGAAACCAGGCAAGCACCCACAATGCCGTCTGATTATGCAGACAGCGGGTAGAGTTTGCCGTAAATTTGGGTCAAGACTAGTGTTTTTGTAAGATATGAGAAGCTGAAAATATCAGCAGTACTATGTTCTGTTTTCACTTAGTGGTATGCAGTTTGTAGTTTTGTCGGTTTGCCTCTTTTATCTCATATCATGGAAAAACAGGATTGTCTGGGTGGGGGGGGGGGGTGTAAAATCCATGTTTTCCCCGGTAAAATTTGCATTCCAGGGGCTAAATATCATGATATTTGCGGTTGCTTCAACCCGCGGACATGGAAAAACAACCCACGGCAACAGTGTTAAAGTGGCCCAATTCTGCGGGAAAACCGCGGACTTGGCAACATTGACTTGTACCCAAGTACCCCCGCTCTGCAAGTGCAATGCTGTATCAGGTGAGCTCAGGGTTGCCAGATTTTCACAACAAAAACCGGCCAATTGCTACTCAATTCTAGCCCAATAGCATTTCAGGGAGTAGTCCCCCTGGTAAATATCGCATTCTGAGGGGTAAAAGCCATGTTTTTGGTGGGGTTTCCCTGGTAAAATTCTCATTCCAGGGGCTAAATAAATATCATATCATTTGGGGTCGCTTCAACCCACGGACATGAAAAACAACCCGCAGCAACAGTGTTAAAGTAGCCCAATTCTGCGGGAAAACCACAGACTTGGCAACACTGGGTGAGCTCTCGTGTAAGTTTTCTACGTCACAAAAGCCATACATATGGAGCAGTTTATGTGATGCAATTTTTATATATATATATATATATATATATATATATATATATATATATATATATACATATATATATATATATATATATATATATATATATATATCCTGCGCCATGGTAAAAGTGTTTTTAGGTCATGAAAATAAATGTTTATTAATCAATAATCTGTAATCACAATTTTTGGGAAAAGAAATAAAAGTTGTTGTTGTTTAACTGCCACTAGTGCAAAAAATTTATGTAGAGGCTTTTTTCCGAACAGCCAGTCAATGCCTAATCTATTCAGTATTCCGGATCTTGGTGGAAAGATTAACATAGAAAGATTCTAGTTATCCAGTAATAACAGATGTCATTTACCTATAAGTATCTTAAAGGTACAGTAGCAAAAACAGCCATTTAATTCTAACTCTCATTGACAGGGTGGAAAATGGTCATAGCTAAATTATGTATTTGTTTAATGCAAAAAAACAAAAGTCTAAAAAGTAGCAGCATGACTTTACACCTTATACAACATCCCTGTGTTTGCTGACGTCAAACTTGGATAAGAATACTGTGTCTCTAGTTGGATTTGTATATATAGTGTAGGAACATGTTGTCTTGTGCCCATCTAGTGGTTGGGTATGTGTGTGTGTGTGTGTGTGTGTGTGTGGCTCAGGTATTCCCTATGGCGGTGCCAGAAATCTTTGACCCTGTGTGGACATTTTTTGGTCACCATTAGAAAAAAAAACAGCTCATAAATCATACCAAATTATGTTTTTTGAAAATGTAAATGCGGAAAGTTTTCTGTGATTGGTAGTTTTAGGGGTAGGTTTAGGATTAGGGACTAGAATATACGGTTTGTACAGCATCAAAATCATTATGTCTATGGAAAGTCCCCATAAAACATGGAAACACAATGTGTGTGTGTGTGTGTGTGTGTGTGAGTGTCCAGTTGCATTTTCTTCTATTTGCACTTGTACACATACTCTAATAATGCTAGCCTAGCACTCAAGTGCCTAAAATAGCTCTATATTATATAAGAAACACTGGTGTGTTCTGTCCTGTCCTGTCCTAGATCCAACAATTGCGTACAGTAAACATAATGCTGCTCACTCAAAATCTGTGGCATGTGGAGGGTAAAAATATGCAAATGCTGGAATGCAGCAAGCACATGTGAGAACATCTCCAGGTGACAAACGTGTGTGTGATGGTGGGAACGGTCTGAAACGGACTGGATCACTGAAATACTCAGAGGTGACCTATACTCTCAAAGGGAGAAATAATCTTTTAGGTAAATTACAACCTTTGTGATGCACAGATATTGCCTCGTAAACAGTAAAAATCACTACTGATTGACATGCTTCATGCCCAAGTCCCAAGTCAAGTTTTTTGTTTGTTTGTTGTTGTTTTATGTCGTAATATTTTTGTTCCACTTTATGTTGTACTGTTTTGTTTTGTTTTGTTTCTTGTTGCCACGTTAGTTTGACTGATGTTAAACTGTTGTTTTTTTTTTTTTGTTTTTTTGTTTTTCATGATTACATGCGAGAGAGTAAGTTCAGGCAGTTCATAACATGGAAGAAATGTATGGGCTGCTGGTAATTTATTCTTCCTTTGTGTTGTATTTTTCTGCCTCTCATTTGCTCCTCCTCCCTGTCTGAACCCAATGTTCTGTTACTCCCCCCCCCTGCTGAAACTTTACCTTTAACCTACATGAGGCAAATACTCTTTCTCTGTCTTTCTCTCCCCCTTTTTACTCCTCCTTTTCAGCTGGCAGCTTGAACCCCATTTTTTTTTCACCCTGTTGTCTGTGGTTTCTTCATGTACAGTTAGCACGTGGGAGGAGTTCCCTGTAAGAATGTGTGTACACACACTCATATGGAAATGCATAGCCTACTGCAACAGCCAGCCAGCCAGCCAGTGCAGTAAAAAAAAAAAAAAAACAGGCTTGACAAATACACCTCCCACTACACAACTCAAGAAGCCTTGAGACTCTTCAGGCTCTTATAAGATGGTGTTTATGAAATACAGATGAGGTTATATGTAAACATGACAGGAATAAACAGGAACAAACATCATTATCTGCTGTCATGGCATTTCCAGCATAGACTCTGTGCAGAGATCTGGCTCTTTGTTTCTCAAAGTCACGCGAGATTGACTATCAGCTGTTCGCTTGGGGTGACACTAGCCCTGCACGTGGCTTTTCTCCACCCTCTGTGCTGCCTCCTGTGATTGGCAGGAGCTTGGAACGTGCTGATTGGGAAGAAGTGTTCTGGGCCTCGCCTATTGACTCTAAGAGCTGTGTTTGTGCTGGAAATGTAGAACACCAAGAGAAGGATGATGTCATAATGGAACTTAATGAAGGAAAACACAATGTCCCTTTCCTTGCTGGAGCTCCAGATCTAAGAACCTTGTTTTGTTTTTCATTTGATACACATTTAAATTAGAATTTTTTTTTTTTATTTGATTAGTATTTTAATGGAGAAAAAGAGAAGTTCTGTTTTATTTCTATCATTTATTTTCTGACCAAAACAGATTTAGTTGTACAGTCAGCATTACAACTTGTCAGAGCACTGCCCACAATTCTATTGCACTTAAAGGATTAGTTCACCCCAAACTGAAAATTCTGTCATTAATTACTCGCCCTCATGTCGTTCCACACCTGCAAGACCAATATGTGGGGGTGCTAAGAAAATAATCGATATTATAGATGTCAGAGTTACTTCATAAAGAAATTGTCATTTTTTGTTGTTGTTGTTTATATAAAAACAGCTATGGTACACACAACATTTGATAGAAGTGTAGTTTTAAATTATATTTGGCCAAAGAATAGGCATATTAAAAAAAAGTAAATAAGCTTAATACAAGTGACCACAAGACAATGACAAAAAACTTTTATATGCAAAGGTGAAAGACTTCAGCACTGGAGAGTGATTAAATGTTCACGTGTCGCGTCTGAAAACATATGGAAAAGGGTGTTTCACATTAGCACTTTTGGTGCGCACCCGGGTTCGATTGACGTCAGAGTTCGGTATGTTTGGATGATGTGAACACTGTCTTCTGAACTCGGGTGCGCACCCGCGAACCGTACCCGAGTCCGCTTAAAAAGGGTGGTCTGGTGTGCGGTTCAAGCGAACTCCGGTACGGTTCGCTTCTGATATGAATGCAAACGTACCAAATTGCGGAAGTGAACCGCTATTAATGCTGTATTATTTGATTAAAAAAAATGTGTGTTTGTGTGTTTCACTTACTTTCCCGACGAGCGTGACTGACGTGCTTAACGCAGAGAGCTGTAGTGTAGCCTTTCTCATTTCTGCTCACCTTCAGCGTTCTACATTCGCGGCAGAAGAGGCAAGTGCCGTTACGAACTAAACCAACGGTTCAAAAACAAAAATATAAAAGTGAGGAGAGCAACGTTATGCATTTTGCCGCCTTCTCCTGCGCCGTCATTATTAAGCAACGGAGTAAACAGCTGCTGGTTTGATGACGCAAACGAACCGCGGTTCGGACCAAGCGACAACCTCCCTCAGTTTCTAATGAAGCCAATACGGAAGTGAATTAAACTGCAATTCATCGACTGGCCGCTAGGGACAGGCTCCAAAAGAGAGCAGAATCTCATTGAGCCCCATGTTAAAATGTCTCAAACTTTACAGCAGAAAAAAAAGATGTTTACAGTTGGTACAAATTGTGGTTTTGGTCTATACTGCTAATTTTGCCCTTCATGACAACTCTGAGGGGGGGTGAATTTTTTTATAACTCATCCGTTTAAATTATATTAAGCCTTAAAGTTCTGCATAATTAAGGGCGTGGTCACTTGAGTGACAGGTAGATTGCCACTGCTGTCTGTGAGCCATCATGTCACCTCAGCTAATTCCAGCCGCTGAATTTGGCATCTCAGCCGTATTTGTGCTTTTTTTCTGGATTATTTTATACAATTATAAAGACTTGAGACTCGAGACAGATGTGCGTCTGTGTACATGTGCACACATGCGGAAGATAAACAGAACACACGTTGTTGGATCGTCTTGGCATTGCCTTAAAGTTTTGTTTGTGAGATTTACTACAATGACAATGGCGGGAGAATATTAAACTCCGACAGCACTGCTTGGATATTATAACTAAAACTGCTGCACTGTTTTGAAAAATTATATTTTGGACGTGGGCTCATTTGTTTGTGAGAGTCTAATGTACGATCATATACAGTTTTACAACATAAACGCTGCTCAGGTTGCATCATTTCTTGAAGAACGATGATGGAGAGCAGATCATTCAGAAGAAATGTGATGCAAACAATGAATAATATTTCATGGATTTAACACTTTTGTGGACAAAAAGTACTGTTTTTTTGTTTTGCAATGGACACTCATGGAAATTTTACCCAATTAATTGCCACGGATTGGATTCATCTCGCGATCACTATTTCAAGTCCCCGACGGACTTGTACACACACAAGTGTGACGTGCGCGGTGGACCAAACCACTGTGAGGCAATTGAGGGGTGACTCAAAATGTTTCTAAACTTAAAACACACGTTTGTGTTTGTATTGCTTTACTACTTAGACAATTATTTTAAGTATATATCATGTATTTACAATACTTAGAGTGGTTTTTAATTATATTGTTTTGGGGGGGGCAGCACTCAGATGGGGGGAGGTCCTGAGGTCCTGGTAAACCTCTTCCGGAAGCTCAAACATGCTGTGTAACACACAAGAATGAACCTCATTGGTTACACAGCACGTTTGAGCTTCCGGAAGAGGTTTGTTCTTGCGCATGTAGTATGTTTGGTTCCGAAGAAGAATGAAAGTCTTGCGGGTTGGAACAACATGAGGGTGAATAAGTAATGACAGAATTTTCATTTTGGGGTGAACCCTTTAAACACATTTTTATGGTCGGTACCAAATAAAACTTGGAAATTTGGGTTCAAAGAAATCAGCCACATTCAGCCAAAGAAATCACATTCAGCCAAAGATCACTTTTTGTCGGGAACTTGTTGCCAGCAGAAGCTGACTATGGATTTACTCTGGGTTATATGTTTGTGCCATGGAGCACTCGTCCCATCTCCAAGACAACACATCACTGCTGGCTCTACAGTCACTCACCAAGCGTGACTGTACCCGCACAACAGAGGCATAGATTAGGGGAGGGTTGTTGTGCAATGATGCCACTTATCTCTGGAAGCCTCATTAGTTTAGCAGGCCTATGTCATGTTCCAACAGATCTTGCTTTTCACAGCGCTCTAAACAAATTGACATTTAATTGTCGATAGCGGATTTGAAATATTTTGTATATTTTAGGAATAGTTCACCCAAAAAAAAAAAAATAATTTACTTGCCCTGCTGTTGTTTCAAACCTATGATATATTGCAGAATATCAACAGTTCTTTTTCGTTTTCATGCAGAAGTCCAAAAAAGTACCATAACTATAATATATATATATATTTAAAAAAGTATTTTAAAGCCCATACACTGTAAAAAAAAAAAAAATGAAATTTACAGTAAAAAAAAAAAAAAAAAACTGGCAGCTGTGGTTACCAGAAATTTACCATAAAGAAATATGGTAGCAAAATGTTAATTTTTACCAATTTAACTTAAATTTACAGTAAAAAAAAAAAAAAAAAAAACCGGCAGCTGTGGTTACCAGAAATTTACCATAAAGAAATATGGTAGCAAAATGTTAATTTTTACCAATTTAACTTAAATTTACAGTAAAAAAAAAGTATTTCATTAACTGATATAGGCCTAATGTTAATATAACAACCTATACTAGTAATATCTGTTTTGTACCTTTGTAATACACTGACAACCACCAAAAACAAGTGGTGATGAGAAAGTCACAAGATGAATCAAAGCTCAACACAAGCAGCTTTTCCACAAGCTGAGAAGGAAAATACTAATATACGACACTAAAGTAATGCCATAAACAAATAAAGTGATCTTTTTTTCCCCCATATCATTTAGCATTGGTATTTATCACAGTATTCATTTCATATGATAAATGGAGAAGGAAATACATTCCACATATTTGTTAGACCTAAAGAATGAACTGAACTTTTATTTTGGCAGTATGTCGTGAAGACCTTTGAGTTTCTCAGAGCAGCTCTGGAGATGAAGTGGAGATGGCGACTGTCCTCATATAGTGAGACGGCAACACCATGAGCATCAATCATACTTGAGAACACACTCACACGTTGACACATAGAACATGACAAATGAATGTAAAATGTAAAATTGCAATCCAAGTTTTATTGTCCAACCCTATAGCATGCACTGTAACCTAAAAATTTAAGTAAATTCAAATGTGGTGTCAAAACGCATTTTAAATTATATTGGAGAAGATTTTCCTTCAATACCGACTTGAATATAGGTCTGTTTTTCAAACAAAACTTCTGATGTTTTCAGAAGACCTAGAATATAGTGCCCAAGTAGTAAGAACTTTTTCTGTACCTTTTGGTAAACTGTGCTTTTAATTTCAAAATCATGAACAAACGGTAGTAAAAAACCAAAAATACATTCCGCATTTTTTTGCGGATGTAAGAAAAAGAGAGTATATTTATTCCACACAAGTGGGTCATAGAACAGTTCTGCACAGTATGTTGTTGTCTAGAGCAGCCATTCTGTGTCTCCACCCATTGGTTTTCCAGGATCGTGTTTGGTTTGCATAGTATCATTTTTACCACAAGGCAAGCATAGTGTGTGTATTCACTTTGTGAACACCACCTGACATTTTCTGGCTAAAATTATCGCCAGTATGGAACTGGAAAAAAAGGTTCATTCATGCATGCTCAACCACCCTAAGAGCCCTGTTGTAAAATGTTTTTTCCAAGCCATTGACAGATTGGTGTAACGAAAAGATTTCTAAAATAGACTTGAATGCATCAGGATTGTTTTGACACAACCCTACCAAGCAATAAGAGCATCAATAGGGTCTTTCTCTTCACAACTATGTTGCGTGTACTACACCCAATGGATCATTCTGTGTATGCTGTGCCTTTTCAACCTCAAAGTTCAGAACTTTCAATTTCAAAGATCAGAACTTTTAACACTGTATCATGAGAAGGTTATAAAACACTAGATTTCATCAGATAGTTTGAGAAATAATATGCGAATGTGGCATAACAGGGTGGAAAAATCAAAAAATACATTTCAAGAAAATATTTAGTACATACATACTTGAAAATGAATGACTGATATTTAATGGATAATTTTAATGATGATAATTTAAAGGCTTAATTAACTATTCTGTGACATTATAAAATTTTTGTTTACTGTTCAGTAAATAACAGATTGAGCTTTAGTAGATGGTTTCTGGAATTTATCAACTCTTACATGAAATGAGATGCATTATAATAGAATGTGGCATAACAGAGTGGAAGTAACCAATTAAAAAGTTACATGTAGCTTTTGTTTTTTTGTATACACAGTCTGCTTGCAACGAACTACATTGGAATAGTGTATTTTCCCATCTGTTACACTTTTTTTTTAAAACTAAAACTGTCTGTTTGTTCAGCAAAAGAAAAGTAATTAATGAATAATTTCTGTGGAATACTGTTTTGGTTCACAAACTTTATTTGACTATGAAAACACACACCTTTAGATGATAAAAGAGAGAGAAAGAGTGAGAGAGATATAAGGCTGTGCAGTCCAGGATGGCATACTCTCTGTTGGTCCTGAGAGTCTGACGCTGTCAGAACAATAGGCCCATTGGCAGTCTGTAACGGACCTCAACTGCCATGTAGACGCCTTTGTTTGCTGCTCAAAGCTGTGGGTTAACCTTCTCTCCTCTTTTGAATCTCACTTCTAGCTGCTTCTCAGCAAACATGGAATAATTACCAGCACACCTATTCTGTGTTGAACTTTAGTTGTCATCATGGGCCTGCTTCATTTGCATCAAAATTATGTGGATTCACCTGCAGTTCAGGTTTTATTTGGAATGATTATGACAGCAAATGTTTGACCTATTAGGAGACCAATTGAATTGAATTTTAATTGTCAGATTTGCATTTTTTTACACATACTGTATACACAATACATGTAATTCAACAGGTTCATCAGGTTGTAGTCAAATCCAGCTCTGTTTTGGAATTTCTGACTCAGAATCTGGAGTGTCGCATTTAACAAGTGTGTCTACATTCCATGTAAATATAGACAGCTGCTTTCTTATTAAGCTGTTTATCAGGTATGTTTTGCTACTGGAGAAAGGGTGTATGCATGTTTGTTTAGACCAGTTTTCAAAGTTGAGCAAAGACTGTTTTGCTATGGATAAATAGTGTTATCTTCTCTGGAGCTGTGTAACTAGCTATGTGTGTCTGGTGTTATGAAAACAGAAGTTAAAGCTACTCCTAATGTTTCAGAAAGCATTTTTAGTCCATATCTATTGGCTTTGAGGATCTATATGCTAGTGCACTCCTAAAACATGACAAAATAAACTTTATAGCAGATATATCATTTTGTTCACTGGGGCATTTTTATCCAATAAAATGCTCTTTAGAGTCAGTAGGTCCCTCCATCATCTGATGCTGACTAGAATTAGCAAGTAATAAGTAAATGGTTTTGCCGCACTGAGGTGAACTCCTGACAAACCGCAGAGTATTTCCCACCCCAAGGAAAGAAAAGGCATTACATTGAGACAAATGTGTCTTCTCAGAAACAGAAAAAGCTATTTAAACCTGCTGTACAATCTGATAATCCAGATGTGAGAGTGTGTTACTCTGAGAGGATATATGCCACAAATTATCTGAGTAATCTTGTGCTCTCTCTTTTTATTTTTTTTTTATTTTTTAGGTTTTTTGATTATTAAATGGCAACATGTCAGTAATTCGATCCATCTCTATCTTTTTAGAAGCAGCGGAGGAGTTCTTTGAGTATGATGCTGAGGAGTTCCTGGTGTTCCTGACACTCCTGATCACAGAAGGACGGACTCCAGAATGTTCCGTAAAGGGGCGGACCGAGGGTGTTCACTGCCCACCCGCCCAGTCTGCGATGCCTGTCCTCACCAAACATGAATGCAGCGACAAAATACCACAGGTGGGTTACACCTTTTTTATCCACCCGAGGTGGGGCATGCAGTTAATAATATGAGATGTTAAGATGCATCCAATTATTATGCCCTTATGTTGTCATCAGTATAACAGCTGGACATCTCTGAGAATACTACTTTTTCAACTCGTGGTCTTTATTAACAGGGACAGACAAACAATCATGTCTGGAAACCTGATTGAAAACTGTCAGAATGTTTGCAATTCCATTTTTTTCCACTAGTGACAAGGAAATTGCACGTCACCTTTAGGTTGTTGTGCATACTGTTTAGGTTATTTTGCATCTTGTGCAATGTAGTAAAGAAAGAAAAAAATATTTTTTCCCCAATACAGTGTCGTCAGGCAAGGAGAACAAGGTCAGAAGTCATGTTACTATGGCGCAATCACATCCCCATCATGATCGAGGTGATGCTGCTTCCTGACTGTTGCTATAGCGATGAAGGCCCGACCACAGACTGCACGGACCTAAATGACCCAGCAATAAAGCAAGATGCGCTCTTACTAGAGAGATGGACTTTACAGCCAGTGCCCAGACAGTAAGACATATACTTGTCACTTACAGTACTTCTAATATATATTCTTTCACACAGGTCTAGGGAAGTTTAATAAAGTGGTTTTGGTATTTGTTGCAGGAGTGGAGATCGATTTATTGAGGAGAAAACCTTGCTGTTGGCCGTGCGTTCCTACGTGTTTTTCTCGCAGCTCAGCGCGTGGCTCAGTGCCTCTCACGGACTTGTACCTAGAAACATCCTTTACAGGTAACATACTCTAGACATAAAAAAATTATTTCAAGAGTAGGAAAGAATAATGACATTTTCCTGGTATGGACTTAGATTGGATTAGTTCACTTTAAAATGAAAATTACGCCAAGCTTTACTCACCCTAAAGCCATCCTAGGTGTATATGACACAATCGGAGTTATATTAATAAATATCCTGACGCATCCAAGCTTTATAATGGCAGTGAATGGGAATATGACGCTGAACAAAGTGAATCCATCCATCATAAACGTACTCCACACGGCTCTGGGGGGTTAATAAAGGCCTTCTGAAGCGAAGCGATGTGTAAGAATAATATCCATATTTCACAAGTTATAAAGTAAAATATCTAGCTTCCACCTTTCGTATTCAACTTACGAAGAAAGTGTAACACCTCTCGCAGTTCAAAACGCTTACATTACTTCCTATGCCTTCTGTATTCAACTTACAAAAAAAGCATAACTGACTGGTCTGGTGGAAGCTAGATATTTTACTTTATAACTTGTTAAATATGGATATTTTTCTTAAACAAATGCATCGCTTTGCATTAGAAGGACTTTATTAATAAATTATTGGTATTGAATAAAATATAAATATATGTTTAAAATCAGTATTTCTCTAGGATTCTCAGTAGGTTTTGGAACGTGGCCTATGTGTATGTTGGTGATTCCATGGGGCTTGTTCATGAAACATAAGCAGAAAAATAATACTGTGTAAATGGTTCATAAAACTGTCCAAAAGATTTTACATGTTTTGGTCAGGAGAGACAGGAAGTCAGGACAGTCAAGAGAGAAAGAACGAAAGACCTTACATTGTTTTTTGACAATCCCATTTGCTATATTTTGCAGAATAAGTGCAGCTGATGAAGAACTGATATGGAACTTCTCACAAACACCCTCTGAACATGCCTTCCCTGTCCCAAATGTGTCCCATAGTGTCGCTCTCAAAGTGCGGGTTCAGTCTTTGCCCCGCCAGCCCAAATACCCTGTACTCAAATGTAGCATCCACTCAGGTCTAGCTTTTTTGGGCAAGAGAGGCCTGGAGCGTGGTGAGGGTGGCAACCATGCTGGAGAGAACCACGGTTCCCTCCGTCTGCCAGGATCTCCACTCTTCTCCAGACCACTACACCCTTCTCCACCTCCTCACAGCCCTCTTAACACCCGTAAATGCCCCTCTCGCCCTGAGTCCCCTCTCCCACCAGGCAAAGCAGTCAAGTGGCTGTATTCTCGGCTAAATGGCAGTGTGGACGCCCCCCCTACGGAGGCGTATAACTTGTGTACTAATGGGGCAGAGAGCCCAAAGACCTCAAGCATGGAGTCACCAATTCGTGGTTTTAAATCACTCTCCATCACCGACCCTTTAGTTACCCGCAGTCCGAGCCCCAGGTCCATCTCAGGTGAAACCAACCCCCTCATTGGCTCCCTGCTTCAGGAGAGACAGGAAGTCATTGCTCGCATTGCTCAGCGACTGAATTTCTGCGACCCTACAGCTCCCCATCTCCCTGATGCTCTCTTCACTTCTCAAGAACCTCCAGGACACAAAACAACCTGGAACTCATCACAGGATAAGGAGCGCTTGAAGAAATCCAAAGAACCCCTCTTCCCAGTCCCCCAGCCTCAAAACCACAATGGAACCAGTCCAGAAATCCCTGAGAGGAGCCGGTCTTCTCTCTTTGACACCCCCTTGAGCCCTAGAAGTAGAACACGGCTGGATGGAGTTGACCGCGAATCAAAAACTTCCCCAAAACTCTCTACATGTAGGCGCCTGGTACTCAGTGACCAGTCCGCTGAGGGTTCACTGATTGCAGATGCTGTTCAGGACATTTCGAGGTTGATTCAGGAGCGCCTGCAACATTCCTACAGTCTCCTGAATGGCACCTATAAAGTGAAGATCTCTCACAACGAACAGGTTGGTGCAAACCACGGAGCCCAGACAAATGGCTTTGTATCACCACCAAGCCATAAGAAGTTTTCAAGTGCACCCAATGGTGTGGCAAGCACAGATCCTCGTATCTCTCAAGCAACAAAATGTTGCAGATCTCCTGAATCTAGTCGCAGTAAGCGAGACCGTTCCCCTAGACCACCAGCCGTGGCCAGCTCAAAACTTGAAGACCACAGCGTCACAAAATCACAGCCTTTAACGGCAAGTAATCACCAACAATATGCCAGGAGAGAGTCCTGGACCTCCTTGAAAAACAACTCTAGCCATGCAAGCTCTCCTCAGGAGAATGGACTGACCCATACTGGATACCTCCAGCCCTCCAAGACCCAAGAGACAATCCATGAGAAAGGTGCAGAAAAGCATGTCTGGGATGGGTCAACTTGTCCTGAAAAGGATGAGAACCAGGAGCCCTGGGCATCCCCCTCTAGCACACCAGCCAACCTTACCTTCAACACCTCTAGTCCTGCCCATTCCCCTGCCCAGAGTAATTATACAGTGAGTTGATTTGTTTCTCCTACCTTACGATTTTTAAGTTCAAGAGTGTTTTTTGTTTTAAAACCTTTTTGTGCCAAACCTATGTTTATATGCTTTTAGTTCATGTGGACAGTTTTGAATCTATTCCTTTGAAACCAAGTCTATCAGAGCACTTACATTGCCTATCTAATGTCCTCTGCTGAATTTCTCCTCCTTGTCTTTTTAATAACAGAGACACCCTCCCTCCCCTCTGAAGCCATGCAGTAACTGGAAGAAACAGAATCGCCACTCCATAGACGGAACTGCAACGAAAGCCTTCCACCCCTGCACAGGCCTACCTCTCCTCTCCAGCCCTGTAAGAGCACTGATCCCTCTGTTTCCCTCCAACACATAGATTATAGCACAGCATCTTATTGAAAGGGCCCCAAACCCTTTGTGTCTGAGACTCATCTAGCCTCACATCTGAAGCACTTTTTGTTTGTCTCAGTGCTGTCCACAGAGTTTCTGTGCTTCCTAGATGACATGCTAAGGAAGTCACATGGGCCAGAATAGACCTATAATAATAACTTTCTCCCTGTAACTCAAGTTTTTAATAATACTTTCCATTAATACTCTTAGTAAATTAAGCCACGTGTGATTTTCAAATCATACCATTGTCAGTTTTGCTCTGTGGACTGAGTTCTGATTTGTGCCAAATGACTCAAGCATTTTCACTGTGTGTGGGAGTTTGGTGCTGTTACTCCAGATGAGTGGTGCTCTTATTCTCTCAGATGAGATCCACTCAGATGTAATTCTCATACTTTCTATTAGTTTTCATTAAATGTTACAAACAACTGAACTGTTTTGTTCAGCATTTTCTCAAAGACATGAACAGACTAAAAAAAGATCAGAAGCATGCCTATAAAAAAGTACTATTTTCCTCTTTTTTGACATACCATGATGACTATGATTTTGTCATCCTTTTTGGTCCTGAAACAACATTCCTATCAACCAGTCAGATTAGGTTAGGTTTGATCTGGGATTGATGCATGAACAACCTTTTCATCGACCAATAATTTCTCATGGATTTCATGGGAAGTTGATGATTAGGGTTAGGGATAAGGGTAGGCAAAATGAACACATGGCAATGCAATAACCAAACAGAGTAAATATTGAATAATGAGATACAATAATTGGACCTTCACTGATGGGGCCATATTTCCCCTATACTAGTGTCCCTCCACTGGCTTTCTGTTAAATTCAGGGTTATTTTTTAAAATTCTCTTGTTTGTATATAAGGCGTTGTCTGGTTCCAAACTTTGGAATAGTCTCCCTCTTTCATGTGAGGTTTGCTTCTTCGTTTGGCATTGTT
The DNA here is from genome assembly GCA_037950675.1 of Hypophthalmichthys molitrix. NCBI lineage: Eukaryota > Metazoa > Chordata > Actinopteri > Cypriniformes > Xenocyprididae > Hypophthalmichthys > Hypophthalmichthys molitrix. Next base: position 24,689,553 of record CM075509.1, read on the forward strand.
AAATCTACTCTTAAATCATATTGTACAGCACTTTGGATCAGTTTATATTGTGTTTAAATGTGCTTTATAAATAAATGTTTTTGTTGAAGATGATATACCATGGTATTATCGTCTGGTACTATATCATAGCACACACAATATTTTCTGATTTACAAAAGCTTTAATCACTTGTTTATATTAAATATCCAAAATAAATTACAAAAATAAAAATCTAGACAGTAAATAAACATATGTACAAGTGTTGGTTAATTGATTGATTTGGAACCATTCAAATAGATATTTATATAATGTACATTTTGCAAGTGGTCACAACCTTGCAAAACAAAGATGTAAATGTGTTCATATGCTTCCTCCTTTTTTCCCCTCAGGTTCCTCAAAGAAAAAGCCAGACAGGATATTTTGATATAGACACATCGCTGATTCATTGCAGAGGTGTGCCATGGGCAGCCAATAAGAGGTATGACTTTTTTTCCTCTCATTATTTCCTGCTGTAGTGCCATTGTTCCAAATTTCACTGACATTTCCTTTACTGAGACTTTTCTACATACACTGCCATCTGCTGTGCACACATACACTAGAGTTATCCCTAAAGCTACAGACTACCCAAAATGGCTGACTGAATTTTGTGTGTGTGTTTGCAGGGTTTTGAAAAGATCACAAGACTGTGATGAGTCTCAGCAGCAGATCCTCAGTGCCAGCGCTCCCCCCGCCAGCCTCAGCCTTTTGGGAAACTTTGAGGTAGATGAACAAATTATTACACACACAGACACACACACACATGTAGGCGTAATGGTTTTTATACTGTACAAACTGTATATTCTATCCCCCTACACTAACCCTACTCCTAAACCTACCCATCACAGAAAACTTTATGCATTTTTTTTTTTTTAAGCCGTTTGGTTTACAAGGACACAGGAAGTGTACTCATATGTTGTAATACCCATGTCATACTCATTTGTGTCCTCAAAAACCACATATGCCAGAACTCACACACACACAAACAAACATACCTACATGTACACACATTTAACTATCTTTATATACAGCTAGTTAAAAAATACTGTTACCTAACCCACACTATAACCCTAACAGAAAACTTCCTGCATTTTTATAACTTAATTAACTTATTTGTTTTATTTTTTTCCAAATGAGCACATACCCAGATGACAGATGTTTCTTTGTGTGTGTTGATGTGTATATCTGTGTATTTTTGTGTAGGAGTGTGTTCTGAATTACCGCTTGGAGCCGCTAGGCACTGTTGAGGGCTTCACAGCAGAGGTGGGTGCCAGCGGAACCTTCTGCCCCAGTCACATGACCTTACCTGTGGACGTGTCATTCTACAGCGTCTCTGATGATAACGCACCTTCCCCCTACATGGTAAGGACCCAAGCTGAGTTTCTTACATATTTTGTATAGTTGTTTTGAATATGTTAAAGTAAAATTTCTTAGGCAGTATTTTGAATACTGGCCAAAATACCCCCCCCCCCCTTTTTTTTTTCTTTTTTTTTTTTTTTTCTAAGGTTGGTATAGTTGTGCAAAGACAGAAATGTAATACAAACATCTGTTAAGGAGGCAATAATACTTTTTTTAATGATTTAAAAGGCTCATACTATATCTTGATTGAATTCTCTGGCTTCTCTCCAGGGTGTCATAAACTTGGAGTCCCTCGGTAAGAGGGGATATCGAGTACCTCCTTCAGGAACCATTCAAGTGGTAAGATTCATCAGATTATTTTAAAGACATACACTACCGGTCAAAAGTTTGGAATCGGTAAGATTTTTAATGTTTTTAAAAAAAGTTTTGTTTGCTCACCAAGGCTGCATTTATTTAATTAAAAATACAGTAAAAACAGTAATATTGTGAAATGTGGCAAAGCTGAATTTTCAGCATCAGTCTTCAGTGTCACATGATCCTTCAGAAATCATTCTAATATGCTGATCTGCTAGAAACATTTATTGTGTACAATTCTACAAAATATCTGTGTACAATATATATATATATTTTTTTTCAGGATTCTTTGATGAATAGAAAGTTCAAAAGAACAGCATTTATTTGAAATATAATCTTTTGTAACATTATAAATGTCTTTACTGTCACTTTTGATCGATTTAATGCATCCTTGCTGAATAAAAGTATTAATTTCTTTAATTTATTTTAAAAAAAATAAAAATAAAAATTCTTACTGACCCCAAACTTTTGAACAGTAGTGTATAATGTTACAAAGGCTTTGTATTTCAGATAAATGCTGTTCTTTTTAACTTTATATTCATCAAGGAATCCTGAAAAAAAAAAAAGTACACAACTGTTTTCAACATTGATAATAATCATAAATGTTTCTTGAGCAGCAAATCAGCATATTAGAATGATTTCTGAAGGATCATGTGACACTGAAGACTGATGCTGAAAATTCAGCTTTGCCATCACAGGAATAAATTACTTTATAAAATATATTCAAACAGAAAACAGTTATTTTAAATTGTAATAATATTTCACAATATTACTGTTTTTACTGTATTTTTAATTAAATAAATGCAGCCTTGGTGAGCAAACGAAACTTTTTTTAAAAACATAAAAAATTTTACCGATTCCAAACTTGGTAGTGTACATAATTATCTGCTTACACGTTATGTGTCATGGTAATGACACACTTTTGCAAATGAGTAATAACTACTCACAAGTGTGTGTCAGAATCATCAGACAGAGAACAAAGGAGAATGTCAACCATTAAAATTGTTTACAGATGCGCCCTCTACTGGTGAATGTGTTGGAATTACATTTACATGCAAACAGAACAATAGTAAAAAAAAAATGAATCACTTACTAACCTTTCATATCTGGTGTAAATCTTAAAACAATAACAAAAGGATCACACTTTTCCATGGTAACTGACATTATGACACAAATGTTGTCGATACTTGTGCTTGGAAGATTCCATTAAATTCTTTGATTTTCATTAGTCATGAAGAAATTACTCTGATTCACTGTTTTTAATTAATGATATTGGAGGATTATGAAATAAAAGTTATTTTTTTAGAGGTTTTGATGGTTTCCCTACCCATGTGTTACTGATGAAATGCTCACTGTTACTGTAAATGTGTCTGGATCTGCATGCATGTTTTCTTAGCCTTGGATTCTGTAGCTTTGATGATCAGCGGATGTTTTGTTTTGTCTCTGTATTTCAGACCTTATTTAACCCCAATAAGACAGTGGTGAAGATGTTTGTGGTGATGTATGATCTGAGAGAAATGCCCGCCAGCCATCAGACATTCCTGCGGCAGAGAACCTTCTCAGTCCCAGTCAAACGCGAGTTCAGTGGACATAACAACAAAAAGCCGTCCCCACTGGGGCAAGGACGAACCCTCCGCTACCTCGTCCATCTGAGGTCAGTACCATAGCGTGAAACCGGTCACTCTGAGTCTTCACTTATTTTCATTCAGGCATACAAAGCTTAAATGTTCAGTGTTTACTGTCAAATGGTTATAGAGCTTTTGTTCTACACCACACTTTTTCAAAAGGTACCTTGTGGCCTCGACATTCTTATTCATGAATATGTATACCTAACTAGCAGCCCCCAGAAGTTGCATGATAAGGTGTGTGTGAATGCAGTCCTTATTAGAGCAAGTCTGTTCACTTGGCAGCCATATTGGAAACACCTCCAGGCTGCTATTTTCTAGTCATGAAAGTACAGCTCTTATCTTGAATGAGGATTTAAATCTCCAAAGCTGTTTTTCAGGCTTACCTTTCATAAAATGGACGCACTGGCCACTGAAAAAGAGAAAATTATCCAGAAATCTGAACACAAACTGAAACGTACAAAACCTTTTACATGTAGAAAAACAGTATACAAATGAAAGGGGTATATTTATTTTTAATGTAAATGTTGACTGATGGTGATATCAAACCAAAAAGAGCTTGAATTTACAGTACATGTGAAATGAGAATTGGTTTTGAGTTTTAGTTTTTAGAAGATGATACCAGTTTTCCTAATAATGCTAGTGATATATGGATACAGATACATGTAATTTTAACAATATAAAAATATTGTTGGAGCCTGCATACACACCATTTAAAGGTAATTAGTATAATCACTTTTGAAAAAAATTAACTTAAAATAGTAACAATGATAATGTAACTACATATTAATGTAATTAAGAGTTGTTCCATATTAAAAATGAGCATTTTGGGTTTCAGATTATGCATTTTTGGTGCATCACTTATGTAGATATTTATCATGTGTTCAACCCATATAAATAGAATAAGTGAGTAGAATTAGTATGAAAATAGTGAGGTCCATGGAAAGGGCAGCCTGGGCATTGTCTTTAATTTTTAATTAAACATATATAATTAAAAATAATTATTAATAATTAAATTATTTTTAGACCACTGCTGCATAAATAGCATGAAATGCTTTTTTCAGTGTTTATCAGTCCATTTTTAATACTGGATAGGAATCTTTTTAAGAATTTTTAACGCACCAAGTGCAAATAGCCCACCTTGTTTGCAGAGGCTATTTACACTAACTCCGCCCACCACTGTCTGGTTGGGCCAGACAAAATTATAAAAGAAACCCACCAAATAACAGATTCAGTGGTGTGAAGAGTAAGGCGGGTGGTGGTAACTTTTGACGCGATCGGCGCGTTTCTCCCTTTTTCCATTGCATATCTGATCAGAAAGATTTTATTTTAAATAAAAATGTAGAAAATGTTCGAAAAGTGGAAAGAAAGTACCTAACAGATATTTAATAGTAGGAATAAAGTGTTTATTGTGTAGGGTCAGGAGTAGATGTGGGGAGGGCTTTACTGTCCCAATAAGGCTGCATCCATTTAATGATTTTAATAAATATAATAATTTACACTCAATATGTTGTTATTATTGCATACTGTTGTATAATGTACTATAATACACTGAGGTGCAAAAAGTATCAAACAAATATTTATACTTAAATAAAAAAATACTGCTATTTTCACTTAGTGTAAATAGCATCTATCGCTATATTTTCTTGGCATTTAACAGTATTTGCACTTAGTGCAAGATTTTTAATTGTATGTCATGCACCATCCTTTTTAATAAACAAGTTCAAATAATGATACTTTTTCAGTATAATGTTTTGTATAGTATCTATGTCTCCCATCAAAAAAAGTGAAATAAGACTCCACCAAGGATTCAACATTCTGAGCCATCAAACGCCCCCTTGAGGAAGACAAAGAAACTGTTGTTAGCTTGCTGTATTTGCCACCTAGTGGTTTAAACAGAATATGTCTGATCAGTTGTTGTATGCATGACACTAGTTACTCTTATTAACTGTTTGCTTTCTTTCTCTCATACATCTGCCTCTCAGGTTCCAGAGCTCCAAATCTGGAAAGATCTACCTCCATCGGGACATCCGGCTCCTTTTCTCCCGTAAATCCATGGAAGTGGACAGTGGTGCTGCCTATGAGCTCAAGTCATTCACAGAGTCACCTGCCGACCCCCCTTTCTCTCCCAGATGCTAATTTAATCTAGTCTAGTCTATTCTGATCTTAATCCAGCATAGGGGCCTTACTATACTAAATCAAAATCTGTCATCTGCTAATATGGGAATTAAAAATAGAGAAGCCCACTAACGCACACTCACTTGCACAGAAGGACTGTTCACATTAATGCCCCTTTCCTAAAAATACACACCAATGAATCATCAGTGCTTTGGTTTAAAACAACAGATGGTTGGGAGTTCATTTAGGTTTATTACCAGACGTTTGGCATGGGGTGAGCAGACATGGTGCGGAAAAAATTTAATCCATGGACCATTTTTTTTTTTTTAACAAAAGTCAAGTAACTGAATAACTGCAAGGATGTTTGAAGAGCACTGTGTTTTTTCACCACAACTGGAAGAAAATGAGTTTTGTTCTATGACTTCTTTCTTTGTACTGTTACCAACCACTTTAATCGGAAGTGTTGCAATAGAAAAACAAATATCTTACTAGCTTAGTGTTTACATATTTACTTTTTTGTCATCAGTTATTTAATATTTAAATTGAACTTTCATTTACTGCACATGTGATGCCTGTTGTGCAAAACATTATGATGTAGTGCAAGATATGTTTCAATCATACCATATTTTTGTCTTTCAAATTCAGATCTTAAATAAAAGAATTATATATTGTATCTATAAAATTACCTTCAAGCATGCATATGTTTGTGCTCTGTTTTAGACTACTTAAAAATGCAAACACAAGTGGGTGTGTGCGTGTATGGTTTTCTATGCCAGTGGGGACCTAAGTTGAGGAAACAAGCTTATAAATCATACAGAATGAGTTCTTTTTTTTCTTTTTTTTTATGTAAAAATGCAGAAAGTTTTCTATGATGGGTAGGGTTATTATAAGGGGATATAATATATGGTTTGTACAGTATAAAAACCATTACGTCTATGGAGAGTCCCCACAATGATAGTAAGCCAGACAGTGTGTGTGTGTGATTCAGACATTACCTACATTCTGGGGTCAAATACCCCCACAAGGATAGTAAAGGCTTATTTATACTTCTGCGTCGGACCTACGCCGGAGCCTCTGCGCCGTAGGCTATGCGTCTGTTTTCATTTATACTTCTGCGTCGTTGTCCGCGTCGACGTGCATGCAGACCACTAGGAGGCAGTGTCCGCGGTCATGTTGAGGATCAAGGCAAAAGCCGAAGAAGAATCAGCTTGTCATGTACGTTGTCAGAGAAGCTTACAAATAGAAGCGGCAAATAGGTAACAACTTTTGTTGCAGTTTGACTGTATGTGTCCCCTGAAACAGAGTGATTTTTCATTCATATGGAAGTTGAAAACGCTCGCTCTTCTCCGATTGTTCCGCGCCAGTTTTTTTGACCTGTGGGAGGGGTTCTAGCAGACCAATCACAGCGTTTGCGGTCCGCGTAGAATTGACGCGTTGTTACATTTTTGAAAAGGTGCATGTCAGGCTACGCGTGCTACACACAGCCTACGCCGTAGTTACGGCGTACACTCGACGCAGAAGTATAAATCAGCCTTAATACCAGAAATGTTTTATCTTGTTTGGACATTTTTTGGCCCCAATGAGGAAACCAGCTTATAAATCATACAGAATGGTGTTTTTGAAAATGTAAAAAAAAAATGCAGAAAGTTTTCAGTGATGGGTAGGTTTAGGGGATATTTAGGGAGAAGCTTATACCCTGACTTGAGTCAAGGCACTTTACCAAAGACCTATAGCTAGCACTTAATTTTTTTTTAAGAGCACTAAACCATAGTAAGAGACAGATAACAATGAGGGATGCCACCACAAGCGAACTTATACTTATTAGCATTGTCAAAACAGAAAAAAAAAAAAAGTTTTAGAATTCTTTATATTATTCTGTTTTTAACTTCTTTATATTTAAAAATAAAACAACAAGTGGTTTAATATGGTACATAGGCTTAGTGGAGTCACTTACCTTACAAATCATTATGCCACCCACCATCTTCTTTTCATTTTAAGCATTTTTTAAGTAAATAGTAAAAATAAAAATAGGCTATATATATATATATTTAAAACCAGTTACTTCAGTGAATAATTTTGTGAAGCAATTTCTTCAATTGATTTGGGGTTTTAGAAAGCTCAGGTTGATTCTGATTATTTTCTGTGAACCAGTTCTTTAGGACAGATCATTTTAATGAACTGGTTAAAAGAAAAAAATGTTGTTGTTTTTTTAAAATTAATTATTATTATTATTTTACATCAAGTAATGATATCAGTAATGCTATCATCCCAGCAGGTGAAATACATGCTCAAGCACAGCAAGAAAAATACTTGGTAGCAAAATTAATTTAAAATTAAGAAACTTTTCAAAATAACGATTTGTAACAAACCAGACACCAACTTCTCATCTCATGCCCCAGCACTAGCAGTACACTTTTTATTAACATTGATAAATTGAAATTGGTTATTGAAGTTGGCTTATTTAATTTTCGGACTTCTATAACAAAACACATGGCCTGACCCAATACCCACTCCACTATAGCTTCAAAACTGTGAGTATTTGATGCTAAGTGTATTCCTTTGTTCATCATGTTCTGGAACTCTCAAGCCCCCCTTGGGAGAAAACCTTCCAGTGTAATTTAAATTCATTAGCTGTTACACATAATTTGGTAGTAAAATGTAAAGTGTTGCACATTTTATTGGTACAGAGATGCAGTGGCGGCTGGTGGGTTTTAAAATAGAGGAGGCACACTAAATTGTAGGGATCTGGTTACCCGAACTGGTAACTGGAGATGCATCAAAGAATTCAGGTGATTCAGCATTTATTGTTGCAGAATTTCATATTTCAAAAGGATCACTAAAAGATTAACACTTTGCACAGGAGAAATACTTGCAATATTGCTATTATATTATAGGATCTAAGACCACTAAAAGCAATCATTGTTTAGGCTCAATCTAGTCATTAATCAGTTCACAGTGCAGTCATTCAGAAACACACCAAACATTTCGATAGAGATGCAAGAAACATACAGAATACAAATGATGTGGCTTACAGTAGTATTTTTGTGGGTAGCAGTACACACTGGAGATCAAGGAAATAAAATGGCAGATAAGGTAGCAAAGGAAGTCACTAAGTAATCACAATGATTTGACAGCATCAGCAGGGCAGAAGTCAAGAGCATTATTAAAAAGAGATTGAAAGAAAGGTGGGAAAGGGAAGAAGAGACTTAAGTTTGGACACACTGGACTAAATGGATCACTGTTCAAAATAGGTAAACATACTACAGGGAAATGTTATTTCTGTAGGCAGAAGACATGGTATAGAACATAATATGCTATAGCCAATTGTCAGAAATATGAAAGAGAAAGAAGACATTTGAGCTACAAGTACACTTTGATTTAATAGACCACTTTAGAGCAGACATCACAGTTACGTCACTTGCAGCTGTGCGTATAGTGGTGGCAGAAACATAGCGGTAAGGAGTGGAGGAAAATGGGCAAAATCCACAGAATAAGAGAAAAAATGTTTTGTGTCTTTGTATGTTAGAATCAGAATGCAAAATATAGTCTTCATTTTTATAGAATCTTTAAAGACGCCCTTGAAGCTAATAGCATATGTTTATGTTGCAAGTCAGAGACTGGACTGATGAAACCTGCAATGATTAGTCTACTATTAAAGCAAGAATTTGATGTAAACAGTAAGTCTACATAATATTCACATGTGCAGTACATAGGGGACATACATACAGAGCATTTACAGCATAAAAGAAAATTTTTACTTTTAAGCATAGCCTAAAACATTTTTATCTCACAATTCTGACTTTTTTCTTGCATTTGTGTGTTTATATCTCCCAGTTTGGACTTTATAACTTGCATTTGTGAGTTTATCACAATTCCAAGGAGAAAAAAGTCAGAATTGCAGGATACAAAATTGCAATTCTGAGGAAAAAAGACAAAACAATGAGTATATCTCACAATTCTGTTTTCCTTCTAAGAATTCTGAGATATAAACTTGGATTTGCGAGGGGGGGGAAAAAGTCAGAATTGTGAGATATAAACTCAAAATTAACTTATTTTATTCTTTTATTCTGTGGCTTCCACAGACCACAACTGCAGAACTATCATTTTCTGCCACCAGGTAGGCTCTGCCCACAAAAAACGTTATCGCTGTTTGCAAACACAAAATAGGTCTATAGATATTCTGTAAAAGAGGTCAAAAAGATAAATGTTATAATTTAATACTCCAATAGAGAAACTAAGCCTTTTTTTTTCTACATATTGTAGATAACAGACATTCTGGTCCACACTCCATACCAGTAGGTGGCGGTAATGCACCAGTTCACTGTTTGCCAAATTCCAGTAAACCTAAAATAAGAAGAATAAGGAGAAGGAAATACTTCTTAGTAAACTTTTAGTCACATTGGTATCAACTTTCCAGGTAGAAGAATTCAAAGAGTAAATGTTTAGTGGGAGTGAGTTAATTTCGGTTTTTAGAGAAGCATCCAGAGCATTGTAGGCAGTGGCTAAAGGCTGTAAAGAATCGTAAATACGGAGATAACATGGCCTTGTAGGCCATAAGTCTCTCATCTTTTTTCCCTGAGGCATCAGCTTATATGCTGGCCTTCTTGGTGAACATGATCAGTTCCTTTCAGAGCGGTTGTGCAGCAGAAACCATAGGAAAAGAGAGAGAAACAACAACAAACAGCAAAATCGCAACACACCCACTGAGGAAACAAGAAAACAAATTAAAACAAAAAGCAAAAAAACAGCAATTAGTAACCCCACATCTGTTGCTTGTGATTGTTCTCTCCAGTGCGATCCAAAAATTGCTATTCCTACTGCAAGTACTAACGCGAGTCCCAGTAACCCTCCAAATAATCCAGATACTAATCCAGCTACTGATGTTCCTACTGCTGCTAATCCTGGTGCTGCTGCTGCTAATCCTAATGCTGCTGCTGCTAATCCTAATGTTGCTGCTGCTAATCCTAATGCTGCTGCTGGTATTGCTGTTAATCCTGATCCTCCCATTGATGCTAATGTTTTGAATACATTTTTTGCAGCTTCTTTAATCCATTGTACTGCTTGTTTTACTTTGGCTACTGCCCTCTTTATTTGATCTCTTACCCACTTTATTTTATTTCCTGCCCATAATAGTATTGCCCCCGCTGCCCCCACTAGAGCCATTACTTCCAATTTCTTAATGTTTTCTGTTATCCGCTGTATTGTATTTATAACACATTGCAACGGTTTTCTTGCTATTGCTACTATAGCAGCTCCTGCTATCGCTCCAACTATTGCTGATCCTGTTAGCGAGTATGCTCCTACCATTGATCGCAACTTTGCTGCTGCTGCTCCTGCTACGCCTCCTGCTACTGCTGTTACTACTACTGCTACTGGTCTTTTTCTTTCTTCTTCTTCCCACAGTAATTGTAAAATGCATACTCCAGCTGCTGCTCCTGCTGCTGCTCCTACTACTACTTCAGCTACTGTTAACATAAATGCATAACCTACTACTACTATCACAACTGTTACAACTGTCAATGTTAGTGGTGATAGTAGAGTTCCCCTCGGTTCTTCTCCTGCTGCTGCTTTTCCTGCCAATGCAACAATAAAAAAAAAGAAAAAAGAAAAAAAATCATCATCAAATGTCATCATATAGAAATCAAATATATTTGCATATATAGGATATGGATGTTATTGTATTGAAAAATTAAATTCTTACCCATGTTGCTCAATTTTAAATTGCAAGGATATGACTCAGGTCTTCTAAAATGATCAGGTTTTCAGATTCTTCTCCCTTCTTTCAAGGTTCTTCTTTCAAGCCAGTTATCCTCCTTTAAAGAGACAAAGTTACAAAATATCCCATCTAAAACTTTCAGGCTCCTGAAATCACTGCATAATTATTAGAATATTTATGAAAAACTTTCTTGTTTACATCTGTTCATCTTTACCACACACACATTTCTGCCAGTGTTTCTTTCTCTTCTGAATATTTATGAGATTTTGTTTTATTTTACCAAACCAATTTAAAATAATTTTGACCAAATCATGTGGATAAGAAGGTAAGATAAAGGATAAAGGGCTATACCCTTAAATCTTTTCTAGATTAAAAAAAAAAAAATGCAATACTATTACAGATCTAAATAATCTGTAATAATCAATAATCATTCTAATTTTATCATAAGTGATATAAGTTTATAAGTCCTTGCAGAATATATATATATATATATATATATATATATATATATATATATATATATATATAAAACTTAAAATCAGCGAATTCGTTTATTTTATATTCTAGCGTGTCGTTGTTTTAACAAATGTTTTCATTTGTCACACTTCTGACGGCTAGAAATTTGACGCAGCATGCATTAATTTCACAGTAAATTTCAGACTACGGTAATTTATTGTAAAATAATACTCTTTAATCCTGTGAATTCCTTGCGATTTTTTTTTTTTTACAGTGTGCACTGTACATTGTAAAATTACTTTATATCTTCAGGTAACATAAAAACAAACTGTAAAAAAACAACTGTGGTTGCCAGAATAATTTTGTAAAAATACAGAACACTGTAAACATATTTACAGAACAAATTGTACATTTTACAGTATAAAACTGTAATTTGCAAACAAGAAAATTTGAATGTAAACCAGTGTGTTTTACAAAGCACACTGTTATTAAACACTGTTTTGTACTTTACATATGACAACACCATAATAATGCAGGTGGTAAAAGAGGAAGCCACATGAAGAATCAAAGTTCATCACAAGTAGCTTTTCCATAAGCTGAAGTACTAATATATAGAAGGTGCACAGAGACAATCACTCAAACACAAAAAAACCATCATGGTAACACACAACATTTAAATAATGCAATAAACATTCCTTAAACAACAGAAGATGTAACATAAAATGCTAATGTACAGTGCACAGCATAAATGAGTACACCCCCTCTGAAACGTCTGAAAGTCAGCAATTATTCAATTACTTAGAAGACATGTTAGGGTTCTTTAGAGATATAATGTTCCAGCAAGTCTGCTTAATCAGTTGCCAAAGAAGCATGTCAAAATTATTCAGGAAAATAAGATTTTCTTATCAAGGTGATAAAATGTTGCGATAAACTCATTATGATGTACTCATTTTGATAAAAATGAATACACCCTCCTAAAAGTTACTAAATAAAATGAAATAAAAAATTTCTGGTGCAAGTTGTATGTTGAACCAAAACATGTAAAGAGAAGTAATTTCTTGACAATTAAAAGTGTTATATAGCCCACTGAATCATTCTCAGACTTAATGCTGACAACAATGGAACCACTTGGGAGAGAACTGTCAGAAGGATTTCTTAGCACAAAAGAGGACAGTGGTACAATAGAATTACCAAATCATTGTTTTAAGTGTGAAAATATAGCAGAAGTGTGGACTACCAAGCAAGTGTCTCAGAGCCAGCAAAAGCTATGAAAAGAGTGACTGTTTATCTCACAGTGAGAGTAAGATGCAGCCTGCAGAAATGACATGCATGGTTGTTGTTCTCACTGGAACTACCTACTGTAGCCAAAGCACAATAAAGTCAGTTAGCCATTTCCAAAGCCCATATTTACAAAATATAGATTCTGGAAATCAATACTCTGGTCTCATGAGACCAAATCAATCATTTTGGATCTAACAGCATCCAAAATGTAATGGTGTTGCTAGAGGAGGAGTACAGTGATATGTGCCCGGTTCCCACAGTAAAGTTCAGTGGTAGTAAAGCTCTTGCATAGGGATGTATGAGTGCTGAAGGTGTGAGGGAGTTGGGTTTTATCAATGTTGTCATGAATTCCCACACCACTGTGTAATTTAATACACAAACTTGAAACAGAAGATGTTACCCTTTCCTCATTCCCTGCATTGTTGGGCATTTTTTTCAACATGACAATGAGGATATGCATTCTTCCAAGGTGAAAAACAAAAATGTATTGCATTCAATCTTAACACTCTTGAGCACCTGTGGGGGATTCTGTAGAGACGAGTTGAGCAACACTCCCCATTAAAGATCAGGGCATTTAGAAGGTCATCATCCAGGAGTTAAACAGGACAGATGTGACCATTTGTCATGAACTTGTACACTCCATGCCAAGAAGGGTCAGAGCAGTATATTCAAAATTATGGAGGGCATACTAAGTACTACAATATTATACATTTGTTAAATTAAATCTAGGGTGTACTCATTTCTGCAATCCTTAATTTAAATAAAATTGGCTAATTTACTTATTTTATTGCTATTAATGACATATATTTCTCAGTTTTTATTATGTATATGTTTAATACATTTTAGTTTTGCCATCTTTCCATGAATTGTATTAGTGATCATAAAGAAAATACATCTTTTGTATTTGTTCAGAGGGGGTGTACTCATTTATGTTTTTTAAGAAACATGATTATGTAAACAAAATACTTTCAAATGTGGAATGTCACAGAAGGAACTTTGGGAATATCGGTTTACAGTTTTTGACTCTAAATTATATGTTGATTTGTTCTTTCTTTTACTTCTTAAAACTATATAATTAACAGCATTTTACACTAAAAATTACATGAAATGTCTGGTTAGATCTTTTACAACTTATAGTACGAGAACTATTTTCCCCGTAGCATTTTAAGGTTCCATGTGCCTCTTACAACACTCAACATTCTCCCGTCATAAAATCAAATCTTACAAACCTGAAATTAATCAGAATTCTTACAACACTCCCAATTCCCCATTCTTCCGTCATAAAATCAAATCTTACAAACCTGAAATGAATCAGAATTCCAAATAGCAAATGAATGAACAACAAATGTGTTTTGGATCCTTGAATAACCTGACCGATAAAAGAATGCTGCACACTATGCTGCGGTCTTAAATACATTTACCCAGATTACAAAGCTCTACAACTCAGCCAATCTAAATGTGATCTGAAGGCTGATGCTTTTCAGTAAATCACATGACAGGAAACTGCAGCAAGGTGAAAACCTGTCATGTGAAACTGGGAGTGCTTTGAAGTGAATTTAAAAAGAGGAAATTAAAGTTTTAAAATGAATACAGTTCATTAAAAAAAAAAAAAAAAAAAAAACAAGAAAAAAGAGAGAATTACGATTTTTTATATGCTTATTTTTCCCACTTTCCTAATAATTAACTATAGAGGCAGGTACAAATCAGAAGTACCCAAAATTTTAGTGTCAGAGTTTTTGCTTTGTAATGCTTTGTTTTGGCCACTAGAGGTCGCCATTGAACTCTCATGAACAACTTTTACCTTTAGTAAACAGTTCTATTGTTTTCACATGTGTCTCCTTCTGTGATGTGTATTTAAGCGGTATTCTTTCCTTGTATCTTCGCTTGGTTATTGTGGTTTTCTAAGCCAGTTGCTGCTGTAAGTTTGCTCTTGTTCTAAGATGTTTTTTTCTGTGCCTTTTGGAGTATTTTCCTGAGTTTTTGGAAGTTTTTTTTTTTTTTTTGAGTTTGTTTGGAGATCATTGATTCTCCTTTTGGATTTTTTTCTTCCTTTGGACTGGATACTCTTCTGTTTTTGTGACTGCATTGAAGTAAGGGATTTTTATACCCTGTTTCTATTTTTTTTTTTTAATAAACTCTTTGGAAGCAACCTAAGAGCGTCTGACTATTGGGTTCATCTCCTGCCTGTGGCTCAGTGGTGGATAATTAGACTTTCACACCAGAGACCTGAGTTTGAGTCCCGGTCCTGGCATTTAGGACCAAAAACCAAACTTGAGTGCTGTGGGCTGAAAGTACTGTAAATGTTGCCACGTGTGTTTATTTTTCCGGAACACCACTAAGAGGCACATAAATTCAATAGCATAATTCACACACATCTAATTAGTCGCTTTCTCTCCCTCCAATAACTGCATATTGATGGCTCAAGTTTCATATTATAATCAATATAAGCAGCACAATTCCCTGGGCCCTGTTTGAAGGGGCCACCAAGGGCTGATCGTTTAAACAATCATTTAAACAAATATAAAAAAAAAAATCTTGTTACGTCCCAGGACATATTGTTTTTCTTATGTAATATGTTTGGTGATGTGTTTATAGTCATTTCTGTGTATTGCTGCTTTTGTTATTTCCCTCTCTGTTTTCCTTTGGTGTTAAGTGAGTAATCTTAAAGGATTAGTTCACTTTCAAATAAAAATTTCCTGATAATTTACTCAGCCCCATGTCATCCAAGATGTTCATGTCTTTCTTTCTTCAGTCAAAAAGAAATTAAGGTTTTTGATGAAAACATTTCAGGATTATTCTCCTTATAGACTTCAATGGCCTCCAAACAGTTGAAGGTCAAAATTACAGTTTCAGTGCAGCTTCAAAGGGCTTTAAACGATACCAGACGAGGAATAAGGGTCTTATCTAGCAAAACAATCGGTCATTTTCAAAAAAATTTTAAATGTTTATGCTTTATGTAAACATTTATCAAATTACATACATAGCATACCCTATCTGTATTAGCAAATAACGTGTCCATGGCAATAGAATTTAATAACTGCAAAACATGTGTCGCTGTCATGAAACATTTAGCGGTTTCCCTTAGAGAACTGTTTAAGGGACTATTTAAAAGACTTTATATGCAACACCCTTAAGTCATTCCCATAGGTAAGGGGAAATCACACCTTAAGTCTCATACTTATGGGAAAAATTTGAGGTGTTTACGCAACCAGGCCCTGGAAAAATGCTTACCATCTCGATGACAGGCAAATATTCCAATTCAGTAGAAAAATCGTTCCTCTTTTTAATGTAAGTATCACGTCTAACATATGTTGTGATTTTCTGTTTATACCTTTCTTGTAATAGTGTCTAAACCAGTACATTAAGGACTTTTCTCCATCTCGTCCATTCTGCTTTTCACTTCCTGCCCTCCATCTGAATTTCGCATGTTATCAGAATCACGTGATTGCAAACAAGCCATTCCTTACTCAGGAAACTATAGGGAACTCAGGTTTCCCATATCCGATACTATGGGAGCACTATACCACAGCACAGTACTTTAAAGTGGCTGCCAGTTTATGTCTGTGAAAACTATAGTTGTACAAACTGACAAAAAAAATTAAAGAATTAAAATCCTTGCAGACAAACAAAACCTGGTAACCAGGAATCAGATAAACATCCAGATAGCATTAATCCCCCCAATGCAACATTCTTTGTTTTGTAGCAGCAGCAACACATCAACTTGGGAGAAAAATGAAGTGGAAGCAACCTTGGGTAGATATTCTAGCTTCGATCACAGTAAGACCTAAACTAAGCCAGAACTAAAATTTATACAGGAACATCATCGATAAAGCCTGCAAATCTCCAATCAAGAGATGTCAGAGCCAATAACAAAACTGTTTTAATAGTCAGAAACCCATCAGCTGCTGATTCTAATTGTTCAATGGGGAACCTGTTAAACTTTCTAGTATAGGTAAGTCCCACAAAGAGCACCAACAGAACAGAAAGGCCTTAGAATTGAAGGTTTGTCCTTAAACTAGCCTCTGTAGATGACCAAGAATCAAGTCTCAACAATAAATTACTAACTCTAATTGTGCTAGAATCAGCCAATCATCAAGGTAGTTAACACCCACATATCCTGAAGCCTCAATGGTGCCAGAGCAGCGAAGATAATTTTGTGAACATACGAAGGCACCAAAGCTATGACACTAAGAAGAACCTTATACTGGTAAGCTTTGCCAAAAGCAAACCTAAGAAATTTCTTGTGTTTCTGGACAATCTAAAAATGGAATAAGCATCCTTCAGATTGATAGTGTCCCACTGTAAACAGACTGTAATTAAAGAGTTTATTAAGTCCACAGAGAACACAAATCACAATAGTCTTGGAGGATGATAAATTAATCCAAATAACAGATGATGAAGCAGACTGGAGTTAGACGATAAACTTGAACAGGAAGAATTTAGTCGGATACTCCAATCAGCATAATCCAGGCTGGTTTGTGATCAACAGGGAATCCAACTTGGAATGAAATCGAAGCACAAAGAGACAGGAGCAACAACAATAAACTCTAGATGAGAGAACAACATGTTGAGAGAAAAACAAACTGACAAGAAATGAATGTACACACTGAGGTATATATATATATATATATATATATATATATATATATATATATATATATATATATATATATATATATATATATAGGAGTGTTACGTCCCTCGTTAGTTAGAGGTTATTGGTCTAGGAATATTGTTAGACATAACAAAATAGTCGCACGTGTGTAGGCCTAATGGCAGTAACGGGAAGGCAAGAGAAAAAGGACAGACAACAAGCCAGCAACCTCGTTGCAAAGTTTTAATTGCATTAAATATAAGAAGGTGAAATAACAATGAACTAAAGTAATAAATTGGATATTTACAATATATACACCGTAACAAGAATAAAATATAGCTGCAAGCAGCAATTACGGGGCCAAGCACAAAAACGGCACAATAAGCCAGCCAACACGGCTGGGAGCATCAGACCAACTGCAACAGTGAGCAATTAAAGACCTATTAAGATCATTTTATGCAAAAGAGCTGAAAAATGATCAAAAATGAGGATTTACTGGTTCATCACTTTCGACCAATAGGTGGCGCTGTGACCAAATTAATGTGGTGTGGTCAGAGTGAGGTGACAATGACACTTGCAAAGTTTGGTGCCAATATTTCAAAGCCTTGCAGAGATACAGACTCAACAGTGATTTTGGCATCATGCCTCTGATTCGTTGCTGCAGTATGGAAAAAAGGTTATGTCTATCAACATGAAATCAATAAGACCATCTCATTACAATAGGCCCCATTTTTATAAAGCTATTAGCATTTTTTAAATATATCGTTATAAAATCTGACCACAAGGAGGCGCTGTCTCAAAACCTATTGTGTACCTTCAGAGCATGATGCCGATGCCACATCCTGAGTTTTGTAATGGTACATCAATGAAATTTCATGTTTTGTTCAATTATAGCGCCACCAAGAGGCACAATCCCACCTAATTTTTTGTGTGTCCTCAGGGTGACCCCATACATGTGTGTATTAAATTTGGTGCAAATATCTCATTTCGTTTTGGAGTTATAGACATTTACATGTAAGAGATCATAAAAAATGACTCCTTGACGACTTTGTTTTGATTTTTTTGCCACTTCCTATC
Source organism: Hypophthalmichthys molitrix (assembly GCA_037950675.1). Lineage (NCBI taxonomy): Eukaryota > Metazoa > Chordata > Actinopteri > Cypriniformes > Xenocyprididae > Hypophthalmichthys > Hypophthalmichthys molitrix. The sequence goes on from CM075509.1 coordinate 24,708,148, forward strand.
AAAATTTTGACATTTGGGCTTTAACATATAGTTAACCAGCTTAGGTTCCGTGTTTCCTATGGTGGTTTCGTCTTGATCGGACTAACGGTTTCAAAGATATTCGCAATTGTTTTTTAAGCGCTAAAACATGACGCCGCACAAACCGTAAGTTGAAATCCATCATGTTTGGTATCGTTGGACTCGGCAAGGATTCAGGAGTCTAAGAATGTGAATGCTGTGAAAATAAGCCAACCAGATCAAAAGTTATAAGCATATGAAAAAACAAATTCTCCACTAGGTGGCGCTGGTCCGAAACTTCTCAGGCTCCTTCAGGGCATTGTCCTGATGACCCATACCGAGTTTCGTAACAATGCGCTAATGCGTTCGTAAAATACAGCATTTTAGCACAAAATTCAACATGGCTGACGGTGAAAATGGCTGATATGGGAAAATTGGATAGCATTCGACTCAGCATGATGCCCCGAATCCAACGAGACCATATTTATGATTTTTGAACAAACCCATCAGAAGTTATAAGCAAAAATAGCAATTTTTCGTATCTCCGGACCAGTAGGTGGCACTGCGCCGAAACGCTGCATGTTGCCTCAGGTTATGCTTGTGATGACATGTACCAAGTTTGGTCTGAATACGATAAAGCGTTGCGGAGATACAGCATTATATCTATTTTCGCAAGCGCCACGTAAAATTCATTCGCTTCTTTTTCGAAAACGGTTTAACAAATCGACTGGAATTGCATAACTTTTTGTCAGCATGGTCTGAAGATGATCTGGTTCAATTTTCGTGAAAATCGGAGTAACGGCCTAGGAGGAGTTCGAAAAAGTAGGTTTTTCAGAAAATTCAAAATGGCGGAAAAATTTTCATGACGGAAAATGACGTCATAGGGTGCAATCGATTCGTCATGAGCCAAGGCATCAGAGGAAAAAAGAATTTTGTTTCTAACCCATACGGTTCAAAAGTTATTAACATAAACATGAGTGCAACTTTGGACAGCTGGTGGCACTAGAGAGATTGAGTTAGAGACTCCAAATTTGCTATGGACAAAGGTCAGACTGTCCTCTAACTGTGTGCCAAATTTCACAACTTTCCCGCAAGCGGTTCTATGGGCTGCCATAGACTTCAAGAGCGGAAGAAGAAGAAGAAGAATAATAAATATAGCTGCAAGCAGCAATTACGGGGCCAAGCACAAAAACGGCACAATAAGCCAGCCAACATGGCTTTGAGCATCAGACCAACTGCAACAGTGAGCAATTAAAGACCTATTAAGATCATTTTAGGCAAAAGAGCTGAAAAATGATCAAAAATGAGGATTTACTGGTTCATCACTTTCGACCAATAGGTGGCGCTGTGACAAAAATTAATGTGGTGTGGTCAGAGTGAGGTGACAATGACACTTGCAAAGTTTGGTGTCAATATTTCAAAGCATTGCAGAGATACAGACTCAACAGTGATTTTGGCATCATGCCTCTAATTCGTTGCTGCAGTATGGGAAAAAGGTTATGTCTATCAACATGAAATCAATAACATTTTACTAAGATCATTTTAGGCAAAAGAGCTGAAAAATGATCAAAAATGATGATTTACTGGTTCATCACTTTCGACCAATAGGTGGCGCTGTGACCAAATTAATGTGGGGTGATCAGAGTGAGGTGACAATGACACTTGCAAAGTTTGGTGTCAATATTTCAAAGCATTGCAGAGATACAGACTCAACAGTGATTTTGACATAATGCCTCTGATTCGTTGCTGCAGTATGGGAAAAAGGTTATGTCTATCAACACGAAATCCATAACTTTTTACCAGCATGGTCTGAAGATGATACGATTCGATTTTGGTGAAAATTGGACCAACGGTCTAGGAGTAGTTCGAAAAAGTATGTTTTTAAAGAAAATCAAAATGACTGACAGGAAGTTTGGCTGACTGTGGCAAAATTGGCATCAATATTCTCAGCATGACCCACGGAATCTAATAAGACCAGTCCCATTACAATAGGCCCCATTTTTATAAAGCTATTAGCATTTTTTAAATATATTGTTATAAAATCTGACCACAAGGAGGCGCTGTCTCAAAACCTATTGTGTACCTTCATAGCATTGTACCAATGGCACACCCTGAGTTTCGTAATAGTACATCAATGCATTCATATAATATAGCATTTTATATCATAATACTGTATTGTAGTCAATGTAAATTTCACGTTTTGTTCAATTAAAGCGCCACCAAGAGGCACAATCCCACCTATCTTTTTGTGTGTCCTCAGGGTGACCCCATACATGTGTGTATCAAATTTGGTGCAAATATCTCATTTCGTTTTGGAGTTATAGACATTTACATGTAAGAGATCATAAAAAATGACCCCTGGACGACTTTGTTTTGATTTTTTTGCCACTTCCTATCAAAATTTAGACATTTGGTCTGTGACTTTTAGTTAACCAGCTTAGGTTCCGTGTTTCCTATGCTGGTTTCGTCTCGATCGGACTAACGGTTTCGAAGATATTCGCAATTGTTTTTTCAGCGCTAAATCATCACGCCGCAGAAACCGTAAGTCAAAACCTAGCATGTTTGGTATCGTTGGACTCGGCAAGGATTCAGGAGTCTAAGAATGTGACTCCCATGAAAATAAGCTAATCAGATCAAAAGTTATAAGCATATGAAAAAACAAATTCTCCACTAGGTGGCGCTGGTCCGAAACTTCTCAGGCTCCTTCAGGGCATTGTCCTGATGACCCATACCGAGTTTCGTGACGATACGCTAATGCGTTCGTAAAATACAGCATTTAAGCACAAAATTCAAAATGGCCGACAGCCAAAATGGCAGATATGGGAAAACTGGATATCATTCGACTCAGCATGATGCCCCGAATCCAACGAGACCAAATTTATGATTTTTGGACAAAACCATCAGAAGTTATAAGCAAAAATATCCATTTTTCATATCTCCGGACCAGTAGGTGGCGCTGAGCCGAAACGCTGCATGTTGCCTCAGGTCATGCTTGTGATGACATGTACCAAGTTTGGTCTGAATACGATAAACCGTTGCGGAGATACAGCATAATTTCTATTTTCGCAAGGCTTCGTAAAATTCATTCGCTTCTTTTTCGAAAACGGTTTGAGAAACCGACTTGAATTCCATAACTTTTTGTCAGCAAGGTCTGAAGATGATCTGGTTCAATTTTCAGGAAAATCGGAGTAACGGCCTAGGAGGAGTTCGAAAAAGTAGGTTTTTCAGAAAATTCAAAATGGCGGAAAAATTTTCATGACGGAAAATGACGTCATAGGGTGCAATCGATTCGTCTTGACCCAAGGAATCAGAGGAAAAAAGAATTTTGTTTCTAACCCTTACGGTTCAAAAGTTATTAACATAAACGTAAGTGCAAATTTGGACAGCTGGTGGCGCTAGAGGGATTGAGTTAGAGACTCCAAATTTGCTATGGACAAAGGTCAGACTGTCCTCTAACTGTGTGCCAAATTTCACAACTTTCCCGCAAGCGGTTCTATAGGCTGCCATAGACTTCCAGAGCGGAAGAAGAAGAAGAAGAAGAAGAAGAAGAATAATAAAAAAAAAAAGAAATCCAACGGATACAATAGGTGCCTACGCACCTTCGGTGCTTGGCCCCTAATAAATATAGCTGCAAGCAGCAATTACGGGGCCAAGCACAAAAGCGGCACAAGATGCCAGCCAACACGGCTGGGAGCATCAGACCAACTGCAACAGTGAGCAATTAAAGACCTATTAAGATCATTTTAGGCAAAAGAGCTGAAAAATGATCAAAAATGAGGATTTACTGGTTCATCACTTTCGACCAATAGGTGGCGCTGTGACCAAATTAATGTGGTGTGGTCAGAGTGAGGTGACAATGACACTTGCAAAGTTTGGTGTCAATATTTCAAAGCATTGCAGAGATACAGACTCAACAGTGATTTTGGCATCATGCCTCTGATTCGTTACTGCAGTATGGGAAAAAGGTTATGTCTATCAACACGAAATCCATAACATTTTACCAGCATGGTCTGAAGATGATACAATTCGATTTTGGTGAAAATTGGAGCAACGGTCTAGGAGTAGTTTGAAAAAGTATGTTTTTAAAGAAAATCAAAATGACTGACAGGAAGTTTGGCTGACTGTGGCAAAATTGGCATCAACGTTCTCAGCATGACCCACGGAATCTAATAAGACCAGTTTCAGTACAATAGGCCACATTTTTATAAAGCTATTAGCATTTTTTAAATATTTCGTTATAAAATTTGACCACAAGGAGGCGCTGTCTCAAAATCCTTCAGAGCATGATGCCGATGCCAAATCCTGAGTTTCGTAATGGTACATCAATGCATTCCTATAATATAGCATTTTTTATCACAATACTGTATTGTAGTTAATGGAAATTTCATGTTTTGTTCAATTATAGTGCCACCAAGAGGCACAATCCCACCTATCTTTTTGTGTGTCCTCAGGGTGACCCCATACATGTGTGTATGAAATTTGGTGCAAATATCTCATTTCGTTTTGGAGTTATAGACATTTACATGTAAGAGATTATAAAAAATGACCCCTGGACGTCTTTGTTTTGATTTTTTTGCCACTTCCTATCAAAATTTTGACATTTGGGCTTTAACATGTAGTTAACCAGCTTAGGTTCCGTGTTTCCTATGGTGGTTTCGTCTCGATCGGACTAACGGTTTCAAAGATATTCGCAATTGTTTTTTAAGCGCTAAAACATGACGCCGCACAAACCGTAAGTCAAAATCTATCATGTTTGGTATCGTTGGACTTGGCAAGGATTCAGGAGTCTAAGGATGTGACTCCCATGAAAATAAGCCAACCAGATCAATAGTTACAAGCATATGAAAAAACAAATTCTCCACTAGGTGGCGCTGGTCCGAAACTTCTCAGGCTCCTTCAGGGCATTGTCCTGATGACCCGTACTGAGTTTCGTAACGATACGCTAATGCGTTCGTAAAATACAGCATTTTAGCACAAAATTCAACATGGCCGACGGCGAAAATGGCTGATATGGGAAAATTGGATATCATTCGACTCGGCATGATGCCCCGAATCCAACGAGACCATATTTATGATTTTTGGACAAGCCTATCAGAAGTTATAAGCCAAAATAGCCATTTTTCGTATCTCCGGACCAGTAGGTGGCGCTGCGCCGAAACGCTGCATGTTGCCTCAGGTCATGCTTGTGATGACATGTACCAACTTTGGTCTGAATACGATAAAGCGTTGCGGAGATACAGCATTATTTATATTTTCGCAAGGCTTCGTAAAATTCATTCGCTTCTTTTTCGAAAACGGTTTGAACAATCAACTTGAATTCCATAACTTTTTGTCGGCATGGTCTGAAGATGATTTGGTTCAATTTTCGTGAAAATCGGAGTAACGGCCTAGGAGGAGTTCGAAAAAGTAGGTTTTTCAGAAAATTCAAAATGGCGGAAAAATTTTCATGACGGAAAATGACGTCATATGGTGCGATCGATTCGGCATGAGCCAAGGAATCAGAGGAAAAAAGAATTTTGTTTCTAACCCTTACGGTTCAAAAGTTATTAACATAAACATGAGTGCAACTTTGGACAGCTGGTGGCGCTAGAGGGATTGAGTTAGAGACTCCAAATTTGCTATGGACAAATGTTAGACTGTCCTCTAACTGTGTGCCAAATTTCACAACTTTCCCGCAAGCGGTTCTAGGGGCTGCCATAGACTTCCAGAGCGGAAGAAGAAGAAGAATAATAAAAAAAAGAAATCTAACGGATACAATAGGTGCCTACGCACCTTCGGTGCTTGGCCCCTAATAAAAAAGAACGCCAACGGATACAATAGGTGCCTAAGCACCTTCGGTGCTTGGCCCCTAATAATCAACAAACGATCTGGAGGAGAGGAAGGAGCGAGAGAGTGGATCTTAAATCAAAGAACTAAATATAACAAAAAATAACTAACTAAAGTTAAGGAACTAAACTAACTAACTAACTAACAACAGAAAATGTAGAAACAAACATCTTCAGCGTGCAAGACGCTATAACTAAACTATACCTTTTAACAAAACAAAACATACATAATTAGCACCACTCTTAACGCTAGTGTGTCTAATATGCCCTACATACCGTTATCTACGTGTGTAAATGTAGGTCGCGACCTGTTTACCTGACTCACAACCTCTCCAGCCAGGCTACGTAGCTTTAAACCGGGACATGAAATGAAGGTTTCACGAGTACAACAATCGTAAACATTCAGCATTTCAAATCAAGCATGTATCAAGCACACGAGCGCAAACAAAGAAGAGCACGACCAACAAAACGAGAGAACTGATCCAACTGCAAGATGATAAAAGCAGTGAATCCCCAGACACTAATCAGTCTCTCAAACGAGAAAACCGTCCTCATGGAGCGTGCCTTCTCTCCCCAACCCAGAGTCTGTTTTCAAGCTTACGCCATTGAAGTTTTAAGCCGTTCTTAAGCCTCTCCGTAACCAGCGGTTGGTGGCGCGAACCCTGAAATCAGAACCTTACGCCAGCAGATTGACAGACGGATCGTCAAATCAAAATTTACACCTGAAACAAAGTACACAGACACGCACACATATGCAGCAACATGGAAAAAAAAAAAAAAAAAAAACTAAATTACATACAGCGTATGTAACAAGGGGGAACAAAAGAGCAACAGGTGAGTATGGGCTTGAAAAGTTGCTATGGATGCTGAACCACTCAGTCATGCCCACAAAACGACAGACACGATAGGAAGAAAACAGAAATGAAAATACAGACCTGAACCGTGACAGTTAGTTCTAATGTGAGACAAAATGTCCAATGACACTATAGTCCATAGTACACACACACACACACACACACACACACACACACAAAATCCACTATGGAAGTCAATGGGCAATCAACTGTTTGGTTACCAACATTCAGCAGAAGAAAGATATCCATACAGGTTGGAACAACTTGAGAGTGAGTAAATGATAAAATAATTTTAATTTTGGGGTGAACTATCCCTTTAAGCTGACTAACTAAAGATGTTACTGTAGCTACACCCATTGCTACAGACACTGTACTTCCTTAAAATTTAATTCCAGCACAGCACTACAACAACCAGTGTACTGGATATAACAAGCGAAGGAGATGGGACCAGGAAGTTGGGCGGGAAGGAAGTGGCTAAAAGCCTGATGCATATGGCACACGTAACTGGAAACACTTTTCAAAGTCGTCATCTGGTTGGTTGAATTCTACAGGATGTCCGGGAGACATGTTTGCCCCCTGGTGGAAGAAGAACGGCATTGTGTTTACAACTGTGACAATGAGCGCTTACCAGGATCAACTAAACACTGGACTTATGTGAAGTTCACGGCTCCATTGTTGCAGTAAACTTGCACAACATTCTTGAATGAATAATTTATTAGATGCACACCGGTCTGTTGTTGTAGGCAAACCAACTTTACATTTTCACGCCCCTAAACATGACGTGGAACAAAACAAACTGTGATGTGGTTGCACTACATGTCAGTCAAACGTCCTCTTGGGCAGTTTCTTGGCCAATTAAAGCTGCGATAGAGTCCACATTGTCACACCCATACAGTTCTGTTTGTCCTTAGTTTCATTTTCATGGACTTTTAGTTTGTTTTCATCAGTCACTGTCTTCCTTTGTTTGAGTTTCCTGCCACTCATAAGTTTCCATGGACACTAGTCACCATCACAGCCGTTCATCTTTTTGTTAATCACCATGTGTATATTAGTTCCTCATCATCACTCGCTTACGTTAACACTTGTTTGTATTCTTGCCTGTTAGATTGTCATTAAATGGTGCATTGGAACTTACCTTGATCTTCAATATCTGTCTGTCTGAACCTTGCTAACACAGACCTTCTGCCATCAGTGATCCTCTGGCAAGAACCCGAGTGTGTCGGGCCTCTCCTCTGCCTTGCGGACGGTGAGAGGGAGTATTTTACACAGAATATTTACAGAATATCCTCTTTCCTCACAGAGGAGATGCAGTACAGTTGAGTCCATCTTTTATATTTTTGATTGCTTATTCTGTAACGTTCTGGACTGGGGAGGATAAGCAACAAGCATGAACTAGGAATTCTATAAATAGACTTTAATGAGGAACATGGGAGTAAAACATTACATAGAGTATGACAATAACCAACAAAGGACTAAACTTAACAGGGAGTATACATATAGAGGGTATAACGAGGAACTAAATAAGAAACAGCTGATAATTAACCATAGAAACAAACAAGGACATCAGAAACCAAGGAAACCAGAACCAAACATAGCATAGAAACAGGAACTAAAGGAAACAAAATATCAAAATAGAAGTCCATAATTTGACAGAGGTGAGCAATGTCAAATGGATAATACTCCAGGATTGTACAGTTCATATAATCTGCGAATGCTCTGCATACCCAAGCCATTTGTGGACTAGCTAATTAATATTAACACTGTAAATTACCATAAATTCCCATGTTTGAGGTGTACCATATAGTTTACATGATAAAATTTTGATAATGCATATGTAACTGTCAATCATGTATTTATTTGCCCATTTTTCTTCAAATCTGCCAGTTACAGAGGGTTTTGGCGGATCCACAACAGCTTTGGCAACTATGCTCTGTTGTTGTTGCATCATCATCATTGTCCCACGTTCTTATTGGTTAAAATTAATCCAAAATTAATGTTTTAAGAGCAAACATGTTGAAGATTAGCTGATGGGCTGTTGATTCATTAAATGATAGCTATTTCCTCACAAAAGCGGTTTATTCACCATAGTGAAGCCTCTCCTCCATTGACATCCATTAAAAAAACAGCCTCTTATCTCTTTCCCTGCATACTGCAACGTAGGGCTGCATGATTCTTGCTAAAATGTGAATCACGATTTTTCTCCATGGGAATTGAGATCACGATTCTCTCACACGATTCTCATTTTTTCAACCAAAACATTTATTGCACTCAAGTAAAAAACAAAAAAACACTGTCTAGACAGGACTTTCAGTTATAATAAAGTGTTGAACTTACAAAAAATAGTCTCTTTCTTCTTATTTTAGACCCCTAAATAGTGAATAACTTAAAAGCTGTTGAACATAAACAACAGAATCTTAACAACAACAAATAAAAATAATTAACAAATAACACCTGTGCTTTTTGAACCTTAAAGGTTCTTGGCCAAGAACATTAACCTGTCAACATTTTGAGGCTTCAGGGAGGAATGCAGGCATGTTACAATGTTCCCCCTTTGCTGAAAACCCTTTCTAATGGGGAACTTGTGGCAGTGATACAGAGGTATTTCCTTGCCAGCACAGACAGTCTTGGATATTGACCCCTTAGACACCAGACTAAGGAGTCATCTTCACTGTCATTGTTTCTTGTGACCAGATATGAGCCTAGCTCCATGTCAACATCATTCTCTTGAGAAGCATCAGATGGTGCTTCTGCCTCATTGCCTGTTGCTTTAAAAAAAAAAAAAAAAACTGCCTATGGTCTTTCTCTTTCCTCCGGGGGGCACTGCAGGGGCAGTTGTGGGGGGGACTTTGCTGGAAAAGAGAAAGATCACTTAAAATTCTTAATACTTGCTAACAAAATTAATATCTCAGCAGTTCAAAACTAAAGTGGGTTTAGCTTAATCCAATTTCAAAGTTATGTTTACTGTAAACAATGTAGCCAAATGTAAATTTCTTACTCTGTGGGACAATAAAGTGCATTGTGAATTATGTAAAAATATATTTACCATAGCAATGCTAATCATCTTATTCTTCAGTCTGGCCTTGATACTGACTTTGTTGTCCTTGCTGACATAGTCCAGTTTAAACCATGGATCTAAAGCTGTGGCTATGTCAAGCAGCTTCTGAGTGTTTGGATCACTATACTTTTCTTTAAGGTAATGCAGGATATTTGTCTTAATTGATCATGTAAGATCTGTATCATCTTCCTGCACTGCCATTATTGTCTCAAAGAGGTGGAGGACTGGCTTGACTGAGGAAATGCTAATATACTGCTCTCCTGAGAGAGCATCAGTAAAGTCTGTCGGTGGGGTGAGTGTCTTGTTGATCACTTGAAGGGCTTCAGTGTCCTGCCAGGTAGGTGTCAGGTGTCTAGCCATCCGGTCAGAGGAGAGAACATGTCCAATAGCAGTTTTTTGTTCAAGGATCCTCTGGACCGTAGCTTGTCGGGATCCCCATCTTGTTGGGCACACAGTTTTAAGTTGGTGTTCAGGTAGGTTGAGCTCCTTTTGGGCAATAGCAAGCTCCCTCCTCCGACTCCAACTATGACTGAAGTAGGCCACAAGCTTTTTGCAAAGACCCACAGCACGGTCAATTCGTAAATTCTTCAGTGCATTCTCTACAAATAAATATATTCTTTGTTATCAGCTCTGCAGTAAATTAATTTAACATTCCATACATTTTCTTGCATTAAAAATATTAAAATGTCAATTAAAAATGCAATGTAATGAGACAAACATAAAGCAGAATAAACCTAATTGTGTGTGCTCATACTTTTAAAATTGTTTAATCTAAATTTAAAAAAAAAAAAAGTAATTAGTTTAAAAGGCACATTAAAATGTAGAAACATACAGTAGACTCCTTAATGTTTATTTAAGTCTTGAGTGTTAAAATGGACCCATTTATGCTTTTTTTTAATCCTGCTTATGTCTGGTTAATGCGTTTGTATAGTACCATATGTGTTATTAATGTATTAACTAACATGAACTAACCATGAGCAATATATTTGTTACTGTATTTACTAATCTAAATAGTTAATGCAAATACAGTTGTTCATTGTTCATGTTGGTTCACACTAATGTTAACAAGATTTTAATAATGTATTAGTAAATATTGAAATTAACATTAAAAAAGATTAATAAATGCTGCATAAGTGCAGTTCATTATTAGTTCATGTTAACTAATGTAGTTACCTAATGTTGACTAATGAACCTTATTGTAAAGTTGTTACAAAAAAAAAATATAATGACACAATTCATTCAGATTTAAGTGAATGTATGAAATTTTCTGTATTTGCATTAACTACGACGATGCCAAAGCACTGCTTACAGATTATGACTCCTTGTGCATCGTTGTCAGGTTTAAACCCGAAAAAGTTCCACACGGTGCAATGTGCTCCTTTTTTAGGTACTAATATTGTTACATTGTCACTCTCACCATCGCCACTAGAAAGAAGATCGCATTTATGTATGAATCGAGCAATTTATTTTCGTTTAATCGTGCAGCCCTACTGCAACGTTAGCAGGCATATGGCTAAGGTTGCAGGCTTGTCTTCAAGTGGCTTTGAATGTACTCCAATGTAACGTCACATTGGTACATGCCCTGCCTTTGACTGACGACGGAATCTGCCCTATTAGTTTAGCTCCTCCCTGGGGTGGGCTGTACATGTAGCACAATGATTGAATATTGCTCTCCAGTAATGTGAGCCATAGATTGGTATAATTTTAACAGTAGTGTTTAAATGTTAGTCTCATAGAACGCCAGCAGGTGGCGGCCATGTTGCATGGAGTGGTTATGACACTGTGCTCTCGCGTGAGTTTGAAAGCGAGATTACCTCGTGAGTGATGGTGTGTGATGGTTTGCGCCGCAACTAAAACCTTTAATCTCTGTTTTACAGGTAAGCTGGTGTGAAATGTGTGAGACTTGTGTATGAATGCTTATGACGTTATTGTGGATGTTCCCGAAGTGTTTGCATAGAGTGTGAAGCGTGCATGTGTTCTATTGACCGTGCTATGCGTTGATTTGAGTTTGCGTTGTTTAAATGTTTATGATAACACAAATGTTATTTAGAGCAACTAGAACAGAGATATTGTTACAATTATTTCACGCTGAAATGAGGATATTTGCATGTTTAAAAAGCAATGTATGACACTGTGAGTCTCGCGTGAGTTTGAAAGCGAGATTACCTCGTGAGTGATGGTGTGTGATGGTTTGCGCCGCAACTAAAACCTTTAATCTCTGTTTTACAGAATAAAATTCACTTTAAATATGCAACCACCCTTTGTGATTTATTCTCTACACACTGGGAAGTGTTACATACACAGTCCATGCTTATCTCCTAGCCAGAGCATTTAACAGCAGCATTCAAGAAATATATTCTTATTAAAGCTACTAAAGTTATTCAGTCAAAAGCAGTGAGTTATGTTTTGTTTTTCTTTTGTTATTTGATTCATATTAAAGGATTAGTTCACTTCTGAATGAGAATTTCCTGATAATTTACTCCCATGTCATCAAAGATGTTCATGTCTTTCTTTCTTCGGGAGAAAAGAAATTAAGGTTTTTAAGGAAAACATTCCAGGATTCTTCTCGATATAATGGACTTCAGTGGGGTTCACAGAGTTGAAGGTCTAAATTGCAGTTTCAGTGCAGCTTCAAAGGGCTCTACACAATCCCAGACGAGGAATGAGGGCCTTATCTAGCAAAATGATATTTCATTTTCTAAAAAAAAAAAAAAAAATTATGTACTTTTTAACCACAAATGCTTGTCTTGCACTAGCTCGACCTGCACGCATGACGTAATCATGTTACAAAGGTCATGTGTGATGTAGGCGGAAGCAGTTTCTACAAAGCGAACGTCCAAAGATTAAGCCAAACACCCTTTGAATAAAAAAGGTAAATCAATGATAACAGACAATTTTGAAGTTGGAGAAGAAAATTAGTTTTTCGCCCTACCACGGTACTTCCGCCTACGTCACGCGTGACCTTTCAACGTAATGCGTGTGGCATCACAGAGCAGTGCAAGACAAGCATTTGTGGTTAAAAAGTATATACATTTTTTTTTTTTTTTTAAAAATGACCTATCATTTCACTAGATAAGACCCTTATTTCTCATCTGGGATCACGTAGAGCCCTTTGAAGCTGCACTGAAACTGTAATTTGGACCTTCAACTTAGTGTACCCCACTTAAGTCCACTATATGGAGAAGAAAAAAAGCCATCATGTTCCGCCCTGAGGATAATAATAATTCTATTCGACATGGGTTGCTGAAACATGATGAATCCAATAATTCAAAGCAAATAAAACATCTTCTTCCTCAAAAAAAGTCCAGGTTGATGCACATACTTTGAGGCAGCAGTGAAGCGATGCTTTAGTGGGCGGTGCTTGTGCCATCAGCTGATGATTTGACATGATTCTAAATAAGTTTTAGACATTCGTCACACCTAGAGGGAGTTCCCATAGCGGCAGCTACTGATGCAGGGTCGAGTGAACCAAAAGGGAATGTAATTTCTTTTCTTTTCTTTTCTTAGCTTTCCTCAATGTGTTAGATTAGTTTCTGTGTATTAGTTAAATAAAGTCTTGTCTGTTTTTAATGAGAAATGTCTTGAAATTTACACTTGAAATTTAACTTATTAAGCTGCTAAAAAAAAAAAAATCCCTTCAGAGTTGTTAGTTTTGGCCAGTTCAACTGATCACTGGTCAATTAATTTGACAAATTGTGAAACAGTGATTGTCAAAAATCCCAATAACTTCAATTATTATTCCCCTCTTTACCTGTTTCCCTTATGATGCAGTAACAACTTTAGACAAACATTACAAAATTAGGCCACTCAAGACCCACCGCTGCATATTTACATGTTTACATTACTGCAGTGCAGGTAAAACAGTATCAAAGTTAGCGTATTTATATTTCTACATTATTTACATTATTTTGTAGGATGAAGGCCTAAAACACCGATTTTTTTCAGCTTTCGAACGCAATTACATTACGTGTGTTCGCCCAGCAAACTGTACGTTACGTAATTACTATTCATAAGTCTTCAACTTGCGAACGTCACGTTGCGTGGTTAATATTCATGATCCCGCCTTCAATATTGTTGGATTGGTACATTCGTGAGTGGGCTATACTACAGTAGTCCGCAGATCAGGACAGGAGCTCAGATTGTGATTTTTAAACATCACAGACCGATTATATTAGAGTAAATGGAGGACACAAAGCCTGAGGAAGCGAATGTGGAGGAGCAGAAAGTAAGTATATTTTAAGATTATGAGATCAAACCGCTGCAGTCAGTAAGATTTGAGCTTTTCCGCTACATAACAGTATTTACAGACTCCTATAAGTCCGATTAAAACAAAGAGACAGCGAATAAAAGGCGATTTTAGACCGCGAATAAAGTCATAAAGCTACTGTAATATCGTTGATAGATGTGATGATTGCTTTATTTTCTGTCTGGTTACTGTGTTTGAATATTGTTTAATGCTGCTGCTCTCCACTGATGTATAAAGGCCTTCTACCATCAAATGCCAACATTCTGATTGAATCTTAGAAATGACCAGCTTTATTAAACCACCTGATAGATAAATAGACATATATGTTGAGATGTGATTTATAATAATGCTGCAGTCGGTTTGTTTTGTTCTAGATTGGGTTGTGGTGATGTTAGCTAGCAGTTAGCATGTGAAGCTAAGTTAACTGTTGAACAGTAGGCTATTCAATATATTGACCTTAAATGTGTTTTATAACCTGTATCTTATCAGTCTGTGGATGTATAACTTACATCTGCTAAGGGAGATCCATATGAATTTACATAACCTTAGAAAGATGAAATTCTGAAGGACCAAACAATAAATAAAACGGCACCATCAATTCATTGTAAATAATGAATAAATTCTAGAAAGTTCCTAAAAAAAATTTCAGTTAATGGTGCCCTAAAAATAAAATGAAATTGAAAATTGTTTTAACATTTAAGCATATGATATGATTTTTCTTTAAGGACTCATCATTTGAGACTTTTTATTTATTTATTTATTTATTTATTTATTTTTTAGAGAAAATTAGCTGTTAATTTACTAACCCTCAGGCCATCCAAGCTGTAGGTGTTTTTTTTTTTTTTTTTTTCATTTTTCTTTCAGTGGAACAGTAAAGAAGATTTTTAGCTGAAACCGTGGTTCTTAGTAGTCCATATAAGTCAATGGCAACCATCACTTTGGTAGTCAAAAAATCATATACAGGCAAAACAAATTTAGTGCCCGTGGCTCCATACACTGAGGTCTTATGAAGAGAAAAAATTGGAGGGGTTTGCAATACAGATGATGTTTTATTTACAATATGACAGTATGAAGCCGCAGTGTTGGACTGCTGCATCTTAAGGCTGAAATGCACTATGACTTTTGCCCCGATTTACAGTCTGAACAAGTTGACGCTAGTTGCCAAAAGTCAGAGGCAGTCTGCAGATTTGAGCTGACAGATTTCATGGAAAATCGCATAGTATATGATGGTCACAGACTCCGATTTTTTTAGCTTCAGACTTTGATTCCATCCAGTTGGAGGTATGATATGCGTTGCTAATGAAAACAGTACACGGTACAGTCATTCGCTTCCCAGACAATGGAAATCAAGAGTGCAAAGTCACAAAAGTGGAAAAAAAAAATAGGGAGACGACTGTACAAGATCGGGTAAAAAGGAAAAACTTACCATAATCCAGCGACTGATAACGGATTCTATTAAAAACAACAACATAGATAAAACTTTACCTCTAACTCCTGTTGTAATCTGTTGAGTCCATACTGACTGTGTCTACCCACCCCTGTCCATCTCCAAAGCACTTGGCTCTTATCTTCCACTACTGCGGGTCATCTCCTGCATTTGATTCACCTGTCATGTGTCTCCTGGCAGCGAGACACATGTTTCTGTTTGTGTTCTGGTAGTCTGGTAGTGTGTGATCCTCAGTCGTGTAGTGTATGATCCCCAACTTTTCTCTGTAACCATTTACAAAGTCGGCAAGTGTATGATGCCTGCTGTTTGAAAATCCGTTCAGATTTTAAAAGTCATGTAGTGTATTCCAGCCTTCAAGCCTCGGTTACACTCCAGTTCGGACACATACACAGACAGCTGGCAGCACGGATGCGGACTGCTTGCTCGGTGAACGTGTTCCACACATGTGCAGTAGATCGGCTTGAACAGTAAACAAACATGAATAATTGCACATCATTATTATGGCACATCTGGCTGTCTTTATATTGTTTTAATAATGGATTGTAGAGGTGCGGGTAGGAACAGACTTCTTCACACAGCCTCTCTTCAAATTTGACATCCAGGTTGTATCTCTGTAAAGAGAGATATGAAATAAACGACTTTTTCAGGTGGGTATACAGTATATTCAGAAATTAAAGTAATCAAATGTAAAATAACAGGATAGTGTTCACTGTAAAAATTAAATGCAGATTAATGCTTAAAATTGGTTACAAAAGTTATTCAGTCAAGAGCAGATTTTGCTTTGTATTTTGCTCTTCAATTAACATGACAGACAACAGCAGGAATATTAGACTGCTGTCACTTCAAGAGTTTATGCACAGGCCCAATATACTGTTACACAACTTGCGTTCTCGTTCTCAACTAATTCGATTCCAAAACTGACTGTTTAACTGGATATTTGTCAAGACTGGCATTTTGACATAATTTTGTGTGTGTTTGACCATTTAAGCGTTAAAGGGGTCATGAACTGCGTTTTATTGTTTTGTTTCCTGGGGTGCACTTATAATGTTAGTATGCTTTTTACATCCAAAATTGTCATAATTTATAAATAAAAGGCATTTTTCCTACCCTGATTTTAGCCCTCTGGTTTGAACGCTGTTTTAAGGGGCGTGTCTGCTGTGAGACTTCAGTGTAAACACCCACTGCTGTGATTGGTTAACGTCTTTCCATTTGAAATAGCCAAGTATTACTCTCTCTTTTAGCACGTTTTTACTATTACAGCTCTCAAGGTTAACTAATCGTGAAAAGTGTTGCATTACATTTAGATCATGGCATGAAAGCTTTCCTGTAGCTCAGTGGTTAGAGCATGGCTCTAGCAATGCCAAGGTCATGGGTTCGATCCCAGGGATTGTACATACTCAGATACAAATGTATAGTATAATGCAATGTGAGTCGCTTTGGATAAAAGCATCTGCCAAATGTATAAATGTAAATGTAAATGAAAGGTTCTAGAGATGAACACTGTCTAGCTGATCACATATGTTGAGCGCATGAAAGCAGTGATCTTGTCATTGCAACTCAATTTCTGTACACTAACAAATGCTTTTATCTTCACTAACAGTGCAAACGCGATATAACTAAGAGATTCGTTGAATTAAACGGGAGTTTTGCGCGTCAGTCACTTATAAACTCGCGCTGTTTGATTGACAGCTTCAGCGCGCGCTGCTCCAGCGATTGCAAAGGGAGCTTTCCCTGATCGCTTTCTTTATATAATTTAATCACCGTTAATTAACAGATTATTTTCATCCTACTAAGAGAAACAATGCAAGTTGACGTTTAGTCACGGGTTTGATTTACTCACACACAGACAAAGAACATCTGACTGTACATGAATCATTCCATATTAGATCAGGCATTAGAATTAACACAGTTTCCTTACATGTTGCATTACTGTCGAGTCCAGGCACTGCACAATATTTTGTAATCCTAAACGGCATGTTTATTGCTTGGCAGCTCGATCTGGTTTAGCACCATGTAGGCCTATGTTACTTAGGCTACCTATTCTATTGCATGTCATGTGCGAATTGGTGGGCGGGGCATAACAGGCAGTGATGAAGTAGGCGTTGATCTTCTTCTGCGGAGGCGGTGCTTGCTGCACTTTGATGTCATAGATCCCTACTTTGAAAATCCTGTCGTTTGCTGGGTCTGGTTTCAATTAAAGCTTTTATTGGACTAACAAGGAAGTTTTCAGCTCTGAAATTTGCAGGAAATTCTTATAGTATGATTACCTCTTATATGTCAAAAGCTCAAGGAAAATTTGATTTCTCAGTTCATCACCCCTTTAAATTAAAAAAGCATTAAGTAAGCCATTCATTTTGGTACTTGTGACTCACAAGCTGCTTGAGACAAGAGGCGGCTAATGTGCTTGGCACTTTTGTGAACTCAAAATGTAAAATTATGCACAATACAAGCCCTATATATATAATCTCTTAAAGATTAATCGTGCAGCTCTACTGTCTTAAACTTCCTCTCTCAGCATCGATACCTGATGCAAAGCCTATATGAGTAGCGCAAGGGCTTTTCAGTGCATTCATTACTATATAATATTCATGAAGTGAGACATCGCTATTAAAGGATGCAGCGCTTCTCCCACACATCCCACCAGAACCATTTTCAGAACAATTTAAATCTATTTGTGGAGGTCAATGCATTTTTATGTTGGAACAAAAGTGGGTAACTTCTGTCCACCTCGTCTATAAGCAAGGACTAAAATAAAGAAATTTAATTTGAATTAATATTGATTCTGGAATAAAAAAAAATCGTCAAAAAAATCGCGATAGTTAGGTGAATCGATCTTTTTTTTTTTTTCTCCTTCTTCTCCCAGCCCTACCCAGAATCCTCTTCCTCTATGCCTCAGGGCCTGAAATTATGTTATTTGCTTACTGTTTTTACAATGGGATTACAGTTGTTATTGCATGAGTTTACACACAATGTAATGAAGCTTGATTTAAAAAAAAAAAAAAAAATCAAGTAAACAAGAACAAATAAACAAATTACCAGCAGAAGCACAAATAAATATAACAGAATAATACAAATTCAATAAAGAGTGCTTTAAGGTAGGTCAGGTACAGGTACAGAAATACTACAGAAATTAAATAAATGTTTCATTGTATAAATTAAATACAGTTTAATCTTTACAATTAAAGCTACTGAAGTTATTCTGTCAAAAGCAGTATGTCTTTTATTGTTTGATTAACATTAATGATAGACAGTAGCACGTTTATTGGGTTGCTGTTATTTTAAGAGTGGAGCACGGATCCAACATAGAGGTACGTTCACTTAAGACATGACAGACTGTTTACAAAAATGCTCACCGAGACGAGCATTGTGACAATTGTGCGTTTATAAGCCGGGAAATATCACAGTTTGAGAGCTTTATACGATTGTGTGCTCTGGGTACGAGTTTACGGAATGCTGTCTCATATACCCAAGCGGGTGGTCTTGTCTTGCTTTCACAGTACTTTGATGGCAGACATGATCATGATTTGGCAGTTGCACCGATTAAATTCTGACAAACTTTCTAACCAGAATGCATTGCATTTGTCAGGCACGACTGTTCTGCAAGGCAAACAGCTCAGAAATTCTGTGACATCAAGACTGTAATGTGATTTATTAATTGCTGAAAAGCACACGTGATCCATGTTGACCATTATAATTTCTCCAATTTTAGAGCCGCTGAGGATGTCATCTCCTAATAAGATCTCAGGCATGATGCATATGTGATTTATTTCATAATTTTGTTTAGAAAAACTTTCTTATGCGAGTCCTTGAGATATTTGTAATTTTTAAATGGTGCCGTAATGTCCTAAATATATTGCATTAAAATATGTGAGTGATCTCTGTTTTCTCTCAGGATGAGGAGAATAAGATCTGTCCAGAAAAAATGGAGGAAGCCAAACTGAAGGCCAGATACCCTCACCTGGGTAATAAACCCGGCGGATCCGATCTGCTCAGAAAAAGACTGCAGAAGGGGGTGAGATTCATTCATACTGTCTTTCTACTCCCGCCGGCGGGATGAAAACCATTTTATTTTGTTATTAGACCACTGGGTTATAAGAAGAGATACAGATCACAGGTCTTTAGGCAGTAGAACATCACAGCATCATGTGACTGAGTCATGAGCTACAGATGGCGTGAGAACTGTTACAGATAAGAATTCTGGTCAGTTTGAGAAAATTAAACTCTGTCATATACTCTACCAGTCTAATAATTACTTTTTTTTTTATGTTTTAAGACGTCTTTTCTGTTCACCAAGGCTACATTTAATGGATTGAAATAAAGTAGAAACAGTAATATTTTGAAATATTATTATAATTTAAAAGAACTATTTTTCGTTTTAAAATATTTTAGAACATAATTTTAGTCTTATGGCAAAGTTAATTTTTTAGCATCATTACCCCACACTTCAGTGTCTCACAATCCTTCTAATATGCTGATTTTGTGCTCAATTTATCAATTTTTATTGGTGCTCAATTATTAATAGTGGATCTTATTACCAAAGTTGAAAAAATTATCCTGCTTAATATTCTTTTGTGGAAAATGTGGTACTTTTTTTTTTTCAGAATTCTTTGAATAGAAAGTTCAAAAGAACAGCATTTACTTGAAATAGAAATCTTTAGAAAACTTTAAAAATGTTTTTACTGTCACTTTCGATCTCTTTAAAGTGTTCTTGCTAAATAAAAAATAACTTGGCATAAACTTTTGAATGGTAGTGTATTACACAAAAATATTAAGCAGCAAAAACTGTTCTCAACATTGATAATAATAAGAAATGTTTCTTGAGCAGCAAATCATCAGTATATTAGAATGATTTCCAAAAGATCTTGTGTCACTGAAGATTGAAGTAATGGTGCTGAAAATTCAGATTTCCCATCACTGGAATGAATTACAGTTTCAAATATATTAAAATAGAAACCATTTCTTTTAAATAGTAATAATATTTCACAATATTACTTATTTTACTGTGTTTTATTTTTAAATGAATAAATGCAGCTTTGGTGAGCATAAGAAACTTTTAAAAATCTTAAAGGGCATATTGCAGGTTAGAGCTTCAGTGATTCAATGTATAGAAAAATAACGTAGGAACTAGATTTTCTTTAAAATACACATATAAATACGCTACTGAGGCTTCTGGAATCATTTTTGTGAGAAAAAAACAGAAGTGACGTAACAGGAGGGAGTGCGGTCAATATAAACAATATAAAAACAATGGATCGTAATGACAGTTCTGATGCTGAAGAAATTGTAAATGTTTATTCATACTCATATGACAGACCACAGCCATACAATTAGCCTGCTATGTGGCCAAGAGAGCAGGGACAGGCCAGGCTTAGACAGAACAACAGTCAAAAGAGACAAATTGAGTTGTGGTGTGAGGAGAACCAGTGGAGAACAGGGCAGGAGACCAGTGTTAGCTTATAGATACACATTTGCTAACGATACTTAACACTGTGCTCAGATCACAATATTGTACAGATTATTATCATGTATCAGGCAATAGCAAAGCTAGTATTGGTCATCTAGGAGTGTTGATTACTAATAACAGAATCTAATAAACTTTGATTAGGCATAGCCTATGTCACACTCCTGACAGGCTGGAGTTCATGCAACCTCCAATACCAAACTACTCTGCACTGAGACGTTGGGAAAAAAAAAACGTTTTTTACAGAGACGGTCACTTTATCTACTAAATTTGTGCCCTTATGTCTTACAAAATATTTTTAAATCCTGCAGTACCTTTTCATATGGTATTTTCATTCAAGGTTATACATTCATCTCGAAAAAAAAAAATAAAAAAAAAAAATAACCTGCAATATGCTCTTTAAAGGGTTAGTTCACCCATAAATTAAATTTCTCTCATTAAGTACTCGCCCTCATGTTGTTCCAGATCCATAAGACCTTTATTCATCTTCAGAACGCAAATGAATATATGTGTTCAGAAACCCTCAGATTTAATCAAAAATATCTTGATTTGTGTTCCGAAGATGAACGAAGGTCTTATGGGTTTGGGACTACATGAGGGTGAGTAATAATGACAGAAATTTCAGTTTTAGGTTAACTAACCCTTTAATTATTCTGAACCTTTGAACGATATTGCAGACAGACATCTTTGACATGTAGCAGGCCTGTTATAGGAGTAAAATGGCATCTGCTGCATTGCTTGTGACATTAAAATGTGTTCCCAATCAGTGGCATGAATTTATGTACATTTACAGTGTAACATCTTTCAAAGTGCTTTGGATCAGAATTAAAACATTTACTGTGCCATAATTCACTCATGCAAACAAATTCTCCTCGACTGCTTTCATTCCCAGCCAAAGTACTTCGACTCTGGCGACTACAACATGGCAAAGGCCAAGATCAAGAACAAGCAGCTTCCAGCGGCACAGACGGAGAAGGCCGAGATCACCGGAGACCACATCCCCACCCCTCAGGATCTGCCGCAGAGGAAACCCTCTCTGGTTGCCAGCAAACTGGCTGGCTGATACCTGCTGCTGTCCTTCACTCCACACTCCCACTTCCTGTCTCTTCATCCACATTTATCTCTGATCCTGCATTCCTGCCCTCGTCCTCTCTCGTTTCCTGTCTTATCTGAAAATACACTGAATATTCAAGGGTTGCAGATGTTACAGAGCTGTACTGGCGCACTGTGAGATGGGTTGGGTTGGGTGGCTCCAAAAGCGGTGAAGTTCTCAAAAGGTCCTCTGATATTTTAAATGTATCGTAGTATGTAGTTGAAAGTGTACATATTTGCTAGTGAGTGAGGGCATCAGCATTTTAGAAGATGTTTTGCATTTAATTCTAACCATTCCTGTATTACCCACTGCTTAGAGCTCTTGGGGACCCACTGTCCTGCAAAGTTTATATCCACCTTGCTTCAGCACAACTCAGTTTCACACCAATATGATTTTCAAGTGATCCTGAAGAGCTTGATTAGCTGGTTCAGGTGTGTTTGATTAGGGTTGAAGCTCAACTCTCCAGGACAGTGGATCTAAGACCTCTGACTATAGGTCACCTAAAAAGAAAATTCTGTCATTATTTACTCAACTCGTATGACTTTATTTCCTCTGGTGAATGCAAAAAGAAGGTGTTTATTTGAATGTCCAGGCTGCTCTTTTTCAAACAAAGAAAGTCTGTAGAGGAAAAGGACTCTAGAGCTCAAGGAATTTTAAAAAGTACAGCAAATATTCCTCACGACTTATATCTTGAGTCTTCTGATGCTCAAAACATTTAAATGATGTTGCAATCAGTCATGAGAAATGTAGCAACCATTAGCATTTGCTGCTAATGCAAAAATACCATAAAAACATGAAACCAAGTCAAAAATTTGCATTATTTGAGAGCTTTTTTGGGGGGTAACACGTTACATAAGGTCCCATTAAATAACATTAGTTAATGCATTTGTTAATACATTTGTAGTATTTATGGATCTTAAAGTTTGTTAATAAAGTACAACTGTTCATTGTTAGTTAAAGATTATTAAATCCTATTTTTGTTAGTTCATGTTTAGCTAATGTAGTTAACTAATGCATACAAATGGAACCTTATTGTAAAATGTTACAACTTTTTTTTTTTTTAAGTGAAATACAATTTATCATGTGGCTTCAGAAGACTAGGTAACATCCAAATAAAGTCATGTGGGGTAAGAATGACAGAAAGGTGAGTAAATTATATCAGAATTTTCCTTTCAGAGTGAACTTTTCCATTAATTATGGAGTTAAGTGCTAGAATCAATAATGAATTGAAAGTAATCTCTAATAATGTGGTTGATCTGCACCCTGTTTCTTTCATGAGAATGCTTGTTTCTTTTTGTCATGCTTCAGCTTTAAGTGGAGGACACTCGGTTTGTCATGTTTGATAGCATGTAATGCAGATCTCTGAGGCTGCTGTCATCTTGCCTTGTATTATAGAGCTTAAAGCCTTATAATTATGTAGTGCCAACACACAGATTGGCAAGCAGTTCTAGAACGCCACGTTCATACACCATTTGTGTCTGGTTGTGTCAGGCAGTGAGGATACTTCTCCACCTTCTGATGTGTAATAAACTCCATGAGATCTCCTGTACATTGTCTTCTATGCAGAGGAGGGAGACAGTTGCCTGTCGGCTCCTCACACCATGTCGTCGCACTACAGTAAATTGCCCACAGTTTGCATGAGCATAAACTGTGGCCGCTTTTGAGCCATTTTGACTTGTAAATAAAATAGTTTTGCAAACCTTCTGTGGTTTTGAGTCTATTTTTTAACAGCAAAAGATCTATTGAACCATCTTTTAATTTCTCATTCCAGAAAGTGCTATCATCAATTATAAATTTGATAACACTATAATAAGGTCCCATTAGTGCCTTAACTAACATAAACTAATGTTAATAAAAATACAACCGTTCATTGTTAGTTCATGTTAGCTTATGTCCATTAAAATGAACAGACGCAACACTTGATTGTAATGATAAATGTTGAAATGAACGAAAACCAATAAATGCTTATTTTTTTATTGTTAGTTCATGTTAACTTATGTTAACAAACTGAGCCTTATTGTAATGTGTTGCCATAAATATATATTTTTTATTATTATTTAGAAAATGAAGACCTGAATGTCGTTTTGGGAGCCTTGCAGGAACATGGTAAGGAAACACTGTAAAATATTGAGCATGATCGCCCTCTACTGCCTGACAGTGGTAATGTGATATTTTCTCAGACTTGTCGAACTAACTCGAATCAAGTTTAATAATTTGAGTCTTTGAATTGTGCGAAAACCTGGGACCATATTCACAAAATATTTCATCTTACCATAAAGAGTTATCCTAAATAGCAGTAAAAGTTCTTAGCTAAGGGTTTTTTCTTAAAACCTATTCACAAAGCTGCTGAGACACTCTTTTACTAAAGCCCTATTCAGACGGGACTAGTTTTCTAAACGTTTGAGTAGTGTTAATTTTGTCCTGTGTCAAATGTAACTTTAAGTTATCATATTTAGTCAACCTTGTCCTGTTTTTGTTTAGTAAATTTTGTTTGTCAACTATATCCCCCAGTTTCACAGATAAAGCTTAAGCTAGTCCTAGACTAAAATGCATGTTTGAGCTGTTTTAACTGAAAGTAACTTGCACTGCCATATCTTAAAATGTGTCAGAGCCGCTGCATCCTTCTCATGGGCATTTAATAATTTTTGACTTTTCAGAGTTAAATCTCTTTTTTGGCTCATTTTTGCCTGTAAAAGAAAACCTGCTTAATAATTATGCACACCTGAATATAAGGCGTTTTTCATTTCCAGCCTTCATGAACAATTATATATCACTTATAAATTATTAAATACAAAATTAATAGTAGTTATTAAGTGTGATGTGGTTTAGAATTGGTAGGCTAAAATGTGCCTGGAAAAAAAAATATGATCAGAAAATCAACTTGCTAATAATTCTGCACACGGTATATATTAGGTTGGGTGTCCACCTGGTAATCACCGTTTAAAACCATCATATTTAAGTGTATGATATTAATCATATACTATAAAAAAATATATTTAGCCTATTGTTACTACTGTAAAGCTATAGTCAATTATTGTGGGATCTTATAATCTTTCTTTAAATAATATTGCTTCTGTATTTTTAAAATGATCATATTTTAATACAGTATATTTATTGAACAAAAATTCTCAAACTTTCCTAAAGTGATTGTTTTGAAAATGTATTAACTTAGACATTATTAAAAACACATTATTTTTGCTAAAGTATTTGTATCAATACCTTTTCCCCCATGCTGGTAAGCCTTTTACCCCATGTGTGGGGTAAAAGGCCCACCTTGCCATCTCATATACACTACCAGTCAAAAGTTTGGAATCGGTAAGATTTTTAATGTTTTTAAAAGAAGTTTTGTCTGCTTACCAAGGCTGCATTTATTTAATAAAAAATACAGTAAAAACATTAATATTGTGAAATATTATTACAATTTAAAATAACTGTTTTCTGTTTGAATATATTTTATAAAGTAATTTATTTCTGTGATGGCAAAGCTGAATTTTCAGCATTATTACTCCAGTCTTCAGTGTCACATGATCCTTCAGAAATCATTCTAATATGATGATTTGATGCTCAAGAAACATTTATTGTGTACAATTGTACAAAATATTTGAGTACAATATTTTTTTTTCAGGATTCTTTGATGAATAGAAAGTTCAAAAGAACAGCATTTATTTGAAATATAATCTTTTGTAACATTATAAATGTCTTTACTGTCACTTTTGATCGATTTAATCCATCCTTGCTGAATTAAAAATTAATTTCTTTAATTTCTTTAAAAAAAAATAAAAAAAATAAAAATAGCAATTCTTACTGACCCACTTAAACTGTTGAACGGTAGTGTATAATGTTACAAAAGCTTTGTATTTCAGATAATTGCTGTTCTTTTGAACTTTCTATTCATCAAGGAATCTTGAAAAAAAAGTACACAACTGTTTTCAACATTGATAATAATCATAAATGTTTCTTGAGCAGCAGATCAGCATATT
This sequence comes from Hypophthalmichthys molitrix, assembly GCA_037950675.1. NCBI lineage: Eukaryota > Metazoa > Chordata > Actinopteri > Cypriniformes > Xenocyprididae > Hypophthalmichthys > Hypophthalmichthys molitrix. The sequence continues at coordinate 24,734,106 of CM075509.1, forward strand.
AGAATGATGTGACAATGAAGACTGGAGTAATGATGCTGAAAATTCAGCTTTGATCACAGGAATAAATTACTTTATAAAATATATTCAAACAAAAAACAGTAATATTGTGAATATTTCACAATATTACTGTTTTTACTGTATATTTAATTAAATAAATGCAGCCTTGGTGAGCAGACGAAACTTTTTTTAAAAACATTAAAAATCTTACCGATTCCAAACTTTTGACTGGTAGTGTATATAAGTTTTTCAAACAAATTAAGCACTTTTATGATTTATTTTCACACAAAATATGTTGCTCCATCAATGTTCAATAAGAACATATATATTTTTCTGCAATCATACACTCTGGGAGTAGTGAAAAGCATGTTTTTATTAAGGTGTGTCTTTAGCCCCGTTGTACCCTATAGGTTATGCACTGTAAGTTTTGAATGGCGAATTCTCACTCGCTTAGAAAAGATAAATATACCCAGCAATATGCATATTTGTGTAGGAATTGAGGACAAACCAGATAAATGAATCTTCCAGATGATTTGTTCAAACATAACTTAATACAAAACTCATCTCAACACTCCAGATCCAAAATCAACACGCAGGACCCAAAATCTGAGAATCTGTCATTTGCGGCTCCATTCAGTCTACCAAACCCCCCAGCTAATTACTTTATGGCCATGCATGCTTCCTAGCAGGGGCCGTGCACAGACATTTTAAGAGGCAGTGGCCCAAACCAAAAAAAGGGGCACTAAAGGGACGGTGGGGGGTGGCGGTGGGGAAAACTGCACCTTCACTTTGACTCTTTTTAGTTGACGCAATATCATAATAGTAATAGAGAATGAATAAAACATTTTTTTCCAATCACATATTGTAACCAATATTAAGATTAGTGCTAATTCAATTTACGTTCTTGTGTAATTGAATTTAAGTTGTTGTAATTATTCTTACAATCACATAATTTATTGTCTGTCTTTAGCATATTTCTAGCATATTCCTTTTCTCTCAGCCACCTGTGATTGTCTGATTTGGCTGATGCTCAGTGGGCTCTCCTTCACTCTCTGAGCCTGCCTCAGTTTCATCTTAAATGGAAATATAAAAGATTAAATTTAATATTATAAAGCATAAATCTATACATTGTGTTCCAAATTATTATCCAAATGACATATCAGTAGGATTTCAGTAAAAAAAAATTATTTCTCATATCTTTTTAGATAACTGTATCAGTCTCAGACAGCTTTGTTCAATAGTTTGCCAGGTCTTCTTGGGTAAATGGAAAACATACTTAAAGATGTAATATGTAAGATTTCTGTCCGCTTCAGGTCGCTAGAGGCCTATTCAAAACAAAGGCGTAGCTTGAAGACGGCAAGTTTGAGCGTGGAATCTTGGGACATGTGGTCTTCACTTCACAGCCGGTACAAAAGAATAGGAATAGGACTCGGGAAGAAATAATGTTCATGGATGCGATTATTAACGTTATTGTAGTATGAAGCTTTTCCGGGCATGAGTATGAGGTAACGCAGCTCTGTTTATCATATTAGATACATTTGAGAGTGTTGAAAATGATGTTATAATGTTACTCTGTGCATTCGCTCGGCGGCTGCTGTGAGACACTTGTTTGAGACACACTGCAGTAAGATAGATCGATTTTAGAATATCATATTAAATGCTGGATGGCTTGTGTTGATAAATGGCATGCAATTAATTAGTGATGGCGAAATGAAGCTTTGTGAAGCACCGAGGGTTTATCGTAAAAAGGTTCATTACTCTAAGCTTTTCAAAACGGAGCACACTAATGACATCTTGTGGTCAAAACGTGGAAAAAACTGCTTTTGTGTCCCAGACGACCCAGCCATTTTTTGTTTCATCTAATATATCAGTTTGTTATGTATGGAAGCCCGTTTCCGCCACTAAATAAAAAAATAAAAAGAGTAATTGCGACTTTTTATCTCAGAATTCTGACTTTTTATCTCGCAATTGCGAGTTATAAAGTCAGAATTCTGAGATATAAAGTCGCAATTGCGTGATATAAAGTCAGAATTCTGAGATATAAACTCGCAATTCTGACTTTTTTTCTCGCAATTGCGAGTTATAAAGTCAGAATTCTGAGATATAAAGTCGCAATTGCGTGATATAAAGTCAGAATTCTGAGATATAAAGTCGCAATTGCGTGATAAAAAGTCAGAATTCTGATATAAACTCGCAATTCTTACTTTTTTCTCGCAATTGCGAGTTATAAAGTCAGAATTCTGAGATATAAAGTCGCAATTGCGTGATATAAAGTCAGAATTCTGAGATATAAACTCGCAATTCTGACTTTTTTTCTCGCAATTGCGAGTTATAAAGTCAGAATTCTGAGATATAAAGTCGCAATTGCGTGATAAAAAGTCAGAATTCTGAGATATAAAGTCGCAATTGCGTGATAAAAAGTCAGAATTCTGATATAAACTCGCAATTCTTACTTTTTTCTCGCAATTGCAAGTTATAAAGTCAGAATTCTGAGATATAAAGTCGCAATTGCGTGATATAAAGTCAGAATTCTGAGATATAAACTCGCAATTCTGAGATATAAAGTCGCAATTGCGTGATATAAAGTCAGAATTCTGAGATATAAACTCACAATTCTGACTTTTTTTCTCGCAATTGCGAGTTATAAAGTCAGAATTCTGAGATATAAAGTCGCAATTGCGTGATAAAAAGTCAGAATTCTGATATAAACTCGCAATTCTTACTTTTTTTCTCGCAATTGCGAGTTATAAAGTCAGAATTCTGAGATATAAAGTTGCAATTGCGTGATATAAAGTCAGAATTCTGACTTTTTTCCTCACAATTGTGTGAAACTTTATTACTCACAGTTCTTACTTTGCTTGCGTTTCCTTTCATTGCGAGTGACCATCAGGATTGCTGCTTCATTATTATTATACATAAAATGGAAGACATCATAAAGGATTATTTTTAGCACGGATTTACCAATAAAGAAATCTTGATATTATTGGAGGAGGCACATCACATGAAGATTAGTCTCCGGACATTAGAGAGAACATTATGCAGGAATATGCATAGTATAGCATGTTTCCACGTAACCTTGTACATGAGTACAGCGTTTCCAGGAGAAAAAAACAGCTTTTACTGCCATGTAGTGGGCTTAATACTAAAACGCATCATATTTCATATCATTTCAAATCATATTTCATCAACTTTTGTAACTGCAACTCAAGTCTGGTGGCTCCATAAAAGGGGGCATTCAAGGGTAGAATTACAATTACAAAATTACAGTGGAAGTATTTGGTGAATAAAAGTTGTTTTTAACAGAATTGGATACACTAATGTATTTGACAAGTTTTGAGCAAATGTGTTGTGATTACACAATAATACCAATATAATAGTAATAGTAATAATAATAAGAATCAACTGTGGCGGAGGCGCAATAAAACAGACGAAGCTGAAGTGGCACATTTTATACACCAACAGCTTCAGACATCAGGACGGCAGCACGGCTCTATCGTTGGATGCACCAGATGTTGGATGTCCGTATTTGTTAGACAGAGAAACTGTCCGTCAGTTAATTACAAGAAAAAAAGTCAGAATTCTGAGATATAAACTCGCAACTACGTGATATAAAGTCAGAATTCTGAGATAAAAACTCGCAATTCTGAGTTTTTTTCTCGCAATTGTGAGTTTATATCTCAGAATTCTGACTTTATATCACGCAATTGCGACTTTATATGTCAGAATTCTGACTTTATATCTCGCAATTGTGACTTTATATCACGCAATTGCGAGTTTATATCTCAGAATTCTGACTTTATATCATGCAATTGCGACTTTATATCTCAGAATTCTGACTTTATAAGTCGCAATTGCGAGAAAAAAAGTCAGAATTGCGAGAAAAAAAGTCAGAATTCTGACTTTATATCACGCAATTGTGAGTTTATATCTCAGAATTCTGACTTTATATCACGCAATTGCGAGTTTATATCTCAGAATTCTGACTTTATAACTCGCAATTGCGAGAAAAAAAAGTCAGAATTGCGAGAAAAAAAGTCAGAATTCTGACTTTATATCACGCAATTGCGACTTTATATCTCAGAATTCTGACTTTATATCATGCAATTGCGACTTTATATCTCAGAATTCTGACTTTATAACTCGCAATTGCGAGAAAAAAAGTCAGAATTCTGACTTTATATCACGCAATTGTGAGTTTATATCTCAGAATTCTGACTTTATATCACGCAATTGTGAGTTTATATCTCAGAATTCTGACTTTATATCACGCAATTGCGACTTTATATCTCAGAATTCTGACTTCATAACTCGCAATTGCGTGATATAAAGTCAGAATTCTGACTTTTTTTCTCGCAATTCTGACTTTTTTTCTCGCAATTGCGAGTTATAAAGTCAGAATTCTGAGATATAAAGTCGCAATTGAGAGATAAAAAGTCAGAATTCTGAGATAAAAAGTCGCAATTACTTTTTTTTTTTTTTTTTTTTTAGTGGCGGAAACGGGCTTCCATACGAGAGGGGCACCTCAGTCGATGAGGGCAGAGGGGCAGTGGCTCAAGCCACCGGGCCACCCCCCTGTGCACCAACAATAACCAACTGCAGAACCGCAGAACCATACGTCATGACAGTCCGAGGACAACAGCGCCAGACTAACAGCCTGAGGCCAGAAGTGGGCGGAGTAACAGTCTCACGCCGAATGTGGGCGGAGTTAGCGACAAACAAACAATCATGGCAGTAGCATATTAGAATTTTTTTATCATGGCGGTAAAAAAAAAAAGTTTTTTTACCGTGTAAAAAGTTTCTTTGTGTTGTGTTTTTAATCGATCACGTTTATTTGTTGTGTATTTAATCGATCTTTAACACTTAAAATGACTAAAATATTTTGTAAATGGGCTTCAAAGTCACTTTATCGCGTCTTTTGATATTTTACAAATCAATTGTCTCACGTTGCTTGGTTACATATTCATGGTTTGTGATTTTACTTTGTTGTTGGTGCTGTATTTTATTTCACTGGTTACATTTTACAATACTGACCAATGTTTTTGTGGATTTTTAGAGGCATATTAGGATTCGGAGATGCTCCGCTTTACTTTATTTACAGCGATGCAAAACATGCTGCAACAGTTTCCAGTGTTCTTAAACAGACCAGACAGCACAGGTTGAATGCACACCTTCAAATTCACTTCAAAAAGGCTGTTGTCCATGGAGGTATGAACGTTTGTTTTGTATTCTGAATTTAAAATGTTGTTTTTGCAATGCAGTAAGTAGTAATTTTGACTTTAGAACAACGAAACTTGTCTCTCTTATGCAATTTTTATGGTTATATATTTAAGTTTTTCTGTTTGATTTTGCAATGCAGTAAATTGACAAGCAGAATCACCCCAGGACAATGGAAACTGATCAAAAACCAGGTTAGTTTTATAAGGCTTTCATAAAGACATGAGCTACTTATACAGATGGTGTGTTGTTATATCTGTCACATCTTTTCCGGGAATAACTTAATATTCTATTGTTTTAGAAGGTTCCACAACAGTTGACCGGCTCTATTGACTGTGGGATCTTCATGTTAATGGTAAGAAAAAGAAGGGAAAGTTAAACGTTTTTAAAAATGTATGAACTTCTCTTTTCATTAGAATGAAAAACAAATATGAGGGCTTTTCATACTTGAAATAGTTAACCTTAGGCAAATGTAATCCTGGGTTATCTTGATTCACATTTAGGTTAACAGTTAATCCTGAGTATTCATACGTAGCGTTTCACACTGTACATTACTAAACCCTAGGTTAACATCCTTATTTGCATATTTTTACTGTATTTTTAATTAAATAAATGCAGCCTTGTTGAGCAGGCAAAACTTCTTCTAAAAACATTAAAAATCTTACCGTGTCCAAACTTTTGACTGGTAGTGTATATCGTTTATGTGTATATGATTAAGCTATTAACAAAACGCGAGTATCTATCATTTCAGTTAGATCGTTTTAATAAAATATTTGACATTAACATGGTTTTAAACTTTAAAAAGCTCCAAATGGAGCAATGCCTACGAAGATAAATTTGCTCCGCCCACTTACGGCCTCAGACTGTTAGTTTGGCGCTGTCGTCCTCAGACTGTCATTCCTCATCAATCATATGAAAAGACATACAGCAAATCAAAGACCCTTGGAAACAGCTTTCTCCAAGCCAAGGACGCAGACAAAGATTTCTTTGTTTAAAGACACCAACGACAAACTATGTTACCTTGCTAATAAATGGTGTTTTCACGATAGTTGGATATTCATATCCGCTACAGAGCTTATAGTTACGGCCTGTGCGAATGAACGCTGGATGATTCAGTTGCTCGGTCGTGAAAATAAGTGACTCATTTAAAGTTCCCTATAAATTAATTAATAATTTCTTTTGAGCTAATTTGCTTACATTTGTTTATTGGTTGTAAAATAGCCTGTATACTTATTTTGTTGAGCATTGCAAGGGTTTTATTTGCATTATCCAGTATCCACTAGCATTATCCACAAAATAATTCTTATGCAATTTGGCTAGGGTACAGTATTTATCATCTACGATAATATTGTTGTTTTATCGATATGCGAGCTGTCATTGTCATAGGGCCAATGAGAATTGAATTAGAGAGCTCTGATAATAACTGTTACTTGTAAGAAATGAACTGTATCTCTAATTCATAGTAAGAATGCATTTCTAATTGAATTAGAGAGCTCTCTAATAATTGTTACTACTAAGAATTGAACTGTTTTAATTCTTACTAGTAAAAATGCAATTACGACGAGTAACGCTGGAAACTTTTTAGCTAAAACGGCTTGTCATAGTAGTGATTAAAAAGAGGAAGCGGTCAGTTTTCTTAGTAATTGCCATTTGCCAGCAAATGTGTAGGCTATGTAAGCTTGTTTCTGCCAATGAGTAATAAATAAAAAAGGTAATTGCGACTGTTATCTCACAGTTCTGACTTTTTTCTTGCAATTGTGAGAAAAGAAAAGTCAGAATTGCGAGATATAAACTCACCAAAAATAGACGTGACAGAAAGCCATATGCTTTGGCTGCTTCTCCTAGAGAACACTCCTGTCAACATAATTAATTTGTAATAGTGTAAGTGTAAATTATGAACAATCTTTATTTAAAATGAAAAACAAACAAACATCAAATTACAAAATGAATTGAATGTTTAATGAACATTACAATAAGTCAATTTTAAATTTCATTCTTTTTGCAGTTTATATATAAAACACTGTTTTTACATCATGCAATTCGCTTTTAAGTTATCACAAGATAACCACATAATGCTAAAGTGAAAAAATAAAAACAGCAAAAAGACAAAATGACTGAATCACTGTGATAAAGAAAAACATAAAACCAGTTCTGCTTATGATATACACACAAATGAAACCTGTAAATTACGCATATTCATTTTTTAAAGTAATAATATGGAGTTATGTGCCAATAAAAATAAATGTAACGTTTTAAGAAACTAATTAAAATATAAATTGAAACTGAATAAAATGTCTTTGAAACTGAAAATCGCAGGCAAAAAGCTTGACTTCGTTTTTTAATACACTGCATGTTTTGCTAACAGTTTCTCCTCTTTCTTTCGCTGATTTGTACTTATAGATGCATTTCCAGAGTTTTAATTTGCTCCAGAGCAGGTTATGTTCAGAGTGTAAGTTGCTATGGCTACTTACATACCCTGAAAGTTACTTGGGTGGATTGTAACGCTTGTGTTCCCTCCTCAGTGAAAGCTCTTTCAAAAACATGTCTTAGAGAAAGCTTAACATTGCTTTTAAAATCCTTCCCTATGAAAACATACAGAATGGGGTTCAGGCAGCTGTTGACATACGCCAAAGAAATGGCCAATGGATACACTACCAAAGCCACAAAGAAACTTGATGTCTCCCCGTCATTATCAAATATGATTATCAAATGCACGATGTGATATGGCAACCAGCACAGAAAAAAGGCCACAATAATAGCCAACATGATGCGAAACGCTCGTTCAGAGTTAAAATGACTCCTGCCTAACTTGTGTGCGATGAATCCATAGCATGTTGTGATGCATATGAGAGGAATCAAAAAACCAAACACAAATCTGATGATGCTTAACCTTATATACATTTCCCCATTTTCAAATTCATAATGCAGGCAGTAGCTTATGCCATCTTTGGAATTCTCTTTCATCGTCATAAAAGGCAGACTAAGAATTAAAGCCAGAACCCAGGCTGCTACAGAAGACAGTTGTGCAATTAAAAGGCTGCGATGATTTTTAGCCCAAACCGGGGTAATCACCTGAGTAAACCGATTCAGACTGATCAAGCTCAGGGTGAAAACACTGGCAAACATGGTGATGTGCATAATGAAGGGGACAATCTGGCACATTAAGACAGATCCATTCAGCCCGTTTTCTTCAAGAAAGCTTTCTGCCACATAGTAAAGAGTGGAAAGGCAACAAAAGAGGTCAGCAATTGCTAGATTGAGAAACCCTACTGTGTTAACAGTCCTCTTCATCTTCATTCCAGCAACATACACAACAAAGGCATTTCCAGGAACACCAAGGATCAAGGTCAGGTAGAAGAAGACCTGAGAACTCACTTTCATAGGTTTCCACAGATTATCAATAGGAGAATCGGTTTCATTTTGGTAATTTAAATACTCCATTTTGCTTGAGTTGATGCTGTCCAAAGTGCTCTGTTTACCCTGTAAATATCACATATTATCAGTTTCAAACATTTATTGAATTTATTCATTCATTTAGCAGATTCTTTTCTCCAAAGCAACTAATCAATAAGGAAAATAAACAATTTGACAGTCAACAATATTCAATATTATTAAACAATGAAATTTATATTTAAACAACTACTCAATACATTCAATTCAGAACATTAACTATGTAGTCACTTGTATGTCAATGTTAATATGTTCATATGGTTTGAATCATACTCGAGTTTTACATATTAAATATTAATGCCTTACAAAACTTGTTCTCACCTCACCAGCTGCTCTGTACTTACTAGCGATTCTTACCCCGCTTACCACTTTAAGGGAGAATCACAAGGAATGGAAGGCAGTCCTGCTGACTTCTGAGAAAACTTTTGATGATGCAATCTTTCACAGTTTCCTTTTTTAAAGAAAATACAAGAGAAGTACAGAGTAATTATAGCTGTGGATATCCACAACTTGTTTGAAATCTGCCTTACAGAAATTCACAATGTTCATTTTTAATATTATATTGCATACAGTAATGTATAAAGTATATAATATGTATTTATAGTTTAAAGAGCTAATGATACATTATATAAATTATCAATCAGTTGAGATTTTCAATATACACAGATGAGCCTCTACATTATGACCACCCCCAGCCTAGAGCAATGAGCTCTCCTGCCAACCGAACAGAGTCGCAGGTGCAGTTCACAGAGCAGTATATATATATATATATATATACCACATGAGGACCGGCTTTCAGTCAGTAGTGTTTGGTGTCAAAAAGTTGTGCCAAAACTGTGGCCAACGTGTTTTGGAGAAAAACATTTATTTCATAATGTGATTAGAAATGAATCATTGGTTATGCATTAATTTAGATTTTTGATTATTCTGATTACCTTATCTTCAATTATTCGTTCACTGCGGTCCCGGTATCGCTTTAGAAAAGTCACTTCGGCCGACTGAGTGCTCTTCTCGGACACAAACTCGTCAGTTCTAACCTTAAACATTGGATGCAGGGCAAAATCTACCTTTAAGTCGGTCGCGCTCTGCTTACTCGTAACAAAAAGCATAGTTTTTATATATTTACGAAAACTGCAACTTATTTAAGGCAGCGATAGTCAGAAATCGAAATGGTTTTAATTGATGTAACCTATGCTCCATCTATTAAACCTTCTGTATGATCAATCCTGAACACAGATTTGCGGTAACACCTTTGTTTTAATCTACTAGAAATAATGAATTAAGAATAATGCAGAATAAAGTTGCATACTGTAGATGTGTGAGGGCAAGGTGTTGTCCTAGGCTATTTCTTTGAGATCTTCTCTCCAGTTGAGTTTTATTGCAGGGCCCCTTGGGGCAAATCCAAATCAGTCCTGAGGGGCCACTTTTGGACATTTCCTGCTTCCATATATTGGGTGTTGTTTTCAGAGTGTTCATAGGCTGGCATTTAGCAGCACCAGTTGATGGGTGCAGGAGTCAAGTCGTCACCTGAAATAACAACATTAAGGCAGGTTGAACATTCAGATGACAGTACTGCAGAATGCATCTCTGTGACGCACAGTCCCTTTAGTGTGGATGTACTGTGCTGACTGGATGCTGTAGCAGCTGGACATGATGTCTGATCCTCTTGGTCAAGTTTGCTTCCACCTGCACTTGACTGTGGTGGTATTCTGTCTGTAGAATGACTGGTTGTACCAAGTCTGCATGAGCAGAACGTGCCAGGAAAGTCTCATTACACTTTATGGAAACATTTGTGTCCGCCCCAGGTTTAATTGATCTTGTGAGAAGTCCTCGGTTACCTTCAAGTTGAAGGTTTGGTTTGCCAGGCAGGTCAAATCTCCATGGGTGAAGGATTCATTTCACTGATGATGCTCCACTGCGTGCAGGACACCTGAACAACTTCTGAATGATCATGCAATACTTGAACACTAATGAATCTGGTGTTATTGTAAGATGGGAAAATGGTTGTTGGATAAACACAAGAACATAAAATAACACATGATTCCTATCTTTGAGCAGGTCTCATTCTAGTCACCCGATTCTTCACTATCACTGTGACATGGTAGTGGAATATAGACTTGGTCTGGATGAATTAAAGGAAAGGCAGCAAAGAGTCAAAATAACTAGTATATTTACCAGTGGTATACATAATTAAATATATCACATACTTAAACATAGAAATACACAATTTCATAATTACAATTATAAAACTGTCTGTAATAGTTGTTTTAACTGCAAATCCTTAATGCAAAACTAAAGTTTCAATCAAATCACTTAGAGAATGGAATTTACAGAAACAGAGATTTAAAATCTCTTGTTTAGCTTTTACAACCATCATCTGTGCATCTGATGTACAATCACACTCAAGAATATAGGTCTGGAAATTGAGTAACTGATTTACAGAAATGCCTGCATTTCAGTTCTAATTTTTTTTTTTTTTTTTTACATTTGTCATTAGTCATATGTTGGAAACTAGGGGGCCCTCCTAGTTTGCAACAATGCCAAGGACTGGATATAATAAACATTTTGTCCAAAGAGACCAGTTGCATTACTGAATAGGTCTCATTTAGATTTGGAATTTGGAATTTGAATGATCAGAAATTCTATTAATTGATGTGTGACTAAAGCCATGCACATGTCCTGCATATTACAATGTTTCCATAACACCTCAAAAATGTTTGACACAATTAAAAAAGAAAAGGAATTATGGCAATAATTTCCCTTGTCCTATATGTATGAAGGTGAATGATGTATGCTAGCTTTGCATGATGTGAATAATTTTAGCCTAGATAGTTTTATGATCTATGCCAGGTAGAGATGTTGTGAGTTTGTAGTAGGGTGTGTGCGTTCTGTATGCTTGTGTAGAAGATGGGTGGTGTCTATCCTACCATAATTTGTGTTGCATAATTTAGTTCCAGTTCTACACTGGGAGGCCATGTATCTATGAGTGTTATGAGGTGTGGGTGGCCTCTTGAAGTTTCTACACACCCATCTTCTGCATGTAAAGCTGTGTGTCCTGGCTCAATGCAGGTGGGACCAGACCCTTGTGGAATCTGGCCCTAAAAATGGCAGCTGTCAGTCCTGAAAGGGAAACAGACAGAGAGAAAAACAGTTGATCTTGAACCTTTAAACAAATCACATTAAGATAGATGGCACTATCTTAATTTTTCTTGAATGGTCTTATCCAGACCGTTGTTGCAGATGCCATTAGAAGAAAATTTGTTTTAGTTTACAGAGACACAGATCATTATTATGATTATGTTCTGCAAAGAAAAAGGCCAGATAAACTGAATGTTCGTGGTCAAATCTGACTGCTGATGTCCAAGCATTGTCAGAGAATCTTGCACCTTAAGTTGCTATTGCAGCTGTGCTTACAGTTTGTTGTGTTGTGAACATTATGACACCCTTGTCTCCTGGGGGAATCTTACACTATTCATTTCTATGATCAGGGCACCAGATCACCACCTGTGGCCCTGAGCTGTTTGTTTAGCAATTGGTATTTATGGTGTCATTCAAACACTTTACAGACCACAGAGGTCCAAATGGTCAAGACAGTAGAGTTTCTGCCTGATATTAACATTGCACACAACTTTAATTACATGTCCAGTAAAATAACTTTCCTGATCAGATCCTATGTGATCTAGTGCTCCCAGAGAGGAGTTTGCTAACACTTGTCCACTTTGTTTTTGGTTTTGTTGCAAAGGAAAATCAAAACTTGTACCTCCCCTTGTCACTGGGTTACAGATCAGTAGAATCCAATTTAAATCATGTTTTGATCTTGAATGGATGTAGCCTATTCAAGATATGACAATCAGGTTAATAATTTTGGTTGGTAAAAATACTGGGCATTATAATTTTTCTCATTAAAGATTTTTGCACAGATAGAAGATAAAGAAGTTATTTCCCATTAATTTGATTTCTTCCTTCCATTTTTCTTTCCTAACAATTTAATTAATGCAATTGTGAAGCACATTGTAGCCTTATGGCAATTCTATGCTCCTGTACATGGTTTTCTCCAGCTATATGGAAAATAGCTGAGTGTTCCACTTAGGAGACAAACAAATTCAACACAGACACACATACAACTTGAAATTGTTGTACAATTTCAGTAATACAGTTATTCCAACTTACAGAAGACAAATGGTCTAGAATGCATAGCTGTCACAGAGTCAGTTCCCACCACCAACACTCAGCACACATCGTCACCGGATCTCCACGCTCCGCCCACTCGTTCACAATCACCAGAGTACTGATCAGCGGCACCTGCACCTCATCACACCAACACTATAAGAACACTCACTTCCCACACATCAGTACCTGGTCTTGTTTATCCATACCTGGACTCCTTACCTCTCTTCCGATGTCTCCGTGCTCCCTCTTCTTCGTCAAGTCTTGTCTTCCCTCGTTGATACTTCTGCAAAAGAGAAAGGACTCTGTTGTTGATCAGCTAAGTGACTATACTCAACGTGCTCATATCTGCAAACTACTCACCTATGTTGTTCCTGTGTTCGTGCCTCTGTCTCTGAATAAACCACCTGTTGATTACTTACCCTCTTGTTCCCATCTGTGTCTGACAATGGCATCTACAACCTTAAACCTAAGTGTGTCACGCATCACTTACAGTAAAGCAGTCGTGTTTTAAAGAATAAACTGTCTAGGTGCACATGTAGTAGCACAAACAACTAGAATATGTGTTCTATGAGAACAATGTGTCTAGCACAATTACAAATTTGAACCCTTCTGTTGATCCTTTATAATTCTTCCAGCACTGATAGTGCTCCCAGCTTCTGTCTACATTCCAGTAGACATTTACTTACTACATTCTAATTCCTTCTGCGCTTTTCCAAAATTCTTTCTTCTTCCAAACCATTGCTTGAATCATCATTAGATTAAAGGCCATCCCTGGCCATTATAATATATATCATAATTAAAAATAATTTTATTTGCTGGTCTCAAGAGGGTCTTGGCGGAGTAATTTGTCATCTCACTGATCTTTTAAAAGGCATTTGGCCCTGAAGCTATAGCTGTGCTGACATGAGCAGTGTGTTAACAGCAACAAGCCAAACTGGAAACAGTTATAGACTTTGATGCTGAAAATATTGGGTCAAATCATTTAAAGATTTTTGTGACTACAATATAGAATTGGACACAATTTTTCTCTTATTTTTGGGCTAAAATGTTGTCAATTACATTCTTCTGAGAATCTATTTGGATATGAAAAGAAAGGTTGGACAAACACAGGTCTGATTGAGAGCACAAAGATAAATTTTTGGTCTGTTTGTTTTTTTTCAGTCTCTTTTGAGACACTGAACAACATACAAGTAGAGATGCACCGATTGCAATTTTCTTGGCCGATATTTTTATTTTTTTTTTTATTTTTTTTTTTGTTAGTGAGATCGGCCGATACCGAATTTTGCCGATTCCGATTTTCTTTCTAAGAACTATAATTGACAGCATATACAAACAAAAATCCACTTTTTCTTCAAAGCAATTTTATTTTTACTACAAAATAAGTTATTAAACATTACAACAGGATCTTCTCTCACTTAAACAACTCTCAAAAAATAAGTGTTCTGTGCCTGGAAAGAAGTAGAAATAACAAATAACTGAAAATTATAACATAAATTGAACTTTTTTACTTGTCTTACAAAAGTCAAAAGATCCTATGAATGAACAAACCTGAAGTGTACAATACTCCTCCAAATAATAATAGTTCAGTAACTGTTGCCAGCATATGTATAGGCAAATGCTAATTGAGCATTAATGGCAAGTTTTTCTTTACAAACAGAAGCATCTCTGCCTTGTCACCTGATAATCGATTTCTCTTTTCATCTATCACATTTCCAGCCAAGCTAAACAAGCGCTCACTTTCAACGCTTGTACATGGAGCAGAGAGGTAGGCTCGGGCAAGTGGAGCAAGTGCAGGGAAACGATCTTTGTTGATCCTCCAGTAGGCCAATCCGTTTTCGCTTCTGCTGCTGGGCATCTTGTTGATGTAGCTCTGTACCTGCACAGATGAGGGGCTGGCCAGCAACTGCTCCACCTCAGCATTCTCCTTCAGTATTTCATCATGTACTGAAAGTAGTAGACTACATGGCTTTTTGGCGGCAGGTGCTTCTGTGACAAGACCAGGTACTGCAGATGCTTCTGCAACAGGTTCATCAAGTGCATGTCTGGTCTGCCCCTCTAGCTTAGCCAAAAGCACCTGTTTCACTTGGTCTTTAACTTCTGCTGAAAAGTAGCGATTCTTGTACCTTTTGCATAAACAAAGACAAGAAGGATTAGTCAAATGGTTGTGTTTCAATTATAGCTAGGAAAACATAGAGCATAACTATTAACCTATAGCTATGTTCTTCCAGTTTATTTATTGTGCTCCACTCAAGTTTTTAATATGATGATTTATTGGCAATAATTGTATTTTGTATTATTATAATTATTATTATTAGTAGTAGTAGTAGTAGTAGTAGTATTAACAGTAGTAGTAGATGATAGTAACAGAAATATAATCATCATCATGTTAGCATAACTGTTGGGAATATAACCTACCTGGGATCAATAACAGTGGCCAAAGTATACAGTGGCTGCTTTTCAATGTTGCTGAAATGCCTCAGCACCGCCTCCAGCAGTGTGGTTTTTGCAGTGCCTACTCCACGATCTGTGTCTGCCCTTTTCTCCAGAAGCCGCTTAAGTGCAGTTATGGCTGGAATGACGTCAGCGGCTGTTGCTGTCGATGAGCTAATTTCTTTTGTGAGTTCCTCAAAAAGTGCGAGCAGGCTCATGACGCTCTCAATAAGCCCCCACTGATGCGCGTTGAGTGTGGCTGGCAGATCATGTTCCGCAGCGTATGCCCCCAAAGCACGTCTCTGTTCCACCAGCGATTGCAGCATATAGTATGTGCTATTCCATCTAGTTGGAATATCTTGCTGCAGTCTTTTACAGGGATGACCCAACTGTGCCTGAAAGTCATGAATAAGCGAGTGTTGAGTGTTTAAAATGTCCGACAATCTTCCTTCCAGTTGCCACTACATCAGTGATGCTTCGCTGGGACAGCAGCCCCTCAGTCACAACGAGCTGTAACGTATGTGCCATGCAGGGCAAACATGGCAGGTTGCCTTCGTCAAGTGCTTTGCTTATGTTTCTGCCGTTGTCACGAAGCACAACATGAATCCTGTTCTTGTCTAATCCCCACCGCTGCAACATCGTGTCAAATGTTGCTGCTATGTTGGCAGCAGTATGAGACCCCATCATTTCTGACAGTGCAAAAGTACTTGTTGTCGCTGGAAATCTTTGTCCACCCAGGTAGCAGTCAGGCTCAACATTGACATTAAGCTTATGTTAGATGTCCAAATATCAGTTGTAAAACTGATTGCTGTTTTGGGCTCGGCTTGTAACAGGCTGCGTGTGTGACATGACACGAGATTAAACAGTTTGGGTAGTGCGACGTCGGAAAAGTACCGCCTACTCGGTATTGTGTATTTTGGGCTGAGGAAATTTATCAGATTTCTGAAGCCTCTGTCCTCAACTATGGAAAAGGCTGCTGACCTGTGGCTGGCTCTGAGCTCTGGCCAGCTTTAGCCGTTTTACCTTTACTACCTTCTTCAAACCGGGCATGTTCCGCGGGGTGATGGAGTTTTAAGTGTCTAATTAGGTTTGTCGTGTTGTGCGCTTTCCTGGTGGTTCCCCCGCGGTTTATTTTAACCTTAGTTTTACAAATGGCATAATTAGTGTCTTCTTCGCTCACAGTAAAAAACTTCCATGCCAACGACATGTTTGCATGTGGCTTTGAGCGCGAGCGTGGCTGTGACGTCAACGTTGTGGCCGCGCTCGTGTTCACAGCCGCATGTAGACAGATCGGCTCAAAATCGGAGACACGTGAAGTATTCAGACCCCCTTAAATTTTTCACTCTTTGTTATATTGCAGCCATTTGCTAAAATCATTTAAGTTCATTTTTTTTTCCTTATTAATGTACACACAGCACCCCATATTGACAGAAAAAACACAGAATTGTTCACATTTTCTTTTTTAATAAATCTGCAAAAAACTGAAATATCACATGGTCCTAAGTATTCAGACCCTTTGCTGTGACACTCATATATTTAACTCAGGTGCTGTCCATTTCTTCTGATGATCCTTGAGATGGTTCTACACCTTCATGAGTCCAGCTGTGTTTGATTATACTGATTGGACTTGATTAGGAAAGCCACACATCTGTCTACATTGCATCACAGTGCATGTCAGAGCAAATGAGAATCATGAGGTCAAAGGAACTGCCTGAAGAGCTCAGAGACAGAATTG
Source organism: Hypophthalmichthys molitrix (assembly GCA_037950675.1). NCBI lineage: Eukaryota > Metazoa > Chordata > Actinopteri > Cypriniformes > Xenocyprididae > Hypophthalmichthys > Hypophthalmichthys molitrix. Next base: position 24,751,102 of record CM075509.1, read on the forward strand.
TGGCAAGGCACAGATCTGGCCAAGGTTACAAAAAAAATTCTGCTGCACTTAAGGTTCCTAAGAGCACAGTGGCCTCCATAATCCTTAAATGGAAGACGTTTGGGACGACCAGAACCCTTCCTAGAGCTGGCCATCCGGCCAAACTGAGCTATCGGGGGAGAAGAGACTTGGTGAGAGAGGTAAAGAAGAACCCAAAGATCACTGTGGCTGAGCTCCAGAGATGCAGTCGAGAGATGGGAGAAAGTTGTAGAAAGTCAACCATCACTGCAGCCCTCCACCAGTCGGGGCTTTATGGCAGAGTGGCCCGACGGAAGCCTCTCCTCAGTGCAAGACACATGAAAGCCCGCATGGAGTTTGCTAAGAAATAAGATTCTCTGGTCTGATGAGACCAAGATAGAACTTTGTGGCCTTAATTCTAAGCGGTATGTGTGAAGAAAACCAGGCACTGCTCATCACCTGTCCAATACAGTCCCAACAGTGAAGCATGGTGGTGGCAGCATCATGCTGTGGGGGTGTTTTTCAGCTGCAGGGACAGGACGACTGGTTGCAATCGAGGGAAAGATGAATGCGGCCAAGTACAGGGATATCCTGGACGAAAACCTTCTCCAGAGTGCTCAGGACCTCAGACTGGGCCGAAGGTTTACCTTCCAACAAGACAATGACCCTAAGCACACAGCTAAAATAATGAAGGAGTGGCTTCACAACAACTCCGTGACTGTTCTTGAATGGCCCAGCCAGAGCCCTGACTTAAACCCAATTGAGCATCTCTGGAGAGACCTAAAAATGGCTGTCCACCAACGTTTACCATCCAACCTGACAGAACTGGAGAGGATCTGCAAGGAGGAATGGCAGAGGATCCCCAAATCCAGGTGTGAAAAACTTGTTGCATCTTTCCCAAAAAGACTCATGGCTGTATTAGATCAAAAGGGTGCTTCTACTAAATACTGAGCAAAGGGTCTGAATACTTAGGACCATGTGATATTTCAGTTTTTCTTATTTAATAAATCTGCAAAAATGTCAACAATTCTGTGTTTTTCTGTCAATATGGGGTGCTGTGTGTACATTAATGAGGAAAAAAAATGAACTTAAATGATTTTAGCAAATGGCTGCAATATAACAAAGAGTGAAAAATTTAAGGGGGTCTGAATACTTTCCGTACCCACTGTACAAGAGTGCAGTAATTTTAAAGTCTGAAATAAGACCAAGGTAAAAGATATGTGTTTTATAAGACTGAGCCTTAAACCTTAAAAAAGACTGAGCTGTTTACACCATTTGTGACATGAATTGTAAACCTTTTTAGCACCTCTTGAACAATTTCAAAGTATAGTGATTCATCTTATTCTTTGGCTAAATTTCTTTTATGAAAACAACTAGCTGAGCATGTCCTCTGAATGGGTGAAACCCTCAGGCTCGACTACAAGCCTCTCAGTAACATCATAATTATCATTATGTACATCCGTTTTAACATTTAGTGTATTTTCCCAATTGCAGTCTCTAGGACTTCTGCATGGCAGCAGTTCTCCAGGACTGAGACAGAATTATACCCAAATCTTTTCTTTTATAAATTTTTAGTTTCACTGTTTTGTCCAGCTTTATATTTCACACACAAAGGATTCCAGTAAGAGATTTTGTTCCTTGTTATCTTTTGGTTTATCCAATCACAAGATTTTTTTCACAAGTTAACATGACCATTTGCTTATTTTCACTGTTGCAACGTTGTTGCAGCAAAGCAAATAAACATGTAGCTGGGCATTCTTTACCTCAGAATTTAGGGATTTTTCAGCAGGGGTTTTAGAAGTGTTACACTGTGTCTTCCTTGCCAGATGTCTTAACGGAATCTTATCCCAAGGTATTCTCAGCACGTGCTGTTACGCGAGCACAGTTGCGTAGGTTGGGTGATGAAATGGCCTTATCTGGTTCTTTTATGGCTCCTGTGTTTGCAGACAAATTGCCTTCTCCTCCATCTGCCACTGTTTTCTGACCAAAAACTCAGTCAACTTTACCATCTGAGGGTAGAGAAAGTCAACATCTAGCCTGGATGTTTTATCATTAGCGGTCACTCGAGACCAAATGAGTGCAGCATGACAAAAATATTCGATTTTGAGAACATTTTTACTTCTCCTGTAAACCCTGAAGTTGCAAAGGAGAAAAGGGTTGCTTATTTCATAGAAGACGGTTTGCGTATACAAAAGTGGTGCCTTGGCAATGTTACAGATTCAGACTGGAGTGCTGTTTATCAGATTGTCGTGCCTAATGTCTGTCGCCCGCAGATGCTGTGTCTGGTCCATGACCATCATTTCACTGTTCATTTGGAAGTAACAAAAACTTATAACCAAATACTCAGGCATTTCTTCTGGGCCAGTTTAAAAAAATATGTAGTTGAGTATTGCCATACATGCATTTAGATTAAGGTAGATTAGGGTGGGAATCAGATAATTATGATTTTCTTCAAAAACAACAACTGATCAACATGCTCAGAATCAGGTGATTCCCCCAGCTCTGCTTGTACCATTCCTGTGATCAGTGAACCATGTTCTTGTTGATTGCATTGGTCCTAGGGCTGCACCATTATGACACAAATCATAATTGTCGATTATTCTCTTAAAATTGTGATTATTAATTATAATTATCACAATTACATTGAATGATTTTTTGAATAGCTTTATACCATTGTTTGAAGCAACTGCATGCCATATTTTTATGTAAAAAAAAAAAACATGCTAAAATCACTCTTCCTTAAAAAAAAAAAAAAAAAAAAAAAAAAAAAATTGCTTTTCTATAGCATTAAGCTTCAAATGTCAACTATACATTGGTTTGGTTTCTTCTTCAAATAAAAACAAAAAGTAAACATATGCATGTAATAATAATAATAATAATAATAATAATAATAGGAGCTAGCCACCAGGGTGGTTCCCCAAGAATTAATGTTCCCCTAGGGCCATTTTTGTGGTTGCATTCGCACCGCCAGTAGGAACTCTGAAGTGACGTAAACTGCACTTGTTATGACTTTTATTTTGACGGCACAGAGAACAGCTCAGCCAAAGCCTGAGCACACAGTGCTCGCATTATCCGTCTTCATTAGTTTATGATCTGTTTAACAGTCTGTCTAATATGTTATTAGAAAGAACTGTTATACAAAGAAAGTAGGCAGTATATGAAAAAAATACTAGATTTTGCTGTATGGTTGATGCCCAATGTGGCAGTAATCATGTTTTGCTTGGTCCACTCAAAGCCGCACTAAATTGGCATATCCCATCAACATTCAAGTGCATATCAGCCCAGGCAAGTCCCACCAAACCTTAAAGTGTCACGGACACGCCAGGCTCCACCATCATCCAATCATAGCGCACTCCCTCACCAGAATACTAATCACACACACCTGCACCTCATCAGCACACTCATCACCAGCAGTATAAAGGACTCACACACACACAGTCATCGTCCAGTCTCGTTAGCATTAAGACGTACCTTTATGGTCACCTCAAGGACTCCAGTCGACTTCTTACCTGTCTCCAGCATGTTACCCGTTTCGATCCTCTCTACTGCTCATCATCCGCCATTCACCAGCTCACCATCTCTGCAACAAAAAGGACAGTATTATTCACTTATATATCACCATTCACCCAAAGATTCATCTGCTACTCACCTGTTTCACTGTTGCATCTACTGGTTGTTCAATAAACAGCATTACCTATATTCCTGTGTCTCTGACCGTGTTGTATGCTGAGAAAATATTGTATGGACACAGAGGTAGATTGGGATGAAGGTGTGCCATTAGTTTTATTTGCAGTTCGTGAGACAGTACAAGAATCGCTGGGTTTTAGTCCAACCGAGTTGGTATTTGGTCACATGGTAAGGGGACCTTTGAAAGTTTGAAAGACAACATCTTAATGCCTGTTTCACACATACTCCGTATGCAGTGCATATGTGGTGCGCGTTGCAGTATTTAGGCCCTATTTGATGCAGGAGCAGCACGTGCTATTGTGCTTTCTCATATGCCACGTTTACAGTGCGCAACTGATCCGTGGCTGTATATTACAAACACAACATTTACTTATTTTTATTTCAAATCCAAAAGTTGCAACTGAACATGTCTTGTCAGCATTGCAATTCTCTTTGTATAGGCTACACTCTTTCATAGATGTCACTTTTAAATGCACTACATGTATTCAATTCGTTGATGGATACGTAAAAATAAACAGGAATTTAGGCTACTTTACTTTTGTACACATTGCCATGTCATCCGCGTGCAATGTGAAAGCTCTAACCTGTTAACATAGATACAGAAAAAAAAAAAAAAAAAAAATACACACTGCAAAAGGAGTATGTGTGAAACAGGCGTAAAAAACGAATCTATTCCAAGGTGTAATACTGGATTTTGTAAGCCGTTTTCAGGAGCACACTGTGCTAGCTCTCTCACCAGAGAATCTCTTGCCATGGTGCAAAAGGGCATGAAGAGACTATGCAAACCTCTCTCTTGCGGTTTCCAGTACGACGATAATGATGATCTGGTTCTATTGCCTGTCTCTGGTTCTGCATTGTCTGCTCATTTTTCTGGTCCCTATTTGGTCCTACGATCTCTTCTGCTGCAGTCTTTAAGTGTCTTTGTAATGTAGGGAACTGGACGACAGAGTTGGAGATCCACGTGCAGGCTTTAGTGAGGGTAGTCGTACAGGCAGAGGTCAAACTGGGAGGTCTGCCGAGACGTGGCGAGGCTCTGGGAGATCATCTGTGACTTGACTTGGCTCAGGAAGTTCAACTGTGACTTGACTTGGCTCACGAAGATCTACTGTGACTTGACTTGGCTCAGGAATGGTGGCCATCTTGATTGGAGCCTCTGACATGGCAGCCACGTTTTAAACGGTCTTTGAAGTGGCAGCCATGTTGTGAACTGGCTCAGGTATGGGAACTATAGAGCAGGAAGGTGCATAAAGCACAGGGCTAATATGAGTTGGTTTGGGGATACCAGCAGTATGTATTGACACCAGCGGTGGATCCGGTGGATCCAAGATCTGTTGAGACGAGACGAGGATCTCGAAGATCTGTTGGGACGAGACGAGGATCTCGAAGATCTGTTGAGACGAGACGAGGATCTCGAAGATCTGTTGGGACGAGACGAGGCTCTGGAAGATCTGTTGAGATGAGACGGGGTTCTGGAAGATCTGATTAGATGAGACGACGCTCTGGACAATTTGATGAAATGTAATGAGGCTCTAGCATGGCTGCGGAGATGTGACAAGGCTCTAGGATATCTGCTGAGATGTAATGAGGCTCTGGAATGGTCTTAAATGCAGAAACGGAATCCGATGCGGCCACCATTATGTGATTGGGAATTGTCAAGAGAGTTACTGGATTTGGTAGTACAGAGAGTTTTGGGGTTGCAATAACTAGACTGGAGGGCATGGAAAACAGCGATGGTACAAGCTCGGCTGCTGCCGGAGCTTCCTCCACAGTAAACGGTGAACCACACAGTATTAACGCATAGTCCATAAAGTCTCTCAGAGAGGAATTTAATGTTCCTTCAGGGAACCAGGATCTTAATGGCTCATTGAGTCCCAAACGAAAAATGTCCTTTAAAAACACCTCATCACAAGGAACCAGAAAATAGAACTCACTGAATTGGTGGATATACTCCTCAATTGATAGCTCTCCCTGACGCAGAGCTAGTAGCTGGTTGACCGGATCCAGCAAACGATCATCAAACGAGGAAAACAGTCCAGAGTCAAAAACAAAGGCAAGGCTAGGAAAGAACAATGAAACATGGAGACAAGGTTGGATAAAGGCTAAACAATACTCAGCCAGTGTGTGTGTTTGAGTGCAGCTTATAAAGTGTCACTGATGGGAAACGGGTATGAGTGTGTGATTGGTTCCTAGATGGGGAATTGTGGGAAATGTAGTCCAGAGTGATGTGTGACTGTGTGTGCCATGAAAGGTAATTGTAGGTAATGTAGTCCAGAGTGATGTGTGACTGTGTGTGCTGTGAAAAGGTGACAATGGTGAACCGGTGACCTCTGGTGGGGAGTAGCAGGAAACAGCAGGCGCAGGATACGTGACAGTCTCCTCTCTCCGTTGGTAATTCCAGTGCCATATGTTTAGCAGCTACACACATGCATCCCCCTCTTTTTTCTTGTAAAAAATTTTTTTCTACAGCAATTCATAAAGCATTAAACACCCATTTAATTCTTACAAATTTCATTTTCTTTTTTTCATTTTCTTTCCACAATTTTTTCATTAATTTTATTTTATTTTTTTCACTATTTATCATTCACTTCATTTTCTTTGTCCACCTTTCCCTTTTAAAAGTCAGAGTCCAAACTTTTTTCCCCAAACAACTTTGTCCTCACAAATTCAACCTTATAGGAGGACAAGAAACCCTTCCACAATGAGTAACAGTTTCTCCTTCTTGATGTTGAACAAGTACATGTTTCTCTTGAGGTGTCTCAGTTTTAGGACTTGTTGTTTCAGGTAACGCAATTAAATGAGACCTATTAACTTCCTTGATCAGTCTTTACAACATAAGATCTTGGCGTTTGTGATGGACCTTCAACTATGCCAGTTGTTTGAGCTGTTCTTATCCACACTTTCTGTCCTGAATCCAACACAAGTAAAATTTTGGCTCTGTGTCTTGTCTCAAACCTGCACTTTTGTTGGCCTTTCAAGTGAGCATCCTTTTTCGTGAAGTTTCTTAGATCAAGCTATTTGGGAACAAGTTTTTCAGGTACTGTGGGAGAGGTAGTTCTAATCTGTCTGCCCATTAGAAGTTGAGCTGGACTTACACCTTGAGCCAAAAGAGTAGCTCTACATGCCAGTAAGGTTGCAAATTCAGTTAAAGCAAATTGAGGCTCATTGTCTGTAAAAAGTATCTCTGGCATTCCAAATCTGACAAAGGTAACTTTAAGTCTATCAATTGTGGTAGCTGTTGTCAAAGTAGGCAAATTGGCCAACTCAGTATATCTGGAAAAATAATCTATAAACAATATACTGAGAATTTTTCTACTGGAAAATATCAGCTGCAACTTTTTTTGCCATGACCTCTGTGGCAACAGGGTGCAGATCAAGGGCTCTATTTTGACTTGTGAATACTGGGAGCATACTGCAATTACTTGATTGATGAAAAGATCACACTCTCTTTCCACAAGATCATCACACTGTTCCAAGGTCTAAGAGGGGCATGAGAAAGCATATCTGCTGTGACCAGCTGTTTACCTGGAACATGTTCAATAGAATAATTGAATCTGAGAAATCTCAAACGAATACGCAGAATTCTTGGATCCTAGCAGAGAAATCGCTGATTTATAGCATCTGCAGTATTCAAACACTACCATTGGGTTTTGGAACTACCACTATTCCAGCACACCAGTCAGTCAGCTCTTCTATTCCTCAAATCATCCCTTCTGACTCCATCCTTTGCAATTCTCCTCTCACTTTTTCAACCAACAGTCAAATAAAATGATATAGTTTTACATTTAAATAGCTAAAAATATTTTATAAGATAAAAATATTTACTAAATAAAATACATGGAGTATATTTTAGCAGTAATTTTATGGTTTTGAAGTAAAAAACTTGAACTGAACAAGTTAAAGGATCATCTATAATTAATAACTGAATTCACCTTAAGAGCAGCCGCCTTTGACACCACTTTGGTAAATATCTCATGCATGTCCTCTGGTGATAGGAAGAGCAGAGATTTAAACCTCGGGTCTAAGGCTGACAAAATGCAGAGGTTGCTTTTCTCCTCTGAAGAATTGTATCTCTTTGAGAATCTTGGTAGATGGCATTCTTTAACTCTTTGATTAGAGGTGAGTCCTTAGCAGTGCTGCTCATGTCACTCAACAGTTGGGTGTGAAGCGGAGCAATGATAGAAACTGTTGGGGTCCTCTCCTCACACATGACATTTGTTGCCACCAGCATAGGCTTGAAGCCTTGTACGACATCTTCAGCATTTGATATTTCCATCTCATTCAGGGTGCAGATGTCAGAGACACTCTTTCTATATATATATATATATATATATACACACAATACCAGTCAAAAGTTTGGACACGGTAAGATTTTTAATGTTTTTAAAAGAAGTTTCTTCCTCTCACCAAGGCTGCATTTGTTTAATTAAAAATACAGTAAAAACAGTAATATTGTGAAATATTATTACAATTTAAAGTAACTGTTTTCTGTTTGAATATATTTTATAAAATAATGTATTCCTGTGATGGCAAAGCTGAATTTTCAGCATCATTACTCCTGTCTTCAGTGTCACATGATCCATCAGAAATCCAGTGGCGGAGCCAGGATTTTTTCATAGGGGTGGCCAGGCAGGGGCCAGCAACCAGTCTGGGGTGGCACAGAAATCTTCATTATTTTAACATAAAAATGAGTCTGACTATATTGTACTGGGCTGTGCCTACAACACAACTGAATACAGTTCATTTTTAGCCTACTTAATTGTAATTGAGATTGCTGAGTGAATGTGACCTTTTTTTTTTTTTAATCATTCCTCACTTGCAGGCATATTAATAAAGGGGCTCACACTACAGCTAAATTTCAACTTGTTCAGTCTGGTTCTCAAAACCCCCCATAGCTTGTTCTCCATTGTTGCATCTCCATGGATGAGACATGCAGATAACTACATATAGTTTAAAGATTATTCAACCTTCATTGAATTTTATGTATAATCAGTGAACTTCAACAATTCTGAGTTTGTCTGTTTCAAAAACTAACCAAAAAAAAAAGTAAACACAATGTTTAACTTTCTAAATAATATAATCAGTTTTATAATCAGTTTAACCTGATAGAAAATATTTATTTAATGTTATCTGTGTTAAATTTCATCTGTAATACCAATGTGGACTTTTATAAAGATCCGATTGGCAATTAACTTTTAAATGCATCATTATGCATTGATATGAGGAGAGTTCTCCACATGAAAGACCCGCGACTACATATCAACGTGGTACTGCATTTCTCTCCGATACGGTAGGAAATTAGCTAAATGAAATATGGATGTAAGATGATTGACAGGCCAGTTTACGGTAACAGGATGCGACAGAGAGCAAAGACGCAATTGTATGACGTGATAGTATGTCCCAAAGCTTGTCTACTCTTTTGCTACACACTCAAATGTACTTTTTGTTCACAAAATGAGTACATACTTATAGGGCGTAGTATAAGTAGGCAAATTGGGACGCAGCATTACTATCAGCTGCACAAAATGTCAGTGAGTTCAAATGTTAATCCAACACGTGACAACGTGAACATGAGCATACTTGACCACATCGTTTGGCATACATGCTCACGCATGATGAAATCATTCATTCATTTAAAATAAACAGATTAACTAATGTTGTACACAAATTAATTAACTCTACAACAATTTGTATTTTTGTATGTTCAGGAGGTCATTCTTAAACATCATATATAGCTCTGATTTGTTTTTGTTTTTTATAGAGAAAGATGAATGTCAGTTAGTTCAAGGTACTGCATAAATGAACGAAACTCACCAGAGATCTCGTAAAAGTAAAAACTCATAATAAAAAGCATTGACCGGTTCAGGATGAATTGACAACCTATTAGTCTTAATGAAAGAAAGTACACACTGAAATGAAGAAACGTAACAAATTTGAACAATTTCTTAAACCTCATGCCAACCTACTGCTAACAAGTTTCTTCATCTGAATTTTGAATTGAATGACTCAACACACCGCAGAGTTAACTGCCCTCTAGAGGTTAACCGTAGCACTGCAAAAATTATACAAGCACTGCTTTGTGGTATACAAGTTCACTATAGGACAAAAAAAAAAAATCAATGTACAACTCAAAGGGGTTACATATTCTCGTTTATTTCTATTTCTTCATTGTAAACATTTTCCCTTCTCTTGCTAATTTTTACACCTTTACATATTGTAAATAAATCATTTGCTTACAATTCAGTTCCGCCTTGCGTCCTTGTCTTGTACACCTCACCTGGCCATGATATATGTTTGTATCTTCTCCCAAGTTTAATGTTACACACCTTTACCCCTTGATTTGTCAAAACCAGGAGTCATAACAATGCCAGAATATGTTCCACTGAGACAATGCAAAAACTCAACTGACTATGATCTGGAAGCTAAGCAGGAAAGGCTGCTGCCATGTTATTCTAGCTACAGAAAGTATTGATATTATTTACTTTGACTTAGCTGCAGCATATTACTACCTAGGGGTGTAACTGTCCATTAATCTGGATCAACGTAATTTTCATAACCAACGATCCAGTGTATCTTATGATCCAATAAGTAATGACAGTTTACTCACCTTCAGGCTACCCAATATGTATGAGTTTCATTCTTCATCAGAAAACCATGATTATATAAATTTTTAATTATTATAAGATTAATATATGCACCTATATATATACATAATATATGTGATGGCAAGCAGATTCACCCAGAATATGCAATTTAGCATGTTGCGTTCATATTCTCATTTGCTTTCCTGCATCATCATCAATAAGGTGTACAGCTTGTTTTGCATCTTTTCAGAGGTCAACTGCTCTGTCTTGATTTATAACAGATGGAAAATTTAAAGACGCTTGCTGCAGTTTTCAGTGTTTTGCCCTTCAGCTCTTGATGCAAGTTATGTGACTGAACTCCAAATTTGAATCTGTGGGTGTTTTCACACTTTGTCCTTTTCAGGGGTCTGAGCGCGGTTTGTGTGATTTTTGACCCATATGTGAACAGAAATGATCTCAGACCCCTTAAAAACTAACCGAACCGAGACCATCTCAGGAGGTGCACTGAGTACAGTTCGCTTTACAGTTCGCTAAAAACACGCAATCTGAACACAAACAGCTCTGGGCTCACTTGATTTTTCCATTTGCAAATTCCAAATCTAGCCTGTCCATCATGGCTGTTTCTGGTATTTGCATATTTCTTTTAATGTGTTTGTTCTTGTTTTTTTCTATTCTGATGTTAGCGTTGTCTTCTGCGCAAAAAAAAAACATAATTCAAAGAAAACAATTCAAAATAAATTATTTACAAGGTGGATGGGCAATTTATCCAGATAAAAATTTGTTGCCCATTCTCAATGGGAAAGTGCCCAAGCAACATCTTTCAGCAACACTGCTCAAACATTTGCCCCGTGCATTACCTTTACAGAACACTCCAGGACTGTGCAGAGAGCTTTATTTCGTTTAAGTAATGTGACTGACAATACAAAAGATGTGCTTTACCGACATTATTGACAATTCCATTCAGTGACACTTAAGCTATTTGTGCTACATTAATATTAACCCATCCTGAGGTAAAGTATCGGTAGTCTTTAAAAGCACGTGCTTTTAAATGCCTTGAGATCTTCACTGGTGGATTGTGGACGAGGTATATGTAATGTCAGCAAACATCAAATTAGGCAAGTTTTTCTAGACTTTAGTGGAGTCAGCAGTTCGCTTGACAGTAAAAAAAAAAAAAAAAAAAAAAAGGATCTAATCCTAAAATATCTATTTTCTTTAAATACCGTTGCTTTTTTTGTGTGTGTGTGATGGACCAGTGTTGTCCACCAGAGCGCACTCTTGCGTCATTAGTTCTCTCTGTCATGGCAAACCAATTTTTCATTGACTCATTCCCTGCATAGATCGCACCCAGAACGAACGGAGACACGCCAAAACACGGGCAGATTCATGAGGAATCAGCCGAATCCTCTGAATTCATGACAACCTTCTAAAGGCTTTTCACTGAAGGAGATCTAGAGGAGAGATTTGAATGTTCACTGCTGATCGGATGTTCAGCTGACTGTGATTGCAGGAACATTGTGCGACCATCATCATGGCTGCGTCTGAATTATATAGGCTACAAAGGTAAACTCACACACTCAGCGTCTGATCGTGTTGACATCAAATGCTTATGTCAAAGAGGCTGTAAATGCAATGTAAATGTGTTAACGCAATGCCAGTGCCTATATCCCAGGTGAAAAAAAGTACACTTCTATAATGTACTTAAAGTGCTTTACTTTTGTGCACTAATTTTGTACTTAATATACTAAAAATTCTTCTTTAGTACTTCTTAAGATAATCTTATGAACATCTAATGCCAAGTTTACACTACAGGACTTTAAACGTCGGCAGATCGTTGTGCTGTTCAGACTATGTGACTTGCTGTGGAGTCTTGAAGTCATTGTGGTGTTCACACTACATGACACTGTAAATGATCTGCAACAGGAGGTTACACACTACGAGCTGACAACAACTCTGTCACCCAACAACTTTATTTGAAAATGGATGTTGGGAGGAAATTAAGATTAAATTTTGAATTAAATTTAATTAAAGGTACAGTATGTAATAATTCTGTCCGCTAGAGGTCGCTAGAAGCCTATTCAAAACAAAGGCGTAGCTTGATGACGCCAAGTTTTGAGAGCGGAATCTTGGGACATGTGGTCTCCACCTCAACGGAAGGTGCAAAAGAATAGGGATTGGACTCGGGAAGCAATCATGTTCACGGATGCGTTTATTAACGTTACTGTAGTATGAAGCGGAGTAGGACCGAGTGTTGTGGGAGCTGAACGAGGCCGCTGAAGCGATTGCGCAACACACGCCTCACAAGCAGCGGAACTTTTATTATGACACAGTCGCCGGCGCCGCTTCCGCTTTTCCGGTCATGAGTATGAGGTAACGCAGCTCTGTTTATTATATTAGATACATTTGAGAGTGTTAAAAATGATGTTATAACGTTACTCTGTTAGACACTTGTTTAAGACTCTGCAGTAAGCTAGATCGATTTTAGAATATAATATTAAATGTTGGATGGCTTGTGTTAATAAATGGCATGGAATTAATTTTAAAACGTATTATATGATGGAGAAAATGCTGTTTTACTGTTACTAAAAATAAAGCTGCATTATGCTATGTTAGCTACTTCAAAAAATAGTGTTTTTCTCTGAGGCATGGTAAAGCATGGTACTCGCTAAAGAATCAAGGTGTTGAGCTATATAACAACAATTAGTTTTCTGTATATCAATATATCAAAACAGTTGTTCCCTTGTCTGTTAAAACGTGTAATATATTAAAGTGTCTTTGGTGTTTCCATGGTTTTTTACAAAATAAAACCTGAAACCGAGGCAGACTGAGGGTTAACGCGAGTAAGACGCAATTGACAGGCGACTCCTCACACGTCCCGGAGCCTTGGTTAAAATTGCAATTTTCTCACGATTTACAAATAGTTTGGGATATTGTAAGTACTCAAGTGAACAAAATATATAACACTGGCCTAGTGGTTTTTGGATATTTTACTGCAAAAATATTACATATTACCTTTAAAATTAAAATAACATTATATTAAAAGTTTAAAACATTCTGGCTGACCTCCCAGAGTTAAGGCGACCGTTATTTTAGAACGTTTCCCTTTATTGTTTCCATAACGACGTTTCATGGTTGTCATGTGACACACCGCAGCCAGTCGGCCACACTGTATGACAGATGTATCGCTTTTCTCACCATGTCATCAACTATCTGATATTCTGATTCTCAAATATGTGCAAGTGTGAGTGTTTTGTAATTTAAAAACCTATGTAATGACCTTGATCTTAATATATATAACGTGAATTCATCCATTTGTCCCGAAATACCTGTGGCCGTAAACTGGGAGAACAATAGATTGAGTGAGCTTTATAGTTTCTTACACAATGTTTATCTGATATGAATAAATGTCGGCAAATTATATTTGAATGGATTGTTATAGAGTGCCTCAGGGATGATGTGTTTTTGTAGGCTAAACCTGGAAGCGAGTTAGCATTTTAAGACTTCTGGTTCCATCGCCCTGAAGTCAATGGGTTTTATTGAATGGGTTTTTGCTAAATCGCCTGAAATAAGGTCTGTGGTTAACAAAGCCTCTAAATATTTTCACGTTTTGATTTATGATATAAAACACACCAGTTATAACCCGCTTGTGATTTTTTTTAAACCTTTATTGTGTCTTAAAAACAGCGGTTGCTAACAAATTGCTAAAAGGGACTACTTCCTTTGGTGAGGACTTTAGACGTCATCATGACAAACAGGACATTTGGAGCGCATTTATCATGAAAAAGTGGATAAGTATTCATACACAGTGCAGATCATAATCAGTGAGCATGTTTTTAAATAAAGTTGTTTTTAAAATAAAGTTTGAGGAAGCTTGGTGGTGGTGACATTGATCCGCGACCATGATGTGCTGTAGTCCGTTTATAGCCTACTGTTAGCTTTTTATATCTGACGACTTTATTTAGGCTTCAAAATGTATAAATGTTGTGTTAACTTGTAAAGATTATCTTGATAGACAAGACGTGTAAGTGTCATACTCATAACCCTTTGTTAAACACAGAGCTTATTTTTTGTGATTTTCCAAAGTTCTATGGGAAAAATGCATAGGCTTTCAATCGAGGGAACCCATGCGCTGCTAACTTCCGGGTTGACCTACAAAAACACGTCATCCCTGAGGTACTCTATTGCTGCTTCCATAGACATCAGTGTGTATTTCATTGGCTGTTGCGTCGTGACACCACAGGATATCGAGGCGGCCGTCAGCTCCAGATATTTAACATGCTAGATATTTGTCTGGCTTCTGCGAGGTGTCGGCAACGCATCAGTGAGCCTCTTTGATGCGTCGTTGAGTAGTTCACACAAGATTGGCAAGCGCCGATCACTCGCTGATTTTCCCTCGATCACAGCCCGACCTGTCGGCGAACTCGTTAACTGGCAAATCGGGCTTAAAATCCTGTAGTGTAAACTTGGCATAAGTGTACTCAACTGTGCTATTTTGACACACCATTGTGACAGTCCTCTGGGCCCGTTTTGCAGTCGGCTGTGGGGCGGGACTTATGAGGTAATCATCATGTGAAACACCTGCAGAGTAGGATATAAGAGTTTTTGGTTCTCTGATTTGGCCCCTTCTGTTGCCCCTTCTGTTTTTTGTTAGTTTTGGGTTGCTTGGTTGTGATTATTTGTTTGCTTTATGTATTAGTTTAGTTTGGGGCTTTATGTTTTGCAGGCCTGTTTGTTATGTTGGATGGTTTATTATTTTGCGTTAGTCTTTATTTACTTTTCCTTAGCAGTGCTCTCAATGTTAATTATTATGAGTTGTAAACTTAATTTTGTTAATAAATATTTTTGATTCACTTTCGTTCTCGTTGCCTCCCTCATTTGTCACAGCTCTGAGTCGGCCATGACACCATGAAATATGAACTAAAATGTGCCTTTAATATACTAAGTGTACTATAAGTGGTATCTAAATACATTTTTTTTTTTTTTAAATGCAGAGATAGTATATTAAAAGCACATTTTAGTTCATATTTCATGGTGTCTCAAAATAGCACAGTTGAGTACACTTCACTTGTTCTTAAGATTATCTTATGAAGTAGCTACTAAAGAATTTTTAGTATATTAAGTACAAAATTAGTGCACTTAAAGTACATTATAATGTACTTTTTTTCATCTGGGATGTCTGAAAGTGGTGGCGTTGTTGATGCTTGTTGCTCACGCGTTGTTTGATGAATAGGGCATATGTTGTCATTATTGTCCTCTGATCATTTGAATGAAGTAATTCATCATGCATGCCTTAAGTCAGATGAACAACTTATGTCTTATATAATGTTTATACTAAGATATGTGAAATATTACAGTCATGTCTTGTGTTTTAGAGTTTTTTCCTTTGTCTGCAGAGATTATACGTGATTTGCCCTTTAAATTAACAGCCTTAATTATTTGGGATCGCAACATTTTGCAGCATAAAACAAGGCATTTAATATGAATACAATTAAATGTACATAAAACCCATGAATTGCTAGTTATGTTATTTAGAATGATGCCTGCAAAGATGCAGAGGTGGGAGTAAGTCACACATGTGCAAGTCACAAGTAAGTCTCAAGTCTTAACCTGCAAGTCCAAGTCAATTTTTTGTGAGAATCAAGCAATTCAAGTCAAGTCGTAGCTTGGGTCAAACAAGTCACTGCCAAGTCATACAAATGTTTGATGATTTAACTGAATTTATATATTAAAATAAGTTAAAACTACAGTAGTTATGGACTATGGGAGTTTTATTTGCCTCAAAATATTGCAATATGCATTTCTACTCAAAAGGTGTCCACATACAGCTGAGTTGTTAATGCAATAAAAAAAAAAAAAAAAATTAAAACTACATAGCCTAAAATGTAAATGTAACTGAAATTAGGCCAACATAAAAGCATGAAAAGTATTAAGGTACAGCTGTTTCAATATGCCTCAAACATTGCAGAAGACCATGAAAAAGTATTAAACAATTCAAGTATAATAGTTTTGATGCCACCAAATGGCATTCTTCAAACATGTATCCCCCTTTATGGGACACAAACACATCCTTAAGTTAGATCCTTCCTTTTTAACAAAAGAATAACAACAAGAAAAAAAAAAAAAAAAAATGTAATCACATGAACCTTGCACCTGTTTATCAAACGGATTGACTATTGTACATTATTAATCTCTCTGTGTGTGTGTGTGTGTGTGTGTGTGTGTGTGAGTGAGAGAGGTGATTTGAGTGTGATTTATTAATATTTGTGATTGAGTGAATGTGTGCGTGTGTATGAATGAAAAGTGTATTGTTTGCATGTACATGGTTGTGTTTGCAAATTTGATAGTTTTTTCTTTTTATTTGTGTGTGTGTGCGAGAGAGATAGGGAGAGAGAGAGAGGTGATTTGATTGTGATTTATTAATATTTGTGAGTGAATGTGTGTGCACATGTATGAGTGAAAAGTGTATTGTTTGTGTGCATGTGTCTGGTTGTACTTGCAAGTTTGAGTTTTGTTTTTTGTTTGTTTGTGTATGCATGGTTGTGTTGGCAAGTCTGTGATTTCAGTGATTTTTTTTTTTTTCTTTGTATACAATATATTTATGTGCATCCTCATAAACTATCCATAGGCTTTTTACTCAAAGTCTAACACTGAAGACTAATTATTAGACACTGTACACATGCATATACAAAGTGCTATTGCAAAAAAAAAAAAAAAAAGCTGACATTTCCTTATAAACAGTGAATAATAATTTACAATGCATTGCACTTGCAAATTCAATTAAATTTGATAGAACTTTGTCACTCAATTGTGAGCGATGTGGTCGCATTATCACCCCACCATGGCTGAATACATGTTCAACAGGTGCACTTGATGCAGGGATGCACTCTTACCGCTACCTTGAACAAAGAGGGGAGGGTGTGCTTGTTCATGGCCCAAAACTGCAAGGAGTTCTGTCTGTCACAAATATCCAAATAGTGGTTCAGCTGAATAAGGGGACTGGAACTTGAATCTCTCTTCTGCTTCTTGTGGTAAGCTGTGAACAGTCCAGACTGATGCTCTGGCTCTGCCACTGTTATTGGATCCTCCTGCTCATGGGTGGGGGAAGTGACTGGGATAGCCCTATATCCCTCCTTGAGAATCAAGTCTGATTAAGCAAAAATAGGAATCACAAAATGTTCACGTGTTGAATACTGAGAACAAACAGTATCAACATAAAACAGGTTATGGCTAATTTAAAATTAGCACCCATGTAATGACAATATATCATATACTATTTTTTTTTATGTAACAGCCTGGACTCCTGACATGTTGATGTAAAATTGTATTGTGTATATATCTTGGCTCCTTGGTATTTTCAGGGACCAAGACATCATGGGTCAACCACATGGTACCAAATGAAGGATCCAGCAGAGCAGCTTTTAGGTATAAAGGGTCAAAGAAGGGCAAAATCACTTTATCCATTTGCCATCTTCGCATTAACAAAGATCCTTCTGAATCTTCTTTTGAGGGATGTTTACAGGCTACAGATCAAACCGCCAAAGCGCCACACTTTCTCCTTTTGATTTTCCAGGTGTTGATTAAGAGAAAGGACACAGGAAACCACAGCACTTGTGGTCACTTTTTTTTTCTCCTTGAGTAAGATCTGTGGCTTCTGCAAAGGGTTGAAGGACCTGTACAAGTTCCTGAATCTGATTCCACTCTCTAGCTATGAATATAGTCTCTTTGTGTTCCGCATTTTCAAGAAATGTACATAGTCTTATGTGGCCACAGCTGAGCACTGCTTTCAGTTGCCTCAGTGTGGAATTCCAGCACGTGGTAACAGAGGCAGGGATTACATGCTGTCCAAACTCCTTCTCAAAATTCTCCCTGAAAGAGGTACTTGTGTGTGGTAAGTAACTCATTCTGGAGGTTTTGTCTCTTTAAGGCCATCTCCTATGACCAACTGGAGAGTGTGAGCAAAACACTGGAGCCTTGTCTGGGATTTGATGCTAAAAGATTTTACAACCATCTCTTGCTCGTCAGCTGTGAGGTCATTCCAAATGTCAGAATCAACAAGGTCATCATTTCCATCTCCATGTCCTGGAAAACATGTGCTGAATGCTTTTTTCATGTTTGCTGCGTTATCACAGATGTGTTCAATCTTTCTCCTGATCTGGTACTCTTCACATATCTGCTCAAATTCCTCACAAATCCTCTCTCCAGTATGAGAAACTTTAAAGCAGTTGCATGCAAGCAACTGTGATTTGAACTGCAGACTGTGATCTTCAGTACTGAGCCAGTGTGCTGTGACTCCTAGAAAGGCTCTTATTCTACGATCTGACCACTTATCTACTGTCACTGATACATTATCTGCCTATGCTAGATCATTTTTTAACTTCAACTGTCTTTCTGCCACTAGATCATCTAGTTTTGAAGTAATAGGACATCAACTAATGGGAGTATTTGTTGTCCATTACTGATAAAAAGTGAAGAAAACTTTCATGCTCAATGATAGATAAAGGCACGTTGCAGTTAGGTCTGACAGTATTGAGTGTGTAATGGCTCTCTGCTCGGGATCGTTGCAGCTGTAGTGTGGTATCCTTGATTCAATGATTTGGGAGATTGGAGGCTGATCGGAGTCAAATGTGGCCTTGGTGTGGAGGTATTCTTCATATCTAAACAGAGGGAAGAGAAACAAAAATTACTTGGCATAATGGCATATTTCCTTTATTCATTGCATAGTTTATCATTACATAAAAAGCTGTAATTTGAATCGACACATTGTTTTAATCATTTAACAGGTACAAGTGAATCAATTGGCTTGCTGTAGTGACATGTTTAGTGTAGCCTGTGACATGTTTGAGAGGGGGCAGGCTGCGTGTGCTTACTTTAAAGCCATTAAAAAGTCATGCTATTAATTAAATGATTTCTTGTTTCATTCGGCTTCCTCAGAAATTCTGTCATGACACCACTGATCATAAAATTATGAAAATTACAGTTACATCATTAATATTACTTTTAACATTCAAGTCAACCCTGGGATAGCAGACTCTATTGCTAGCATATAATTAGACAGTATAAAGAAAAGAAAAAACAAGAAAATACAATTAAAGAAAAGAAAAATTATAAAGAAAATGCCAACTTAAACATCTCAATCCTCCCCATCATTCATCTGTCGATTGGTACCGGCCAGCGGACCTAAAGAGCGGTGGAAGCAGCACGCTGGTCCTTTAGACGAACAGACCTGGCAACGGAAGCTCGGAAACCTCCGCTATTCTCCACACAGCCCACAACATGGTAACTCAAACTCAAAATAAATCAATATTAACAGAAATTTACAGCACAGCGAACTAAATTGTGTACACTCCAACTAGTGAACATTTACTGATATTTAATAAAGTATTCTGAATGAAAAAATAAATGCATCATGGGGACCCATTATGCAAAATTCACTTTTGCATGGTGTTTGGACAAAAATGTGTGTTGGCAGTGTGTGTACATAACCACCCGATAGTGATATCCAACCATTCCTTTTTTTTTAATCCCCATAATAAGCAGTGTCTCAGAACAAGCCGTTTCCAGATCCCTGGCAGTGTGACATCACATTAGCCACAGGCCCCGCCCACGAATGTTGACAGACACTGCTGTTTTAACATAGAACCGCCCTGAGCAAGTTCACAGCCAGTTGTACAGTCCATCATTGCTGCACTGACGAGAATGTCTCCCAAGTGTTTTAGGTGTTCTGTACCGGGATGGCTTACTCCACATAGCTCTCTCCATTTACTCCTGAAATCTGAGCCGCTGAAGACAAGGTGGATTAATTTTGTTTTCCAAGAAAATGTTCCCTCAATTCTACAGAAATTTGTTTATGTCTGCGCAAATCATTTCACACCGGACTTCTTTGTGAACGAATATCAATACAAGGGGGCCAATACAAAACAGTGATTGTGCTAAAAATGTGCTACTCAAGGATATATAAGTACAAACTATTCGTGATCCAGCTTAAGCTGTAATTACAGTCTCCAGAGTGATACTGGATACAGCAGTAATGAAGGTGAGAGCACTTTATTACAGTTCATCGGAGTTGATTTATGGATATAAAGTTTAACAGTTTATTAAGCAGCACCTGAAAAGTCATAATGTCTTTATATATTTGTGCGTCCTTGGCTTGAGAAAGGGATTAGTTAGTTGGTTTGTTACAGGTCCTTTGTGCTGGTCATCCAATGGAGTCTCTTGCAGCTGAACTTTGAGTCGGCAAAAGAATCGGCTGAACTTTGCGGCAAAACTTAATTTAGAACATGAGACTCTTGACGTAACAAGAAAGGAAAGTTACAGTAAACGAAAAGAAACGTAAGTAAAGGTTGGATGGCTTGAATGAGCTGCTTGTCTGTCCTTTGTCTTAAGCCATATTCTTCTTTGTTCAAGGATTAGTTACTTCTTCTGTCTTCATCTTAGTCTATAGTCTTAGTCTTGGTCTTAGTGATGTGACTTTTTAAACTTAGGTGTTTGTCCCACCTCTTTGAGGAGTTCTGACCAATCAGGTATCGTCTTGTTTCAAAGGTGGCTTTTCTCCGTCCCAATCATAAACTGAGTGTTACCTCGGGCCTCTGGAATTGCTGGTCTCGGCAGAGAGTACCGTTTAGACATGATTTCTATTAAATGGAATATGATACATTTTACGCAGATTTCATTCAAGCCATGATTTGAATGGAAAATAGAGATTTAAATACATATCAAACAAGAAATACCTTCATTCAACCATTCAATAGTTATACAGTTACATGAGTTGTGGGTGTTCTAAAACATAACTGGTCACATGTAATATGTGTAGACATGATATAAAATTTATGCAATTAAAAGATGTTTCAAATTGTTTGGAACAATTTGATACAGTTTATGTCTTTGTGGGTTTTTCTGTGTCATTCAGAGGTCACTCAGAGAACAGGTCTGCAATGTCTCCGTCTCTTTTGATCTGGAGATCAAAGACTCTTTATCTTCTTGGGCTGAAATTGTGTTGTCTTTTTGACCATTTGGTTTCTACAAATGGCTTAAAAGTTTGCCACCTTTCTTTCAGTCAGGAAGCATGGGTGCCATAAAAGTACCTAGTAGGGGGTTGTTCTATAGACGGACTGGAGCCGAAAATTAGATTCTCTGAGCTTGGGTTTCTGGAATTATGTTTTGAAAGAATCATCTGAATGATTCATTTGTCTGGTTCGTTCACGGTTCCCACAAGAGACTTATTTTACATCTTGTAAAATGGGGCATAATAGGTCCCCTTTAATCAGCGAACATAAGCAGAAGCTCAACCAAACCTGTTCCGGAAGCTCAAACGTGCTTAGTAACACATTGGTTACGCAGCACGTTTGAGCTTCCGGAGGAGGTTTGATCTTGCGTGTGTTGCAGGTATGGTTGAGCTTCTTCTTATGTTCGCTGATCAATGTTTACATGCAAGTAAAATCCTAAATTAAATCTGTTCATCATAACAAGCAGTCGATTCTCTTTAGAAAAATTGGACTAAACCACTCAATTCATATGGATTAGTTTTCCGATCTCTTTATGAAGTTTTTGAAGCATCAAAGTGAAAGTTGCAAAGGCAGTCAATGGAAGAAAAACTGCCAGCATTCTGTTATCCAAAATATGTCAATTTGTCTTCCGAAGAAGAACAAAAGTCTTACGGGTGTGGAACGACATGAGGGTGAGTAATTAATGACAGAATTTTCATTTTGGGGTGAACTCTTTAAATATTGAACATTGTTGTTAAATATAAAACAAACTTATGCTAAGCTTAAAATCCTTATCTTAATTTATATTTTATTTTTCTTCAAACAGCCTGGAAACTGAAGTTTCTTAAATATCTTGTACTCAGTATGTATCATTGTTTTAAAGTCCAAACAGATATAAAAGACTTCAGCATTGTATTCATGTTTACAGACAAGAACCTTGTGACTCATTTGTTGCCCAACCTTGGCCAGCAGTATACAACCTGCCGGTCTTTTCCCCTATTTAATCCAAATATCTTAATTTGTGTTCCAAAGATGAATGAAGGCCTTACGGCATGAGGGTAATAAATGACATTATTTTCATTTTTGGGTTAACTAACCCTTTAAGAAGAAGACAAGTCTCACATTCGTGTATTACTGATTCAAGTGTTGTTTGACAACATCACCAAGCACACCTGGTACAGTATTGTATTTCCTTGTATTTCATAACAGGTACAAAACAATGTTTGGGGTGTGACAAGACGGGTAGTTCATGAGACAAGACAAGACATAAGATTGAGTTCAGGAGAACGAGATGAGATTTTTACACAGTATTTTTTTTTTTTTTTTTTAAATCCTCAGTGACGAAATAGACGACTAGAAAAATAGTCTGCAGGTGCATTTGAAATGTTTGAACTAATCTATTGTAATGACGTCATTTCAGTTCTACTTTCTGAATATGAATTATCACATGCAGTAAAAGACAACAGTACTCAAGTACTGTAAAAGGTTTTGCCATAATCTCAACTGACTGGCTTCTCTCCTTTATGATTTAATGTAAGTCTCTTCAGACCTTACAGCTGTACATAATTTATGAGCTTCTACAACTTTTGACCTCCTAACTGAACTCCTGTCTGAAGTTCACGTTTTACAGCAGAAACCGACAAGCGCCCTTGTTTGTGTACAGAAACCATAAACTGTAAAAAAAAAAAAAAGAAAGACCTTCACTCTCTTCTCTGTAGTAACTGAAGCTGCCAGTGTGTTTATATGGTGCTGACATCTTTAGTCTCGAGTCTGCGCAGTAGTAAGCACGAAGTAGAGCCGCAATATCAAGGTCCCGCCCAAACTCACAATAACTCATTATTTCGGTGTGAAAATAATGTTATGGAAATGTAGAAATTAAAGTTAAAGCTCCAGTCACGAAGATCCAGAAAAAAGTCATTTGGCGCCTCAGTGTCTACTTCGCTCAGAGAACCTGTCAATCACAGCTATCAATCATGACGTCTCACCCCTGTTTTTATAGCATCAAATAACTAACTAAAACCAAACTTATTTAAAGAACGAACACTTTAATTCACACCATTTTTATTATTCTCTTTTAAGAGTATACCCTATAGGTATGCACTGTTTTTTTTTGAATTCTCACTTGCTCAGAAAAGACAAATATACCCAGCGATATGCATATTTGTGAGGGAATTGAGGACGAACCAGACAAATGAATCTCCCAGATGATTCGTTCAAACATAACTTCATACAGAACTCATCTCAACACTCCAGATCCCAAATCAACACGCAGGACCCAAAATCTGAGAATCTGTCATTTGCGGCTCCATTCAGTCTACCAAACCCCCCAGCTAATTACTTTATGGCCATGCATGCTTCCTAGCTAAGGAAGAACCTTGTCAACTTGGGGCAGTAAAAACAAGACAAAGGGACAAAAGACAACACATTGTGACTCTCAGCTTGAGCCCTACAAAGATCACACCAGAGGTTGTTTGATCCCCGAAACATAGATACAAAACAGACCTTCTTCTTCTGAGTGACATAGAGTTTAAATCCATAGGAAAACCACAGAGACTGCCTTTACATATCAGAAATGCACCAAAAACAATTCTAAACAGACTCTTAACACCGTTCAACTGCATAATTCTATATTATATCTAAAACTTATACTTGTGACTATTATACTCAGATCACTTAAAATTCAAGTAATTGTTATAACTATTGAATGGTTGATTGAAAGTGTGCCTTGTTTGGTATGAGTGTAAATCTCTGTTCATAACTTAAATTTCGGCTTGAATGAAATCTGTGTAAAATGTTTTGTTATATTTTTGGAGAAATCATGTCTAAATTGTGCTCTCTGTACTCTCTGAAAGTTAAGAGACTACAGATAACATTTAATTTATGATGAGGTTGGAGAAAAGCCACCTCTGAAACAAAGATGATACCTAATTGATCAGAACTCTTCAAAGAGGTTGGACAAACACCCCTGTTTAAATATTCAGTACACAAAGAGAATTTAGATGAGACAGACAGACAAACACAATGATGAGCAGATGGACCTGATCAAGGCAGATCAAGATCAGATGAAAATAAGAACAAACAGCTTCATTCAAGCCATCCAACTCTCATCTCACTCACTTTATTTTACTTAGTTTTCTTTCTTTTCCATTGAGAGTCTCGTATTCTAAGTTAAGTTTTGCCGCACAGTTTAATCAACGACTCTACAGTCTTTGCCCACCTTGAAATTTCAGCCACGAGGGAGACCTCACTCCTTCGCCAGCACACCAGAACATGATTGGCTTCCCACGACATCAGTTCTGATATGAAAAGACCTGCAGCGAATCAAAGAACCTGGGAAACACCTTTCTCCAAGCCAAGGATGCCGACAAAGAAATCCCCATTTAAAGACACCACCGACAAACGCAAGTACCTCCAGATTCTAGCTGAACTGGTCCATTGATATTAAGTCTAATAACCCCGTCTAAGAAGCGATAGAAGGGTTAGATTAATGATTGATGGTTCGTTCAGATCAGGTCTTATAAAGTGCATGTATTGTTAGGAAACTTAATTTCAACATTTCACTCTCTTAAAACTCATTCTTTCTTCACTTCCTTTCTTTCTGCAACTTGTGTGAATGTGTGTGTGTGTGTCATGTGTTTGTGTTAGATATTAGTTTGTGTTAGAATAATCAATAAAGTCTCATTTATATTTTTAAAGAGAAGTGTCGTGTTATGTGCTTACGAATCTAATGTCTTAAACTGCCGATCTATGCTACCTTGTTTTCATGATAGTTAGATATTCATATCTGCTACAGAGCTTAGAGTTATGGCCTGTGCAAATGAATGCTGGATGATTCAGTTGCGCTGTCATAAAATATGTGACTCATTTAAAGTTCCCTATAAATAGTTAATTCCTTTTGAGCTAATTTGCTTACATTTGTTTATTGGTGGTAAAATAACCTGTTCTACTCACACAATAATTCTTATGCAATTTGGGCTAGGGTGCAATATTTATCATCTACAATAATATTATTGTTTTATCGATATACAAGCTGACATTGCCATAGGGCCAATGAGAATTGAATTCGAGAGCTCTGCAGTTGCATTCTTTCAAGTAACAAATGAATTGGAGAGCTATTATTTGATAATAACTGTTACTTGTAAGAAATGAACTGTATCTCTAATTTATGCTAGTAAGAATGCAATTGCAGAGCTCTCTAATTGAATTAGAGAGCTCTCTAATAATTGTTACTAGTAAGAATTGAACTGTTTTAATTTTTACTAGTAAAAATGCAATTATTTTTAGCTTTTTAGCTAAAACAGCTTGCCATAGTAGTGATTAAAAAGAGGAAGTGGTCAGTTTTCTTAGTAATTGCCATTTGCCAGCAAATGTGTATGGAAGCTTGTTTCTGCCACTGAATAATTAATAAAAAAGGTAATTGCGACTGTTATCTCACAATTCTGACTTTTTTCTCGCATATGCTTTGGCTGCTGGTCCTAAAGAACACTCCTGTCAACACAATTAAACTGCTTTATTTGCCGTAAATTATTAACAAATTAACAATATTTAAAAAGAAAAAACCCATCAAATTACAAATAAGTGAACTGAATGTTTAATGAACGTTACAATAATAAATTTTAAATTTCATTCTTTTTGCATTTTATATATAAAACACTGTTTTTACATCATGCAATTCACTTTTAAGTTATCATAAGATAACCACATGATGCTAAAGTGAAAAAAATAAAAAGTAACAGCAAAAATATAAAATGACTGAATCACCGTGATAAGCAAAAGTAAAATCATTTCTGCTTTTGATATACACACAAATGCAACCTGTAAATTACACATACTCATTTTTTAAAGTAGTAATATGTAATTATTTTTGTGCCAATAAAAATGAACGTAACGTTTTAAGAAAATAATGAAAATATTAATTGAAACTGAATAAAATGTTTTTGAAACTGACCAAAAAAAAAAAATCACCGTTTTTTTAATACACTGCATATTTTGCTAACAGTTTCTCCTCTTTCTTTCGTTGATTTGTACTTATAGATGTGTTTCCAGAGTTCTAAATTCATTGATTTAAATTATGTTCAGAGAGTAAGTTGCTATGGCTACTTACATACCCTGAAAGTTACCTTAGTTTTTGGAACCGAAAGTTGAGGTTATCCGCTTGCTTACTCCTAAACATACCCAGGTATGTCACATAACCTGCTTTCTGGAATACCCTCCAGGTCAAGAAGCTGTCAATCAAAAACTCAGTAGCCAATTAAAACACACCACTGCTACCCCCGCCCCCCCCGCGAGAGAATTGTGCCAGAATAGTGCAAACTAAAACTCTGGAAACACATTTGTTAGTACAGATCAGTGAAAGAAATAGGAGAAAGCGGTTAGCAAAACATTCAGTATATTAAAAACAAAGTGCCTGTGATTTATTTATTTTTTCAGTTTCAAAGATATTTTATTCTGTGTCAGTTTATATTTTCATTAGTTTTTTGAAAAGTTACATTCATTTTTATTGGGACCAGGGTAATTTCATATAATAAAAGTATAATAAAGTAATAAAAATTAAAAAAAAAAAAAAGAAAGAAAGAAAAGACTGAATAAGTGAGTTCATATCTTCACTACACTGAGTGCATTTGTTTTGGCTGGGTGGATTGTAACGCTTGTGTTCCCTCCTCAGTGAAAGCTCTTTCAAAAACATGTCTTAGAGAAAGCTTAACATTGCATTTAAAATCCTTCCCCATGAAAACATACAGAATGGGGTTCAGGCAGCTGTTGACATACGCCAAAGAAATGGCCAATGGATACACTACCGAAGCCACAAAGAAACTTGATGTCTCAGCATTATCAAATATGATTATCAAATGCACGATGTGATATGGCAACCAGCACAGAAAAAAGGCCACAATAATAGCCAACATGATGCGAAACGCTCGTCCAGAGTTAAAATGACTCCTGCCTAACTTGTGTGCGATGAATCCATAGCATGTTGTGATGCATATGAGAGGAAACAAAAAACCAAACACAAATGTGATGATGCTTAACCTTCTATTCGTTTCATTTTTTTCAAATTCATAATCCAGGCAGTAGCTTATGCCATCTGTGGAATTCTCTTTTATCGTCATAAAAGGCAGACTAAGAATTAAAGCCAGAACCCAGGCTGCTACAGAAGACAGTTGTGCAATTAAAAGGCTGCGATAATTTTTAGCCCAAACCGGGGTAATCACCTGAGTAAACCGATCCAGACTGATCAAGCTCAGGGTGAAAACACTGGCAAACATGGTGATGTGCATAATGAAGGGGACAATCTGGTACATGAAGACCGATCTATTCAGCCCGTTTTCTTCAAGAAAGCTTTCTGCCACAAAGTAAAGAGTGGAAAGGCAACAAAAGAGGTCAGCAATTGCTAGATTGAGAAACCCTACTGTATTAACAGTCCTCTTCATCTTCATTCCAGCAACATACACAACAAAGGCATTTCCAGGAACACCAAGGATCAAGGTCAGGTAGAAGAAGACCTGAGAACTCACTTTAATAGATTTCCACGAATTATCAATAGGAGAATCCGGACATTTGGTTTCATTTTGGTTATTGAAATAACCAATGTGCGATTTGTTATAATCTGTAATCGTCTGGTTCATTTTGCTTGAGTTGATGCTGTCCAAAGTGCTCTGTTTATCCTGTAAATATCACATATTATCAGTGTCAAACATTTATTGAATTTATTCATTCATTTAGCAGATTCTTTTCTCCAAAGCAACTTATCAATAAGCAATTTGACAGTCAATAATATTCAATATTATTAAACAATGAAATTTATATTTAAACAACTACTCAATACATTTAATTTAAATCATTAACTATGCAATCACATGTATGTCAATATGTTCATAAGGTTTGAATCATACTTTTTTACATATTATTTTACATATTAAATATTAATGCTTTACAAAACTTGTTCTCACCTCACCAGCTGCTCTGTACTTACTAGCGATTCTTACGTCGCTTACCACTTTAAGGGAGACTCACAAGGAAAGGAAGGCAGTCCTGCTGACTTCTGAGAAAACTTTTGATGATGCAATCTTTCACATTCTCTGTTTCCTCTTTTAAAGAGCGGTAAAAGAAAATACAAGAGAAGCACAGAGTAATTACAGCTGTGGATATCCACAACTTGTTTGAAATCTGCCTTACAGAAATTTACAATGTTCATTTTTAATATTATATTGCATACAGCAATGTAATATTGTATATAATATGTATTCATAGTTTAAAGAGCTGGCCAAGGATACATTATATGAGCCTCTACATTATGACCACCCCCAGCCTAGAGCAATGAGCTCTCCTGCCAACCGAACAGGTGCAGTTCACAGAGCAGTATATATAAGCTGCAGAGTTATCGGAGTTCGATAAAGGACAAATTGTGATGGCACAGTGCCTCGGAATTTTGATCTCGGAAACGGCGCACCTTGTGGGTTGTTCACGTGCCACTGTAATGAGTACGTATCAAAAGTGGTGCGCAGATGGCCAGACGATGAACTGTCATCCAGCCGTGTGTCATCCGCAGCTCATTGAAGCCAGAGGGAAACGGAAACTGTTGCGCATTGTTCACAGCGACTGCAAGGCCACATTGCAATAAATTACCAGCAGCTACAACAGTGGTGACGAGGGCAATGTGCCACAGCACACGGTTCACAGCCTTCAGCGTATGGGCCTCCGTAGTCAATGACCCAGCCGGGTACCCATGCTAACTGCACGGCATCACCAACAATACATGAAATGGATCCTTGAGCTTGGATCATGGATGATTGGAAGAAAGTGGCCTGGTCTGACGAATCAAGACTCCTGGTGCATCACGTCGAAAGCCAAGCATGGATACACCGATTACCAACAGGTGGCACCTGGATGCACTGTTGGCAGTTTTCTTGGGACACTTTAGGCCCCATTATCCCGAAAGCACAATCCCTGACAGCTGTCAGGTATCTGAACATTGTTGAGGACCAAGTGCACCCATTCATGGCAACTGTCTTCCCTACCAGTGATGGCCATTACCAACAGAATAATGCGCCATGCCACACTGCCAGAATAGTCAAGGAGTGGTTCGAGGAACATGATGGTGAATTTCTGTTAAAGGATTACTTTCAAATGAAAGCTTTACTCACCCTCAAGCCATCCTAGGTGTATATGACTTTCTTCTTACTGATGAACACAATCGGAGAAATATTAATAAATATCCTGATGCATCCGAGCTTTATAATGGCAGTGAGTGGGATCAACGAGTATGAGCTGAAGAAAGTGCCTCCATCCACATCCATCCGTACACGTCATAAACGTGTACTCCACACGGCACCTGGGGGGTTAATAAAGGCTGTCTGAAGCGAAGTGATGCATATTTAGTTATGAAGTAAAATATCTAGCTTCTGCAAGACCGCCTTTCGTATTGTAGAATAAAATAATCATGTGATACTGAAGACTGGAGTAATGAGTTCTGCCATCACAAGAAAAAAAAAACATTTTAAAATATATTAAAATAGATAACAGTTGGTAAAAATATTTCGCAATATTCACAAAAGTTTTTTTAATCAGATAAATGCAGCCTTGATGAACATAAAGAACCTTACCAATATAGAAACATAAACATAAAGAACCTTACTAATACCAATCTTTTGAACAGTAGTGTATATATTTCAAAACAAGTACAAGCACACTTTTCATTCAAAACATTTCTAAAAATGTAATTAATTTTGCCAGTATGCATATTTGTAAATCAAATTTTGTGAACTTGGTTGCTTATTCTGTTCCGTAAAATGACGTAAAGTATTTTTCTCATTTACAGTAGGTGTACCAAATATAATTTTTACACTTTTGTCCATATAATTTTGTTTAGTCCACATTTTACTTATGTATTAAAGCAACACATTCATGCTTGTTGTGTGGTCTTAAGAATTTAGGAACAATCACACCAGGATGGATTTAAAAACGTGTTATTCCACAGATACATTTATATAGATTTATTTCAGTTATTGCATTCAACAAATTATAATAATTAGTAAAAGACAGTTTTAAAGTATTGCAAGGTACAAAGGAAGAGCACAATGAAATCAAATCAATGGATACAACTAGCCTAGTTGATGTTACAGTGGCGTCTAATCTAACCTTTCATTGAAGTAAAATCTCTTTATGAAATAAATGTTTTTTTCCAAAACACATTGGCCACAATTATTGGCACCCTTTTATTCAGTACTTTTTGCAAGCTTTTCTTGCCAAGATAACAGCTCTGAGTCTTTACCTACATAATGCCTGATGAGTTTGGAGAACACCTGACAAGAGATCAGAGACCATTCCTTATACAGAATCTCTACAGATCCTTCAGATTCCCAGCTCCATGTTGGTGCTTCTTCTCTTCAGTTCACTCCACTCATTTTTTATAGGGTTCAGGTCAGGGAACTGGGACAGCCATGGCAGAAGCTTAATTTTGTGCTCAGTGACATATTTTTGTGTTGGTTTTGATTTTTGTTTTGGATCATTGTCCTAATGGACGATCCAATCACAGCCCATTATAGGATTTCTAGCAGAAGCGGTCAGGTTTTGATTTTTTATCGGTTGGTATTTGATAGAATCCATGATGCCATGTATCTGAACAAGATGTCCAGGACCTCCAGCAGAAAAATAGACCCACAACATCAAAGATCCAGCAGTATATTTACCAGTGGGCATGGGGTACTTTTTATCCCTGTGTGCACCAAACCCATCTGGTGGGTTTGCTGCTAAAAAGCTCTTTTTGTTGTTGTTGTTTTTTTTTTTTTGTTTGTTTGTTTCATCTGACCATAGAAGCCGGTCACGTTTGAAGTTCCAGTCTTGTCTGACAACTGAATATGCTGGAGATTGTTTCTGGATGAGAGCAGAGGTGTAGGTGCTGTCTGATCATTTTTTAGGCTTTCTGAGACTCAAGACTGAACTAATCTCTGCAATTTCTCCAGCTGTGATCCTTGGAAAGTCTTTGGTCTTAGACACACGTCCTCTTCCAGGCAGATTTGTAACATCTTTAGTTGACTGGAACTTCTTAATTATTGTCCTGATGGTGGACATGGGGATTTTCAGTGCTTTAGCTATTTTCTTACAGCCACATTCTATTTTGTGAAGCTCAACAATCTTTTGCTGCACATCAGAACTATATTCTTTGGTTTTTCTCATTGTGATGGATGATTAAGGGAATTTGGCCTTTGTGTTTCCTCATGTTTATACTCCTGTGGAACAGGAAGTCATGGCTGGACAATTTCATGTTCATGATAACCCTGGTGTGCTAAAAAATGTAAATATGAATGGGAATATACTTCAGAGATATTTTACTCATAAAAAATTCTAGGGGTGCCAAAAACTGTGGTAAACCTGTTTTGGAGAAAAACATTTATTTCATAATATGATTTTTCCCACGCTTTCAATTCTTTTCCTTCATTGAAAGGTTAGATTTTTGCTTATTTTATGAATTGAGGATCAAAAGGATAAAAAATGCAGATTTATTTTTACAGACATCTTTGATCATATTTACCAAGGGTGCCAATAATTCTGAGCACAATTTTAGCTGTGTTTTATCCTAACATTACACGAAGTGAATGTCTGCATTCAGTCAGGGATGACTGCACAAAATGTGATAAAACTAGGCATAATAAAAACATTATAAATGGTTACAGAACTATAAACAATTTATACATAAGTCCGTGCAACACAGAAACTATTTACCTAAAATAATAAATTAAACCTACTAAGAAATAAGGAAAGTGAACTAAAATTCTCAGTTCCACGCGCAAGTCCAGGAAACTCATGATTATTAATCTAAGCTCTGCCCACTGAAAGCAAAAATATCAGAAAGCAAAAATCTTGTAACACCGACGATAAGCACACGTGTGAACCAAGCAGCAGGGGAATTGCTGAATTTTATGGAAGCCCGTTTCCGCCACTAAATAAAAAAATAAAAAGAGTAATTGCGACTTTTTATCTCAGAATTTTGACTTTTTATCTCGCAATTGCGAGTTTATATCTCACAATTGCGAGTTTATATCTCACAATTGCGAGTTATAAAGTCAGAATTCTGAGATATAAAGTCGCAATTGCGAGTTATAAAGTCAAAATTCTGAGATATAAAGTCGCAACTGCGTGATATAAAGTCAGAATTCAGAGATATAAACTCGAAATTGTGTGATATAAAGTCAGAATTCTGACTTTTTCTCGCAATTTTGACTTTTTTTCTCACAATTGCTAGTTATAAAGTCAGAATTCTGAGATACAAAGTCGCAATTGCGTGATATAAAGTCAGAATTCTGAGATATAAACTCGCAATTGCGTGATATAAAGTCTGAATTCTGACTTTTTTTCTCACAATTGTGTGAAACTTTATTACTCACAGTTCTTACTTTGCTTGCGTTTCCTTTCATTGCAACTGACTACCAGGATTGCTGCTTCGTTATTATTATACATAAAATGGAAGACATCATAAAGGATTATTTTTAGCGCGGATTTACCAATAAAGAAATTTAGATTTTACTGGAGGAGACACATAACATGAAGATTAGTCTCCGGACATTAGAGAGAACATTCATGCAGAAATATGCATAGTATAGCATGTTTCCACGGTAACCTTGTACATGAGTACAGCGTTTCCAGGAGAAAAAAACAGCTTTTACTGCCATCTAGTGGACTTAATACTAAAACGCCAATACCTATCATGTTTCATCAACTTTGTAACTGCAACTCAAGTCTGGTGGCTCCATAAAAGGGGGCATTTAAGGGTAGAATTACAATTACAAAATCACAGTGGAAGTATTTGGTGAATAAAAGTTGTTTTTAACAGAATTATATACACTAATGAATTTGACAAGTTTTGAGCAAATGTGTTGTGATTACACAATAATACCAATATAATAGTAATAATAATAAGAATCAGCTGTGGTGGAGACGCAATAAAACAGACGAAGCTGAAGTGGCACATTTTATACACCAACAGCTTCAGACATCAG
This sequence comes from Hypophthalmichthys molitrix, assembly GCA_037950675.1. Classification (NCBI taxonomy): domain Eukaryota; kingdom Metazoa; phylum Chordata; class Actinopteri; order Cypriniformes; family Xenocyprididae; genus Hypophthalmichthys; species Hypophthalmichthys molitrix. The sequence continues at coordinate 24,784,342 of CM075509.1, forward strand.
GACGGCAGCACGGCTATCGTTGGATGCACCAGACATGTTGGATGTCCATAATTGTTAGACAGAGAAACTGTCCGTCAGTTAATTACAAGAAAAAAAGTCAGAATTCTGAGATATAAACTCGCAACTGCGTGATATAAAGTTAAAATTCTGAGATTAAAAAAACCCGCAATTCTGACTTTTTTTCTCGCAATTGCGATTTTATGTCTCAGAATTGTGACTTTATATCACGCAATTGCGATTTTATATCTCAGAATTCTGACTTTGTGTCACACAATTGCGACTTTATATCTCAGAATTCTGACTTTATATCACGCAGTTGCGAGTTTATATCTCAGAATTCAGACTCTTTTTATTTTTTAATTTAGTGGCGGAAACAGGCTTCCATAGAATTTGTAGCTGCTTAGCCTATGTATGACAGCTGGTGAAATAAAACCGCCCGCCGGTAAATTTGAGCACTGGTCTGAGTGGCCGTATAAGCTACAAACAAGTATAAAATAATTTCTTTGTAGATTATACAACAGCAACTTGGAAAACAGACAAAACAGAAAAAGTAAGAAGTGATATTTGAGAAATAAACATATTAATCCAATAGCCACAGACCCATAGCGGAACTAACTTTACCCTACGTCACGTGCCTCTTCACCTCACAGCCAGTGGAAAAGAATCGGGACGGGACCATAGACTGTAAAAAAATATGGACGACACACCTTCACTCTCTTCCATTGTAGTAACTGAAGCCGCCAGTATGCCAATATGGCGCTGAATCGTGAGTCTCGAGTCTGCGCATAGTGAACGCGGAGTCCAAGTCTGTATAGTGATCACGAAGTGGAGCCGCGATATCAAGGTCTCACCCAAACTCAGAACAACTCATGTTGGTGTGAAATAAACAGTTCTGGAAATGTAGAAAATAAAGTTAAAGCTCCAATCACCTCGCGAAGATGAAGTTGGTGCCTCAGTGACTACTTCACTCAGAGAAGCTGTTTATCTCAGCTATCAATCATGACGTCTCACCCCCGTTTTTATAACATCAAATAACTAACTAAAACCAAACTTATTTAAAGAATGAACCCTTGAACTAACACCATCGTGATAAAAACTGCCTAAAATGACAGAAACCGTCTTTGGAAAAATTTTTTTAAAGTGTAAGTTGATTGTTTAGTTTGTCTTGCGTCCCATTACATTTCATGGATAGAGCGGGGTTTATGACCTATACTGCATCCAGCCACCTGGGGGCGATGGAGACACTTTGGCTTCACTTTTCAGGACTCGTGTGGCACGCTTGGACAGGACTCGAGCAGAAATCATGTTCATGGATGAGATTATCGAAGTTAATGTAGTATGAAGCAGAGCAGGGCCAAGAGGCGTTGGAGCTGAATGAGGCCACTGGAGCGATTACTAATGAGAGACGAATGCGACATGCCTTGCGAGCAGCGGAACTTTTATTATGCCACAGTCGCTGGCGCCGCTTCTTCCGGTCAAGTGTATGAGGTAACACAGCGCTGTTTATCTATTAGATACATTTAGACTGTGTTGAAAATTATGTTATAACGTTACTCTGTGCGTTCGCTCGGCAGCTGCTGTGAGACACTTGTTGCACACTGCAGTAAGCTAGATCGATTTTAGAATATCATATTAATAAATGCTGGGTGACTTGGGTTGATAAATGGCATGCAGTTAATTTTAAAACGTATTGTATGATGGAGAAAATGCTGTATTACTTAGCTACTTGACAAAATTCTCTGAGGCATGGTAAAAGCATGGTACTCTCGGAAAATCAAGAGAACTAGATTTAAACAATAAGACTGTGTTGAGCTATATAACAATAATTCATTTTCTGTCTATAAATGTAACCAAACAGTTTTTCCCTTGTCTAATAAAACATGTAATACTGAAGCGTCTTTGGTGTTTCCATGGTTTCTACAAAATAAAATCGGAAACCGAGGGTAACGCGGGTATGACGCCATTGATAGGTGACTCCCGGACACGTCCCAGATCCTTGGTTAAAATTGCAATTTTCTCACGATTTACAAATAGTTGGAAACACTTGGGATATTGTAAGTACTCAAGTGAACAAAATATATATCACTGGCCTAGTGATTTTTGGATATTTTACTGCAAAAATATTACATATTGCACCTTTAAGGCCTAGATTCGGCTCTAGGAGGATTTTAAAAAATAGTTGGTTGGGCCAAATTATATTCAATCAATTAACAGCCGGCGATTTTATTACAAATACACAAAAACACTGAATAAACAATTTCCACAATTTAAATGAGTTCACAATAGTCTGGTTCCCATTCAACACCTTGAAGAAAAAAAAAAGAAAAAAGTTTGATATTGAGTCCATAGTTGTCCAAAGTAAAACAAACAAAACCAAGTCTCAATAGTCCTTCTTTGTGTGTGTGTGTGTGTGTGTAGGCCTTTTTTATTTTTCTACCAGGTAGTGTATGTACTAGCTCTCAGTACAATGGATCATTAGAGCACCGTGTAGAATCACCATGACTCTTATGAACCGCCATTCAACCGTGGATCAAGCAGAATCAGCGTTCAAAAAAAAAAAAAAAAAACCTATTAATTGTCACATTAAACATTTCTAAATGAAAACAATTTCTACATTGACATTGACCCTGCATCCCAATGTCCATACTATCCATCATAAATAGTATGTGAGATTAAAATAAGTGTGTCCCAAAGCATAGTATGTTGAAAAGAGTATGCCAAAAGTCCCCGGATGGTGTACTATTTTCGGTAGATTTTCGAAGTGTGGATCTGTGCACACTATAAAGGCTAATATTGCCCACAACCCATTGCGCTTTGGATGAGGATTCAGTTCAGAACTACAAACACGAGTAAAAAGTGTCAAAAAACTACAAAACATGTCGGTTATGCGCGACCAACGGTGAGAGGTTTGAGTGACTAATAATCAGTTTAACCTGATAGAAAATATTTATTTATGCATTAATATGAGGAGAGTTCTCCACATGAAGGACCCGCGACTACACATCAACGTGGTACTGCATTTCTCTCCGATACGGTAGGAATTAGCTAAATGAAATGTGGAGGATGTAAGATGATTGACAGGCCAGTTTACGGTGACAGGATGCGACAGAGAGCAAAGACGCAATTGTATGACGTGATAGAATGTCCTAAAGCTTGTCTACTCTTTTGCTACACACTCAAAAGTATGTACTTTTTGTTCACAAAAAGAGTACTTTTAGGGCGTAGGATAAGTAGGCAAATTGGGACGTAGCATTACTATCAGCTGCACAAAATGTCAGTGAGTTCAAATGTTAATCCAACACGTGACAACGTGAACATGAGCATACTTGACCACATCGTTTGGCATACATGCTCACGCATGATGAAATCATTCATTCATTTAAAATAAACAGATTAACTAATGTTGTACACAAATTAATTAACTCTACAACAATTTGACCTCCTGAACATACAAAAATACATTCTTAAACATCATATATAGCTCTGATTTGTTTTTGTTTTTTATAGAGAAAGATGAATGTCAATTAGTTCAAGGTAATGCATAAATTAACGAAACTCACCAGAGATCTCGTAAAAGAAAAAACTCATAATCAAAAGCATTGACCGGTTCAGGATGAATTGACAACCTATTAGTCTTAATGAAAGAAAGTACACATTGAAATGAAGAAACATAACAAATTTGAACAATTTCTTAAACCTCATGCCAACCTACTGCTAACAAGTTTCTTCATCTGAATTTTGAATTGAATGACTCAACACACTGCAGAGTTAACTGGAAAGGCTGCTGCCAGAAAGTATTGATATTATTTACTTTGACTTAGCTGCAGCATATTACTACCTAGGGGTGTAACTGTCCATTAATCTGGATCAACGTAATTTTCATAACCAACGATCCAGTGTATCCTATGATCCAATATGTAATGACAGTTTACTCACCTTCAGGCTACCCAAGATGTGTAAGTTTCATTCTTCATCAGAAAACCATGATTATATAAATTTTGAATTATTATAAGATTAATATATGCACCTATATATATACATTATATATGTGATGGCAAGCAGATTCACCCAGAATATGCAGTTTAGCATGTTGCGTTCATATTCTCATTTGCTTTCCTGCATCATCATCAATAAGGTGTACAGCTTGTTTTGCATCTTTTAAGAGGTCAACTGCTCTGTCTTGATTTATAACAGATGGAAAATTTAAAGACGCTTACTCTAGTTTTCAGTGTTTTGCCCTTCAGCTCTTGATGCAAGTTATGTGACTGAACTCCAAATTTGAATCTGTGGGTGTTTTCACACTTTGTCCTTTTCAGGGGTCTGAGCGCGGTTTGTGTGATTTTTGGCCCATATGTGAACAGAAATGATCTCAGACCCCTTAAAAACGAACCGAACCGAGACCATCTCAGGAGGTGCACTGAGTACAGTTCGCTTTACAGTTCGCTAAAAACACGCAATCTGAACACAAACAGCTCTGGGCTCACTTGATTTTTCCATTTGCAAATTCCAAATCTAGTTTGGTCATCAGATGCCTCCGTACAAATCGCCTGTCCATCATGGCTGTTTCTGGTATTTGCATATTTCTTTTAATGTGTTTGTTCTTGTTTTTTTCTGTGCTGATGTTATCGTTGTCTTCTGCGCAAAAAAAAAAAAAAAAAAACATGATTCAAAGAAAACAATTCAAAATAAATGTTTTTTACAAGGTGGATGGGCAATTGCCTGGCAATTTTGCCAAGCAATGTTGTTGTGGGCACTTTCCCATTGAGAATGGGCAACAAATTTCTCTCTGCATATCCAGATAAAAATTTGTTGCCGATTCTCAATGGGAAAGTGCCCAAGCAACATCTTTCAGCAACACTGCTCAAACATTTGCCCCGTGCATTACCTTTACAGAACACTCCAGGACTGTGCAGAGAGCTTTATTTCGTTTAAGTAATGTGACTGACAATACAAAAGATGTGCTTTACCGACATTATTGACAATTCCATTCAGTGACACTTAAGCTATTTGTGCTACATTAATATTAACCCATCCTGAGGTAAAGTATCGGTAGTCTTTAAAAGCACGTGCTTTTAAATGCCTTGAGATCTTCACTGGTGGATTGTGGACGAGGTATATGTAATGTCAGCAAACATCAAATTAGGCAAGTTTTTACTAGACTTTAGTGGAGTCAGCAGTTCGCTTGACAGTAAAAAAAAAGAAAAAGGATCTAATCTTAAAATATCTATTTTCTTTAAATACCGTTGATTTTTTTTTTTTTTTTTTTGTGATGGACCAGTGTTGTTCACCAGAGCGCACTCTTGCGTCATTAGTCATCTCGGTCATGGCAAACCAATTTTTCATTGACTCATTCCCTGCATAGATCGCACGAACGGAGACACGCCAAAACACGGGCAGATTCATGAGGAATCAGCCGAATCCTCTGAATTCATGACAACCTTCTAAAGGCTTTTCACTGAAGGAGATCTAGAGGAGAGATTTGAATGTTCACTGCTGATCGGATGTTCAGCTGACTGTGATTGCAGGAACATTGTGTGACCATCATAATGGCTGCGTCTGAATTATACAGGTGCTGATCATATAATTAGAATATCATCAAAAAGTTGATTTATTTCACTAATTCCATTCAAAAAGTGAAACTTGTATATTATATACATTCATTACACACAGACTGATATATTTCAAATGTTTATTTCTTTTAATTTTGATGATTATAACTGACAACTAAGGAAAATCCCAAATTTAGTATCTCAGAAAATTAGAATATTACTTAAGACCAATACAAAGAAAGGATTTTTAGAAATCTTGGCCAACTGAAAAGTATGAACATGAAAAGTATGAGCATGTACAGAACTCAATACTTAGTTGGGGCTCCTATTGCCTGAATTACTGCAGCAATGCGGCGTGGCATGGAGCCGATCAGTCTGTGGCACTGCTCAGGTGTTATAAGAGCCCAGGTTGCTCTGATAGTGGCCTTCAGCTCATCTGCATTGTTGGGTCTGGCATATCGCATCTTCCTCTTCACAATACCCCATAGATTTTCTATGGGGTTAAGGTCAGGCGAGTTTGCTGGCCAATTAAGAACAGGGATACCATGGTCCTTAAACCAGGTACTGGTAGCTTTGGCACTGTGTGCAGGTGCTAAGTCCTGTTGGAAAATGAAATCTGCATCTCCATAAAGTTGGTCAGCAGCAGGAAGCATGAAGTGCTCTAAAACTTCCTGGTATACGGCTGCGTTGACCTTGGACCTCAGAAAACACAGTGGACCAACACCAGCAGATGACATGACACCCCAAACCATCACTGACTGTGGAAACTTTACACTGGACCTCAAGCAACGTGGATTGTGTGCCTCTCCTCTCTTCCTCCAGACTCTGGGACCCTGATTTCCAAAGGAAATGCAAAATCTACTTTCATCAGAGAACATAACTTTGGACCACTCAGCAGCAGTCCAGTCCTTTTTTATCTTTAACGCTTCTGACGCTGTCTGTTGTTCAAGAGTGGCTTGACACAAGGAATGCGACAGCTGAAACCCATGTCTTGCATACGTCTGTGCGTAGTGGTTCTTGAAGCACTGACTCCAGCTGCAGTCCACTCTTTGTGAATCTCCCCCACATTTTTTAATGGGTTTTGTTTCACAATCCTCTCCAGGGTGCGGTTATCCCTATTGCTTGTATACTTTTTTCTACCACATCTTTTCCTTCCCTTCGCCTCTCTATTAATGTGCTTGGACACAGAGCTCTGTGAACAGCCAGTCTCTTTTGCAATGACCTTTTGTGTCTTGCCCTCCTTGTGCAAGGTGTCAATGGTCGTCTTTTGGACAACTGTCAAGTCAGCAGTCTTCCCCATGATTGTGTAGCCTACAGAACTAGACTGAGAGACCATTTAAAGGCCTTTGCAGGTGTTTTGAGTTAATTAGCTGATTAGAGTGTGGCACCAGGTGTCTTCAATATTGAACCTTTTCACAATATTCTAATTTTCTGAGATACTGAATTTGGGATTTTCCTTAGTTGTCAGTTATAATCATTGAAATTAAAATAAATAAACATTTGAAATATATCAGTCTGTGTGTAATGAATGAATATAATATACAAGTTTCACTTTTTGAATGGAATTAGTGAAATAAATCAACTTTTTGATGATATTCTAATTATATGACCAGCACCTGTATAGGCTACAAAGGTAAACTCACACACTCAGCGTCTGATCGTGTTGACATCAAATGCTTATGTCAAAGAGACTGTAAATGCAATGTAAATGTGTTAACGCAATGCCAGTGCCTATATCCCAGGTGAAAAAAAGTACACTTCTATCATGTACTTAGAGTGCTTTACTTTTGTGCACTAATTTTGTACTTAGTATACTAAAAAATCTTCTTTAGTACTTCTTAAGATAATCTTATGAACATCTAATGCCAAGTTTACACTACAGGACTTTAAACGTCGGCAGATCGCTGTGCTGTTCAGACTATGTGACTTGCTGTGGAGTCTCAAAGTCGTTGTGGTGTTCACACTACATGACACTGTAAATGATCTGCAACAGGAGGTTACACACTACACGAGCTGACAACAACTTTGTCACCCAACAACTTTATATGAAAATGGATGTTGGGAGCAAATTAGATTAAATTTTGAATTAAATTTAATTAAAGGTACAGTATATAATAATTCTGTCCGCTAGAGGTCGCTAGAAGCCTATTCAAAACAAAGGCGTAGCTTGATGACGGCAAGTTTTGAGAGCGGAATCTTGGGACATGTGGTCTCCACCTCAACGGATGGTGCAAAAGAATAGGGATTGGACACGGGAAGCAATCATGTTCATGGATGCGTTTATTAACGTTACTGTAGTATGAAGCAGAGCAGGACCGAGTGTTGTGGGAGCTGAACGAGGCCGCTGGAGCGATTGCGCAACACACGCCTCACAAGCAGCGGAACTTTTATTATGACATAGTCGCCGGCGCCGCTTCCGCTTTTCCGGTCATGAGTATGAGGTAACGCAGCTCTGTTTATTATATTAGATACATTTGAGCGTGTTAAAAATGATGTTATAACGTTACTCTGTGCGTTCGCTCGGCGGCTGCTGTGAGACACTTGTTTGAGACACTGCAGTAAGCTAGATCGATTTTAGAATATAATATTAAATGTTGGATGGCTTGTGTTAATAAATGGCATGGAATTAATTTTAAAACGTATTATATGATGGAAAAAATGCTATATTACTGTTACTAAAAATAAAGCTGCATCTGATTATGCTATGTTAGCTACTTCACAAAATAGTGTTTTTCTCTGAGGCATGGTAAAGCATGGTACTCGCAAAAAAATCAAAAAGGTGTTGAGCTATATAACAACGATTAGTTTTCTGTCTATCAATATATCAAAACAGTTGTTCCCTTGCCTGTTAAAACGTGTAATATATTAAAGCGTCTTTGGTGTTTCCATGGTTTCTACAAAATAAAACCGGAAATAAGACCGAGGGTTAACGTGGGTATGACGCAATTGACAGGCGACTTCTCACACGTCCTGGAGCCTTGCTTAAAATTGCAATTTACTCACGATTTACAAATAGTTGGAAATATTTGGGATATTGTAAGTACTCAAATGAACAAAATATATAACACTGGCCTAGTGGTTTTTGGATGTTTTACTGCAAAAATATTACATATTACATACCTTTAAAATTAAAATAACATTATATTAAAAGTTTAAAACATTCTGGCTGACCTCCCAGAGTTAAGGCGACCGTTATTTTAGAACGTTTCCCTTTATTGTTTCCATAACGACGTTTCATGGTTGTCACATGACACACCGCAGCCAGTCGGCCACACTGTATGACAGATGTATCGCTTTTCTCACCATGTCATCAACTATCTGATATTCTGATTCTCAAATATGTGCAAGTGTGAGTGTTTTGTCATTTAAAAACCTATGTTATGACCTTGATCTTAATATATATAACGTGAATTCATTTATCCCGAAATACATGTGGCCGTAAACTGGGAGAACAATAGATTGAGTGAGCTTTATAGTTTCTTACACAATGTGTATCTGATATGAATAAATGTCGGCAAATTATATTTGAATGGATTGTTATAGAGTGCCTCAGGGATGACGTGTTTTTGTAGGCTAAACCTGGAAGCGAGTTAGCATTTTAAGACTTCTGGTTCCATCGCCCTGAAGTCAATGGGTTTTATTGAATGGGTTTTTGCCAAATCGCCTGAAATAAGGTCTGTGGTTAACAAAGCCTCTAAATATTTTTATGTTTTGATCTATGACATAAAACACACCAGTTATAACCCGCTTATGATTTTTTAAACCTTTATTGTGTCTTAAAAACAGCGGTTGCTAACAAATTGCTAAAAGGGACTACTTCCTTTGGCGGGGACTTTAGACGTCATCATGACAAACAGGACATTTGGAGCGCATTTATCATGAAAAAGTGGATAAGTATTCATACACAGCGCAGATCATAATCAGCGAGCATGTTTTTAAATAAAGTTGTTTTTAAAATAAAGTTTGAGGAAGCTTGGTGGTGGTGACATTGAGCCGCGACCATGATGTGCTGTAGTCCGTTTATAGCCTACTGTTAGCTTTTTATATCTGACGTCTTTATTTAGGCTTCAAAATGTATAAATGTTGTGTTAACTTGTAAACATTATCTTGATAGACAAAACGTTTAAGTGTCATAACCCTTTGTTAAACACAGAGCTTATTTTTTGTGATTTTCCAAAAGTCTATGGGAAAAATGCATAGGCTTTCAATCGAGGGAACCCATGCGCTGCTAACTTCCGGGTTGGCCTACATAAACACGTCATCCCTGAGGTACTCTATTGCTGCTTCCATAGACATCAGTGTGTATTTCATTGGCTGTTGCGTCGCGACACGTGACACCACAGGATATCGAGTCGGCCGTCAGCTCCAGATATTTAGCATGCTAGATATTTGTCTGGCGTCTGCGAGGTGTCGGCAACGCATCAGCGAGCCTCTTTGATGCGTCGTTGAGTAGTTTGGCGAGCGCCGATCACTCGCTGATTTTCCCTCGATCACAGTCGGCGGAGGTCTACCTGTCGGCAAGCTTGTTAACTGGCAAATCGGGCTTAAATCAGGCTTAAAATCCTGTAGTGTAAACTTGTCATAAGTGTACTCAACTGTGCTATTTTGAGACACCATTGTGACGGTCCTCTGGGCACGTTTTGCAGCCGGCTGTGGGGTGGGACTTATGAGGTAATCATCATTCACTTTCGTTCTTGTTGCCTCCCTCATTTGTCACAGCTCTGAGTCGGCCGTGACACTGAAATATGAACTAAAATGTGCCTTTAATATACTAAGTGTACTATAAGTGGTATCTAAGTAATTTTTTAAATGCAGAGATAGTATATTAAAAGCACATTTTAGTTCATATTTCATGGTGTCTCAAAATAGCACAGTTGAGTACAGTTAGATGATCTTATGAAGTAGCTACTAAAGAATTTTTAGTATATTAAGTACAAAATTAGTGCACGAAAATAGAGCACTTTAAGTAGATTATAATGTACATTTTTTCACCTGGGATGTCTGAAAGTGGTGGCGTTGTTGATGCTTGTTGCTCACACGTTGATGGATGAATGCATATGTTGTCATTATTGTCCTCTGATCATTTGAATGAAGTAATTCATCATGCATGCCTTAAGTCAGATGAACAATTTACATTATATATCTTATATAATGTTTATACTAAGATATGTGAAATATTACAGTCATGTCATGTCTTGTGTTTTAGTTTTTCCTTTGTCTGCAGAGATTATACATGATTTGCCCTTTAAATTAACAACCTTAATTATTTGGGATCGCAACATTTTGCAGCATAAAACAAGGCATTTATTATGAATACAATTAAATGTACATGAAACCCATGAATTGCTAGTTATTTTATTTAGAATGATGCCTGCAAAGATGCAGAGGTGGGAGTAAGTCTCAAGTCTTAACCTGCAAGTCCAAGTCCATTTTTTGTGAGAATCAAGCAATTCAAGTCAAGTCGTAGCTTGGGTCAAACAAGTCACTGGCAAGTCATACAAATGTTTGATGATTTAACTGAATTTATATATTAAAATAAGTTGAAACTACAGTAGTTATGGACTATGGGAGTTTTATTTGCAACAAAAAAATTGCAATATGCATTTCTACTCAAAAGGTGTCCACATACAGCTGAGTTGTTAATACAATAAAAATCTTAAAAAAAAAAAAAAAAATTAAAACTACATAGCCTAAAATGTAAATTAGGCCAACATAAAAGCATGAAAAGTATTTAGGTACAGCTGTTTCAATATGCCTCAAACATTGCAGAAGACCATGAAAAAGTATTAAACAATTCAAGTATAATAGTTTTTATGCCACCAAATGGCATTCTTCAAACATGTATCCCCCTTTATGGGACACAAACACGTCCTTAAGTTAGATCCTTCCTTTTTAACAAAAGAATAACAACAAGAAAAGAAAAAAAAAATTTAATCACATGAACCTTGCACCTGTTTATCAAATGGATTGACTATTGTACATTATTAATCTCTCTCTCTCTCTCTCTCTCTGTGTGTGTGTGTGTGTGTGTGAGAGAGAGTGAGAGAGGTGATTTGAGTGTGATTTATTAATATTTGTGATTGAGTGAATGTGTGCGTGTGTATGAATGAAAAGTGTATTGTTTGCATGTGTTTGCAAATTTGATAGTTTTTTTCTTTTTATTTGTGTGTGTGAGAGAGAGAGATAGGGAGAGAGACAGAGGTGATTTGATTGAGTGTGATTCATTAATATTTGTGAGTGAATGTGTGTGCACATGTATGAGTGAAAAGTGTATTGCTTGTTTGCATGTGTCTGGTTGTACTTGCAAGTTTGAGTTTTGTTTTTTGTTTGTTTGTGTATGCATGGTTGTGTTGGCAAGTCTGTATGATTTTTTTTTCTTTGTGTGTGTATGTGTATACAATATATTTATATGCATCCTCATAAACTATCTATAGGCTTTTTACTCAAAGTCTAACACTGAAGACCAAGTTCTGTCTGTCACAAATATCCAAATAGTGGTTCAGCTGAATAAGGGGACTGGAACTTGAATCTCTCTTCTGCTTCTTGCAAAAGACCAAGGACCTCTCTTTGTGTTCCGCATTTTCAAGAAATGTACATAGTCTTATGTGGCCACAGCTGAGCACTGCTTTCAGTTGCCTCAGTGTGGAATTCCAGCACGTGGTAACAGAGGCAGGCATTACATGCTGTCCAAACTCCTTCTCAAAATTCTCCCTGAAAGAGGTACTTGTGGTAAGTAACTCATTCTGGAGGTTTTGTCTCTTTGTCTCTTTTCTGCAAGCAACTGTGATTTGAACTGCAGACTGTGATCTTCAGTACTGAGCCAGTGTGCTGTGACTCCTAGAAAGCCTCTTATCCTACGATCTGACCACTTATCTACTGTCACTGATACATTATCTGCCTATGCTAGATCATTTTTTAACTTCAACTGTCTTTCTGCCACTAGATCATCTAGTTTTGAAGTAATAGGACTTCAACTAACGGGAGTATTTGTTGTCCATTACTGATAAAAAGTGAAGAAAACTTTCATGCTCAATGATAGATAAAGGCACGTTGCAGTTAGGTCTGACAGTATTGAGTGTGTAATGGCTCTCTGCTCGGGATGGTTGCAGCTGTAGTGTGGTATCCTTGATTCAATGATTTGGGAGATTGGAGGCTGATCGGAGTCAAATGTGGCCTTGGTGTGGAGGTATTCTTCATATCTAAACAGAGGGAAGAGAAACAAAAATTACTTGGCATAATGGCATATTTCCTTTATTCATTGCATAGTTTATCATTACATAAAAAGCTGTAATTTGAATCGACACATTGTTTTAATCATTTAACAGGTACAAGTGAATCAATTGGCTTGCTGTAGTGACATGTTTAGTGTAGCCTGTGACATGTTTGAGAGGGGGCAGGCTGCGTGTGCTTACTTTAAAGCCATTAAAAAGTCATGCTATTAATTAAATGATTTCTTGTTTCATTCGGCTTCCTCAGAAATTCTGTCATGACATCACTGATCATAAACTTATAAAAATTAGTTACATCATTAATATTACTTTTAACATTCAAGTCAACCCTGGGATAGCAGACTCTATTGCTAGCATATAATTAGACAGTATAAAGGGATGCATGCATGTTAGAAAAACTGGAATATGGCATTTAACATTTTAACCCAATTTTCTGTTTAATAAACGCAAAACCAATTCAAAGTCAACTCTTAACATCAAAACAAGGAATGCAAAGGAATGCAAAAAAATGCTGTGTGGGGTGTGAATTATTATTCCTCGGTGCTCTTTGGATGTAAGGGATGATCCAAGACACTTGAATATTATTGAAAATATAAAAATCCTTTATTTCATCATGGCTTTAATATTTTAAAAACAGGTGACAAGTAGGCCTACTGCACACCTACATGTTGTGGCTAATGAGCCTTCGCCAGGGTGTGAGCAACAAACAATTTAAGTTCTCTTAAGTAGCAATTAATTAGTCATTTAACAATCACCTGGTCACGCTGTACAGGACAAGCAAGAGAGAGAAAATTCAAATACAAAGAGAACGCATCTCACCCAATATAGAATTAAAATAGTCTGTCAGTTGTATAATGCATGGCAATGACAACAAAATCTATGAAAGTAAAAAAAAAACAAATCCAAATTAAAACCTGCGGCTCGTGACGACACATTGATGCCCTAAGACACGAAACGATCGGTTTGTGCGAGAAACCGAACAGTATTTATATAATTTTTTACCCCTAATACACCACTATGTCCAACTCCCTTGAGCGCGCGCACGGCATCCGGTACGTAATCCGATCGCAATTGTGTGATATAAAGTCAGAATTCTGAGATATAAAGTCGCAATTGCGTGATATAAAGTCAGAATTCTGACTTTTTTCTCACAATTGTGTGAAACTTTATTACTCACAGTTCTTACTTTGCTTGCGTTTCCTTTCGTTGCGAGTGACCATCAGGATTGCTGCTTCGTTATTATTATACATAAAATGGAAGACATCATAAAGGATTATTTTTAGCGCGGATTTACCAATAAAGAAATTTAGATTTTACTGGAGGAGACACATAACATGAAGATTAGTTTCCGGACATTAGAGAGAACATTATGCAGGAATATGCATAGTATAGCATGTTTCCATGGTAACCTTGTTTCCAGGAGAAAAAACAGCTTTTACTGCCATCTAGTGGGCTTAATACTAAAACGCCAATACCTATCATGTTTTATCAACTTTGTAACTGCAACTCAAGTCTGGTGGCTCCATAAAAGGGGGCATTCAAGGGTAGAATTACAATTACAAAATTACAGTGGAAGTATTTGGTGAATAAAAGTTGTTTTTAACAGAATTGGATACACTAATGAATTTGACAAGTTTTGAGCAAATGAGATTACACAATAATACCAATATAGTAATAATAATAAGAATCAGCTGTGGCGGAGGCGCAATAAAACAGATGAAGCTGAAGTGGCACATTTTATACACCAACAGCTTCAGACCATAGTTGCCAAGTCCGCTTATAGTACGCGACTTTGGGCTTCTTTTTTTTGGCAAGTCGCGTTAAAAAATCACGGGTCGCAGGTTGCGGTTTTTTGGGCTTATTTAAAAAAATGTGGTTGCTTGTTAGGAAAATATGATAAGCAACTTTGTTTCGTTACATTTATGGTCGCCGTTTTCTCTAATACATTGATTGACACTGTCTACTAACAGCTAATAGCCAATCAGTGCAATAATACAAGCCTGTAATTCGTCCTCCCACATCCCGCCTCCTTCTCCCCCTCATTGGAGAAAAATATTGTTCAACGTGCAGGCATGTGAGGTTGTAAATGCAAGTAATGATATTAGACGTAAACAGACGCATGTAACGTTACATTTTCACAAACAATGTCAGCACCAACAGAGATGGAGAGGAAACATGGACAGTGCAGGGAGGAAAGGCACAAAAAAAATATTTGTAAAATGTATTTATCATTACAGGTTATAAAAACAAACAAACAAACAAAAAACCTAATACTAACAGTAGGTATGGTTCGAATTTATTTTATTATAAATATGTGGCTATATTACAGCGCTCCCTTAGTGTTGTCTTTTTCATGGTTTGCAGTGTGTGTGTGTGTTCACTACTCACTGCTCCTAATGTGTGTGCACTAACTTGGATGGGTTAAATGCAGATGACAAATTCCGACTATGGGTTACCATAATTGGCCTTCACGTCACTTTTTATTTTCCATCTCCAAACCTATTCTGTTCACAGCTGATCGGAGGATATAGTGCGTACCCTCCTGTTTTGTTGTAATTTGATGATTTTTGTAAAATAACGTGTTTTTGCTTTTCAAACTCCGAGTGATTTCAGTTTATTATGTTGCAGGCTCATTTATTGATAATAAATAATTGATAATAAATAATATTGATGATAATAATTAATATTATAATATTGGGCTTGATTTGGGCTTGTTTTTGAAGCTGCGGTTGCTTATTTGTCTCGCGAGAGTTGGCAACTGTGCTTCAGACATCAGGACGGCAGCACGGCTCTATCGTTGGATGCACCAGAAATGATGGATGTCCGGAATTGTTAGACAGAGAAACTGTCCGTCAGTTAATTACAAGAAAAAAAGTCAGAATTCTGAGATAAAAACTCGCAATTCTTACTTTTTTCTCGCAATTGCGAGTTTATATCTCAGAATTCTGACTTTATATCACGCAATTGTGAGTTTATATCTCAGAATTCTGACTTTATATCACGCAATTGTGAGTTTATATCTCAGAATTCTGACTTTATAACTCGCAATTGTGAGATATAAACTCGCAATTGCGAGATAAAAAGTCAGAATTCTGAGATATAAACTCACAATTGCGTGATATAAAGTCAGAATTCTGAGATATAAACTCACAATTGTGAGTTATTTTTTTTTATTTAGTGGCGGAAACGGGCTTCCATATGTTTGACATGCACCGAAACATGAGTCGTAGGCTATGCTCTCTAAACACTCTCGCGGTACTTTGATATCTATGCCGATCAGTCTGTGCAGCGCCGATGCATCTCGAACAAGCCTCTATTCACAAGGGGAGCACAAGGCAAGATCACATGAGGGACAGGGAATCACATGACAAGACCGGAAACATGACTGTGACTTAACTGCATAATATGACATGAAACATGAAACAAAAATTGACGTGACAGAAAGCCATATACTTTGGCTGCTGGTCCTAAAGAACACTCCTGTCAACACAATTAAACTGCTTTATTTGCCGTAAATAATTAACAAATTAACAATATTTAAAAAAAACAAAAAAACAATCAAATTACAAATAAGTGAATTGAATGTTTAATGAACATTACAATAACAAATTTTAAATTTCATTCTTTTTGCATTTTTTATACAAAACATTGTTTTTACATCATGCAATTCACTTTTAAGTTATCATAAGATAACCACATGATGCTAAAGTGAAAAAAATAAAAAGTAACAGCAAAAATATAAAATGACTGAATCACTGTGATAAGCAAAAGTAAAATCAATTTTGCTTTTGATACACACACAAATGCAACCTGTAAATTACGCATATTCATTTTTTAAAGTAATATGTAATTATTTTTGTGCCAATAAAAAAGAATGTAACATTTTAAGAAACTAATGAAAATATTAATTGAAACTGAATAAAATGTTTTTGAAACTGACAAAAAAAAAAAAAAAAAATCACCAGCAAAATGTTTGACTTCGTTTTTTAATGCACTGCATAGTCTTTCTTTCGTTGATTTGTACTTATAGATGCGTTTCCAGAGTTTTAAATTCATTGATTTAAATTATGTTCAGAGAGTAAGTTGCTATGGCTACTTACATACCCTGAAAGTTACCTTGGTTTTTGGAACCGAAAGTTGAGGTTATCCGCTTGCTTACTCCTAAACATACCCAGGTATGTCACATAACCTGCTTTCTGGAATACCCTCCAGGTCAAGAAGCTGTCAATCAAAAACTAGCCAATGAGAACACACCAATGCTAGCCCCGCCCCCGGGAGAGAATTGTGCCAGAATAGCGCAAACTAAAACTCTGGAAACACATTTGTTAGTACAGATCAGTGAAAGAAATAGGAGAAAACGGTTAGCAAAACATTCAGTGTGTTAAAAACAAAGTCAAACATTTTGCCTGTGATTTATTTATTTTTTCAGTTTCAAATATATTTTATTCAGTGTCAGTTTATATTTTCATTCGTTTTTTTGAAAAGTTACATTCATTTTTATTGGGACCACGGTAATTTCATATAATAAAAGCATAATAAAGTAATACAAATAAAAAATAAAAAAAATGAAAAGACTGAATAAGTGAGTTCATATCTTCACTACAGTGAGTGCATTTGTTTTGGCTGGGTGGATTGTAACGCTTGTGTTCCCTCCTCAGTGAAAGCTCTTTCAAAAACATGTCTTAGAGAAAGCTTAACATTGCTTTTAAAATCCTTCCCTATGAAAACATACAGAATGGGGTTCAGGCAGCTGTTGACATATGCCAAAGAAATGACCAATGGATACACTACCAAAGCCACAAAGAAACTTGATGTCTCATCATTATCAAATATGATTATCAAATGCACGATGTGATATGGCAACCAGCACAGAAAAAAGGCCACAATAATAGCCAACATGATGCGAAGCGCTCGTCCAGAGTTAAAATGACTCCTGCCTAACTTGTGTGCGATGAATCCATAGCATGTTGTGATGCATATGAGAGGAATCAAAAAACCAAACACAAATGTGATGATGCTTAACCTTCTATTCGTTTCGTTTTTTTCAAATTCATAATCCAGGCAGTAGCTTATGCCATCTGTGGAATTCTCTTTCATCGTCATAAAAGGCAGACTAAAAATTAAAGCCAGAACCCAGGCTGCTACAGAAGACAGTTGTGCAATTAAAAGGCTGCGATGATTTTTAGCCCAAACCGGGGTAATCACCTGAGTAAACCGATCCAGACTGATCAAGCTCAGGGTGAAAACACTGGCAAACATGGTGATGTGCATAATGAAGGGGACAATCTGGTACATGAAGACAGATCCATTCAGCCCGTTTTCTTCAAGAAAGCTTTCTGCCACAAAGTAAAGAGTGGAAAGGCAACAAAAGAGGTCAGCAATTGCTAGATTGAGAAACCCTACTGTATTAACAGTCCTCTTCATCTTCATTCCAGCAACATACACAACAAAGGCATTTCCAGGAACACCAAGGATCAAGGTCAGGTAGAAGAAGACCTGAGAACTCACTTTAATAGATTTCCACAGATTATCAAAAGGAGAATCCAGACATTTGGTTTCATTTTGGTTATTGAAATAACCAATGTGTGATTCGTTATAATCTGTAATCGTCTGGTTCATTTTGCTTGAGTTGATGCTGTCCAAAGTGCTTTGTTTATCCTGTAAATATCACATATTATCAGTGTCAAACATTTATTGAATTTATTCATTCATTTAGCAGATTCTTTTCTCCAAAGCAACTGATCAATAAGCAATTTGACAGTCAATAATGTTCAATATTATTAAATAATGAAATTTATATTTAAACAGCTACTCAATACATTTAATTTAAATCATTAACTATGCAATCACGTGTATGTCAATGTTAATATGTTCATAAGGTTTGAATCATACTTTTTTACATATTATTTTACATATTAAATATTAATGCTTTACAAAATTGTTCTCACCTCACCAGCTGCTCTGTACTTACTAGCGATTCTTACGTCGCTTACCACTTTAAGGGAGAATCACAAGGAAAGGAGGGCAGTCCTGCTGACTTCGGAGAAAACTTTTGATGATGCAATCTTTCACATTCTCTGTTTCCTCTTTTAACGAGCGGTAAAAGAAAATACAAGAGAAGCACAGAGTAATTACAGCTGTGGATATCCACAACTTGTTTGAAATCTGCCTTACAGAAATTCACAATGTTCATTTTTAATATTATATTGCATACAGCAATGTAATATAGTATATAATATGTATTCATAGTTTAAAGAGCTGGCCAAGGATACATTATATGAGCCTCTACATTATGACCACCCCCAGCCTAGAGCAATGAGCTCTCCTGCCAACCAAACAGGTGCAGTTCACAGAGCAGTATATATAAGCTACAGAGTTAACGGATTCAATAAAGGACAAATTGTGATGGCACGGTGCCTCGGAATTTTGATCTCGGAAACGGCGCACCTTGTGGGTTGTTCACGTGCCACTGTAATGAGTACGTATCAAAAGTGGTGCACAGATTGCCAGACGATGAACTGTCATCCAGCCGTGTGTCATCCGCAGCTCATTGAAGCCAGAGGGAAACGGAGACTGATGCGCATTGTTCACAGTGACTGCAAGGCCACATTGCAATAAATTACCAGCAGCTACAGCAGTGGTGACCAGGGCAATGTGCCACAGCACACGGTTCACAGCCTTCAGCGTATGGGCCTCCGTAGTCAACGACCCAGCCGGGTCCCCGTGCTAACTGCACGGCATCACCAACAATGCATGAAATGGGCCCAAGATCCTTGAGCTTGGATCATGGATGATTGGAAGAAAGTGGCCTGGTCTGACGAATCAAGACTCCTGGTGCATCACGTCGAAGGCCAAGCATGGATACGCCGATTACCAACAGGTGGCACCTGGATGCACTGTTGGCAGTTTTCTTGGGACATTTTAGGCCCCATTATCCCGAAAGCACAATCCCTGACAGCTGTCAGGTATCTGAACATTGTTGCAGACCAAGTCACCTGTGCAACTGTCTTCCCTGCCAGTGATAGCCATTACCAACAGAATAATGCGCCATGCCACACTGCCAGAATAGTCAAGGAGTGGTTCGAGGAACATTGACACTGAAGACTGGAGTAATGAGTTCTGCCATCGCAAGAAAAAAAAAAAACATTTTAAAATATATTAAAATAGATAACAGTTGGTAAAAATATTTCACAATATTCACAAAAGTTTTTTTAATCAGATAAATGCAGCCTTGATGAACATAAAGAACCTTACCAATATAGAAACATAAACATAAAGAACCTTACTAATACCAATCTTTTGAACAGTAGTGTATATATTTCAAAACAAGCACACTTTTCATTCAAAACATTTCTAAACATTTAATTCATTTTGCCAGTATGCATATTTGTAAATCAAAATATTTTGTGAACTTGGTTGCTTATTTTGTTCCGTAAAATGACGTAAAGTATTTTTCTCATTTACAGTAGGTGTACCAAATATAATTTTTACACTTTTGTCCATACAATTTTGTTTAATCCAAATTTTACTTATGTATTAAAGCAACACATTCATGCTTGTTGTGTGGTCTTAAGTTATTTGGCTTATATTTACAAAATGAACAAGAATTTAGGAACAATCACACCAGGATGGATTTAAAAACTTGTTATTCCACAGATACATTTATATAGATTTATTTCAGTCATTGCATTCAACAAATCATAACAATTAGTAAAAGACTGTTTTAAAGCATTGCAAGGTACAAAGGAAGAGCACAATGAAATCAAATCCATGGATACAACTAGTTGATGTTACAGTGGTGTCTAATCTAACCTTTCATTGAAGTAAAATCTCTTTATGAAATAAATGTTTTTCTCCAAAACACACTGGCCACAATTATTGGCACCCTTTTATTCAATACTTTTTGCAACCTTTTCTTGCCAAGATAATAGCTCTGAGTCTTTACCTACATAATGCCTGATGAGTTTGGAGAACACCTGATAAGAGATCAGAGACCATTCCTTATACAGAATCTCTACAGATCCTTCAGATTCCCAGCTCCATGTTAGACCTCTGGTGATCGCATAGTTTTTATGTCTAACTCTTATCTCAATAAACTTCTAGTGATCGTATAGTGGTTTTGTTCTTCTTTTTCTTAACCTAGTCTTAATCAATTTGACACCTATAGACCAGTAAGGTGGTGTAAGGAACCCCCCATCGGCCCAAAAACAGAATCCGACGGCCTGGGCGAAGGTTAACGTGTGTATGCCTTTTCAGCGCCTCACTTAATTTCACTCGTTTAATCTGACTCCAATTTCAAATGATTTTACTCTTAAGTTGTGTTTCCAATTAGAAATTAATCATTTGTTATGTATTAATTTAGATATTTGATTATTCTGGGTATCCCATATTTTCAATTATTCGTTCATTACGGACCCATATCACTTAGAAAAGTCACTTCGGCCGATTGA
Source organism: Hypophthalmichthys molitrix (assembly GCA_037950675.1). Lineage (NCBI taxonomy): Eukaryota > Metazoa > Chordata > Actinopteri > Cypriniformes > Xenocyprididae > Hypophthalmichthys > Hypophthalmichthys molitrix. The sequence continues at coordinate 24,805,570 of CM075509.1, forward strand.
GTGCGTTTCCCGATCACAAATTCGCCAGTTCTGATTCTTAGTCAGAGGGTGCAGAGTTTACTAATGCATTTGAGTCGAACCGCCACATGCTTGTTCATACAAAAACACAGTTTTCTTAGTCATGATCCTGCAACTTGCTAAGCCAGTTGATAGACAAAAATTAAAAAGTCCCATGATGTGCTCACATGCTCCTTTCATGGGCCTTTAGTTTGAATCTATCCTGACGCAGATTTGCGGAAATATGGACTCCAATAATCTACTGGTCATAATGATTTCAGAAGAATCCAGAGTAAATCAGATATAACATTTTATTTGTCAGGGGCATCCTGTAGATGTTGTGAGGGCAAGGCTGTGACGAGCAGGGCAGGCGAGAGCCGTGAGGGAACGGCACGAGGCCGGTGACGCGAGTGATAACGAGCGTCAGCTGCGCGTTGCACCGGCCTCGAATCTCTCACGGAGGAGCTCCGGAAGCATAAAAGGGGAGCGACGACAGTGAAAGACGAGAGAGGACCAGGCCTGGACTTTATTTTATGGTTTTGTTATGTTTGTGTGGCCGGCAGACGGCCGTGAGGGTCTGCCAGCATTACTTTCGTTTTGTATTTGTTTATTTTATATATTAAATTTGTGTTGAACGTTCGCCGGTTCCCGCCTCCTTCTTCCCGTATATACGAACTGTGTTACATTGGTGCCGAAACCCGGGAGGAAGGAGGGACATGCTGTCGGAGAGCCCTCGCTGCTGAGGGGGATCGCGGTGCTGCCGAGGTCGGGCAGCGCAGGAGCGTGAAGACTGCGAGTGGCTGCCCGAGGCGGTGGTGCTGGAGCGATTATCAACAGGTGGGACGGAGAGCTCGCTGCCGTGCTCCTGGGACGAGGTGGGGTGGCTGCCGTCCGAGAGGGAGAGGAGGAGTCGCCGCCGTTCGCCGTGGGCCGGAGCCTGCTGCCGTCCTCCATGAAGGGGAGGAGCAGGGAACGGGGGACTCGCTGCCGGCTGCCCTCAGCCGGAGGAGCCATTGCCGGCCGCCAGGGGGCGGAGGAGGATCGAGCCGTCCACCGAGCGTCCAGTACCATCGCATGGCACCGCGAGGAAGAGCCTCTCGGCTGGCTGAGGACCGAGCGGCAGTGTGTCCGGGAACCGGACCAAGAATTTTTTTTTTTTTTTTTCCTCTCTTCCCTCTCTCGTCTGTCGCTCCCTGTGCTTCCGTCTCCTTTTCTCTCGTCTCGTCTGTCCTTACCCCCAGGTGCTGCGGCCGCCGAGACTGGCCCCCGGGGGGAGTAGAGCGCAGTCTCGTGGGTACCCCCCGGCCTGCGAGGGGCGATGGGGGTATGTGACGAGCAGGGCGGGCGAGAGCCGTGAGGGAACGGCACGAGGCCGGTGACGCGAGTGATAACGAGCGTCAGCTGCGCATTGCACCGGCCTCGAATCTCTCACGGAGGAGCTCCGGAAGCATAAAAGGGGAGCGACGACAGTGAAAGACGAGAGAGGACCAGGCCTGGACTTTATTTTATGGTTTTGTTATGTTTGTGTGGCCGGCAGACGGCCGTGAGGGTCTGCCAGCATTACTTTCGTTTTGTATTTGTTTATTTTATATATTAAATTTGTGTTGAACGTTCGCCGGTTCCCGCCTCCTTCTTCCCGTATATACGAACTGTGTTACAAAGGCATTGTCCTATGCTATTTCTTTGAGATCTTCTCTCCAGATGAGTTTTATTGCTTTATTGCAGGGCACTTGATCTCAGTTTTGTCTTAGCAGGAAAATCAAGTCTTACAGTGGGGATAAAGTACTGAGAGGGGGAAACCTATGAGGAAGTCTTCACCACAGGGTTGGCCCCCGAGGCCTATTGCACTTCAGTTCTTCCCTTGGCTCCTCACTGGTCTGTGTGTCCTATTCTCTTCCTGTAGTTAATTTGCAAACTTTACTGTGCTACATCTCCATCTTCCAATGAAACATCAGTCATAGCAGACATCATAACCCATTAAGGATGGATAAGTGACTGGAGTGTGCTGTAGCATAACATTTAAGGCTGTGAGTGTACTTAACCAGTGTACCTCAAATGGTGGAAGTGACAGTCAACTTTCTTTTGTTCAGAATGAGTCTTTCTTAAGCACTCACAGCCCAAATGGTTAGCATGTCAGTAAGCTGTTGCTCCAAGAGTCTGGAGTAGAGGGGAGGGGCAGTTTCAATGTAGCAAGTAGACTGAGTCAGAGCTGAGTAAAGCTGTTCATTTCTCTTAATGTCTTTTTGGTTTTCCTACACTCTTTCATCCAATGTCCAGATTTACCACAGTAATGACAGCTGTCCTCTCAGGACATATACGTTTCTGTTGATTCTCTGTGTTGACCTTAAAGGATGCTGCTGCAATCTTTACCCTTGCCTTGACATCAGAGTCTCTTTCCCAACGTATCCAAGTTGTTTTGCAGGGTTCCATTGGACCATGTGAGGTCTAAGAAAGGCAATGCATTTCTGTATTCTGATAAAAGCCCATCAAACCACTTGCAGACCAGTGGTCCATTATCCTGCAGCACCTTCTCTGGAGTGTCAGCTATTCCACTGTATGCTGCAGCTGACTGACAAAATCTTTCAGTGTACTCACTTACAGTTTCATCCTTCTTCTGTGCAAAACTAGTGATCTTTGACGAGTCCACTTTTGGTCCAACAATGTTCTTTAACACTCTCAGAACTCCCTCTTTCAATTCATCTTTACTGGTATGTTGAAACTCTGAATTATTTACAGCACTTTCAAAATCATTGAATTCTGACTCTGTCAAGATTTGTGACATTAGCTGGGTGACTTCAGCTAGGGACATATCATAGAGCTTCATCTTTCTGGACAACTCTCTCCTACATTTAGAAAAATGTCTATGCACTGATGGCAAACCCTCAGCAAGTATTTCTATGGCTTCAGGACCTAGAGCTGTATTGACTACTTGTAACTGCAGTATGGCAACTGCAGCGTCAACCCCTTCTACCCTACTCTGAGCCTTTTGTTTCGAGCCACACAACTGCATTTATATCTTTATCCATCAATCCAATATTGATATTATCCTCTATTCTACATAAAGACTGTAAGTTAGGTTAGCTTTCATCTGACTGTTGGTCTTTTGAGTCACATTTGGTTGAGGCTTTGTTAAGGCCCACCTTTTTCATAAGACAGGACACTCGAGTATGCAATTGTTGGTTTTGTTCTTTTTAAACTTAGCAATACTCCAAGCTTGTTCTTGTGCTAAGGATAATGTAAATTCTCTGTGGCAGCAGATATTGCCTTTTATGTTTTTCTTCCTGATACATGCACCCTACATCTTCTTGCATTCTTCAGTAGACCATACTTTTTTCTGGGTGAATACCAAATTTCTTTGTCAAATCCAGTCTGACTGACTCAGTCACTATTGAGTCCATGTGCTCCCCTAACAATGATTTAAACTCACTATCTGTCCATAAAGGGGAAGCTAGTTCACCTTTCTCAGTTGTTGGAATTAGTCTAGTGTTCTTTCTCAACATTTTGTAATGTCTTTTTTGGCACAACAGTACTTTTTCAACACTTGTATTCAACCTTCCCTGCCAAGCAGAGTAGAACTAACTTGCTAACACATTGTAAGAGTTGTAACAGTTGTAACCTTCCCTGACTTAACAGAGGATGAACCTTCTTCTCTAGCAAAGTAGAGGATTACTATATTCTGTTAACACACAACATTCCTTGATTAAACTGAGGATAAACAACCTTCCCTTATAAAGCATAGGATAAATCTTCCCTATCTTTACAGAGGATAAACCATATCTAGCAATGTAGAGGATAACCACTTTCCTGGCAAAGCAGAGGAAAAACTACTATTAACACACTGTTACTATTGTTAACCTTCCCTGGTAAAGCAGAAGATGGGGAAGATTTAACTTTACAGAGGATAAACCTTCTCTTGCAACGTAGAGGATAACTATTCTGTTAAACAACCTTCCCTGATTAGACAGAGGATAAACCAACTTCCCTGACTAAACAGAGGATGAACCACTTCTCTGGCAAAGCAGAGGATAAAATCAACTTCCCTGGCAAAGCAGAGGATGAACTACTGTTAACACAATGTAATTGTTCTTAACCTTCCCTGGTTGAACAGAGGATGAATCTTCTCTGACTACACAGAGGATAAACCTTCTCTAGCTATGTAGAGGATGACTAACATGTTAACAAAACCCTGCAGCTGTTTGTTAACACTTCTTTGTTAACACATTAAACAAAGCATGCAAATGAAGTATCCAGGTATAGGAACCAGCCCCAGACTCTAGAGTGCAGCAAGTCCTAATCCAATCAGCATAACTATTCAATAAATGGGACAGGGACTCCAAGAGCCATTAAAGACAAAAGGTGAGAATCTCAGTAATCAGACTCATTAGACATACCATAAAGAGAACAGGAACTGGCAGAAAACTTATGCTGGAAACTTTGCTTAACAGAATCATTAATCTGATATCATTTGAACCTTAAAATGCTAAATACAATGTACTTCACCTCAGTTTTTCATGTGATGTTATGTATGGATGTAGGATCAGCAGATTTTAAATAGATTCTTAAATTTGTAATCCCACAGCCACCACCTTTTTATATAGAATTTCTCCATTAAGGCATTTGACATGATTCTGTGAAAAAAAATTACTCAGGATTACTTCACCTCAGAAAAATGTCCACATAAGGTCAATATTACAATTAACAGTAATGTGAAGCAATGCAATTGCATGTAATGTTAAAACATACATTTTCACAACCACTCATCTCTCATGTAAGAAGTGCTAAGAACTATGACCTTATCCACGTTCACAGTTTTTGTGACAAGCAATGACAATCATTCATGACTTGCACTGAAATTATGTTTTGATTTCTTGTTTTCAGTCTGGCTGACTGTCCAAGTCAGTACGGACATCTTGAAACTTCTGAACAAGAAAACAGGCATGTATATAAAGAGATATAATGGTGTGTAAATCCTGGATTAAAGAGATATAATGGTGTGTAAATCCTGGATTCAAGTAATATCAAAGGCTGGGTTTACTATTGTGGCACTCATACAAATTTTCCTTAAATATTATGCAGCAATACACACAAACAATGTAAGGTAAATACATACCTGTTCATTACTTTGTTCATACAGTCTCTGACAGAAGATCTTCCAACTCTGGACAGTTGCTGAACCTAAATGTGACACCACAATCAAAATAATGTAATATGATATTTAAAAAGGGCACAGTTCTCGCTCTGTCTGTCTCTCTCTCTCTCTCTCTCTCTCTGTGTACAGAGAGAGAGAGAGAGAGAGACACTCACACAAATATATATTCTTTATGTCACATTTCAAACTCATGCAGATCCACTTTTCATCAGGATTTTAGGTCACTCTCTGAATCCAATCTTGCCAGGGTCCAGAATGCCAGCTATTTGCTGAAGTTCGTCTTTCAAACCGAACAGCATGGAAGACACCTTCCTTTGGAATCCTGAAAGAAAAATTCAGTACATTAATATGTACACCTGGACACATGACTACTTAAAACATTTCTAAACTGAATGTGACACTTTGTATTTATGCAAAGCATAAGGCTTGACAGCACTAAATGCACTTCTTGATTTAAGTTCCAATTCTAGCATGTACAATAGCACCTCTACTATCCCTGTCCCACCATCTGTTACAGGGAATACCAACCATGGTACTCAAAGGCCCCTGTTCTGCATGTTTTCAAACTATCCCTGTCCTACTCAATGCACTGCTGATTACCTGGACCAGGTGTGTTCAGACAATAAGAAGCCGGAAGATAATTCATTTTGCCCTCCTCCACTCCAACCTTGTTACAATACAGATGGGTCAGAGGCAGAGATAACAGAAAGATGACTTTATTTCTCACACACAGCAGAGTATGGGGTGAAACAGGTAAGTGCAGATGAGTGAAGTTGAATGTGGATGAGAAGATGAGAATGATTACTGTCCTTATGGGTGATTTGTAGAAGTGACGATCCGTGGAGGAATGCTGAGATGGCTGACGAGGATGAACGTTGACACTCACACACACACTGGAACAACACTGGGAGACGAGGAGACTTGGAGACGATGGAGACAGGTTTGTAGCTTCGATAGGAGTCCAAGAGGTAAGCATATAGAGATCCTAATGCGAACGAGACCGGACAGTGACTGAGAGTGTGTGTGAGTGTTTTGTAGTGGCAGTGATGAGTGGCATGATGAGGTGCAGGTGCGGGTGATCAGTACTCCGGTGATTGAGTGCGCTGTGATTGGGTGATGTTGGAACCTGACGTGTCTGTGACAGTACCCCCCCCCTCCACGGCCCGCTCCTAAAGGGGCGAGGACCCCGACGTCGCGGTGGTCGGCCTCTTCCACGGGGGGCTGGTCTGTCAGGGTGAGTGGAATGGAAGGTTTGGAGGAGGTTTGGATCTAAGATGTCGTCCCTGGGGACCCATGAGCGCTCTTCTGGGCCGTAGCCCTCCCAGTCGACCAGATACTCTAATTGACCACCACGGCGTCGGGAGTCCAAGATGAGTGGAAGGGGGGGTTCGGAGGCTGCCACGTCAGGTCCTGTGGAGGGAGAAACAGAAGGGTGGTGAGGCTTAAGCAGTGAAACATGGAATGTGGGATGAATTCTGTAGTGAGGAGGTAGTTGAAGTTGATACGTGACTGGATTGATCTGCTTGGTGATGGTGAATGGACCAATGAACCTGGGACTCAGCTTCCGGCAGGGCAGACGCAGGCGGATGTCCCTGGTTGACAGCCAGACCTTCTGACCGGGCTGGTATGAGGGGGCTTCGGACCGGCGAAGGTCTGCTGTCATCCTGCGTCTGCGCAGGGCTCGCTGCAGTTGGTGATGCGCTGAGTCCCAGACCCTCTCGCTCTCTCGGAACCAGTAATCCACAGATGGTACATCAGAGGGTTCCCCGGACCAGGGGAACAGTGGGGGTTGGTAGCCGAGTACGCATTGGAATGGTGTAAGGCCGGTGGAAGGCTGACGGAGAGAGTTTTGGGCGTACTCGGCCCAACCCAGGTACTGGTTCCAAGAGTCCTGGTGGTCATGACAGAAGGTACGGAGGAAGCGACCGATCTCCTGGATCTTCCTTTCCGTCTGCCCGTTCGACTGCGGATGGTACCCGGATGTTAGGCTGACGGTCACACCTAGGAGCGAGAAGAATGCTCTCCATACCTTCGAAATAAACTGTGGTCCTCTATCGGAGACTATGTCTTCAGGAATTCCAAAGTATCGAAACACATGATTGAAGAGTTGCTCTGCCGTTTCCATGGCAGTGGGTAGGCCTCTTAGGGGTATGAGGCGGCAGGACTTTGAGAACCGATCCACCACTACGAGGATGCAGGTGTTGTTGTTGGAAGCTGGGAGATTGGTATTGAAATCGACTCCTAGGTGTGACCAGGGTCGGTTGGGAACGGGCAGAGGTAAGAGCTTGCCGGATGGTAAATGGCGTGGGCTCTTTGAGATGGCGCATTCCTTACAGCCCTGCACGTACCTTCTGACATCAGCTGCCATGTTGGGCCACCAGAAGCGTTCCCTCAGCAGCGAGAGGGTTTCATTGGCCCCCGGGTGACCAGTGCCAAGTGACGTGTGGGCTGAGTGGATCAGTGGAGTGCGTCGTGATTTAGTAGTGTAGCACAAGCCTGGTGGGCAACCCAGCGGAGCGTTGGTGGAGGCATTGGAGGAGGGTAAGGTCTCCTCAGACCAGGAAATGGGGCTGACTATGAGTTCCTTAGGAATGATGGTTTCTGGATCTTCGATTCTTTCATCTGGAGCGTGGAGACGGGAGAGAGCATCTGCTTTGACGTTTTTGGGACCAGGGCGGTAGGTTATGGTGAAATTGAATCTTGTAAAGAATAAGGACCAGCGGGCTTGTCTTGGATTCAGTCTTTTAGCAGAGCGTAAGTATTCAAGGTTTTTATGATCAGTGAGAACTTGGAAGGGATGTTTAGATCCCTCCAACCAATGCCTCCACTCCTCCAGGGCGAGCTTCACAGCTAGGAGTTCTCTGTTCCCGATGTCGTAATTTCTCTCCGCCGGGTTGAGCTTGCGGGAGAAGAAGGCACATGGATGGAGTCTGCTGGGATTCCCCTGCTGCTGGGACAACACCGCTCCTACTCCGGTGGTGGAAGCGTCCACCTCGACAACGAAGGGCAGCTCTGGGTTGGGGTGGACGAGGAGAGGAGCAGTGGTGAAGGCTTCTTTCAGGTGTTGGAATGCCTTCGTGGCCTCAGGTGTCCAGGACAGAGACTTGGGCTTATTACGGAGCAGGTTGGTTAGTGGAGTGGTTATGGAGCTGTAGTTGTGGATAAAACGGCGGTAGAAGTTGGAGAATCCGAGAAAGCGTTGTAGTTCCTTGATGGATGAGGGAGTTAGCCAGTTCTTGATAGCTTCCACCTTCCCCTCGTCCATCCGGATGCCACTGCTATCAATGATGTATCCGAGGAATTGAACTGATGGTTGATGGAATGTACACTTCTCTGCTTTGAGGAAAAGATGAAACTTGCGGAGTTGTTGGAGGACCTCCGCAACGTGGTGGCGATGTTCGGCCAGGCTCCGGGAGTAGATTAAGATGTCGTCAATGTAGACCAGGACAAAGCGATGGAGAAACTCCCGGAGCACCTCATGAATGAAATCCTGGAATACGGAGGGGGCGTTGACCAGGCCATACGGCATAACCAGATATTCGTAGTGGCCGGTAGGTGTCACAAAGGCGGTCTTCCACTCGTCCCCCTCGCGTATCCGGATGAAGTTGTACGCGCTGCGGAGGTCCAGTTTGGTGAAGACAGTGGCACCACGGAGATGTTCTAGGGCTGAAGGGACGAGAGGAAGGGGATAACGGAACTTGACTGTGATGTTGTTTAATGAACGGTAATCGATGCAGGGCCTCAAGCCTCCGTCCTTTTTGGCCACGAAGAAGAAGCTTGAAGCAGCAGGGGAAGTGGATGGTCTGATGTATCCTTGGGCAAGAGCTTCCTTAATGTATTCCTCCATGGCCTTCTCCTCCGGAACGGATAGAGGGTATATCCGTCCCCTAGGCACTGGTTCACCCGGAAGCAGATCGATGGCACAGTCCCATGGCCGGTGTGGAGGCAGCTTGGAAGCTCGTTGTGGGCAGAATACGTCACTGAAGGGGGCGTAACACTCAGGGATGTCCACGGAGCGTTGGTCCACTGGGCTCTCGATGGTCGTGGCACATACTGGAAGAGACTCAGAGCGTGGAGAACGAGGAATGGGGAGCCCAGGGAAACAGTCATGAAAGCAGGTTTCGCCCCACTTCAGGACTTCGCCAGTTTTCCAGGAGAGAGTTGGGTTGTGCTGCTCCAACCAGGGGCGCCCTAAGATCACGTCAGCGGTGGATCCCTCCAGAACCAGCAGATGGAGATTTTCCACATGTAGAAGGCCGACTTGTATCTGGATGGCTTCGGTGCAATGACGAATGTGCTTACGGCTAAGGGCTTCCCCCGTCACAGATCGAATCTGATAGGTGGTCGGCGTGGCCGTGGTCTTGACGTGGAGCTGGCGACAGAGGGTGCCGGAGATGAAGTTGCCGGCTGACCCAGAATTGAGGAGGGCGACAACTGGAATGGATATGTCAGAAGCAGTAAGTGTTACAGTAGTGGTGAGGGGTTTCATTTTCTTAATTGACGGAATGATAGCACTCACCATGGGTCGCGGAGGACGAATTGGGCATGTGGAGAGAATATGCCCAGGAGAACCACAGTATAGGCAGAGATTCTGGGTCAGCCGTCTCTGTCGCTCAGCGGGGGAGAGCCGTGTGCCTTCCAGAGACATGGGTTCGTTGGCTGGTTCTGGGGAGCTGACGGATTCTGGTCGACGTGCTGAGATGGGAGATAGCAACTGGCCCTGGTGTTCTTCTAAACACGACTGCATACGAGTGGCGAAACGGATGGAGAGCTGGATGAATCGTTCAAGGCCGATGGAATCCTCGTATGCAGCGAGATGCAACCGCACGAGAGGATCCAATCCTTGGCGATACGTTGTTATCAAGGCTTGTTCGTTCCAGCCGCTGGATGCTGCAAGAGTTCTGAACTGCAAGGCATATTCGTTAACAGACAGGGATCCTTGTTTTAAATTATATAATTTCTCACCAATCGACGAGTCAGAGATGGGCTTTCCAAAAACTTCGTGGAAGTGAGCCACAAAACCAGAGTACGATTGAGTAATAGGATGATTTTGGGACCAGATAGAATCTGCCCACTGGAGCGCTTTGCCTTGCAGTTGAGAGATGATGAACGCCACTTTTGAAGTTTCGGTGGGAAAGTTGTGCGGTTGCATCTCCAGGACCAGTGAGCACTGCAGAAGAAATCCGCTGCAGTCCTCCGCCGAACCAGAGTAGGGCGCCGGTTTCGCCATGGGACTGGCGTGCACAGGAGGTGAAGGAGAGGTAACGGTGTTTGTGGAGGTGATCGCTGGATGAGGTGATGTTGGAGTGGTGGTGAGAGCTCGTCGAAGGACATCGACGAGCTCTTGGATGGGATCCGGGTGACTCATGCTGTGTGTGATGACGATGTTTTCTGGTCCGGTCTTCTGTTACAATACAGATGGGTCAGAGGCAGAGATAACAGAAAGATGACTTTATTTCTCACACACAGCAGAGTATGGGGTGAAACAGGTAAGTGCAGATGAGTGAAGTTGAATGTGGATGAGAAGATGAGAATGATTACTGTCCTTATGGGTGATTTGTAGAAGTGACGATCCGTGGAGGAATGCTGAGATGGCTGACGAGGATGAACGCTGACACTCACACACACACTGGAACAACACTGGGAGACGAGGAGACTTGGAGACGATGGAGACAGCTTTGTAGCTTCAATAGGAGTCCAAGAGGTAAGCATATAGAGATCCTAATGCGAACGAGACCGGACAGTGACTGAGAGTGTGTGTGAGTGTTTTGTAGTGGCAGTGATGAGTGGCATGATGAGGTGTAGGTGCGGGTGATCAGTACTCCGGTGATTGAGTGCGCTGTGATTGGGTGATGTTGGAACCTGACGTGTCTGTGACAAACCTCATCTGAAATGTTTTTTTTCCAGCTTCTGATTGGCTGAACACATCTGATCCAGGCAACCAGCAGTGGGTAGGGCAGGGATAGTTGGAAAATAATTAGGCCAGAGGTCCTTGAGGACCAGGGTTGGGAACCCCTGATCTATTCCCTTACAAAAAAGAACTGCATTATGTACAACTGCAGTAAAAGTAGTATAATTGCAGTATAATTAAGCACAACCATAGATTTGCAATATAATGAAGTTCAACTGAAGGTTTGCAACGTAATGAAGTATAAATACAGTATAACTGCAGTTCAGTGATACTGAAATGCCTGTATAAACCTACCACTCATACTACATTACTGCAGCTGGGGTTACAGTACTACTGTACAGCAAGTAAAAGCTGTGGACCACTACCATGCAACATTAACCCATATGCTAGTTTAAAAGAAAAAAGTGAGATTTGGTGACTTTGTGGAGACTTGCTGACAATTAAATTTTTAATGATGAGTTTTATTAGGTTTTTCAGTGATTTTCTGGAGTGAGAATGGACGCTTCATCTTTTATGTGAAGTAAAATAAACTTCATAAAACTCATCAGTAAAGTTTTGTCCATCATTCAGAGGGGGTCCAGTACAACAGGCTTGTACTAATAATGGATAAAAGCAAGATGACAATATAAATTATAACCGTAATTAAACTAAACTATACCTGTTCTATCTTTATGCAGCATATATTCTCTGGCTCTGTAGGCATTATTGTCGGAATCTGGTTCGGACTGAACACTGTTACTGTCAGTTCCCTTTTGATACGGTTCACTCGTATTGCGTTGAAGACGCTATGGGAAAAACTCTGTTTTTTTCTGCTTTTCTGAAGCTTAAATTCAACAACGCAGTGCAACTGCACAAGCTAAAAGCCGAGCAGGCTTATGCGCGAGCGGATTATCTTAGCAAGTTGCAACTGCATGAACCCATGGCGATGAAGCGTAAGTGCCTGCCAGAACGGGCGTGGCATCTGCCTATGTAAGCGGTTCGCTTTGCCATAGAAATCGGATTTCATCTCCTTTAGCATTGATCGTCAGACTTCTCTTGATACCTCCTTCTGAAGAAGCTTTTGCTGTTGAACGAGCCCTGCAGCGGAACGAGAGAATCCAGCGAGCAAGCAGACCGGCTTCCTCTCTGCTGAACGACGCTCCTCAGTGAGCTGCCCGCTTCAGCGATTCCTGTTTCCCTGCGGCCATCCGGCGCTGCTTAAAAGAGCAAATTTTCTAAGAGCAAATTTCTGAGCAATTTCCAGTGGCGCTGTTGCAAATGCCACGCCACGAGTGTGGCACGTGCAGAGCCCCTCAGCACCCCTCTGATAAGCACAGTGAGTGCGTTGCCTGTCTGGGCAAAGTCCACGCAGAATCCGCGCTTACTGATGTGAGCTGCTCTAACTGCGAGAGTATGTCTCAGTCGTCTCTTCACTCACAGATCACTTTTTTTTCAGAAAGCGACCCCGCCCCTCATGCTCTCCCATCTCTTCTCTCCCAGGAAACTTGGAGAAAGAAACAACGGAGCCACAGGGCAGAGCGATCGGAGGTGAACGTCGGCTCAGGTCCCACGTGCCTTGTTTCGCCGGTCCTCTTCACACACCTAGACCAGCGCCCCTGGTCCCTGCCTGAAGAGCCTGTGCGAAGCTGCCTGGATGAATGGTTCTTGCCGGAGCACCAGGAGGCCCCTCGTCAGCGTGCAGCCCCATTCTTTGCCGAAGTTCATGACAAAGGCCACCACCCAGACCATAGGGAGATCAATGGCCAGCCTGATCGTGCTGGAACGCTACTTATGGCTGAACCTCACCGAGATCAAGGACGCGGACAGAGCTGCCTTCCTAGACTCACCGGTCTCCCCCACTGGTCTCTTTGGTCCAGCAGTGGACGGTTCCTCAGAAGAGGTGAGGGCTAGGTCTCGTTGCGGCCGGACCTCCCTCCAAAATAGCTTGTGTGTCCCTCACAATACCCTGTTCAGTACCGGCTGTTGGAGGAAGTGTTTTAAGTGGGTCCGTCTCAGTTCACACAAAAATAAAAAAATAAAACACAAAAATTCTCAGAAAAAGAGAACTTTTCCTCTTCTACAAGCTATGGGCATCTGCCCCCCGCCACTTTGCATCACCCAAACATATTCAACCCCTTGCCACCTGGGCCGAGGCTTGGAAAGCTATCCCCGGCGTGTCAGAATGGGATCTGAAAACAATAGAACAAGGTTACGCTTCAGGGGCGTGGTCAATACTTCGGTAAAGAGCAATGTGGCCCACATCCTCCGCACCGAAGTCATGAGTCTACTGGCGAAGGGCGCTGTGGAAACAGTCCCTCCGTCCCACAGCGAGTCAGGCTTCTACAACCGCTACTTCCTCATTCTGAAGAAGGACAGTGGTCTCAGGCCCATCCTAGACCTCAGGCATCTGAACCAAGCCCTCATGAGATGGCCATTAAAAGTACTAAACACATCCTCTCGCAAATTCGCCCAGAGGATTGGTTTTTCTCTGTGGATCTGAAAGATGCGTACTTTCATATCCAAATAGCCCCCATCACAGACTGTTCTTGAGATTCGTGTTCGAGGGGGTGCACTACCAATATCCCGTCCTTCCATTCGGTTTATCCCTGGGTCCTTGTACTTTCACAAAGTGCATGGATGCGGCCCTCTCCCCCCTGAGACAAGCGGGAGTGTGCATTCTGAATTACCTCGACGACTGGCTCGTTTTGGCCCAATCGGAGGCCAAATTGACCACCCACAGGGCTGTGCTCCTTAGCCATTTGCAATGCATGGGACTCAGAATCAACCCTGCCAAGAGTTCGGAGGCAGTTCGGAGGCCTTCCTGGGTGCAGTGTTCAACTCAGTCCAGATGAGGGCCTGACTCTCAGCAGAGCGCGCTCTGTCTGTTCAACAGTCCGCTGCAATGTTCAGCATAGGGACCTATCCCCCCCCCAGTTTGTTGGAAGGACCCCGGCTGGTACCAGACCAGAGTAAACATGGAGTTGGTCTTGAGAAGGAAGGTGGTTATGACAGACGGTTCCAACTGGGGTTGGGGAGCTCTGTGCGAGGGCAGACCAGTCTCCAGCCCTTGGTCAAGCGCATGGAAATGCTGGTGGTATTCAGAGCTCTCAAAACCTTCCTACCGGACCTAGCTGGGCACCATGTTTTGGTCTGTTCGGACAGCATGACAGTGGTGTCCTACTTGAACCATCAGAGTGGTCTCAGTTCAAAGTGTCTGCACAAGCTGTCCAGACGCCTCCTATTATGGGCACATCTCAACCTGCGATCTCTGAAAGCAGCCCATGTGCCAGGAAGACTGAACCAGGGGGCAGACATGGAACAATGTGCTCCAAGGGGAATGGACGTTACATCCCGAAATGGTTCAGATGATATGGAATGTTTTTGGGAGGGCGAGGTCGACCTCTTCACCTCAGAAGACAATTCTCACTGCCGAATATTCTTTTCAAAGGACAGGGATGTGCTAGCCCACGATTGGCCCAGTCTCCCCTTTTATCCTTTTCCTCCATTTGTTCTGCTCCCTCAGGTCATCAGACGAATCAGGGAGAACAAGTGCACGGTCCTTCTGGTGGCTCCCCTCTGGCGAAACCAAAATTGGTTCCCAGAGTTGATGCGAATTCTTACCTTTCCCAGGCGAAGGGAATGATTTGGTATGTCCACCCCGAGTGTTGGGCCCTTAATGTATGGCCCCTCGACGGGAGCCTGTGGACCTCCCATCCAGGGAGCTAAACACCATTTCTGAGGCTAGAGCCCCGTCTACTAGACACCTTTATGCTCTCAAGTGGTCGGTCTTCTCCAGCTGGTGTGCTGCCAAAGGAGAAGACCCGAGTTCATGGGACATACCACTATATTGTCTATGTGGCAGCCATAGCCACTTATCACGCTCCTGTGGCTTCACAATCTCTGGGCAGAAACTCCCTGGTGGTTCAGAGGGGCCAGAAGGCTTAACCCGCCTCGCCTTCATACCGTCCCCATGTGGGACCTGTCAGTGGTTCTTAGGGCCCTCAGGGGACCTACCTTCGAGCCTCTAATGTGCATTAGGTCCTCTCCACTCCTTTCAGAGCACAGGTCATTTTACTCTCAGCTCTTCCTACTTCGGAAGATGAGCCCTGTTAGGGCCTTAAGAGTATATGTCGAGCACTTTGCCCAGTACAGACAATCAGAGCAGCTCTTTGTATGCTTCTGTGGCCGTACCAAAAGGCTCCCGGTCACAAAGCAGAGACTGTCCCGCTGGTTATTAGATGCTATTGCGTTAGCTTATGACTTGATGGGCCTTCAATGTCCCATTGGAGTAAGAGCCCACTCTACCAGAGGTATGGCCTCTTCTTGGACGTGGTCCAGCGGTGTGTCTATTGGTGACATCTGTGAGGCAGCAGGCTGGTCCTCTCCATTCACCTTTACTAGATTCTATAGTCTGGACATCCCTGCACTACAGGTTCAGGTACTCTCAGTCTAGTAGAAGTTGACCCCTATGTGCTCGACCCTCTGCTGCCTTTACGTCTCCGGCCAACGGCCCTTGGGGCAACCCGGCCTCTTTTATCCCTATGCTGTCAGGGCCCTTCGAAATAGCTCAAGCTAGGGTCGTTCCGCCTTAGCACGGCGTTGTTGGATAGGTTCCCATAGCGTCTTTGATGCAGTAAGAGTAAACTGCATTGAAATGGAGCGATACTCGGTTACTGATGTAACCTCAGTTCCCTGGGGTAACGGGAATGAGTATGGCGTAGACAGCTGTGCTAACAGGCTCCATGACTGGACAATCATCGCTTCAGTCGATTAAAACCTTATTTCTATGTGAAGCGAGCCACTTATATAGGCAGATGCTATGCCCATTCTGGCGGGCACCGTGCCCGCCACAGGGGGAAGTGTACCCATTTGTTCGTACACTTACGCTGCATTGCCATAGGTTCATGCATTTGCAACTTGCCAAGCCAATCAGCTCACGCATAAGCCTGCTTGGCTTCTAGCTTGTGCAGTTGCACTGCGCTGTTGAATTTAAAGGAGACCTATTATGCCCCCTTTTACGTTTACATTTTACATTTACATTTTTTATAGCATGTTAAAATTGCCACTTTTTGGGGTTGACCAAAAACGCACTGTTTCAGTGTGGGCCCTTTAAATGCAAATGAGGCCTAAGAGGGCGGAGTTTCACGAGCTGATTTTCCGGTGACAGGATTCAGTCAGAATGTACAATAATGTCAGAATCTGCGAATATATGCTGAATGGAGATAGGACAGGTATAGTTTAGTTTAATTATGTTTACAACTTATATTGTCTTCTTGTTTTTATCCACTATATTAGTACAAGCCTGTTGTACCGTCCGAATGATGGCCAAAACTTTACAGATGAGTTTTATGATGTTTATTGTACTTCACACAAAAGCGTCCGTTTTCACTCTAGAAAATCACTGTAAGAGCTTCATAAAACACAGTGCAAGTGTGCATTAAAATATTATCCATAAACTCTTTCCCTTGCATTGTCATCAAGATACACAGCGAAGTACACAGAAACACTCGTTACAACTAACAGTAAACAAATATATAAAGACCTTATGCCTTTTTGGGTGGTGCTTAATAAACTGGTAAACTTTATATCCGTAAATCAACTCCGATGAACTGTAATAAAGTGCTCCCACCTTTATTACTGTCGTATCCAGTATCACTCTGGAGACTGTATGTTTTGTATTGTCCCTTTGTATTGACATTCATTCACAAAGCAGTCCGGTGTGAAATGATTCACGCAGATATAAACGAATTTCTGTAGAGTTGAGGGAGCATTTTCTTGGAAAACAAAATTAATCCATCTCGTCTTCAGCGGCTCAGATTTAGGGAGTAAATGGAGAGTGCTATGTGGATTAATCCAACACCTAAAACGCTTGGGAGACATTCTCGTCAGTGCAGCAATGGCGGACTGTACAACTCGCTGTGAACTCACTAGGGCGTTTCTATGTTAAAACGGCAGTGTCTGTCAACATTCATGGGCGGGGCCTGTGGCTTTTGTGATGTCACACTGCCAGGGATAATAATAACAAGCAAAATAATCTGCCAGTGGGGTAAGCAAAATAATCTTATATCAAACCAAAAATAAGATATATAATCTTGTTTTCAGTTTGGATTAAGATTATTTTGTTTACCCCACTGGCAGATTATTTTGTTTGTTTTAAGGAAAAACTTACTTAATTTTGACTTATTTTTCCTAAAAACAAGAAAATAAATTTTACTTGCTTCTTAAATGCTTCTTGATCTAAGAATTTTTAGATATTTGGACTGGAAACAAGACAAAAATTCTAAGTAAGAACAGCATTTCTTCCATATGACTCCAAGGGGTTAATAAAGGCCTTCTGAAGCGAAACAATGAGTTTTTGTAAGACAAGTATCCTTATTTAAAACTTTATAAAGTAAAATAATGAGCTTCTGGCACGACAGCCATACACATTTGACGTACGTCCATAAAGCGTTAACTTCCGCGAAGTAGTACACAATGCAATGTTCTACACAATGACATGACGTACTACACAATGACATGACATACTACGCATTGTGTGGCATTGTGTTTGAATCTGGGGTACCATTCACAACCATTACTTGGGAGGACTAACGATATTTTTAAATATATCTCCAATTGTGTTTGTCTAAAACAAGATGGTCATATACACCTAGGATGGCTTGAGGGTGAGTAAATCATGGAATAATTTTCATTTTTGGGTGAACTATCCCTTTAATATGCTATAAAAAAATGTGCTATAAAACATTTCACTTTTTCTTGTCTCAAATGAATGATCTGTGGGACAAATACGTTTAATTCTATGCAACTGACTCACAGGAAGACCTTTCTTAAGCGATGGTGGGTGACAGCTGTAAGCATGTAAAAAATTATTCCTATCTGTTTTTTCCCAAAGAGGATAAATTAAAAACAATTCAAAGGGAACAATTACTGACTCCTGCTAATACAACTTGAAATACCAAAATAAATGCTTCTGTGCAGTTTATCACCACCTATACTCCTCAGTCTTCAGCCTTTCATAATATTATAAAGAAATACTGGTGTGTTTTACAATCAGATCCAGATCTCTCTAAAATGTTTGAACATCCCCCACTGATTTCATTTCGCAGAGCAAAGAATTTGAAGAACTCTGTAGTTAAGGCTGATGTATGTGAAAGTCCCTCAAAGCCTCCACCATTTATAATTCCTCCAGGTAAATGTGATAATTGCACTCAGTGCCAGTTTACTAGAAGGTTAAATTATTTTTCACATCCTAGAACAGGTAAAAATATATGTATAAAAAAAGTCATCACGTGTAATTCATGTAACGTTATTTATGCTATACATTGTCCATGTGGAATGTTGTATGTTGGAGAAACATCGAGAATTGAGAACCCGCATTTGTGAACACTAGTGCCATTAGACGTGGGGATAATAGTAATCCTGTAGCACAACATTTTAAAGAGTATTCACATTATATTTGTGAGGGTGTTTTTTGAAACAAGCTCAATGAAACAAGCTTTAAATCAATTACAAAAAAAGTGTCCAAATAAAGAAAAAGTACTTTTCTCAATAAAATAAACTATAATCAATTTCCTGATTCAAACCTTTGGGAAACAATGTGTTTAAAGTAAAAATCCAAAAGGTCTCTCTGGATTTGCGCTTCACATCAATATCTCCTCCCTGACCTGCTGAATGGATTTGTTCAATGCCAAAAAAAAAAAAAAACCTCACAAATACAATGTGAATACTCTTAAAAATGTTGTGCTACAGGATTACTATCATCCCCACGTCTATATACGACGTTCACAAATGCGGGTTCTCAATTCTCTTTATGTTTCACCAACATACAACATTCCACATGGACAACGTATAGCATAAATAACGTTACATGAATTACACGTGATGACACTTTTTATACATATATTTTTACCTGTTCTAGGATGTGAAAAATATTTTACCCTTCTTGTAAACTGGCACTGAGTGCAATTTCCACATTTGTAGTTACCAGGAGGAATTATAAATGGTGGAGGTTTTGAGGGACTTTTACATACATCAGCCTTAACCACAGAGTTCTTCAAATTCTTTGCTCTGTGAAATGAAATGAAATCAATGGGGGATGTTCAAAAGTTTTAGAGAGATCTTGATCTGATTGTAAAACATACCAGTATTTCTTTATCATATTAAGAAGGGCTGAAGCCTGAGGAATATAGGTGGTGATAAACTGCACAGAAGCAGTTTATCACTGCTTCTGTGCACTGTGCACTTTGGTATTTCGAGTTGCATTAGCAGGAGTCAATAATTGTTCCCTTTGAAAAAAAGGAAAAAAAAAAAAAACAGAAAAAGAGGAACTTGTTACAAAGTTTCTTAGTAATTGCAGGTTTTCTATGGAATTGGCAGCAAATGTGTGTCTAAAGATGTAACTGACGTAATATTCATTTACAATTTACAAAAATGCACTTGTAAACTTCTGTCATCTGTTATTTTTTCTTCTCCAGAAAAAGAAAGAAAAATAGGTAAAAGAGGAACTTTATACAAAGTTTCTTAGTAATTGCCAGTTTTCTTAGTAATTGCCAGAAAATGTGTGTGTCTATAGATGTAACTGAGACAACATTAATTTACATTTACAACAATGCACTCGAAACCCTAAAATCTGTCATCTGTCATTTAATTTGACAAGTGGCTATACTTGTCCTAGAGAAGACTCCTGTTAGCACAATTAAACTACTGGGCGAAAAAACTAGGCTATCTGCACTAATGTTCTAGTCACAATCTTTATTTAACCTTACAATAATGATCCAATTTAACTTTTTCCATTTCATATACAGTACAAAACACTGTGTATAATGAATTTTAGTTATTTCAACTTATTTTTTTCAGTAGAGGTAACAAAGTTTATTGTTGTCTGAACAATCTAAAGTTAATGCACTGTGAACTAACAAGAACAAACAATGAACAACTGTATTTTCATTAACTAACATTAACAAAGATTAGTAAATACAGTAACAAATGTATTGCTTATGGTAAGTTCATATTAGTTAATACATTAACTAATGTTTAACTAATGAACCTTATTGTAAAGTGTTACCATATATTGCTCTGTGACAATCACTGCCCATGTAATTTACTCTATGAGATCTATTCAGTCTACTAAATGTGGCACCCACTAGGGTCCACAAAAAGAAAAGAAAGAAATTGATCACACAAGACAACAAATAGTAGAAAATTAAATAATTCTTTATTAAACAGGACCATAAAATTATTCAGGACATCAACCCGGGGCAGAGTCAAATGACAGGGGTAGCAATTTCTCAGATTGACCAACCAAAAGAAAAAAAAAATTAAAGTAACTGAGCTACCTATACAGGGGACACTTCACTGCATACTGTAAAAAAAAAAAAAAAAAAACACCAGCTATTAAACCAAATACACTAAACAAACAAAACCAAACCACACTAAGCTGGCTAGGAAATACACTTACAATCAAAAACAGGGAGAAGTCAAATAAACATGAGAGTACAGCGACTAGCAATAAACATCCAACAACCTATAACAAAGTAAGTTATTTTTTTCATGAGTATCACAGTCACGTCAAATTAACAAAAAAGAACAAAACAAAAACAAAATTATAATAAACATACCTTAGAAGGCCACAACCCGACAAATACATGATGCAATCCTGAATTTAATCCATCAGGTAAACACGATGGTCCTGAATTTATTCCATCAGGCAAACATTTTAAAACATAATAAAATAACCATAGTACCATCATTACAAATTCATCCCAATGTGACGCATTGATGGACACAAGTACCCCTAATTAAACATAAAAATACCTACGATCTATAATGGTGCTGGTGACTAAATGAACACCATAAAAACACAGCATCCATAGTGACGTTACACCAAAATGCACCCTTTAAAACACAAGCGCACGAATTCCCACCCATACACAACACTAATATGACTCACAAAACTTCATTGGGACAGATGCTGTCATAAAGTAAGCATGAACAAATAAACATTTGCTTTACCAGCAAGGAGAAAAACGCAATACACGCTTACCTTCACTTGAAATAGAAGTACGCATCGGGACACCTGGTCCCACAGAACTACTAGGGAGTTCCACTGGGAGTCTGGGATCACACCCAAACATGAAATAATAAGGGGTCATACCGGTAACATGATGGGCAGTAGAATTGTAAGCATATGTAACTTGTGAGAGATGACGAGGCCAATATTTATTTATTTTTTTGCTCTGGTGGCAATATCCACAACAGGTCATGAAGGGTACGATTAAATAGTTCACATTGACCATTGCCCTGGGGATGATAGGGAGTTGTTCTACTTTTTTTTTAACCCCATAGATTTTACACAATTGCTGAATCACCATGCTCTTAAAGTTTCTCCCTTGATCAGAATGGATTCGATTTAGAGGTCCGAAACGATGGAACCAATATTGTACTAACATCTGGGCGACCATACTAGCTCTTTGATCTCTGGTAGCCACAGCCTGAGTATACTTCGAAAAAAACGACTGTTAAAACAAGTATATTTTCTTGACCATCACTGGCTGGCTCTAAAATGGTGAAATCTCTAGCCAGAATCTCATGAGGACAGGAGACTTGCAGTGTACCTTGAAAAGACCGAATTTTAAATTGAACTGCCTTACTCAAAATACATCTTTCACATTGTTGACACCACTGCTCCACTCTCTTTGTCATACCTGGCCAAAAACACTGGCTACGAACCAGCTGGAGGGTACGATTAATGCCTTGATGACTTTGAAGTACCTCTTCCTGCAAACACTGGGGAAGTACAACCTGAAAGGTCTCTTTGCATTTCCCTGGCAATCGTATTACCCGGTACAATGCCCCTCTCTTCTCCACCAACCATTCCCAATGTCGTAACTAGTGTTGTCGCAGTACCAAAATTCCAGTAGTCGGTACCAATACCATTAACATTTTACGGTTCTCAGTACCAATTTCGGTACCACAGGGAAATCTGTTGGAACTATTTTACTATTTTATTTATTTAACTAGCCTATTTTAAAAACTTATTAAATATGATGGTAATCTTGGAGTGTGTGTGTATATGAAGAGTTCAGATGCAAAAGCCTCTAAGTGCCGTCTGAAATTTTCTTCTAAAATGAACATTTTTATCAAGCTTGTATGTTTATGTTAAGTTATTTAACTTTAATGGCAATGAAAAGGCCCTATTAATTGCCATTAAAGTGAAATTACTGAACCTAAACATAAAAGCTTGATAAAAATGTTCATTTTAGAAGAAAATTTCAGACGGCACTTAGAGGCTTTTGCATCTGAACTCGTCATATATACCTCAATGAAATAAATTATGAAATGTAAAAAAATAACCAAAAAAATCAAACATCCATTTTGTAATAGTCGTGCGTTTATTTGAGCTATTCCATCAGTGAAGCGACACACTACAGCCTGTAAAACTATGAAATGAATATCAGTAAATAATGGTAACCTTAACAATAAGAAAGTTAAATATTATTTTAAAAAACATTCATTTTTTATTTCCACACAAAGATGCGTCATATAGCCGCTCTGCGCTTTGAGAGGGATGTGGGATACGAGCAGGAAAGAGACCATTTCTTTTTAATTATATCTTCATGTTGTCTCCTGATGTTACACGCAACTGACACTTGTTTTAAAAGGTCTGAAGAGCTAGTTTTATCTTTAGACATTCAAGCTATGTTTGATTTTGTGCTGCCAGAGAAAGCGAAACTAAAAATCACTAGCGTGTGAAACGCGCTATACAAATAAACTTGACGCGCCTTATAGAGTATAATAACAAGCACAAACTGTGTTAAATAGAAATTGACATGCAAGCAAAAAGGTTTCTGTCTGGTGTTTTTTCTATTTTACCACAGTAAAGAATGCGAATATAATCGGCCTAAAGGGTACGAAAGGAAGAAACGTTTATAATCCCCTGCGTGAGTGAAGATTTGGGAAAATAAACAGAGATTCAATGTTCAGTGGAATAACTAATGAAATATTGTTAAATTCTCTGATTATCGGGTGACCAGATCACGATTCTTAAAAAACAATACAAACCCGACAAAGCGTAGCTCTCTCATTCGGCATGAACCAAAATGTTTCCATGGCTGCGATGTCACATTTAATTGCTAATCATTTCTTCTGTAGGCTAAACAAAGCTTTGTGCTTCACTCGTGTCATATTCACGTAAATACTGCCACAGTCCTATCAGTGGGTACCGAATATACCCGGATACTCGGTACTCCCGGAACTACAGAAACGCTGGTACCGTCACATTTTCAGTCACATTTTCAAGTACCGGTACTTATGACAACACTAGTCGTAACAGCTCCTTACTTCCTATTGACATCCCGTCTCTCACATCAGGTCTAGGCTGACACCCTGACCGGAAAAACATTTCCTGTAACAAAGAAAGGTCCTCAATGGACCGTCCAGCCAATGCCACAACCTCAGTACACTCTACCTCTTTTCGTGAACCCTTAGAACACTGTCCCGGATACAAACCTCTCCAGATATTGCCTCGACAAGGCATCAGCGTTGCCATTACTACGGTCCAGACGATACTTGACAGTAAAATTAAATGAGATTTTAATTAATTAATTAATTGAGAAGCCCACCTCTGTTCCACAGCCCCCAACTTTGCGGTCTGGAGATGGCTTAAAGGGTTATTGTCAGTAAAGACTACAAAATTATTCCCTAGCAGATAGTCACGAAACTTCTCCGTTACTGCCCATTTCACAGCCAGGAGTTCAAGCTTCATGGAGCTATAATTATCACAATCAATCATACCTTTAACAGTCAATGTGTTCTCTATCAAGACATCAGTATAAAACAATACCTCATGCATTGACAGTTTTTGTGTATTTTGAAATATCACAGTCACGTTCTGGTCCACTTCCTCACGCACAGTAGAATATAATGATTCTAGATCGACATCAAATACTTGGGGAGCTTCACAAGGCCCAGCATCCCCCCCCACCACATGCGGGCCTTTTAGTTTCCCTGCTGACCTGGGGGGCATGCTGCCGGCGAGGCTCCAGCACGTCCATCAGCAGCAGCATTTGGGCACTCAAAACATGTGTGATTTGGGGCATAGCATACAAAACAGAGCCCATTTGCCCAACAGTGATATAAGGTGGAATGATTAAAGTCCCCACAAACCTTACAAGCCCCCCGTCCATCCCCTCTATTTTTGGGTCTTGGTCGAAAAGGTTTTTCTGTAGGTTTTGTCGGACCACTTGGAACCTTTTCCAACATATGTTCCAATCGCGTAATCAAACGCTCCAAAGATTCAACGGAGCTGCAAGCAAAGGACTGCTGAACTAGAGGAGCGTTACTTTTGGCTGCTGCAGCTTCATAACCGCTAACCTCATCGTGAACCGAAGGTAAGGTTTCTTGTTTTTGAGCTAAGCATGACAACTGATTTCGGGCATGTTTGGTTTCTCTTAGAAATTCATCCAGCCTTTCTTGCACTTCAGCAGCTGTCCAGTGCTGCTGAGGTTTACATCTAAAAATCAGCTGCAAATGCGGGTCTGGACAATGTCTAACAAACATGACTGTCACCTCCTGAGCTGGATAATCAAGTTTCTTCCCTTGTCTTTTCAAACAGTCCTCTGCTACATCCATTCCCTATTTAACCTTATCCAATAGTCAAATGGGCTCTCCCCTTTTAGGGGCAAGGTAGCATAAAAATCAGCCAAGGGCATAGCAGAGTACACTGTGTCACCGAAATGTTGTTTCAGGATGTCAAAAATAGGTCCAGGACCATCACTCAAGTCAGTTTTTGCATAAT
This sequence comes from Hypophthalmichthys molitrix, assembly GCA_037950675.1. Lineage (NCBI taxonomy): Eukaryota > Metazoa > Chordata > Actinopteri > Cypriniformes > Xenocyprididae > Hypophthalmichthys > Hypophthalmichthys molitrix. Next base: position 24,830,401 of record CM075509.1, read on the forward strand.
TGCGTAGGGCTATTTTAACAACATCAAGTGCCCGCCCCATTAATCTGCTCAGAACTTCTTCCACCTGACATTCTTGGTTATACTCACATTTACGCAAGTATACTGACATCAGTTCCACCCATTCATATATTGTGCATTTATCAGAACCATCCCCACGGTAGTATGCTGGCTCTTTAACATCAGATTGTAATACCAGCTTCAAATTTTGCATTTCAGAGGGCACACCGCTTCCAGCATGTCCCGCTCTCGACTCCAGACAAGATACGATGTTCTCACTGATGGATTGACCTATTTGTTTCACAACAGTGGCCAACATATCCATAGAAATACTGCCCTCTGTCGTTGCAGTCCTTAATTCATTCACTTCTGTCACATTAACCACAGGCTGATCAATTGGATGGGTTTCCCCACAATTTTGGTAGTTTACCCGTGGCGTGGAAGTTAGTGGGTAGCCAGAAAACCCCCTACCCACAGAAAATGTTACATCAGTTTGATACACGCCTCTCCCTCTACCCAGACCTGGCTTGTTAAATTTCTCCATCTTTTCACACTCTACTGAACCCAAAATTAAACAAACCCACTACCATAAACTAATGTATCCAAAACAGTAAATATTTCAGATAATATGCATACAAGTCAAATTTTGAATAGTCAAGGTCCCAATCCATTAATTATACTCAGTTCTATGTTCATTTATGCGTGTGCAGTAGTGTACGCAACCACCTTCACTTCCAAGCTCCGCTCTGCGTCGATGGCTCAAGTTTTGCCTCGCGTCGACCTACCGAAGTCCGCCGCGCACCGATGCTCGGATGTCCGCCTCGCGTCGATCCACCGAAGTCCGACGCGCACCGCTGCTCGGATGTCTGCCTCGCGCCAACGCAGAGTTCCTCCTCGCGTCACACGTCCGACCGGATGCTCAGAAGACCGATCACGGCACCAATGTAACTGGTCTCTTTTTTTCTCCTTGGGTTGTGTTTCAATAAAGCTCGTTCTTTAAATGATAGTGTCCCAATCAATTTATTTACTGAGAAAACAGAAGTAACAGAGTGAGTTCATATAGGCCCATTCCAGCATATACGACTCGTGCTGGCGCGCTGGCCTTACACACACAAACTGGTAAGTGCAATAGAGGGAGCACACAGTAAAAAGAACCAGCCAGCCAATAGGAAGCCCTGTTATCCCTTATTCTGTCCAATGATCTTCCAGTGTGATTATTTAACTTCTTATTATTTATATTCAGCAAGTGGAGACACACAATGTGTATGTACAACTCTGTTACATGAGCACTTACATTTCCAAGTGGATCAGAATCTGTAATAAATAAATACAAATGACAAAGCCACATTTTGGTCAAGTTTATTTTCATTGAGTTTCACTTTCACCATTGTGTTGTTTCTAAACTGGAAGGCAGAAAATTAGGGACATTCTAACACGCTTAGGCTACGTGAAAAAGCTTAACGTGGCTATTTACTAAGACAGTGTTATTAACAAACAAAACTTAGTAAACACCAAACTAATAAAGCATACTATGTACAGAAAAGCAGATGAGCCCAGAATATGAACGCATTAAACATAGGCATTTTCCTCCCATAAAGAAAATGCTTAATGAACAGTGACATTAAAGACCAATCTTAGTAAACACTATACTAATAAAGCATACTATACAGAAAAAATGGTGTGTGCAGAATTTGATCTTTTAATGAAAACTTAACGTGTAATAAGACACATTTTGTTAATATTCTGGGCTCATCTGCTTTGCTGTACATAGTTTCTATCTATGGGAGGAAAACGTTTAACGTGAAATTAAACGCATTGCGTTCAAATTCTGGGCTCAACTGTTTTTCTGTACATAGTACATAGACTGTAAAAAAAAGATGGACGACGCGACGCCGCTTCCTTCCATTGTAATGAACTGAAGGTAAAACATTCGATGATGGCGTTGACATGTTACGCAAAAACGTCAGTTTGGAGCCTGGCCATGCACAGAAGGAATCGTCAGTGGAGCCCGAAGGCGGAGTCACGGTATCAAACTTCCGCCCAGACGTCTGCATCATCAAGATCAGATCACCTATTTGTTTTATTATCTATAGTTTATTATATTTTTCTTATCCTCCTTCCTTTTTCATTTGGCTTAATAACATCTGGCAAAGAGGAATTTACATTTATTTGAATGTTAATTAATGTATATTGTTCGTTTTCAAATAAATTACTAGTGATAACAAGGTCAGAACAGCATATTGTAACTAATGTATTTTAAATATATAAATTATACACAATTTAAAATTCTACCTGTAAAATAATATTCTGTTTCTAAAGCAATAATATTTTTGAAACAGCAAATTCAGTAGATAAACTCATATGCCACTAGAAACAACTCTAAAATGTCAGAAACGGTCCTGCCATTTTAAATAAAGCTGAACTAACTTTACAGGAGGTCGATTGCTATAGACAGTGCTCTAAAATTAATTAGAATAGGCTATCATTAGTTTTGTCCTACTAATTTTTATTTTATACCCATAAAAATAATTTGTAGGCTAACTGCCAGATAATGATCACCTGTTTTTTCCCGTCGTGGCTAACGTTAGGCGTGTTATCTTATCTTAAAAACTAATAACATTTATTAATTAGCTTATAAAGCCCACATTTAACGTTACCGAAAAAAGCTCAATGTTCCATCAGATCCTGTAGGTCGGTACAGTTTACTGCTGAACAACTCCTTTTGTCGGTGTGAAATAACACAGAAATCGAAAATTAATAGTTAGTTATATATCTTCAATCTCCCCTCGAAGCTCCGACAGTCCTCAGAGAAGCCGTCAATCACCCAGCTAACCAAAATACGTGACTGTTACGTAACTGCAACGTAATTTGCTGACCAAACTTTTGTCGTGGCGACGTAGTTATGTTGTGGCAACCGGAAAAGTGAAATTCCAGGATACGTTGCCACAACGTTAACTTTGTGATGTTGCCAATTAGTAACTGCAACATCGTGGCAACGTTGTGTATCAATAGTTGTGTGTTGGTAATCAGTTGGTAATTTTTATATTTATTTATTTTTCTATGGGCGGACATGCAGTAGTTAAACCTAATTTATGTCCTCATTTGCCCAAACTAATTTAAAGGCTATTCCAACAGATGTGAACAATGAATGCAGACTCAAAATTAATTTAATTCATTTATTTTGAAAAACACACAGAACATGAACAAAAATCCAAATAAAAATAATAAAATACACCCAAACTATACATAAAAACATATAGCAATAAAACAATAAAATAAAACCATTCAAGACGTTTTGCACTCCATATCATTAAAAACATATGCTATGCTAGCATAACATTTTGCTAACATAGGCTATATTTCAGACGATCAAGAAAAGGAAGTGGTCAGTTTTCTTAGTAATTGCCATTTGCCAGCAAATGTGTAGGCTATGTAAGCTTGTTTCTGCCACTGAGTAATAAATACAAATGGTAATTGCGACTTTTATCTCACAATTCTGACTTTTTTCTTGTAATTGTGAGGAAAAGAAAGTCACAATTGCGAGATATAAACTCACAATTTTTAGGTTATAAAGTCAGAATTGCGTGATAAACTCGCAACTTTTTTTTTCTCGAAAACTTCTTTTGATTTTGTTATTAAAGGTTACAAAGGGCTTGTTTGACATGCACCGGTGCTGCACACAACGTGGGTGTATGACATCACAAGTACTTCAAAAGACTAGTAAGACATTCAAAAGAATAGGCTTGTTCGAGATCGGCATATGACATCAAAGTATTGTGAGAGGGAGGGCATTCGACTCAGGAAATATGACTGTGACTTAACTGCAAAATAAGACATGAAACATGAAACAAAACCAAAAATAGACATGGCAGAAAGCCATATGCTTTGGCTGCTTGTCCTAGAGAACACTCCTGTCAACACAATTAAACTACTTGGTGAAAAAAATATTTGCTGTAAATTATGAACAATCTTTATTTAAAATGAAAAACAACAACAAACAAAAAAAAACAAACAAACATCAAATTACAAAATGAATTGAATGTTTAATGAACATTACAATAAGTCAATTTTAAATTTCATTCTTTTTGCATTTTATATATAAAACACTGTTATTACATCATGCAATTCGCTTTTAAGTTATCACAAGATAACCACATAATGCTAAAGTGAAAGTAACAGCAAAAAGACAAAATGACTGAATCACTGTGATAAGCAAAAGTATAACCAATTCTGCTTTTGATATACACACAAATGCAACCTGTAAATTACGCATATTAATTTTTAAAGTAATAATATGGAGTTATTTTTGTGGCAATAAAAATGAATGTAACGTTTTAAGAAACTAATGAAAATATAAATTGAAACTGAATAAAATGTCTTTGAAACTGAAAATCGCAGGCAAAATGTTTGACGTCGTTTTTAATACACTGCATGTTTTGCTAACAGTTTCTCCTCTTTCTTTCACTGATTTGTACTTATAGATGCATTTCCAGAGTTTTAATTTGCTCCAGAGCAGGTTATGTTCAGAGAGTAAGTTGCTATGGCTACTTACATACCCTGAAAGTTACCTTGGTTTTTGGAACTGAAAGTTGAGGTTATCTACTTGCTTACTCTTAAACATACCACATAACCTGCTTTCTGGAATACACTCCAGGTCAAGAAGCTGTCAATCAAAAACTCAGTAGCTAATGAAAACACACCACTGCTACCCCCACCCCCGATCAGCAAAAGAAATAGGTGAAAAGGGTTAGCAAAACATGCAGTGTATTAAAAACAAAGTCAAATATTTTGCCTGTGATTTATTTATTTTTTCAGTTTCAAAGATATTTTATTCAGTTTCAATTTATATTTTCATTAATTTTTTTTTGAAAAGTTACATTACTTTTTATTGGGTGTTGTATTTGTTATCCCCTCAATCTCCAATTAATCAAACACACATCTCTACAATCCTTTACTGCATCAAAAACTTGGTCTTACCTTCTGATCAGATGGATTGAGAGCGTTGTACGACAATTAGAGATTTCAAGGTGGAGTCCACACCAGCTCAGTCAGGATCCCATGCTCTTGAAGCTCGATGGAAGTAATTTAAGTACAGGTACTGATAATAGTTTATGTATAAGTAATTTCACTCTGAGACTTGTTTAGAGAGGTTTACGAATCACCAAATACAATGGTTTCGGTTTAATAACAAGATACAGAATAAAAATACAAAACATAAAGGCGAGAAAGTCTTTACCCGAGGTATGGCGTCCTTCTGTTACACTGTCTCCAATATATAGTCCTCAAAGATCACATCCTTTTCCCAACATAAACATTTCCTTATTTGTAAACATGAATACAGCCCCTAATACTTCACAGTCTCATGTTGTATGCAAAGTATAAGATACAAAAGTCAACTGCAACCTGTCTAGTGACACCTTTTGCAGGATGCGTCATATTCTGCGAATTTTAACACCTAAAACCTTCAGCTTAGTTCCCTTTAACACTTCTAGTTAAAATAAAAACATACATCTCGGTTAGTTTCGATTGACACTTTCAAGCGTGAGTTTAAAATATTATAACTGGCCCCCCAGAGTGAGTTTTTTTAAGGCGACCGTTATTTTAGAACGTTTGCCCTTATTGTTTCCATGGCGACGCGTCTTGCGTGTCGCGAGCGCTGAACGCAGCCACAATAACACTGTATGACAGATGGATCGCTATTATTGTGTTTTTCCTTTTTTATTTAAAATATTCGCAAACTTGCTTACCATGTCATCAACCATATGATATTCCGATTCTCAAATATGTGTAAGTGAGTGTGTTCTGTCGTTTAAAAAACTTTATAAACGATCTTTATCTTGATCTATAATGCGAGATGGGCACCGCCATCTTAGTTTGCGCTGCAGTTCACAGAGTCCTGTCAGTCGGATTTACAGCATGTGAATTCATCAGTTTCTCCCGAAATATATGCAAGTAAGTGGCTGGTGAACTGGAAGAATAAGAGTAAACTTTATAGTTACTTAGGCCCATTATGTGTGTCTGATATGAATAAATGTCGGCAAATTATATTTGAATGGATTGTTATTACTGCTTTCACTGATGTCTGACATCAGTGTGTATTTTATAAACTCTAAATGTATTGTTTTAATGGTGCTTATGCGTATTTAAATGTCTGAAACCTTAAAAGAAGCATTATGTGGCTGAAAACACTGCATAGCTTTGGTATATGACAAGAGCTGCGCACGTCCGTCTCACAGCCAAAGCGCGAAAGCACAGTTTGAATCTAGCAGTTATGTGACGTCGCTGAACGTTCTAAATCCCATATGTGGGACCGTACCGCTCAAAGGGTTAACACCTCTAGATATAATAAAAATACATACATCTCGTATTAGTTTCTCAGAAATTCAGCAGTAAAGATATCTCTTCTATTCAGACATCATTTTAACCTTTTAACCCTTAAACACAATTTTCAGATACAACCGGCACTGAAGCTTCCATGGTCAAAGCTTCAACCTTGTTTGTAATCTGTTCCATTTCATGCATAAAAGTATTCAAAGCATATGATTGTTTAATAAGCATAATCAATTTCAAATTAATTTTCTGTTGCTGTCTCAGTAATTTAATCATCTCTTTGGCCTTTGAATCCATCTTCATTCCTCCCATTCTAGCGGTATAATAAAGTAATAAAAATCAATCAAAATATGTATAAAATATCTTCCTTACACTGAGTGCATTTGTTGTGTCTAGGTGGAATGTGACACTTGTGTTCCCTCCTCAGTGAAAGCTCTTTCAAAAACATGTCTTAGAGAAAGCTTAACATTGCTTTTAAAATCCTTCCCTATGAAAACATACAGAATGGGGTTCAGGCAGCTGTTGACATACGCCAAAGAAATGGCCAATGGATACACTACCAAAGCCACAAAGAAACTTGATGTCTCCCCGTCATTATCAAATATGATTATCAAATGCACGATGTGATATGGCAACCAGCACAGAAAAAAGGCCACAATAATAGCTAACATGATACGAAACGCTCGTTCAGAGTTAAAATGACTCCTGCCTAACTTGTGTGCGATGAATCCATAGCATGTTGTGATGCATATAAGAGGAATCAAAAAACCAAACACAAATCTGATGATGCTTAACCTTATATACATTTCCCCATTTTCAAATTCATAATCCAGGCAGTAGCTTATGCCATCTGTGGAATTCTCTTTTATCGTCATAAAAGGCAGACTAAGAATTAAAGCCAGAACCCAGGCTGCTACAGAAGACAGTTGTGCAATTAAAAGGCTGCGATGATTTTTAGCCCAAACCGGGGTAATCACCTGAGTAAACCGATTCAGACTGATCAAGCTCAGGGTGAAAACACTGGCAAACATGGTGATGTGCATAATGAAGGGGACAATCTGGCACATTAAGACAGATCCATTCAGCCCGTTTTCTTCAAGAAAGCTTTCTGCCACATAGTAAAGAGTGGAAAGGCAACAAAAGAGGTCAGCAATTGCTAGATTGAGAAACCCTACTGTATTAACAGTCCTCTTCATCTTCATTCCAGCAACATACACAACAAAGGCATTTCCAGGAACACCAAGGATCAAGGTCAGGTAGAAGAAGACCTGAGAACTCACTTTCATAGGTTTCCACAGATGATCAATAGGAGAATCGGTTTCATTTTGGTAATTTAAATACTCCATTTTGCTTGAGTTGATGCTGTCAAAAGTGCTCTGTTTATCCTGTAAATATCACATATCAGTGTCAAACATTTATTTAATTTATTCATTCATTTAGCAAATTCTTTTCTCCAAAGCAATTTATCAATAAGGAAAATAAGCAATTTGACAGTCAACAATATTCAATATTATTAAACAATGAAATTTATATTTAAACAACTACTCAATACATTTAATTCAGAACATTAACTATGTAGTCACTTGTATGTCAATGTTAATATGTTCATATGGTTTGAATCATACTTGAGTTTTACATATTAAATATTAATGCCTTACAAAACTTGTTCTCACCTCACCAGCTGCCCTGTACTTACTAGCGATTCTTACCCCGCTTACCACTTTAAGGGAGAATCACAAGGAATGGAAGGCAGTCCTGCTGACTTCTGAGAAAACTTTTGATGATGCAGTCTTCCACAGTTTCCTTTTTTAAAGAAAATACAAGAGAAGTACAGAGTAATTATAGCTGTGGATATCCACAACTTGTTTGAAATCTGCCTTACAGAAATTCACAATGTTCATTTTTAATATTATATTGCATACAGTAATGTAATATAGTATATAATATGTTTTCATAGTTTAAAGAGCTGGCCAATGATACATTATATAAATTATCAATCAGTTGAGATTTTCAATATACACAGATGAGCCTCTACATTATGACCACCCCCAGCCTAGAGCAATGAGCTCTCCTGCCAACAGAACAGTGTCGCAGGTGCAGTTCACAGAGCAGTATATATATATATATATATATATATATACCACATGAGGACCGGCTTTCAGTCAGTAGTGTTCGGTGTCAAAAACGTTGTGTGCCAAAACTGTGGCCAACGTGTTTTGGAGAAAAACATTTATTTCATAATGTGACCCCCCCCCCCCCACCCTTTTCCTTCAATGAAAGGTTAAATTTTTGCTAATTTTATGAATTAAAGATCAAAAGGATAAACAATGCAGATTCATTTTTCCAGTATCCTTTGATCATATTTACCAAGGGTGCCAATAATTCCGAGCACAACTGTAGCTGTGTTTTATCGTAACATTACACAAAGTGAATGTCTGCATTCAGTCAGGGACGACTGCACAAAATGTAATAAAACTAGACATAAAAACATTATAAATGGATACAGAACTATAAACAATTTAGATATAAGTCCGCACGGCACTGAAACTTTTTTTTTTTAATTATCCACTAAACCTACTGAAAAATAAGGAGCGTGAACTAAAATTCTCAGTTCCATGCGGGAAACTCATGAATGTTAATGTCAGCTCTGCCCACTGAAACCGAAAATATCAGATACCAAAAATCTCATAACACAGCCTATTGTAGCATAGCCTATTGTTGTATTTGTTATCCCCCTCAATCTCCAATTAATCAAACACACATCTCTACAATCCTTTACTGCATCAAAAACTTGGTCTTACCTTCTGATCAGATGGATTGAGAGCGTTGTACGACAATTAGAGATTTCAAGGTGGAGTCCACACCAGCTCAGTCAGGATCCGATGCTCTTGAAGCTCGATGGAAGTAATTTAATTACAGGTACTGATAATAGTTTATGTATAATTTCACTCTGAGACTTGTTTAGAGAGGTTTACAAATCACCAAATACAATGGTTTCAGTTTAATAACAAGATACAGAATAAAAATACGAAACATAAATGCGAGAAAGCGCATATAGCGTCCTTCTGTTACACTGTCTCCAATATATAGTCCTCAAAGATCACATCCTTTTTCTAACATAAACATTTCCTTATTTGTAAACATGAATACAGCCCCTAATACTTCACAGTCTCATGTTGTATGCAAAGTATAAGAGACAAAGGTCAACTGCAGCCTGTCTAGTGACACCTTTTGCAGGATGTGTCATATTCTGTGAATTTTTGTTAAAGGGAACTAAGCTGAAGGTTTTAGGTGTTAAAATTCGCAGAATATGACGCATCCTGCAAAAGGTGTCACTAGACAGGTTGCAGTTGACTTTTGTATCTTATACTTTGCATACAACATGAGACTGTGAAGTATTAAGTATAAAAACATACATCTCGGTTAGTTTCGATTGACACTTCTAGATAAAATAAAACATACATTTCGGTTAGTTTCCATTAACACCTCTAGATATAATAAAAAAACATACATCTCGTAGTAGTTTCTCAGAAATTCAGCAGTAAAGATATCTCTTCTATTCAGACATCATTTTAACCTTTTAACCCTTAAACATAATTTTCAGATACAACCGGCACTGAAGCTTCCATGGTCAAAGCTTCAACCTTGTTTGTAATCTGTTCCATTTCATGCGTAAAAGTATTCAAAGCATATGATTGTTTATTAAGCATAATCAATTTCAAATTAATTTTCTGTTGCTGTCTCAGTAATTTAATCATCTCTTTGGCCTTTGAATCTATCTTCATTCCTCCCATTCTAGCGGTGTTTCTTCTCCTTTTCGGCCTGTTTCTTCAAGATTTTGTCTTGTTCTTTTTGCAAACCTTGAGTGATCAAATCAACCATATCAACCCTAAGTTCTCTTCGTTTATTTGGTTCTTTTACCAGAAATGTATCAGTACAGTTCATCTCATTTGTCGGGCCCATCTCCTCGACATGGGACAAAGGTAATTTCATATAATAAAAGTATAATAAAGTAATAAAAATCAATCAAAATATGTTTAAAATATCTTCCTTACACTGAGTGCATTTGTTGTGTCTAGGTGGAACGTGACACTTGTGTTCCCTCCTCAGTGAAAGCTCTTTCAAAAACATGTCTTAGAGAAAGCTTAACATTGCTTTTAAAATCCTTCCCCATGAAAACATACAGAATGGGGTTCAGGCAGCTGTTGACATACGCCAAAGAAATGGCCAATGGATACACTACCAAAGCCACAAAGAAACTTGATGTCTCATCATTATCAAATATGATTATCAAATGCACGATGTGATATGACAATCAGCACAGAAAAAAGGCCACAATAATAGCCAACATGATGCGAAACGCTCGTCCAGAGTTAAAATGACTCCTGCCTAACTTGTGTGCGATGAATCCATAGCATGTTGTGATGCATATGAGAGGAATCAAAAAACCAAACACAAATCTGATGATGCTTAACCTTATATACATTTCCCCATTTTCAAATTCATAATCCAGGCAGTAGCTTATGCCATCTGTGGAATTCTCTTTCATCGTCATAAAAGGCAGACTAAGTATTAAAGCCAGAACCCAGGCTGCTACAGAAGACAGTTGTGCAATTAAAAGGCTGCGATGATTTTTAGCCCAAACCGGGGTAATCACCTGAGTAAACCGATTCAGACTGATCAAGCTCAGGGTGGAAAATAAGGAAAATAAGCAATTTGACAGTCAACAATATTCAATATTATTAAACAATGAAATTTATATTTAAACAACTACTCAATACATTTAATTCAGAAAATTAACTATGCAGCCACGTGTATGTCAATGTTAATATGTTCATACGATTTGAATCATACTCGAGTTTTACATATTAAATATTAATGCCTTACAAAACTTGTTCTCACCTCACCAGCTGCTCTGTACTTACTAGCGATTCTTACCCCGCTTACCACTTTAAGGGAGAATCACAAGGAATGGAAGGCAGTCCTGCTGACTTCTGAGAAAACTTTTGATGATGCAATCTTCCACAGTTTCCTTTTTTTAAGAAAATACAAGAGAAGTACAGAGTAATTATAGCTGTGGATATCCACAACTTGTTTGAAATCTGCCTTACAGAAATTCACAATGTTCATTTTTAATATTATATTGCATACAGTAATGTAATATAGTATATAATATGTATTCATAGTTTAAAGAGCTGGCCAAGGATACATTATATAAATTATCAATCAGTTGAGATTTTCAATATACACAGATGAGCCTCTACATTATGACCACCCCCAGCCTAGAGCAATGAGCTCTCCTGCCAACCGAACAGTGTCGCAGGTGCAGTTCACAGAGCAGTATATATATATATATATACCACATGAGGACCGGCTTTCAGTCAGTAGTGTTCGGTGTCAAAAACGTTGTGTGCCAAAACTGTGGCCAACGTGTTTTGGAGAAAAACATTTATTTCATAATATGACCCCCCCCCCCACCCTTTTCCTTCAATGAAAGGTTAAATTTTTGCTAATTTTATGAATTAAAGATCAAAAGGATAAACAATGCAGATTCATTTTTCCAGTATCCTTTGATCATATTTACCAAGGGTGCCAATAATTCCGAGCACAACTGTAGCTGTGTTTTATCGTAACATTACACAAAGTGAATGTCTGCATTCAGTCAGGGACGACTGCACAAAATGTAATAAAACTAGACATAAAAACATTATAAACGGATACAGAACTATAAACAATTTAGACATAAGTCCGCACGGCACTGAAACTTTTTTTTTAAATAATCCACTAAACCTACTGAAAAATAAGGAGCGTGAACTAAAATTCTCAGTTCCATGCGGGAAACTCATGAATGTTAATGTCAGCTCTGCCCACTGAAACCGAAAATATCAGATACCAAAAATCTCATAACACAGCCTATTGTAGCGTAGCCTATTGTTGTATTTGTTATCCCCCTCAATCTCCAATTAATCAAACACACATCTCTACAATCCTTTACTGCATCAAAAACTTGGTCTTACCTTCTGATCAGATGGATTGAGAGCGTTGTACGACAATTAGAGATTTCAAGGTGGAGTCCACACCAGCTCAGTCAGGATCCGATGCTCTTGAAGCTCGATGGAAGTCATTTAATTACAGGTACTGATAATAGTTTATGTATAATTTCACTCTGAGACTTGTTTAGAGAGGTTTACAAATCACCAAATGCAATGGTTTCAGTTTAATAACAAGATACAGAATAAAAATACAAAACATAAAGGCAAGAAAGTCTTTACCCGAGGTATGGCGTCCTTCTGTTACACTGTCTCCAATATATAGTCCTCAAAGATCACATCCTTTTCTCAAAATAAACATTTCCTTATTTGTAAACATGAATACAGCCCCTAATACTTCACAGTCTCATGTTGTATGCAAAGTATAAGATACAAAGGTCAACTGCAGCCTGTCTAGTGACACCTTTTGCAGGCTGCGTCATATTCTGCGAATTTTAACATATTTTAATCACTTGAACTTAAGACCTTCAGCTTAGTTCCCTTTAACACTTCTAGTTAAAATAAAAACTGTAACACAGTTCGTATATACGGGAAGAAGGAGGCGGGAACCGGCGAACATTCAACACAAATTTAATATATAAAATAAACAAATACAAAACGAAAGTAATGAAACATAAAAAAACATAAAAACCATAAAAAAAACCCATAAAATAAAGTCCAGGCCTGGTCCTCTCTCGTCTTTCACTGTCGTCGCTCCCCTTTTATGCTTCCGGAGCTCCTCCGTGAGAGATTCGAGGCCGGTGCAACGCGCAGCTGACGCTCGTTATCACTCACGTCACCGGCCTCGTGCCGTTCCCTCACGGCTCTCGCCCGCCCTGCTCGTCACAAAAACATACATCTCGGTTAGTTTCGATTGACACTTCTAGATATAATAAAAACATACATCTCGGTTAGTTTCCATTAACACCTCTAGATATAATAAAAACATACATCTCGGTTAGTTTCCATTAACACCTCTAGATATAATAAAAACATACATCTCGGTTAGTTTCCGAGGGCCCATCTCCTCGACACTATGTATGACAGCTGGTGAAATAAAACCGCCCGCCGGTAAATTCGAGCACCGGTCTGAGTAAGCTGTATAAGCTATAAAAAAGTAGGCTAGAAAATAATTTCTTTGTAGATTATACAACAGCAATTTGGAAAACAGACAAAACAGAAAAGGTAAAAAGCGATATTTGAAAAAAGAGCATATTAATCTAATAGCCACAGACCCATAGCGAACTAATTTTACCCCGCGTCACGTGCCTCTTCACCTCACAGCCAGTGGAAAAGAATCTTGACGGACTCGAACAGAAATCATGTTCATGGATGAAATTATTAAAGTTAATGCAATATGAAGCAGACCAAGGCTGAATGAGGCCGCTGGAGCGATTACTAATGAGAGACGAACGCAAACTTTTATTATGCCGCAGTCGCCGGCGCCGCTTCTTCCGGTCAAGTGTATGAGGTAACACCGCGCTTGTTACATTCCACGTGTGTTATGTGTATACTTTTACACTCTTCTGTCCTCCTATTTTTCCCTCTGCTTTTAGGTCGGTGTTTACTGGCTGCCTCGACTGTCAATCATCATTTCTGACGTCATGATGCCTTGCCAATTTGCTGACGCGCCAGCTGTATTGAAGGACTTGATTTGACCGTGTGTTGTGTGCGCCATGCCAGCGTACCTCGTGCTCTAACGCGGCCAGTCGTTTCGTGATAATGCCATTTGTTTCTTTGGTTATCTCACTTTGTGCAGTCATGCTTTGTGTCGTGAGATTTGATTTGATGAAAAAAATGAATGAAGTTGAGAAATACCCTGAATTATATGCATCAAAACACTGATTCTTTAAAGACAAAATACAGAAATAAGCTGGATGAAAATTGTTGAAGTTATCGGATTTTCAGGTGAGATTCTCAATTAATTCAGTTAACGTACACCCTGGCCCCTGAGGTGTTCAGACTGCAGACTTAGCATCGATTGTATTTAATTGTACAGTACAATCATAACATAGTACAGACATTATCTTAATTTCATAATGTCCTTAAACATAACAATATTGCTGACCATAAAGTGAATGTGCGCATCCGGTGACTCGAGTTGTCCTAGACCAGTGGTTCCCAAACCTGTCCTGGAGGACCCCGAGCCCTGCACATTTTGTATGTCTCCCTATTTCTGACACACCCATTTCAGGTCTTGCAGTTTCTACTAATGAGCACATGAGTTGAATCAGGTGTGATAGTTGAGGGGAGACATACAAAATGTGCAGGGCTGAGGGTACTCCAGGACAGGTTTGAGAACCAGTGTCCTAGACGCTGCGCTTTTCGTCCGAGACTGGGTTTAAACAGCAAAGGATTATGGGAAAATATGGTCACTACTGTAATTTTTCTGTACTGTAAATCAATTGTAGTGAACTTGCCCGCAAAAAAACTAATGGCAAGAGATTTTTCAAGTTTTTTTTTTAAACTCTTTGGTGGAAGTGGCAGTTAACGGTCAAAAGAGAATGTACCAGAAACTCACCAAAGAGGTTATAATATTATTTTTATTTTATGTAAAACAAACATTTTCAAATGTTTTCACTTGTAATGCTAACAGCAAAATAACCGTAGTTTTTCATGTCGGAAGGGTTTTTTTTGACTGTCGGCCGGATCGCCGTCATAACGGTGATAACATTAACTGGTAAGTTAAAGGGCTAGTTTACCCACAAATGAAGTTGCGGTTGGATTATGGGCTTAGCGGTTGTGGGAGAGAGATCGCTATGGCTGGGTTTGTCAGGCCTCTCTGACAAAGAGAAAGTGAAATTTTTGGATGCCCGTATTGATCCAAAGAACATGTTCGGCGTGACGGTAACAGCGAAAAAGAGGGAGAGGCATTCGAGGTCTGTTCTGCACTGAGAGAGAAGCACATACATTTTCTAGAACTACTGACAGTGTTACTAGCTCTGAGACATTTTGTGCATTTTCATCATGTATTGGTCAGGACAGACAATACAACAGTGATAGCCTACATAAATTAGCAGGGAGGAGTATGTTCTCACAAGTTTCACTTGTTAGCGAAAGAACTGATTATGTGGAGCAGCAGGACCCTCCTGTCATTACGCGCAACGCATGTTCCAGGAATAATGAACAGGGGAGCAGATTAACTGTCCAGAGGAAATCCTCTATACGGGGAGTGTAGACTCCACCCCTAAGTGATCCTCATGATGTGGCAGGGATTTGGCTGGGCTGCCATAGATCTCTTCGCATTGCGCGAAGACGCGCAATGTCCCCTGTTCTTCTCTCTGGCTGGCGACGATGCACCGTTGGGTGTGGTTGCTCTAGCCCATGGGTGGCCAGACGTGTTACTTTACGCGTCCCCCCCCATTGAGCCTGATCGAGCCAACACTACGGAGGATTCGGGAATGCAAACATGTAATGATTCTGATCGCGCCATACTGGCTAGGGAGACTGTGGGTTGCAGAGATTGCGCAACTGCTCTATGACCAGCCATGGCCGTTACCGGTGCGCAGGGATCTCCTCTCACAAGCACGGGGGGAAATATTTCACCCCTCCCCTCAGAAACTAGCTCTCTGGGCCTGGCCTGTGAGAGGCTAAATCTGAATGCAGCTGGGTTACCTCTGAAAGTGATTGAGACAATTCAGAATGCAAGGGCTGCTTCGACACATTCTTTAAATAATCTCAAAATGTGTTTGAGGGATGGTGCGCAGATAGGAACATTATTCCTTTTGTGTGTTCAGTTTCAGATGTCCTGTGTTTCCTACAGGACCTTCTGGATAAGGGCAGATCCTCAGTTAAGGTTTATCTGTCCGCTATCTCGGCATGTTATGTTGGTCTTAACTCTGGTACTATTGGCCAACACCCTCTCGTCTGTCGATTTATGAGAGGGGCACGTAGGCTACACCCAGTATTGAAGCCGCTAGTCCCGTCTTGGAACTTGTCCATGGTTCTGAACATGCTCTCAAAAGCCCCTTTCGAGCCCATTGATAACACTGCCTTGAAGCTGCTCGCTTTTAAGACGGCTCTGTTACTTGCTCAAACTACAGCAAAAAGGGTGAGTGAACTACATGCTTTATAATTTCACTCCTCATTTATGATGTTCGCTCCGGGTGGTCAAAAAGTAACTTTTAGAACTAACCCGGAATTTGTGCTAAAGTGTTTGATAACGCTGGTGCAGTTCAATCAGTGGACCTGCTAGCTTTTCATCCACCACCCTTTTCATCCCCAGAAGAGGAGAGGTTACACAGTTTATGTCCGCTTCGTACTTTGTATGCGTATGTTCAGAGAACCCGCACACTTCGTAAGAGCAATCAGCTATTTGTCTCGTGGGCTGACTCTTACAAAGGAAAACCCGTCAACCCATCTCCCGTCAACGCCTTTCTCACTGGGTGGTGGAGGCTATCGTATTATGTTACAATAATGCGAATATTCAGCCCCCAATAGGACTACGAACACACTCTACTAGAGGTATGGCTACATCCTGGGCTCTCTTTAGAGGCATTTCTATTCAAGAAATTTGCACGGCAGCAGCTGGTCTTCTCCGCATGCATTTGTTCGTTTCTATAGACTGGATGTGACAGAACCCTCTCTGGCCCACTCAGTCCTGGGAGTGAGTAGTCAGGTTGTATAATGCAGTTTTATTAAGGGGCGAATTCATCATATTATTCTGTTTTCACCTCCGTCGGGAGCTATGATTCAGATAATAACCCACTCATTCTTTAGTCTTCTTCGTCAGCATATCAGCAATATGGGAGTTGTCTATATCCTATAGTGAAATACTGAATGAATGTTACAAGAAAACGTTCTCTGATAACATAACATGTTCTCACAAACATTGCCCTCCTTGCCTGTCCTGCACGGAGAAGAAATATGCAGAGGATGACAAATGGCAGGTAGCTGCGGTTTGTATACAGGGAGGTGGGACTCCCTGATCGCTGCAGCGATTGGTCTTCCATGGTTGGCAGATGTGGTGTTATTGGTGCTTCCGCAATCGGTCATGCCTTAGACGTTCCCATAGTGAGATACCTCACTTCATGTTATGAGAGAACGTTTTTGTTTTTTGTTTTTGCAGCTTTGTAATGTTAGGATCCACTCAAAACGCCAGAGTTTTTGTTCAGCGCTGATTTGTTCCTCTGATTAAAGCAAAGTGTAGACATTATTAAGGAATTCTTAAAGGAGTCTCAAGGTAGCGCTATATTTAATTTTTGACAGGAGTAAACACGAGGTTGTAAAGGATAAGCGTGTTTAATCGATTTGTACTGTACCAATACCACTAACTGTTCAGCTGAAGAATTCTGGAAAAAAAAAAAAAAAAAAAAAAAACTTTCAGTAGACAAAAACTCAAGAGTTGTGAAAATTATGTAAATTATATATATTTTTTCTTGCAAATATAATTCTAATATATTTTATTTTTATACAATTATTATATGCATGCACTACAATTAATCATTTTCATTATGTGTCCTCATTAAAAGTAAGTAAATAAACATATAAAAAAAATATAATAATAATAGCAAAAAAAAAAAAAAAAAAACTGGTGGGATGCCAGTTTGTGATGGACCAGTGTTGTCCACCAGAGCGCACTCTTGCGTCATTAGTTCTCTCGGTCATGGCAACCGCGTTTTCATTGACTCATTCCCTGCATAGATCGCACCCAGAACGAACAGAGACACGCCAAAACACGGGCAGATTCATGAGGAATCAGCCGAAGCCTCTGCATTCATGACAACCTTCTAAAGGCTTGTTTTTTTTTCGCTGAGGGAGATCTAGAGGAAAGATTTGAATGTTCGCTGCTGATCGGATGTTCAGCTGACTGTGATTGCAGGAACATTGTGCGACCATCATCATGGCTGCGTCTGAATTATATACAAAGGTAAACTCACACACTCGGCATCTGATCGTGTTGACATCAAATGCTGATGTCAAAGGGACTGTAAATGCAATGCAAATGTGTTAACGCAATGCCAATGCCTACATATGTCTGAAAGTGGTGGTGTTGTTGATGCTCGTTGCTCACGCGTTGTTGGATTCATAGGGCATATGTTGTCATTATTGTCCTCTGATCATTTGAATGAAGTAATTCATCATGCATGCCTTATGTCCGATGAACAACCTATTGTATAATGTTTATACTAAGATATGCGAAATATCACAGTCATATCTTGTGTTTTAGAGTTTTTCCTTTGTCTGCAAAGATTACTACGCGATTTGCCCTTTAAATTAACTACCTTAATTATTTGGGATCGCAACATTTTGTAGCATAAAACAAGGCATTTAATATGAATACAATTAAATGTACATGAAATTGCTAGTTATTTTATTTAGAATAATGCATGCAAAGATGTTGTGAACTGTATTAGGTGGATAGTTGATAAAGGCAAACACCTTCAGCATTCTTGGAAACAGCAGAGATTCGTAGTATTGGGCAGGCAAGCTGAGGTTTTCAAAGGCCTGTTATGTATTGATATGGGTCACAGTTGTAGTTGATGGCCGACCGCAGAGAGCCAGTGGGATGCAGGCAGTGCTGATGCGAGCATCGTTGCCTGTCTGGGATGATGCAACAATTTCTGGTGCTGATGCGAGCATCTCTAACATAACAGCTGCATCCATGCATTGTAGTTATTTTCAATCTCCTGCTAAAGCCTGTAGGCCGGCCCGCACATATCAAGGCGTGTCTCCTTGAGAAAAAAATCCATTGGAATATTGTTGCATAGCAGTCGAAACATGACATCATCACATATGTAGTCATAATGATGTCTCGGATGACGAATGGCTTTTTTCTTACTGAAAAGAGAGGGAGAGAAGGGGGGAGGCCCACCCATCCCCCATGATGCAGCTGTCTTATTGTAAATGCACTGATGGATCCCTTTGAAAGCTGCTAGAGCACAGCACATTTATTTAGATTCAAGTCTTATGTATGTAGAACAAGGGTTTGTAGCTTGACAAGGGTTATTTTTAATAGACTTGTGCATTTGAAAATGGGTAGCATGAATGTGTTTAATGGTCTACTTATATACAGTATTGCTTGTTTATTTCCTGGCATGTTGTGCATCTCATGTAATTATTAAATCCTACATTTGTTTCAGGTATATATTGAAATATAAGACATTGGCCGCCCTTCTCCAGATATAAAGCTATTGAAAAACCCATTTTGGTCAACCACTTTGTTTGGTTCCACCGTGTTTTTTTTGCCATAACCTCATATTTTTTCACTACAAAGCGTTCAACATTTGAATTGACTAGAGCCTATTAAAGTACTGGATGGAAAAAAAAAAAGAGAATTCGGTCATAAACTCACCCTCATGTATTGCTGCGTCCTAATTCACCTACTTATACTACGCCCTTAAAGTATGTACTGTTTTTGTCAAGAAAAAGTACATACTTTTGAGTGTGTAGCAGATTGACTGCCCTGTCAATCATTTTTGTCACAGTTAAAATCCTATACATTCATTTAAATTGTCACATGTTGATCTGCCAGTCATGGATCTTTCATGCGGAGAACTCTCCTCATCTTTGCATATGCATCATTATAAAAGTTCACAATGATGTTGCAGATGAAATGTAATGTGGTTAACATTTAATAAATATCTTTTCGTCAGATTAGATACTGATTATTAATCACTCAAACCCCTTTATCTTAACTGCTCTGCTTAACCGTCGGTCTCGCACATCCATCATGTTTGTTGTTTTTTAACACTTTTTATTCGTATTTGTAGTTCTAATCGAATCTTCGTCCACAGCGCAATGCGTTATGGGCAATATTAGCCGTTAGAGTGTGCACGGATCTGCACTTCAGATTCTAACCGGAAAAAGTAGACCATCTGGGTATCTTTGGAATACTCATTTCAACATACTACGATTTGGGACACACTAATTATAATTTCGAATATTATTTAGGACGGATAGTATGCGAATTGGGATGCAGCATATGACTTTATTTTTTTCTGCAGAACACAAAAGAAGATCATAGTTTCTGACTTGACTTGGATATATGGACAAAAACAACTGAAACATTCTTCAAAATATCTACTTGCATGTTCTGCAGAACAAAGAAAGACACAGTATGAGTTTGGAACGACATGAGAATGAGTAAATTGACAATGACATAATTTTCATTTTTGAATTCCTTTAATGTAGTGTATTCTTGTAGTGTCTCTCTATTGTTATGACAATCAGTCGACAATCAAAGCATTATTATAATTATCATAACTGCAATGATGTCATGTCTGAATATTTTATTTGGCAGACTGCAGTCAGCATGAGATTTTCCTATCCTCTCTCAAAAGGTCACCAAATCCAGGAAGTCATATTCACAATTTCCTCGGGTTTGTAGGCAACTCTGAGAACACAGAGGTATTTGTGTGTGCTCATGTTCTCTGGATAAAACTCACATTGATGCAGGGAATGGCCGGTTCATTTTGCTAGTATGGAATTCTGCCGGAGGCTGCTGCTTGCAGATCTTACGGAACCATCTTTTTGCAAAATCACCAGATCCTTATAACAGAGAGTGAAATCTCACTCTCACGCAAACCCGAGACTGTATATTAACAGACTCGTTGGATCTTTGCATAAAAAGAAAGATATTTATATCATTTGGTTGTATTTTCCTCTTAATTATTTAATTTATTTCCCTGAGGTGGTTTTTAATGTTGTTATATCAGTTTATGATAGACAGTTGCAGGTTTGCTGTTAGATCCAGTTTGTACACATTGGACACTGAAATTTGCCTTTCAGACTAATAAGATCAGGTTGAACTGATTAAGGATCTTGTTAAAAACAAACCTCAGCTGTATGTTTATAATGGTGGGATTTTTCAATAGCATCTGCAGAGTGGCAGGTGCTAAACAAAGCCAGAAACAGTGCAAGGGTTGACAGACTTGCAAGCGTTTCGTATTTTTGTATTACAAATATTTGTAAAACGTATGTTTTTCACAAGATGCGGCCAACATGCAGAAACAGGAAATTATATTACGGAGAGGGCTCCTGAAGACCATGCTGTGTTAAGTTAATTTAGACTCTTAAACTAGATATTTTGACTTTTTTATGGCAAGGCAAGGTTAGTTCAGATTGTAAAATCAATGTCATATGAAACAACTTGCCAAAAACAATGATATTTATGAATTAATAATTAATAATATTTTTTTAACTTGAAAAATATATTTAAAAACATGTTGAAAATAATGATTAAGATGTGGACACATTCAAGGTGTAAGGAAAATACATTATTGTTTTGTACTCTGACATTTTAACATACTAATTCAAACTTTGGCTGAAAATGGTGTAAAGGCCCTGATATATTTCAGTTGAATTCGAAGAACGAACTGATAAACACAATAGACACAAATAAACACAATAGAAAAGATGCCAGTTAAATAAACAGTGCTTTTCAGGTTTTTCATGTAGATTAGCTACAATAAGTAATCAAATGTAAAATAGCACTGCATAGTCTTCACTGTTTAAATTAAATATAGATTAATTCTTAAATTTACAGAAGTTATTCAGTCAACACTGTAAACCCGAATAAGAAACTCAAAAAAATTCTGGTAATGAGTTACATCAAATTTTTTAAGTTAAGAAAAAGACTGGCAGATTTCAATTTTGTACTCGTATACATTTTATTTGCTCTTAACTTGAAAATTTTGAGTAGGTTAATTCATACATTTAATTTAAAATTATCATGTAATCTCAAATTAAGTATTTTTAGTAGTGAAATAGTATTTAGTAGTGAGTGGAAATTTAGCTAGCTATAACTAGCTAATTCAGCAAATGCTAATTGGTAACACGATACCTTGATAACATTAGCAAAGCAATTGCTGAAAGACAATATAGAATATTTAACATTCTACTCTTGTCACCATGATGGTAACCCCCCAAAAAACCATATAACAGAAACTTTTCTAAATTAGCATAGCAAAGCATTAAACACTTCTGAATCTCCCACTTAACATTAATCTTGCACAAAAGACATTATATAACACTTAATTTTAGCATTTATTTTCCCTTTCACCTGCCATGGCAAAGCATGCTGGGAAATAGCCCAGTTTCAGGTAAATTTAAAAGAAACAAGTTCATAGAACTCAAAACAATTCAGATTACTTAAAATGTGTCAGTTTCATGAATTCAAAAGAAAAAGAAAGTTGTAAATACTCATAAAAAATAATTTGATTGAACTAATTTGTTTAATTTAAGTTTCCCCTACTCAAACCAATTAATGTTTATTAGGATACTTGCCAAGACATTTTGACATAATTTTGTGTGAAATTGTCCGTTCAAGCGCAAGACGTAAAAGAGAGCTTAAATCAGTATTCGTGTGCTGTTAGACACGGCTTTCTGGGTGCACACACAACTTTTCACACAGCGCAAGCAAGTTAACTTTTGCATCTTCTTGAGCTTAAAAGTTGAAATTGGGCATTGCTTCGAAAACACATGCAAATGATAAACTTTCATGACAAAGCAGCACTGGTCCAATCGGGACAGTGACTGTTCTGTCAGCGAGCCCTGCATGTGTGTACTCTCCTGCGGTTATTTTTTGCCCTTAACTCAATTAGACTACAGGTGACTGAAATCGTGCAATTTACTAGCCATTGGCTAATAAGACATTTTTAGTCACCTCTCGTGGTCGCATATGCGACTGATTTACATTGTAGATGCAAATTCCAGAGCTGGTGCAAACAGATCCATGTCACTATGGTCAGATGCTTTCTTAACCACTTTTTTCTCACCACTGTCAGGTTGTGTGTTTTTGTTATTGAAAGGAAAGCGGCCAGCACATATGTACATATTCATCTAAACATCGTTATTAGCAGCATGAGGATGTTTGCTAACAGTATACTGCTGGTCATGATTTTTGAACTTCTTTTTACCCCTAATCGAAGAAGAAAAACTTTGCCTTGAGTATATCTTGACCTTTTTAAACCAATAAAACCAACATGGATGCTTATCTTTTTATTATCTTGGACATTCTATGTTGTAACAATGTTAGTGTGATAAACAGATATGTGAATGACTCCGTTCTTAAATGGCAAACCACTGATTGCCAGCATGTGCATTGCATTACTAGTAGGTAAATAAGCTCTGTATAGGACTAAATGGAATGATCGTTAAAAAAGGTCCCTTTACTACTTCAGCAACTGCTCACTGCTACAGCATGTGGCATCTGTTGGCATGTTCGCATACAAGTTTTAAACTTCTCTCTCTTGTTGATTCTGTCCACTGACCGTCTCTCTCCTGCAAGCAGCAGTTGTTGTACGTGCTTTGCAAAATTATGCATTTTTTTTTTTTTTTTTTTTTTTAAAAAAAGCTTCTGTTCTTGCTCATGTGACACTAGAGGGTTTGGCTGTTCTAAGAACAGCTGAGGATACAGACAAACAACTCTCTCTGCTGACTAGAGTATCAGCCACTCAGAAAAACCGTCTCCCAGAGTCCCTCAATATATATCCGTCTGGGATCAGGGATCCAATCAGCTGCATTGAGCAATCCATAACCTGTTTCCCAGCTCTGGCAGAAATAGGGCAGACATCATTTTTTTTAGTCTTCAGTATGAAATAGAGCAGTTTATGCTTTAAACATGAACCAGGAATTGGATTTTATGTTTGTTAAAGTAAGTACTGGAATTAATATCCTTTTGCTTGATTTCAACGCATGTCATTTCAAGATTCACTTTGTTACTTTCTACTTAGTTAGTAACCAATTCAACTATCTGAATTGGTTAAAAAATCCCTGTTGGTCTTACCCCCTTTTTTATTGGAATATGCCTATGAATGTACATTTTCTGACCATTTTCTTGTTGTTGCATAAAAAGACTCATATAAAAGATAATTTATTTTTTAATTATTAATTATTACAATTCTGAGTTGAACTGATTCAAATAATGCTAATTATTTGCACCTGGTTTTGGTGTACTTGGTCATTATAGATGTAAATTTCTAATGGCTACACTGTTTTCTTCTCATGGTTTGGATTCAGTTCAGCATATACTTTGTATGTTGCTATTGAGGATACAGATTAGATTAGATTCATTAATTAAATACTACTATAAGCATGAATCATTGTGAACTGCTAAGGATTGAATCATGCAACAATTATGCTTATAAGGAAGATGCTCTGCTCAGTGGCCTGTTGGAAATGGGCCATGATCTCATATCATGGGATTTTATTGTCCGTGTGTACATCGCATCTCCATTTAATTTGATTGAATTTAATCTTGCATCATTACATTTGGATGAGTTCCTGTCTTGGCTGTGGTAATTCATCAGTATGGGTGTTCTGTGCACTGTTCTGTGCCCAAGAGAATCCTGGATAACCTGGCACTGGAATGCTTGGAATAACTGTAAACAAGTGCAATGTAGTTATTTTTTCCAACAAACAGATTTTGCAGGATTTCAGGCATTTTTGGCAAGCATATGTGAGAGCTGGTCAGTAGTAACAGTGCGGAGGGTGAAGGGTTTGCTGGTGAAGGGAGACTCTGGGAAACAGCAGGCAGCAGATTTTCACATGAGCGTCTGTCATGTGATGGTCTGTTCTGCTCTCTCTCCCTTTCTGTTTTTCCTTGTTTTCTCCTTTAAACTGTGAGGTCAAAGCCCAGAGCATCATGTAACATTTAAAGGGATAGCTCACACAAAATGAAGATGTTTAGCAGAATGTCTAACCTGCACTTTTCTGCAAAATTAATGCGAAAGGACTGGGGATGTCAAGCTTTAAAAAAAACACAAACACTCCATAAAAGTGTCTTAAATGTAGTCCATACTACATTCCAAGTATTTAGAAGTCATGCAATACCTTTATGTAAGGATCAGATCTCATTCTTGCTTGTATTCACAAGAAGTATGATAACCTATATGTGTGTGTGTGTGTGTGTGTGTGTGTGTATATATATATATATATATATATATATACACACACACACACACTCTCTTATAATACTTTTATGTTACTTTTTGAGCTTGTTAATGTAAATCACATTCATTTCATTGTATGGAAAAGAGCAGCTTGGACATTTTTCAAAACACCTTTTCTGAGGTGTCATATAGTTGAACTTTTCCCTTTATACAAATCTCTCTCTCTGTTTGCAGTCAGCTGAGATGTGAATGTCATACAGATGAGGAAGTTCATTTAATTGATTCTGTAATCTTCAAGCTCTCACACAGACAGCCATGTGGTCTGACTAGAATGAGGGGTGGATTATAGTATGACTCTGTTTTATGAGTTTATGAATAGCCAGAGGGCTGTACCAGAGACCTGTGTTACTGGGGTTTTGGACATTCAAAATCATCATGATTTATAAAGAAATTGAGTCATTTTGATTGAATCTGACCTCTTTGTCTGTATGAAATTGCAGCTGTGATCAATGTGTTTGATAAAAATGAATCTCTGTTTATCTTCAAGAGGATGAGTGGAGTGAGGGAAGAGTGAGTGTACAGAGGAAAAGAAGTTGCAACTTCTAAAGTGAAAGCTGGTTAATTCTATAATCTCCGTTTGGCCGTGAACCGATTTACAAATGCTTTGTAAAGTACCCTCCCCCTCCCCCATCTCTCTCTTTTTCTCTCTAAAACACAAATAATCACATTCCGCTTTTATAAAGGTCATATTGCTCAAATGGTTTTGTATTTTAATAGAGACCAGTGTAATTATTTATTTTTAAGTCATTGGCACAGGCTTGAAGAAATGTAGTTTATGTTAGTGTTGTCACGATACTGGAATTTCTAACTTCGATACGTTACCTTGAAAAATATTAATATTTTATACCATTTTTGATACCATGAGGAAAAAAAACTGCCAGATAGATATTTTTTTAATATTATCTTATTCTATGTCAATATAATTTGGAGAAAAAAATCTGAATTGTGGGATATAGGCCTAAACCCGCAATCGCGAGGAAAAAAAAAGTCAGAACTGCGAGATATAAACTCGCAATTTCTCACAACAGCGAGTGTATATCCCACAATTCTGACTTTTTCTAGCAAATGTGACTTTATTTCTCAGAATTGAGAGTTAAAGGGCCCTATTTTAACAATATAAGCACATATTCTGAAGCGCATAGTGCACTTAGAGCGCGTCCGAATCCACTTTTGCTAGTTTAACGATGGAAAAAATGGTATCGGCTAGGTCCAAAAGACTCTTAATGAGTCATGGGTGTGTTTTGTGCGTAACGTGCAATAAACCAATCAGAGTGTCAACTCCCATTCCCTTTAAAGTCAGTTTAAATACATGCGTGTATTGCCACGATTGGTCAAATAATTAGCCAATATCTGTGTATCAGTACTGTGGAAAACGAAAACTGGAACAATTTCAGATATTTCAGTATCGATACGTATCGAAAAATGATATTTTTGACTGTACTAGTTTACTTATTGTGAGGCAACTTGGTTGGGTGATAAATCAGTAAAAAAAATATTTTGTCAGTTGAACTTGAAGTTTAATTTCCATTTGTTGTTATTATTATATAACTATTTGCTTATATTGCATACCCTTAAGACAACTAAAGAAAGTTGGGTTTAAAGTTAAGAATAGTGCACCAAAAATATAAAATTCTGTAATTACTCACCCTCTTATGTTATATTCCAGTTTTATCAAAGTCATAAAATAGTGCAGTGAGCAGTTAACCACTGCGGCCAGATCATCAAGCCAGTGAATCACTGCAATTCCTTAGCAAATTGTTCAGATCATTTTTTGAACAAATCAACTAATTTATTGGAGACTCAAAAGAATGTTTCCAGTCGGACATTGCTACTTCTCTCATGAGCTAAGGAGATCTACTGTACGTCTGGGGTCAAAATTTTCAGTAAATAATCACTAGACTTGCATACATTCTTCACACAAAGTTATCATATGACCACGGGTGACTTGAAATATAGTGCATGAGTCATATCGGCTTATACTAACACTGTCAACAATGTCTTTGAATTCTTTTTGAAAGCTTCGGTCTCCATTTATCATAATTGCTAGTAATTTCTCATACGAGTGTGGAACTACCCTCATGTCGTAATGATGACAGAATTTTCATTTTTGGTAAACTATTGTTTAAAAATCTTTACAGGATTGATAGTCATGTGTGCAGTGAAAGAATGAGTATGTCTGAATCACCTCATAAACTTAACTTCATGAACATAATACTTATGTCATCCAGAGTGAATGACGTGGTCGGGAAATGAGTTTTCACGTGGCTCATAGGAGATCAGTGTGGGTTTCATTGAAACACTACAATTGAATGGGATTGAGATGTCACATCAGGTGAAGATTAGGTTAATGACTTTTAGTCATTAGAGGTGTAGTTCACCTGTTTGGGATTAGCCTCACCTAAACCCTGGTTTAGATGAGGCTAAAGTCTTCACGCTGGATTTTTGTCCCAGATTAACCTTTTTTCACACTGTTGAACTTAATGCGCTTCACATGGACTTGCACACACTAACACGAATGAAACATTCACAAATGAAACTTTCAATAAGATGAGGTTTCAGAACGTTCAGTTAATATGGTAAATTTTGATTTCATGACTTGTAGTTGTTAAAAATCACATTCCTTCACAACATAATCTTTCTAATTACCTGAACATGACATTTAGTAAACCTTTTGTACCATTAAAGGTACCGTATGTAATAATTCTGTCCGCTAGAGGTCGCTAGAAGCCTATTCAAAACAAAGGCGTAGCTTGATGACGCCAAGTTTTGAGAGCGGAATCTTGGGACATGTGGTCTCCACCTCAACGGACGGTGCGAAAGAATAGGGATTGGACTCGGGAAGCAATCATGTTCATGAATGAGATTATTAATGTTACTGTAGTATGAAGCAGAGTAGGACCGAGTGTTGTGGGAGCTGAACGAGGCTGCTGGAGCGATTGCGCAACACACGCCTCACAAGCAGCGGAACTTTTATTATGACACAGTCGCCGGCGCTGATTCCGCTTTTCCGGTCACGAGTATGAGGCAACACAGCTCTGTTTATCAGATTAGATACATTTGAGTGTGTTGAAAAAGATGTTATAACGTTACTCTGTGCGTTCGCTCGACGGCTGAGACACTTGTTTGAGACACACTGCAGTAAGATTTTAGATTTAGTCGATTTTAGAATATAATATTAAATGTTGGATGCTTGTGTTGATAAATGGCATGGAATTAATTTTAAAACCATTTGTATGATGGAGAAAATGCTATATTATTGTTACTAAAAATAAAGCTGCATCTGATTATGCTATGTTAGCTACTTCACAAAATAGTGTTTTTCTCTGAGGCATGGTACTCGCAAAAAAATCGAAGGTGTTGAGCTAAATAACAACAATTAGTTTTCTGTCTATCAATATATCAAAACAGTTGTTCCCTTGTCTGTTAAAACGTGTAATATATTAAAGCGTCTTTGGTGTTTCCATGGTTTCTACAAAATAAAACCGGAAACCGAGGCAGACGAGGGTTAACGTGGGTATGACGCAATTGACAGGCGACTCCTCACACGTCCCGGAGCCTTGGTTAAAATTGCAATTTACTCACGATTTACACTTGGAAACATTTGGGATATTGTAAGTACTCAACTGAACAAAATATATTACACTGGCCTAGTGGTTTTTGGATATTTTACTGCAAAAAAAGCTTCCAGAAAGCTACTAAAGACATATTTAAAACAGTTCATGTGAGTACAGTGGTTCAACCTTAATGTTATAAAGTGACGAGAATACTTTGTGCGCCAAAAAAAGTCATTATTTTGTTTTTTTGCTGCACAAAAAGTATTCTTGTCGCTTTATAATATTAAGGTAGAACCACTGTAGTCACACAAACTGTTTTAAATATGTCTTTAGTAGCTTTCTGGATCTTGAGAAGTTCAATGTCATTGCTGGCAATAGAGGCCTCACTGAGCCATCGGATTTCATCAAAAATATCTTAATTTGTGTTCCGATGATGAATGAAGGTCTTACGGGTGTAGAACGACATGAGGGTGAGTAATAAACGCCATAATTTTCATTTTTGGGTGAACTAACCGAAAAGTGACGTTTGCGTTTGGTTTGGATTGAAAGGTTCTGGTGCAGTGCAAGAATCTTGTTGTTAAAATGTGCATCTCTGAATGCTAATATTTCTTTAATCAATTATAGCTAACTATCAACTTTTGGTAAAAATCTTCTAACCGATCATTTACCATTATTATTAGTCTGTTAACAGTTAACAGACAAGCCTTAAAGCAAACATACAGACAAGGCATTGCTAAACTTGTTTTTTTTTTTTCCTCAACAAGGGCAACACTACCTTCACAATCATCCTACGTACTAATTGGCTGCATCCAAATATGCATACTTCCCTACTATACTACATGTGTCAAACTCGTCAATCCATGCTCATCTGCGGTTGAGTATACTTTAAAAGCTGTGTGGACACAACTGTGCTCGAGACAGAGCGGAACACGTAAAATGAAGTAAACACGTGACTTTAGACTTTAGCATTCATACTTCTTACAGACATGAGATGCCAAGATATTACTGTAGTTATCACTATATCTGACATTATTTTGTGAGTGACTGGTTTGTATAAACACAATATGATGATAACTTTTCACGCACGCATTTCAATGCCGTTTTCAATACCAAAACCTAGCAGTGTGTATGTGGCCTATGAGCATTTAATATTTCTATAATGAAACCTTCTAGATGCATCAGTTCATATGAATGTGAGTGTGCTGAACATGCCACATGCTCATGTATTATGTCACATTACAGATGCCCTTTCATTAGTTGCTCGGTCAGGTGTGTGTGCGAATGTCTGTCTCTGTCTGCTGAATCATGTGGTTGTGTCACATGAGGATTATCTCATGTTTTTTTTAGATGTATTGCAACCACACATACAGATTTCACACCATCGTGTAATCCTCAATTTTCTGGCATTATGGGTAATCGTCAATGAGTGTGAATGCGACCAAGTGGGAGAGATAGAGGAGCAAGTTGTGTCGGGTGTAGTGACCGTGTGTGTGTGTGTGATCGTGTTGAGATGCTATTTTTACCCTCTCTCCTCTTGTTCCTGTCTCTCTGTTGCTAGGAGCTCAGTTCTGGGATGGTTTTCTCCAGAGACTCAGGTTAAACAAATGCATACGTCACTGCTTCTGTGGATGGTGGTCTGATTTAAAGCACATCTCTGTATTTATTTGCGTATTCTTTCTGAACCGCATATATATTATGTATAATTATTATTAGTGGTTGACAACTAATTGGCATTTTTTTAATATCGCCATCAGCGACATTTTTTTGTTTGGCCATGTGTCGGAAACGGGACTTTTATTTTGACATCGCCTGATTCTCTGTCTTCTCTGTTTAACAGCTCTGTCTAACACATTATAACAAAGTAAACGGTATGCAAAAGAATAGTATAATACTTATATAATACTTTCTTATCTACTGTCAGCATTTAGTAAATACTTATTTATATAATTTGAACAAGTCTTTGAATATCTAATAAACATTTGTTTTCACAGACCTTGCAGACTTTATGAATCCAGCTGTGAGATCTTGTGAAGTGTGCATTTCTAGACTGCGTGTGTATTTTGTGTGTAACAATTAGTACATGAGAATTAAATGTGGAGAGGAGAGTTCAAATGACACTCGAAATGCACAATCGACAAACTTTAAACCCTGGATTTTGATTCCAGTTGGTCACTGTCATGTTGATGCCATTTTCACTGTGTGCTGTATGCAATTAGTGTTATTGTGCCTTTATTTGAAAAAATATGATTCCCAGTGTGCACAAACTTACCAGATTACTAAGTGCCCCCCATTGGTTACAGTGTTTATGTCCTTTTACATCTTTTTTTTTTTTTAATGTCTTTATTTGTGAAAAATACACTAATAAAATTACAGAATCAATAAGTTGCCATCTAAAGTATAATCTGTTTAATTTATGGATTAATTTTTTTAAAAGTAATTTTCATTAAAATCATTAATTTTATTAAATAAATAAATACACACACACAGGTTTTTTTTTGTGAATTGTGAGGACATTCCATAGGCGTAATGGTTTTTATACTGTACAAACTGTATTTTCTATTGCCCTACACTACCCCTAAACCTCCCCATCATAGAAAACTGTGGACATTTTTACTTTCTCAAAAAAACAAACAAAAAAAAACTCATTCTGTATGATTTATAAGCCTTTTGAAAAATGTGGACAATGGGGTAATGTCCTCTTAAGTCCCCTTTTCCTTGTAATACCTATGTCATTATACAAATTTGTGTCCTGATATGTCACAAAAACACGCACACAAACACACACACACACACACACACTGCCTGGCCAAAAAAAATGTTTAGATTTAAATAGGCAAATGCTTAAGATGATTGGATCATTATTGCAGTGATTATTAAGTTTCTAGCATTTTATATGTTTGGCAACAGTTTTTCTAACCCTAAGGCTGTGTTTTAGGCCCACCAAAGCGTTTTAGCCAGCTGAAATCGCTAGGCACTCTGCTGAAAACGGCTAGCTGTGAGCGCTTGAGAGCGCTTCGGCAGCACAGCATTTTTTTTCACTTGAGAAGCTTTGTTGCTATGATATGAAATATCCACGGCAGTGTTACTTGTAACAGATTTCGCAGATAATTTGTTTAAGACTATAAATGTCGACACAATGTGGAGTACTTGCTATGTATGTTCAAAGACCAGCAATATTAAATTCTCACCCATTTTGTTCCATTCTCTGCTTGATGTCGTTGTATAGCAAGAACGTTGTGATAGTTGGTCAGTGTTGTATTTGACCCGGCCCTCCTCCACTCTGATTGGACGGCTGGCTAAAAAGTGACAGTGATGAGCGCAGCGTTTTACTCAAAGTTGAACATTCTGCAGCTCGAGGTGACCGGTAAAAAATGCCGAGCGCTC
Source organism: Hypophthalmichthys molitrix (assembly GCA_037950675.1). Taxonomy (NCBI): domain Eukaryota; kingdom Metazoa; phylum Chordata; class Actinopteri; order Cypriniformes; family Xenocyprididae; genus Hypophthalmichthys; species Hypophthalmichthys molitrix. Next base: position 24,862,588 of record CM075509.1, read on the forward strand.
AGCGCTTGAGCATGAAAAAGATGCTCAGCACCTTGTTGTGCTGTTGACGTTTAAAAAAAAAAAAAAGTGGCGCTCCCATTAGAAACAATTGGAAAAGTATGCTAGCCGCGGGGAAAAAAAATGCTTTGGTGCACATGGCCTAATTGATGGAGTGTGTAGCTTTTCATTTCTTAACCATGTAGGAAGACACATCATGGCCATAATCCAGGATGACAATATCAAGATTCATCAGTCTCAAATTGTTAAAGAATGGTTGGGAGGGAGCATGAAGAATCATACATAAATTGGCACCTCTGAGTCCAGACCTTAAATTCATGTGCTGAGTAGACTTTACAGAGTGCTCACATCTTGCATTGTCAATATAAGATCTTGACCAAAAATTGATGCACCTCTTGATGGAAATAACTGTTATGTGCATCAAAATTTTTTTGCATGTGATATGTATATATATATATATATATATCAGCTTTATATCAGCCATCGAGCCACTATATTATATTATATTATATTGCTCTATAAGATATTGGCATCAGCCATCAAAAAATCAATATCGGTCGACCATTAATTATTACGTATACAACCCTCTACTCACACAATGGGTACAGAATCGCTTTTAGTCAATAATCAATAACTTTACGACTTCAAGTTTAGATGATGGGTTTCCATGCGTGGGTTAATGACGTTGCTATGGGGATGGACAATCTGTTTGCTTTCTCTCTGTTTTTCTGATGTGTCAACATCTCTGCAAAATGATTTTGTTAATCAGAGTGCTGGCAAACAAGGAAATGAAGTAATTAAAAGAAGCAGGCAGAGAGGAATGCAGAACACTGTGCAGATAAAAATAGATATTTACTGTTTGTTTTTTAAATTGATTGGGTAAACCCCACTTCCTACTGTAACTCCTCTGCTCATTTACACCTGCCCCCCCATCACCCCCGAGGGCAATCTATCACTAATATGACTGATTTATTGTGCATTATCATAGTTGGTTTTCTAGTGTTTACTGAAGAGCTCACCCAAGATGACACATGTACATTGGAAAAACGTCTATTTCATGTGTGCGTTTTCATCTGGAAGATTTTTTTTTATAGTGATGCACCCAAATTTTGGCAAATGTAAATATTCAAATGAAAATTAATTTTTGTTTGAAACCATTTTGGAGTCTAAATAAATTTTCAGTTTTATGTGAACAAAACTTCACTGAATTAAACATTATTTGTAGCACCTCTGCCATCCAATAATCTCAGTAAGCTTTGCTTGTCACTTTTGATATGAAAAAAAGTCAGAGCTTTCAAACTCTATTAAATTTAATACCAAAATTCATACAATAAATATCGTTTTGGTGCCTTTTAATATGCCGTGATAGATTGCTGTGCCATCGAAGTTCAAGCAGCAGCTCGGAGCACACCTGAACTGATAATCTCTAAATTTTAGTAAGTTGTACTGTTTCTTTCAGCCTACCTTCTAATGTTCAATCATGTTTATTTTGTGAAATAACTAGCTCCACGCTGCTGCTTCGCTTAAACTGAGGCATCTACAGTGATCTGTCACGCCACATTAAAGCATGCCTAAACAGTATTTATGCTTACCAAACTCATTCACGGACTTATCAAACTCTTTCATGAGAAATACCAATTCACTTACGGTCTGTACCTTCGGATAGTTTTCTCGTTTTTGTCTTAAAAACAGAAAAACTAAGAAACTGTTCATTTATCACATATTCTGTCATGTGGGGTTTTTTCATATTTTTATTTTAGTTTTCATCACACTTTGTTCTAATTCGCCAAATGGAAACACAAAACCAACATAAATAAACAGCTTGAATTTTCGATCTCTACATGGGCGGGAAATAAACCTACATATTTGGTACACTGCCTGTTTTATTTAACTGACCAACTATCAAAGTCTGTGTGGCAAAGCTGCGTGATGCACTACGAAAATTAACTATGATTTTACTACAAATAAAACCAAAAAACATGGTTAATATAGGTAAACCATGTTAACCACAAATTAACCATGGTTTTGCTACACTAACTATAGTCATGGCATTTGTAGTAAAACTGGTTATAAATGGTAATCAATCTGCCAAAAAAAACATGGTTAGGATTTCTGTGTGTACAGTTTGTGTATTTGTTTGTACTACTGCTGCAAGAAACAAGAAACCAAGAAATGAAACCGCGCAGTTCCCATAACACACAATAACGGAAACTATAATGATGTGATCATCCCAGTGTTTAACCAGAAGCCCCGTCGTCTCAGAGAAATATTGCAGAAGGACATGCAAAGGCAAGTACAAACATTTATAGTGTATCGTTATAGTTAAAATAAATAAATAAGAAAAAACTATTTATTTGTGCTTGTGACTAAACCTTGTAACTCTATTGTCACATCACTAAAAAACGGCCAAATTCTGACAGTAACATACTTTGATAGTGTGTGCGCAAGTAAGTTTGAAATATGTCTTGAATGGTCTCTCATACCTCCCTCGTGCACATGAACTCTCTCGGTCTTCAAACTGTTGCTCTCTCTCCCTCGCACATAAAGGGTTAGTTCACCCAAAAATGAAAATAATGTCATTTATTACTCACCCTCATGCCGTTTCACACCCGTAAGACCTTCGTTAATCTTCAGAACACAAATTAAGATATTTTTGTTGAAATCCGATGACTCAGTGAGGCCTCCATAGCCAGCAATGACATTTCCTCTCTCAAGATCCATTAATGTACTAAAAACATATTTAAATCAATTCATGTGAGTACAGTGGTTCAATATTAATATTATAAAGCAACAAGAATATTTTTGGTGCGGCAAAAAAACCAAATAACGACTTATTTAGTGAAGGCCGATTTCAAAACACTGCTTCAGGAAGCTTCAGAGCATTATGAATCAGTGGTTCGGAGCGCCAAGTCACGTGATTTGAGCAGTTTGGCGGTTTGACACGGTTTATAAATGTTTGTACTTTGAACAGATTCATTTTAATGAATGAATCGTGAAAACAACTAATCTGTCCAACACTGAACCCACGTCTCGAGATGATGCGCTCTTTAACAGACATCTTGGAGATGTACAGTATGTGTGTGCCTGCTGGGTAGGCCACATACAACCCTAGTAAGATTTTTTAAAACACAGAATGTGTGTTTGGCCATTTTAGCACTGTTTAAAGTTCTGGTCAAAGATAACAATGTTTAATACCTTAATCAATTTAGAACGTTTTTATTATATACAAATCTCTGGATACTGTCAATAATACATCAACTCTTTATTATGACCTGTATTTAGTCAGTCTAGATGGTGGTGCATTTCATGTTACACAAACGAAAACGGTTGTGAGTGCACATTGAGTCATCTGAATGTTATTTTTAAATGTGTGTATCTGCTAAAAGCTAATTTAGTCATCCCAAAGTGATTTAACCGACTGACAGAACAATTTCTTGCCTTATTAGAAACCCTACACCATTGCATCTTGATGTTGTCTTAACCATCAAATTGTCAGTAAATGTCTTATTTGTAGTCTATAACATCACTTTAATAAATCAAATGAAAATTTCTATTTTTAACTTGATAAAAATTTACATTGTGAGCATGCTGTGTGAAAAGCGTTTATGGCAATGCGGCTGCGCATAAGCTATCAAATGCATTTTTTTTATTTTTTTATTTTTTTCAAAATGGCTACCTGGTGAGGTAATAATGTAAACTTAGTTGATTTGTGAATAAAAATGCAACATGTTGGATCAATATATTAGGCTATGTAGCCTACATTCAGCCTAACAGACCTGCTGCTCTGTCAAATATGTCATTAATATTAATCAAACAACAATATTGACAGAAAGAAAAGAGCCACTCACTGCTCTTAATTTATTTGAATTACATCAAAAACTGGACGCAATATTTGCTTAATTGAGAAATACGTCCACATTCTATTTGTTTTATTTTTTTTAATTTAGGATGTTTATTGTGAAATGTGATATTGTGAAATTTCACAGGTATTGGTACTTTTGACTTTAATATCACTCCATGTTGTTAAAAATGCATGAGCAGTTTTCTGAGGTGTAGGGCTGTGTGTGCCAGTGTGTCTGTGTGGGCCTCATACACGAATGAGTTATAATGATGGTGTGGAAACCTGGACTATATCCCATCTGGCCCGCGTGACTAACTCTGACGTAATCACTGCTGACACGGTCAGGCTGCTTTCGGAAACACCTAAAACACACACTGACTCAGAAACATGTAGGAGCCAATTGACAGAATATAGATCAACCATGCTCACTTATTCTCTTTATACTTTGTGTCAGCTCTCAAAAGTGCTTGTATCATTATTGTATCAATTTTTTTAATATTATGGATATATGGACCACAGTCTGGTGGACTGAACTTAGTGTGCAGCATAGTTGTTTGTTTGTTTGTTTCTTCATGTTTATAGGGTCAGTCATTCATGTATAATCAGGGTTATTGGTTGGTTTTGGTTGTTCTCTCAGATGAACTGTGCTGTTTGTCTTCTGTTGTCATGACTGCATTCATGTGTCTCTATTATTGTGGTTGCAATTATGATTTAGTGATGATGCAGATCAGACAGGATGACAGCTGATTCAAATTATAACCCAGCTATACTGTTTTTTCAATTAAAAAAAAAAAACAACAATCAGCATGGAATATGTTGTATGGCATGACATGATTCTTTAAAATTTATATTAAAGTGTCCCATTATGCTTTTTCGAATATTACCTGTGATGTGCAATGTATATTATGAGAAAATTAAAGTGTTTTTGACTTTGGATGCATGTAAACCTATTGTAGAAGGCCTCTAAAACAAAATTAGGAATCTTTAAAATAGCATAATAGGGGCACTGTTGATGGTTCTGGATCTCTTTTGCCTGCTTTTGAGTTCCTGTGTCATGTGATTACATGTTTTAATCTGTTTTTCACAGTTTGTCTGCATCAGCTGACATGTTTAGGAGCAGAATTGACTTTCTCATATCATTAATCACAATGCTTCAAATATGTGTGTTAAAACAACCAAATAAAGAGCAGTATTCAAGGAACATTGTGTAGGCGAGTGATATTAACTGATCATTTTATCTGTACAGTATGCACGGGTCTGGATCCCGGATGTAGAGGAAGTATGGAGGTCAGCAGAGCTAACCAAGGACTACAGACAAGGAGACGGAGCACTTCAACTACAGCTAGAGGATGGAAAGGTCAGTATGTGTATATTAGAGTAATGAGTGTTTAAAAGCCTTATCAGACTATTTTTATTAACATTGCTCACAGTACAGTGGATTTACTGAAGTACTTTAATTTTCTTGGGATTTGTCCAGGGGATTGATCCTGCAACCTTTTAGTAGCCCAGATCATTAACCATTAGGTTGAACATACCACTCTCAATCATATTGTCCAAATGCTATAGACCAGTGGTTCTCGACTGGTTTAGGCCATGGGACCCACATTTTCCCATGGTCATTAAACCATGACCCAATTTTTTAGGAATTTGAATCAAGCCAATTTATTTCTCAAAAACGGTTAACGCACAGACAAGTACCATTCCAACACACATAAATTGTAAGGATATCACTAACACTGATATATAGCACTAATATATAGCAGTCTCAAACTAGTTTTTGTTCATTCAAAAGTTAGTAAGTTGGTATGAGCCACAACAGTCATCAAAAATAAAGAAAATAACACAAAGTGAAAACGTTTTTAAGGTTACAGAAACTACAGTTACCATGGTAATTACACAGTAATAACGTGAACTGAACTGTTAATAAAACATATGCACACTGGTCCTGATGAATAGAATGAACATCATACAACAAACAAACAAAAACTTGCAATGTATTCATAATTATTAGATATTCTGATCATTTATTTTTTGAAGCACATTTCCAATTCCAATATACCAATTCCAAACCACATCAATCGTAATAATTACCATTAAGATGTGCATAATTATTAGGTATGCACTGTTGCATCTTTTCTTCTCAATCTATTTTTGTGACCCTGTTGACCCAATGGGCATTTAATTGTCCTATGGTCACACCATTTCTTTGTCTGACTTTGAAAATTCTAGATTGTTGCATCCTTCTCATGGGCACTTCATAATTTTTTACTTTATCCATGTTAGTTACATTTTTGGTCCAATGTATGCACAAAATAACCCTGAATATTCCTTTAAACAATGGCTCTGGGTTTAAATGAGTCTTAATTCTCATATCAGTGATCTCTGTAGGGGGTTAATGGCAGCAAAAGTATTTCTTTTTTTTTGTATTCTTATGATCCTTGTAGTCGTTGCATACATTAATTCAGTTTATTCACTATAGTTTAAAAAAATGGTAATAAAATATGACAAGATCTCAGAATTAAACTGTGTCATAAAAAAATAATCTTAATTATGTCAGATAACACTTAAGCAAAACATGGTCAGGTCAAAGTGTCTGAATAATATATGGTTCCAGATTTTTATCAATTTTACTGGTAGTCCACTATATGACAAATTTTTGGGTATAATATGTCACAGTTCACTTAATTTTGCTATCCTCACTTACATAAAAAAAAAAAAAAAAAAAACTATAGTGTCCTGCACCCACTAGTAAAAATATATCAAAAATATTAAAAATGTCTAAATAATTTTTGGTTTGACTCTCTCTCTCTCTCTCTCTCTCTCTCTATATATATATATATATATATATTTTATTTTATTTATTTTTTACAATGGAAGTTAATGGTAACCAAAAACAACGGTCTGATTACCAACATTCTTTGAAATGTCTTTTTTTAATGTTGCACAGATAGTCATACAGGTTTGGAATGACATGATAGAACCGATTACAGCAAATCAGATTTGAATATCCTGAATCGTGAATAAGTCAGTTTTTCAGCCTGTTCCTCACAAAAAGCCAGTGTCTGACTTCAGATGTGTGATGATTCCCCTCAAAACACAACTTTGTATAATTTGTTGTGCTGTGAATTGTTATTCAGGAACTGGAGTACAAATTGGACCCCAAGACGAACAACTTGCCACACCTGCGTAACCCAGATATCCTGGTGGGAGAAAATGACCTGACGGCTCTCAGCTACCTTCATGAGCCTGCTGTGTTACACAACCTGAAAGTGCGCTTCATTGATTCCAAACTCATCTACACATACTGCGGTAAACACACACATACAACAGACATACACACACTTATTGCATCTAGAATTATTGAGCTCAATGGTCTTTTATCGTTTGATCCAGGTATTGTTCTGGTCGCTATAAACCCATATGAGACGCTTCCCATCTATGGAACCGACATCATTAACGCGTACAGCGGGCAGAATATGGGCGACATGGACCCTCACATCTTTGCAGTGGCAGAAGAGGCTTACAAACAGATGGCCAGGTGGGGCAAATCATTTTAACTAACCAGATCATGTTCATTAGTATTCATTTAGAATATAGACAAACCTTATATTACTGTAATTGTCTTGATTGGGAATATGTTTAATTTGCCCTATATTGAACCTTTCTTTTTTTGTTTTCTATTAAAAAAAAAAACACATGAATCTATCAATTTGCCACTTCTATAATTCAAAGTGACATCAAAAACCACAAATCCCTTTACTCTAAGGTTATAAATGTCACAATCAGCTGCTGGGTCATTATTTAGTAGAACAAAATAACTACATGATGTTTCTCTCTCTGACATTCACTTTGATAAGCAGTTTAAAGGGGTCATGAATTGAGAAATCAACTTTTCCTTGATCTTTTGATATATAAGAGGTCATTGTACTATAAGAATATCCTGTAAATTTCAGAACTAAAATCTTCATTGTTAGTCCAATAAAAGCTTTTGACACCAGGCCAAGCAAACAACTGATCCTGGAATGGGCCTATGAAATAGATAGGTGAAACGCCACCTCTGCAGTAGAAATCAATGCCTACTTCATCATTGCAATGTTAGCACCGTCCACTGGCGTGTTAGTGCGATGACAAGGAGAGAATAGCAAATCAGGACTAAAAATAACATTACCTTTCAAAGGATCCTAATTCTAGGAATATGGTTATTTATTTTCAACAATGTGAATGTCTCATTTGAGCATTATTTATTTCTATTCTGTATTTCACTGTGGATTCTTTGGTAAATCAATCGCATTTCGGTGCAGGCTTTGCAAACAGACTTTTACGATATGGACTCAACAGTAATGCAACAACATGTAAGTAACTGTGTTAATTCTAATTCCTGATCTGATATGTAATGATTCATGTACAGTCAGATGTTCTTTGTCTATGAATCAGTAAATCAAACCAGTGACTAAACGGTCAACTTCACGTTGTTTCTCTTAGTAGGATGAAAATAATCTGTTAATTAAACGGTGATTCAAAGAATGCTCCCTTTACAATCGCTGGAACTGTCAATCAAACAGCACAAGTTTATCAGTGACTGAGTTCTGGATTCACGCCAAAATTTATTCAGTGAATCTCTTAGTTATATCAAGTTTGTACTGTTAGTTATGATGCAAGCATTCGTTAGTGTGCAGAAATTGAGTTGCAATGACGAGATCACTGCTTTCATGTGCTCAACAACATGTCTGTGATCGGCTACAATGTTCATCACTGCAACCTAAATATAATGCCATAGATTTAAATGCAATGCTATAATCAACAGTTTTCACGATTAGTTAACCTTGAATGCTGTAATAGTAAAAACATGCTAAACGTTTTCAAGAGAATAATACTTAGCTATCTTAAATTGCATGCAAGATGTTAGCCAATCGCAGCAGTGGGCGTTTACACTGAAGTCTCACAGCAGACATGCCCCTTAAAATAGAGACCGTTTAAATAAGAGGGCTAACATCAGGGAAGGAAAAATGCCTTTTATTTCTAAATTTTTATGTAAAAACCATACTAACAATATAAGTTCACCCCAGGAAACATAAATCAAAAACAACACACTTCATGACCCCTTTAAATCAGTGCATGAGTATTGTCTACGGAGCCCCTGAAGGGACCTTTGCAAAAATAAAAAATTGACAGAGTTTCGCGTGCTCACGAGAAAGTATAAAGAAAATGAGAGTATGGATGTGTATGAATTAATATCGATCTTTTTGCTGAAATGTGGCTTTTATATCACGGCCTTATGTCTGCTTTAAAGCATTCTCTGTGACGGCTGGGAAACCGCGACATGAATGGCTGTGTGCATTGTTCTTTTTGCCAAGTAAAAAAAAAAAAAAAGGCTGATACAGTAAAAAGTGCTCAAAATGTGGCTTTCGTTATATTTCAAGGACTCATGTCCATTTTAACGAATTTAACTCTGTGGCATCCAAGAAATCGCGCTTGGAAATGGGCTCAGTGAGCATTGTCATAATGCCACGTTTAATGGTTCATGAAAAAACATTGGTACAGTAAAAATGATAAAACTTTGTATTTCGTTAGGGCAGTAGGCTATATATTGTCCCATATAAAAATACTGGAACTGTAAAATGTAGACCTACTAAAATTTCGTATTTCACCAGATCAAAAGCCCCTTTATTAAACCACTTTGTTGGATTTAACGTATACTTACAGGTGGCAGAGAAACACGTATTTTATTCATTCAGTTCTAACAGCGCTTATTGCGAGCAGAGCCATAGACATGAAGGACTTTAGATAGAAGGACTTTAGAAGGCACATGTTTAAAAAAATTAAAACGAATAATTAGCTGGATTCATCCTAGACGAACTGGTCTAAGAAAGCCAGATTTTGAGCAAATACAGCTTTATTAGTTCATGTGCATCCATACTCTCGCTTTCTTCATAGGCAGTGATGCACAAATAAAATAGGTTATAGTATACACAAACCGGAAATTGATTACGCGTGCGCATGCGAAAATTTCTTGTGAGCACGCGAAACTCTGTCAATTTTTTATTTTTGCAAAGGTCCCTTTAGGGGCTCCATAATTGTCTGCTACTGAACTGTAAAAAATTATTTTCATGATTTTTTTATCAGAACTTATCACAAATCTTTTGTCAAATCAGCTTAGGTTCACAAACATTGTTCAGATAACTGAGTAGATAAAGGGCCTAATGACACCCCTGGTACCGGTGTTATGTCAAATTTCGACTTTCTAACAAATTATTACCCCCCTCGTTGAACCTGAATGCCTAATCCTAGCCCCTCCCCCACACCTAATCCTAAACCTACCAATACTAGGAGGGTAATAATTTGGCTGGGGTCAGAATTGGGCACAACACTGCCAACATGTGAGAAGTGTTGGTACGTAAGAAAAAGTGAGGGTACGCTACAGCTTAAAGTATAGAAGTGCCGGTATTTTGTACTGGTGCGTACTGCCCTGCGTGGAGCATTGCTCACCTTCATGTTCCAAACTTCTATGAATTTTCAGAATATCTTCTTTTGTTTTCCACCGAAAAAAAAATCATACCGGTTAGGAATGACATGAGGGTGATTAAATGACAGTCTTTTCATTTTTAGTTGAACTATCTTTTTAGGTACAATGGAGCTGCGCTTGCATTGCATCAGCCAAGCATTCATATTTGCATAGAGTATGTCTCTGGGTGAGTATGAGCTATACTGCTCAATCTAAAGGGAAGGTTTGTAGGTCAGGATGTTGCTCACTGCAGCCCAGCCAAAAATAGACCAGCCACGGTTATATTTTTCTTGCTCGTTTTCTTGGGTCTCTTGTTCCTTCTCAATGCAGCTGCAATGCTGTGCACAACTGAACACATCAGTCTGAAAGGTTTATTGATCAGTGGATGCCTGTGTTGAGGCAAACGCTACAGTTTTCTCAGTTTTCACATGTTGGAGCATCATTTTCTCAGAGCCTTGTGTTTTTACCTCTTCATCTTTACAATACACCATCATACACCAATACAAGTCAATAGATTTTCTGCATTCTCAATGTGTAAACTCTAGTGTGTAAGCACACTGGTTCCTAGTAACCACTTAAAAAATTCTAGTTGAACTTATTCTTTTTTTCATTTGTATTTTTCACATCATTCAGGGATGAGAGGAATCAGTCTATCATTGTGAGTGGAGAATCTGGAGCAGGGAAAACAGTTTCAGCAAAATACGCCATGCGTTACTTTGCCACGGTCAGCGGCTCTGCCAGTGAAGCCAATGTAGAGGAGAAAGTTCTGGCATCCAACCCCATTATGGAGGTGAGTTTTTTTTTTTCCTGCATCACTAGATCAGTGTGTCATTCTGAAATCAGTACTGAGACTTGGGCTGTTTGTTTTCATGAAGGTCTTTAATAATAAAGACATTTATGTCTCAGAGAGCCAAACCCCTTGGGCTGGAAGACTAAAAGCTGTTCACTGGCTGAATGCGAGTGTCTTGTTCATAGCATTATATCTGCTCTTCACCGCATGGTTTTCATCTCCCCAGGGCTCATTTCTCTCAGTACTGCAGCAGAGAGAGAGTATATTTCTTCAACATACTTAAAAACAAAAAAAATCATCTTATAATAGGGGAGAGCGGGGTAAGTTGTCACACTCTTCATAACTCCAAAACTAGAGGCTCTATCTCAAAAATCAAATAGCCACTTTGTGTGACTTCTTTTTCCATAGTCAACTTCCTGGTCACATGTGGTCAAGATCGCTCTAATCTGAGGTTAGCACAATTTTCTTATTTTTGGCTTAAAAAGTAAAAAATTTGCACTTTAAATTTTATGCAATACAACTTTGTTAGGTATGAATGTTAAAAATGATTATTTTGCACAACATAGAGGAGACAATAACGTGTCTTTCGATACTTTAGCTGACGTGCTATGTTGAGCGAACCTTGAGATTTAGCCAACATTAGCACACATGTCAGTTTGGGGCAAGTTGTCTCAATGACTTTGGGGCAAGTCGTCACATGTGACAACTTGCCCCAGTACAAATAAACACATAGAACATGCTCAAAAAAGAGGTTCAATATGTTAAGTCAGTTATGTTCAGAGATTAAACATGATAAGCGAATTATCTGCAGTATTCCATTCAGTTATCATGGATCTATGTGCAAGCTAGAGAAAATTGTTTTTCCAAATTCTCTAGGCATGATTGTTTATATTTCCAGTTCTGGTTTGAATTTAAAAACTAAAATCAATAATAACAATTAAGTAGTTGCGTTCTTATTTTTAGATAAAATAGTGTGACAACTTACCCGCCGATGGGGCAAATTGTCACTAGTGCACATTCTCTATTCAACAGTCTACAACTTTATAATGAGATAAAATATGAAAATGTAATGAATACAACAAATGTGCCCAAGACTTCCTTCTTTCATTTGGTATGACATTTATACCATTGTGATGTATGGTGCTCAGTAAATGTTAGACAGTGTGAAAAGTGTGACAACTTACCCCTCTCTCCCCTACCTTGTTTTAGCCAAATTCAAAGGCAGTATTATCATGCACATATAATGTACTGCAGTAATGAATACCATTAGCAAGTCAAATGCGCCTTTTACCCCAGTGTTCCTTTAGCTCCGTTGTACCCCGTATTGTTGAAATCAATTGAGATTCAAGTCTCCCATGCCCTTTGCATGAGCATGGATTTTTTTACTGCCTTATAATAAAATAAATTGTAAAAAATTGTGTGAAATATTTATACCTTTTCCCCCCCTAACAATCCCCTAATCTAGCATCGGACATACATAAAGGTAGCCACACCCCAAACTCATGCCATTGGTTGAGCCTAGCTTCAGGTGTTTACTCTAGTATTCACATTGATGATACATACCATTGTTCAGAGCTAAATAACACATTGTGAAAAACAAATGATCTGAGCTTGGTTAGAATTTTTAGAAGCTCAGTTGCTTGCTGATTCTTATTCTGACAGAGTTCCTCACCAGGTTTCTGCTCTGTGGGGAAGGCAGTACCAACTTCCTGACCTGCTGTAGAGACCCAGAGAGGCAACGCTCCATGTCGTCTCCCACACACATGATCTTCCTGTCACTGTGTTTTTTAATCAATAACCTTTCTGTGTGCTCCTTAAACCTTTAACCCTGTTCTCTTCTAAATGAAACAATAAAGAAATCCACAGGTCAGTCCAGTACTTGCACTCAAACTGATGTCTTTTCTGTTTTTATCTCTAGTCCATCGGTAATGCCAAAACCACCAGGAATGACAATAGCAGTCGATTTGGGAAATACATTGAGATTGGCTTTGATAAGAGGTATCACATCATCGGTGCGAACATGAGGACATATCTACTGGAGAAATCACGTGTCGTATTTCAGGTGAGGGACGAGCATGAATGACATTCTGTCACTTTGGAGATTCATTTTGGTCTTTATATCTTAAACTACCCATATTCTAAACCTTTTCAGCGTCATATTTTGGCCTATAAGATCTACTCCCTCTCTGACATTTAGAATTAAACAGGCTATTTTCATCTGTACATTTATGATTTGACCTATGTCAGGATGACTAATCTTTCTGATGAAAAAAGTAATAGTGCATTTGACATAAAATGTGGAATTAGATTAGTACAATATAGTATGTAGAAGTCTGGGTAGTCATATGTTGATGTATTGATGGTTGTGATGTCATAACTATGACAATTTCTGAATCTATCATTTCGTAGTTGTTTTGTGAATGGACTGAGGGGGGAATTTTGAGTTGTAAATGGTTGAGTATGTTTACATAGTACTGTATATCAAACTCATTCATTTTAAAAGAGTTTAGAATCAGTCTAGAATACAGTAGTGGGAAGAGCATTGAAATCTCTGTGCCTTTCAGATGGAAATGTTGATTTCTCTCTCTGCCCTCATATGTGATTTTCCATGCCAGGTTTTCTCCTCTGAAATACTGAATGAATGTGTGGTTTCTTCTTTGGAGTCTTAAACTAAAAGCCTGCTGTGTTTCAGAATTACCACCAGATGTTATCAAACACTTAGTGATCCAGAGATAACTCTGTGTGTGTGTTTTTGAATCTTTCTAATGGTTTTTAATGTTATCCCAGACATATCAGATACTTAACTTGATTTTAACATTTGCATGAATAGATGGGGACAAATGAGTCATTCTGTTTTTTAACATTACTATAATATTAAAGATTCAAATTAACAACTGATTTGTATACAAACATTTAAATTGCACATGATGCAGTTTTTATAATTATAACTTTTTAATGACATTTGTTTCTACTCCAATTTGTTTTTTGAAATATAAACAGTTAAACGGTGTCTGTCATAACTTGTTTTCATGACGGATGTATTCAAACACATTCCATATTGAAGAACATGTAAAAATATAATAAATGTGTAATATTTCAAAATACTCCTTTCTAGAGTTCATTTTCCAACCAACTATCCAGCTATGGACATTGAATGGCTTTTCTGAGGTAAATGTAATGTTAAGTGACATTGTTTACAAGCTGTTTCATTGATATCTTTCCACGGTTGAAACACTGATTGATCGATTACATGAGACTTGATGATTTCAGTAAGCTGTACTGTATCTTTCAACATACCTTATGATGGTCATTTATGTTTATTTTGTGTTATAACTATATTGAAACTGCTTTGAAGAATGGCATAAGACAGTGTTCACAGACAGGAGCAGCCAGCCGCCACACCCTCTGAAGCTCACCGCACTTCCTGCTTATGTCAGATCTAATTTTAGCCCCTCTCACATACCTCAGGGATTTAATTCACAGGACTATTTTCGTTCCTTGAAGGCTCCTGTGTCTTTCTGCACTTTCAAGACTCCAAGTCTTAGTGAGCTATAAGCTAATATTATGCTGTCTTCTTTGAAACCTTCTTCTGGCCAAATTCCTTCACAGAGAAGGCACTTCCAGAATGTACTGTGATAAGCTAAAAAATGAATTCCAAAATGGCAAGTGAGAAAAATGGGAAGCGAGAAATATGTTGATTGAAATATTATGTAATTCTAGCTAACTAAAATGTTATATATTAATTGAATGGCTTTGTACATGACACATGCACAATAAGCTGTTTCATTCACTTATTTACATGGTTGAAACACTCATTGAACAACTACATGAGACATGATACATTCCAATATGCTGCACTGTATCTTTCATCATACCTTCTGATGTTCATTCATGTTTATTTGGTGCTAGTAATAAAGAGGAAGACAGATTGGTTCCCATGTCGCTTGAACTGAGGCGATACAGCGATCTGTCACGCCACATTAAAGAGCAGCAAAACAGCATTTATTGTTTACATTTTGAAATAAAATTTACAGAATTTGAAATCTGAGACTTTGTTTCATATCAAAAATAACCTACTCTGTCTTGTATGTCGGAGCAATGTCAGTGTCGTCTTTGATCTGCGATGTTATTTCACGTGAGAAAATGGATGTGTGGAATGAGAGCGTGAGAACAGTGTCAATTGCATGAGTCTCACGCTGAATGTGTGAGTTGGTAGTACTGTATCGTTAGCTTACCAACATGCTAATATCACACTTATTTGGAGTCGAGTCTTTGTTGCACTTCAAGTGAGGAGTATTTTTTATGACACGATTGCTGGTTATGTAGAGTGCTCCAAATCAGTCACCTATGGATGCTGCCTTTCAAGGTAGCTGCCTATGTAAACAGTAGACAACTAGCCAGCTCACTAGGTTTTAGAAGAAAGCTGTTCGTTGAGCAAATAAGGCTGTATCCAAAATCTTCCCCTATTCACTACATTACTCCATTAATATAGTACACTGAATGAGTGAATGTAAACGAGTGAGCGAATTCAGACACTGAGTGTGCTGGAAGTGCAGCGGGACATTCAGTGCATTGGTGTTCTCTAGCGGCTAGGCGTTGAGTATACATCGGTTGTACGGTCACTGAGGTGCATATAAGTGCACTCGATAATGTCCACTATAGTTTTGGATACCTCTATAAATGGATGCCCAAACTGCACCAAAATTTCGGCAACTGAAATATTGGCAGAAAATTATTTTGGAGGTTTTGGAGGTTTCACTGACCTATGGTGAGTTTTGACTTTATCAGCGTCTATATTGTGCACACAACATGGATAAACTATGACAGATAAACCTGTCAGCTGTGTAGATGCTAGGGCTGGGATGACAATATCGAATTGTTGTTTTTATTCAATCTTCATTTTGATGAACCAAGATCTTTTAGTCTATGCTGTTTTCAGTTGATGTGCGAACAAAGCTTTGTGCTTTTTTACTATTGATATGAAACAAAGTCTTAGCTTTCAAATTTGGTAAATTTTCTGCACATAGATTGGTAAAATTCAAACAATAAATGTTGTTTAGACACTCTTTAATGTGGCGTGACTGCCGTGACTTAATGAATGTTTGAATACATCTGTCATTGATTTTTTTTTTTATTACATCCACTGTTTAAAAGTTTATATTTGTGCCTGCCCAAATCTGAAAGTTACTATAAAGTCTGTCATCCAACGGGGTTGCACCAGTATTAATTGGCCCCAAAACTGATCAGGCCTACTTAAATCAATTAATCTGCCCTAGGTGTGAGAAACAGGGTTGGAATTCAGAGACCTTTTTCTCCTTCTGGGAAGCTCAGAAAGATTAAAGCTGGACAGGAATGAGGATAATGGAGTTAAACATGTCTGTTCAGTGTTATATAACATACTCAAAGAGACTGCTGTTGTGCTTAGGGGAATTCCAGATGAATTAGGTATGTGGAATTGTGTCAGATGCAGAGTTTGACCAGAAATGTACTCTATGCAAGTATGTAAATTGAATGGTATTTTGCAAGCTTGTTGCATTACTGTGACAGTAATGGATTGCACCACTTTTGTGTGTGGTATTTCATCACAAAAACCTGTGCCTTATTCACTAACCACCTACGGTCTGTGCTGGTATTGTGTCATGTGTGTTTAATTTAAATAATTACCCTTCTTTTCAGCAGAATGTCATTAAAAAGGATATTTGTGTACAGTTTTCTTTTGATCATGTCCCCAGTAATATATGCCCCAGGGTATATTTTATTTCCCCCCTAAATTTTCATATATTGATGGTCTAGTTTGGTGGGGCAAAAAGTCAGATTGAACTTTATTTGTCTGCACTTTGATCTTTAAAACTTTGCAGACCTTTTATATTCTAAATATATTCGAAAAAGCATAATAGTGGCACTTTAAGTGAGTACATGCGGCTTCATGAGTAGTAATTGTTGCGCAATAAAAATCTTGTTACGCAATAAAAATACTGCAGATGGAACCAACTGTTGATCTTAAATAATCTTATATGCTATTTTTGTTTTTCTTGCGCTTCTTGTTCTCCAGGCGGATGAAGAGAGGAATTATCATATCTTCTATCAGCTCTGTGCATCTGCTCACCTCCCGGAGTTTAAAGCCCTGAAACTTGGTGAGCCAGGCACACACAAAATAACCCAGCATATTTCATTCAAGAGGAGAGGTTTTTCTTTGTTTTTTTATTTATTTATTTATTTTTTATGAGAATATTATTCAGATTAGGATTACTCATTCATGGGAATATTTTAGCTGGAAAGGAATGATGGGGAGGTGAGTTTTAATGTAACTTTTTTTTTTATTAAAAAAATTTTAAATAAAAAATATCTTAATGTGTGTTTTGAAGATGAACCAACGTCTTATGTTTTTGGAATGAGATGAGGGTAAATAAAAGAGTGAATGTTAAATATTGAATGCTTAAAGGATTAGTTCACTTTCAAATAAAATTCACCCCCATGTCATCCAAGATGTCCATGTCCTTCTTTTCTTCAGTCGAAAAGAAATTAAGGTTTTTGATGAAAACATTCCAGGATTATTCTCCTTATAGTGGACTTAAATGGACTCCACTGTTGAAGGTCAAAATTACAGTTTCAGTGCAGTTTCAAAGGGCTTTAAACGATACCAGACGAGGAATAAGGGTCTTATCTAGTGAAACGATCGGTCATTTTCGAAAAAAATTTAAATGTATATGCTTTATATAAACAAATGATCGCCTTCCAAGTGGTTCCGCCAAAACCACACTTTCGTATTCTTCAAAAAGCTTACGCTGTATGTCCTACGTTTTCCCTATTCTACTTACGGAAAAAATGGAACTGGCGCTGCGTTCGTTCTGTAAGTTGAATAGGAACGAATGATCATTTGTTTATATAAAGCATATACATTTTTTTTTTTTTTTTCAAAAATGACCGATCATTTCGCTAGATAAGACCCTTATTCCTCATCTGGTATCGTTTAAAGCCCTTTGAAGCTGCACTGAAACTGTAATTTTGACCTTCAACAATGGAGTCCATTGAAGTCCACTATAAGAAGAATAATCCTGGAATGTTTTCATCAAAATCCTTAATTTCTTTTCGACTGAAGAAGGACATGGACATCTTGGATGACATGGGGGTGAGTAAATTATCAGGAAAATTTTATTTGAAAGTGAATGAATGAAATTAAGGTTTTTGAGGTAAACATTCCAGGATTCTTCTCCATATAGTGGACTTCAGTGGGGTTCACTGGGTGGAAGGTCCCAATTGGAGTTTCAGTGCAGCTTCAAAGGGCTCTACGTGATCCCAGATGAGGAATAAGAGTCTTATCTAGCGAAACGATCTGTCATTAAAAAAAAAAAAAAAAAAAATTGTGCTTAAAAAGTATATACATTTTTATTTAAAAAAAAATTAACAGATCGTTTCGCTAGATAAGACCCTTATTCCTCTTTTGTGATCACGTAGAGCCCTTTGAAGCTCCGCTGAAACTGCAATTGGGACCTTAAACCCGGGGAACCCCACTAAAGTTCAACTTAATTTGTTTTCGACTGCAGAAAGAAACACATGAACATCTTGGATGATATGGGAGTGAGTAAATTATCAGGAAATTTTAATTCAGAAGTGAACTAATCCTTTAAATCCTAAAAATTAAAAACTGAATTAAAAAAAGTATAATAGTATAGGGTTAGTCTACAGTGTATACTACTTATAGTATAGTATTATACAGTATTTATAGTATAGTACTATATAATATTATTATAGTAGTATTTATTTTATATAGTGTTTATTATTATTTATTATACAGTATTATAATATAGTATATTGTATTATACTACTTATAGTACTAATTAATTTTATATTAAAAACATTAAGTCTATGTAAATAATTATAAATGAATAAAAAGTCTATGAAATGTCCCTATTTAAATAGTTGAACATGTGTTTGGGGGTAACGTGTCTGATTAGAGTGTGTTCGTGTTGGCACAGCATGGAGAGCGGCTATCGGAGCTGTCCTACTGAGAGGCGGGCTGTGCAGGTCTAAATACACTCACAGCCACATATGAATGCTGAAGCTACTGTAGTTTGGTTCCACACACACCTCTCCCTATCATCTCTTCTCTGTTTGCTTCACCCACTTGCTCTAAAACACACACACACACTGCTGGCTCTGTGCTCTCTCCTGCTGTTTGCCTACTCAGCTGACTTCCTGCTCAGCTGACGCCCCGTTAATGTGAGAGTTTGTGTGTGTGTGAATCTCTCAATAAGGTCTCTGTTGCCAAGCAACACTGTATCGTTCGTTAAATCTATGAAGAAGGTTTTGTATTTTAGGGTCTGTGTCTGTGAATAAGAGAAGGGTTCTTATTAATGTAAATCTGTTTAGTCCTATTCATTAATGGTTGGGGAGTTTTCTTGCATAATTGAAGTTCTTTTGATGAGCATAGTGTGTCCGAATGAATGATTAAGAATTGGCTATCTACATTTTAGTTTACGGTTATGTTAAACATTGTCATATGAACAACCAGTCAGTAACTACATTGATTTAACTTTCAGGAGCCTTAATTATAACATAATGCAGTTGTAAGCTTTATGATTTTGATTCACTAAAAGGAACCAACTCATAAGGGTTACTCGTTTGGGAATCATACTAGGTTAGAACCCAGCAAACTGATCAAACATATTTTCACTCAAACCAACCTCTTCTTCAGGTTAAATTGAAAAGTCCAGTTTATTTTGTTGAATCAGTACGTTCAGATGATTCATTTCAATTAACCAGTACAGAAAATAGATTCAGTAATTCATTTGAGACCCTGCACAGAAATCACTTTACATTTTTTTTTTATTTTTTTTTTTGTGCCAAATTAATTTGATAAATGCTGCAGTTTGTCACTTTATTTTAATTCTATTATAAATGAGGGTATTTTATAGGTTTATTAGTTGTACTGTTCAAATTTAGATAATTGATATGTTGATTCTAATTGTTTTTGTGAAAACATCTTTTCAGGGCTCATTGTTTTGAACATATCTAACATAAGAAATTATTGATTCATTAGATCATAAGATTGTTTCACATCAACATTTGGGCTTGGGTTTGATAACCTAGCCTTGGGGGTAGATCCTCCAAAAAGTCAGATTTTTTTCTTTTTTAGGTGGTATATTTTTTTTCATTTGAGTGGTATAATAAAAGTTTGTGCGTGTTTTTTTTCTCCACAGGGAAGGCTGATGATTTTCACTACACCAAACAGGGCAGGAACCCAGTGATAGATGGAATAGATGATGCCAAGGAGATGTCGACCACTAGGAATGCCTTCACACTTCTAGGTCAGACTGAAAGTTCAGAAATTTCTCATGTAGTTGAGAGTTAATGTGCAAAATAACCATCTCAGATGAGGGAGTAAATCGCAGATTGTGAATGAGTGAATGAATAAATGAGTGAACGAGGCATTTATATAGAGCTTTACTATATACTACTGTACCCCCAAAGCGCATTGCAATCATATCAGGGGTTTCTCCTCACCCATCACCAGTGTGCAGCATCTACTTGATGATGTGACGGCAGCCAAAGAACATCGCCAGTGCGGCCACCACACACCAGCTATAGGTGGAGATGAGAGAGTGTCATTAAAGAGATGAAATTGCAGTAACTAATTAAGATTTAGATTTGAATTTCTAGTCAATTATGTCTCTCTTTTTTCTTTTTTTATTATGATCTGCATGTGCCCCCTCAGATTTTTGAGCCAGTGGATTTTGATTGTGACTTCCAAAATATATATGTTTTTTTTTTTTTCATTATTATTATTTTTTTTTATAATTATTATTGCCCCATTTAGTGAAATTCACTGTTTTGAAGCCAAAATATGGAATAAACTCATTTAGAACCAAGGGCCTGATCTCACATACAGGACTTGGACTAAGCCAGGACTTGGTTAAACTAGGACATTTAAGTAGCTTCATAAATGTACCTTTAAAAAAAACTTACTGGTGTGCATCTTGAGACAAAACAAGGGCCCTGACATATTTTAAGATATGTCAGTGCAAGTTTCTTTCAGTTTAAACAGCTCAAACATGCATTTTAGTCTGGGTCTAGGCTTAAGCCTTGTCTGTGAACCTGGGGAAAGAAGTTTTTGTGTGTTTGTGGTTGGAGGATTTGTCCAAAATTTTACATAACATTAATTTGACAACACAACCAGAGTTTTAGCATTTAAAGAGTTAATAAAAGTATATATTTTTTTAATGAAAACTTAAGTAAAGTTTTATCATAAACAATAATAGTTATTTTTACTTGTTGTTTTTTTTTTTTTTTTTTCCATGAAACACAAACCGCTGTTTTCCATACACAAAATTGCAGAGCGATGACTGGCAGTCAAGTTCAGTTGCAATTTTGCTTGGTTCATTATGAAAATTGATATTATATTAGGATTTAACCCAGCTCCTATGCATACTATAATATTACACCACATGACTATCATGACTCTTAGAAAACTAGGTACATGACGCCCCTGATAGCAGACTGGGCAGTCCCAGAATGCATTGTGGTGCAAGCTCAGAGTAATGTAGGTTATAAACAACTAAATGTATTTAATTCAATGTCAAAAGTATCAATATAATATGTTAGCATATAGTAACATGTTAACTCCAATCTCTGTTGGATTCAGTCGAGACTGCCTGAGATTCTCAGGCAGCGGAAATGAAGGCAGTTCAAGTAGTTTTCAAAACTATATGGTTTCTAGCTAGCCTATTAGACAGATTGATTTTGTGCTGATTTCTTGATGTTTTCATATTGTTCATTTATTGATGTCTCTCTTCAGGTGTAAACGAGTCTTATCAGATGGGCTTGTTTCGGATTCTGGCTTCGATTTTGCACCTGGGGAACGTGGAAGTGAAAGATAGAGACTCGGACAGCAGTATCATTCCAGTGAGTTTCATGTTGACTTTAAAGTTCAAATATGTGGAGTGGCATTTTGGTCCAATGTGATTTTACTGTGAGCAGGTCTATCTATTGTTACATAGCAAAAATAGAAACCAAATAACTGAAGAAATGACTTGGCAAAAAAAACCCTGATACTGTGTGTTAAAATAGGTCTGTGCATTTTTTTTATCTTAATAAAAAAAAAAGGTTTGAATTCAGTTATCTTTTGAGGCTGCTTAGTCACCTATGGTATCGATACCGAGGTATTAGATTCTGGTATTGTACCAAAGCCAAAATTGTGGTATCGAGCCAACCTTAGTGTGACATGAATTTGTTTCATTGTGTTGTAATGATGTAATTTTCTCTCTCTTTTTCCCCATCCAGCCAAATAATGGTCATTTGAGTGTGTTTTGTGAATTGATGGGCGTGACATATCAAGACATGTCTCACTGGCTGTGTCATAAGAAGCTGAAGACTGCAACTGAGACGTACATAAAGCCCATCCCCAAACTACAGGCCATAAACGCCCGTGATGCCCTCGCTAAACATATCTACGCAAAACTCTTCAACTGGATCGTGGACCATGTAAACAAATCGCTGCATTCTACGGTCAAGCAGCACTCGTTCATCGGAGTCCTAGACATTTACGGGTGTGTGTTCACACACATACATACCTTTAAGAACAGACCACACTGGTTCTAAAAAATATTCAGTTTAGAGTTACAGAAGTGAATTGTGATGTTTTGTTTTATTTTTATAGGTTTGAGACCTTTGAAATCAACAGTTTTGAACAGTTCTGTATTAATTATGCCAATGAGAAACTACAGCAACAGTTCAACATGGTGAGACTTCTGACCCACTTTATATGACACCATATCTCATCAGTTCATGTTTGATTGTAGATATTTTTTTATTGTGATGTATCTCCTTTCCTACCCTCCTGTTGTATTCCCATCTTCTTGTGTGCAGCATGTGTTTAAGTTGGAGCAGGAGGAGTATATGAAAGAGCAGATTCCCTGGACTCTCATTGATTTCTATGATAATCAGCCATGTATCAACCTCATTGAGGCCAAGATGGGCGTTCTGGACCTGCTGGATGAAGAATGCAAGGTACATCTTCACAGTCTCATTGTAAATCAAGATCTTTTACTGTGATTGGCTGTATTGAATTTTTTTTTTATAAAAAAGTAAAATATCTGATAAAAGTTTCAATATATCCATATGCATGATAAAAAATTGTGACAATTTGCAAGTACAAATATTTACAAAATCAACAGTTAAGAATTAAACTGAACAAAAATTGTTTTTAACAAGTTTTTAATGTAGAATGTTATAAGATTTTAATAGATGGGGCAACACAATATACATTAAAACACACTCAGTTTTGAAAGTTGAACATGAGACTAGAGTAATAAAACCCCACTTGTGGTCTTCCCCATCAAAAATGACTGGCCTTTTAAAAATTACTTATACTGTAAATCTCTCTTATTACTCTATATTATCGCGTTTTTAGACACAAAGATGCATTCTGTGTGAACAAGCTCTTACTCCAGTCTTCAGTGTCACTGAAATCTGCTGATTTAGTACTCAATAAACATTTCTTATTATCATCAATATTGAAAACAGTTTGTTTTTTGTGGAAACCATTTTTTTTTTTTCCAGGATTACTTAATGAAATAATGTTCAATAGAACAGCATTTGTTTCAAGTAGATGTTCATTACTGTCACTTTTTATCAAGTTCATTTGTTTTTGCTGAATAAAAGTACTAATGTCTTTTTAAAAAAACCTTAACCCTAAATTTTTGAACGGTAATGTACATCACTGTAAAAAAAATAAATAAATAAATAAACGAAACAAGAACTGTGTTGTGTAATTGGAATCCTGTTTGAGACTACTGTTCTACAGCCTCTCTTTTTCTCTCTTTCTTTTAGATGCCGAAGGGCTCTGATGACTCCTGGGCTCAGAAACTGTATAACACTCATTTGAAGACGTGTGCACTTTTTGAAAAGCCACGGATGTCCAATAAAGCTTTCATTATTCAGCACTTTGCAGATAAGGTGCACACACACACACACACGCTTCACACCAAGGCTGATTCAGCATTTCTGATAAAGTGTGATATACAGTACTGTATGTGTCATTTCATATATATTTGTGTAATATAGGCTTTTATGAAGCAATATACAATAATCATAATAAGCAAATTATTATGTTTTGTCAAGATTCACACACTTTTTACAAGCAGACTTTATCTGGGGAATAATTACCATTTGGATGTTCATGTAATCCACCTCATATAAAATAGATTTTACAATGTTTAAAGTCAACATGAAACAGAAGTTTGGATAGTCTTTTCACTAATGTGACGTATATCGGAGTGAAACGGCTTCTTGAACAAGAAAAATTATAGAGCCGGACTTGATTTTGTCTATTGGGAATTGATTGGCTCGTTGTGGTTTGCTATTGCTGTGATGTCATGTGAGTGACAGGTTGTCCCGCCCTCGTGCCAGTAAACACCTCATCAGAGAAGAGATGAGACTGTAAGATGAAAGTTATTTTGATTGAAAATTACGAGGACAAAAAAATTAATGTGCATTGATAAATCATTTATAATAATGCAATATTTGCATAATACAATGCAAAATTCCATAAAAAAAAAATAAGAATTGTCAATTTTGGTTTAATGATGCCTTTGTAGGAACTCTTGTCAGACAGGCCACAGATGAACTGTATGTGAAACAGGTCTAGCATTTTAAGACATTGTAAGTACACTTCTGTCGTAAAGGATGTTCTAAACAATAGACACTGAATAGATAGTTAAGAAAAAAAACTTAAGAGAGTATCATTCTGTTAGCTTAGAAACATGCTAATGCCAGAACAACTGAGTCAGGTCTCCTGTGTGCTTCATGTAAGGGGCGCTCAGACGTCTTCACGTGAGCTTCTGATGGGTGCTGATCTGTTTTTAGAAATGGTTTATGATATCTGTGAGGAAACACTCATGGAGATGGGGGATGGATATCATAAGCCACATTTAGAGTGTGTGAAAGATATTTAATACACACAGTCAAATCAGGGTTTGAACATTAGCAGGTGCTTTCTCAAACATCCTCAAGGTTAAATCAGGCTCCACTTAAAGGATTGGTTCACTTTACAAATGAAAATTACCCCAAGATTTACTCACCCTCAAGCCATCCTAGGTGCACATGACTTTCTTCTTTCTGATGAATACAATCAGAGTTATATTAATAAATTGTAAATTATTAAATTTATAATGGATGGATGTGCTTTCTTGAGCTTCAAACTGGTTGGTCCCATTCACTGCCATTATAAAGAATGGATGTGTCAGGATATTTATTAATATAACTGTGTTCATCAGAAAGAGAAGTCATATACACTTAGGATGGCTTGAGGATGAGTAAATCTTGGGGTAATTTTCATTTTAAAGTGAACTAATCCTTTAATTCTCTAATCAGCATTATAAATGACACCCTATAATTTTAATAGAATACATATTATAACATGTAATTTGTACCCATTGTGTAAAACTTTCTTTTTTTTTCTCTGGGTGGTTGCTCTTTTGTGCTTTTGTAGACTTAAGCCAGGTTCAATGTACGATTTTAACTACAATTTGGCCGCCTGAGACACATTTTTTGAATCCTAAAAGATTCCCCAGATCCTAGGCCAAAATCTGAAGTCTTTGATTGTTAGTTTGACTGTTGGGATCAAATTTTACCTCTGATGAAATTCTGGCAGTGTCGGAAGATTTGATATACATTCCTAATGACACAATTAGTGAGACAACATCAAACCACCACTTGCTTCACACACATCATCTTTAATTTTTTTTATAGTTTTCTTTTCAAGAGAAGCCATGATCAAAATTAATGCTACAGTCTGACATTAATGACAACTGAGATCCCACAGGTTGACATGGCTTACAGCAGAGATCATGTTCGTACAGTCTGACAAGCAACATTCGTAAAGGACTATTATAAATCCTACAGTGTGCACATGATTTTATGGAGCTCACAGTTATAATCAGTGCTGGGTAGATTGCTTACATATTGTAGTCCATTACTGAATACAGTTTAAATGATGAAAACTGTAGTTAGTAGCATAATATATTACATTTCACATTTTAGGTAATGTAATCTGACTACTTTTTGATTACTTTTACATTACTTTTAGACTTAACTTGTTTATCACATAGATTTTAATAGGATAATCTTGTACAGTACTGCTATTAAAAAACAAAGAGAAAAAAAAATTGTCATCAACAAAATGTTACATTATGTCAGGGTTTCCTAAACTGGGGTTTGTGAAGGAACTGCAGGGGGTTTGTAAGTTTATGAAAAGGTAATAAATAATTAATTGAAGCATAAAAATCTGAAATTTTAAAATGAAAACAATCAAAATAAAACACAAATAATATAATATATAATATATACAAATAAAGTAAACATTAAAAATAGAAAATGGTAAATAAAAAAGTAAAAAAATCTTGGTAACTTTACAATAAAAATCAATTGGTTAAGATTATTTATTCAGGAACTCACAATGAAGACGCTTTTTTTTACATTGTTTATTAAAGTTGGAATGAAATCAAAGTATTTTCTTCCACATTGTGACATATAGCTAAGTGAAATGGCTTCATGAATGAGAAAAAATATAGGACGGGACTTGATGATGTCCATCGGGAATTGATTGGATCGTTGGATTCTTTTAGTTTGCTAAAATAACTAAAACTGAAATAAAAATGAATAAAAATATATAGACATTAAAAAAAAAAATTAAAATGACAAAAAAAATGAAATGAAAACAGAAAATATAAAAATAAACATTTATTCAAAATATGAATAACATAATATCTCAGTTATACTAAAATAAAGCAATTCAAAAATTCAATCTAAAGACTGATCAAAAATTTGTGAAGAATGGGGATGTAAAAATTTCAATTCGCTCTCTAGGTAATTTTACTGCTGTGTAGTAAAAAACAGAAACTATATTCAGAGACTCGTTCATGGATTTTCTTCCCTATATGATAACCTCTAATGTCTTTCTGTATCTGTCAGGTGGAGTATCAGTGTGATGGTTTTCTGGAGAAGAATAAAGATACAGTGAACGAGGAGCAGATACATGTTCTGAAAGCCAGTAAGGTGAGTGAATACCTCTCTGTTTCTCTGAAAGAGCACTTACTGAATTACTACATAAGAAGGCCTTCTATTAGCTTATGAACAAGGGCTGTAATGTTTTGGTAAAAATGGCCAGTAAGTGTCAAATTGTCTCTGTAATGTACTTGTTTATAAACCCGAAACTGAGAGGTTTTGGTTAAGTTATTGCCTGTATAGTGAGACAAAACCAGCTTTAAAATCAGTGTTAGCTGTACCCAGGGTGTTTTCATCCAAGATGTTTGACCTTAAATGAGGCCTAAAGTGTGAGAAGGTCAATGGAACGGTGCCATCTGCTGGTAAAGGAGCATTAGTGCAGTCCATTGTCACAGTTCCAACATGAAATTTACACAGCTCAGGGAAGTAGATGTTCATATTTCTAGTTCTTTGGATCCTAACATATTCTTGTCCTGTCTTAGTTCATTATGTTACAGTGTCTTGAGTCACAGTATTGAAAAATTAGAGCTGTTTTTAAGCCCTAAATGTGAGCTTTTGCATGACTCAGCAGCTCTGACTGCTCTTTAATATGACCAGTTCAGACAGAACGCTAGTGCATACCTGCTCTTGTTATGAAGTCAAACCTTACCCGTCAGTTGTGCCTTCAGGGTCTGGGGTGTGTTCTGTGGATTTTTCAGGAAGGTATTCAAACATATTTGGTATTCGAGACTCAGGCTCACTGATGAAAGGCTCTGTATACAGTATCAGAGTTTCCAAAACGTATTGCTCAAATCAAATCAGCTCGTAATACCATAGCATTTTGATATAAACCATGGTACTGAATTATTTCCCAGCTAACAAGAAACGTTCCCTTTAAGTAAATAAAACAAAAACAAACATTATTTCTTAAAGTTCTCTTAAAGGGATAGTTCACCCTAAAATGACAATTTTATCATCATTTACTTACCTTCATGTTGTTCCAAACCTGTATCTCAAAATAAGATATTTTAAAGAATGTTGGTAACCAGACAGTTGATAGCACCCATTGACTTCAATAGTATTTTTTTTTTCCTACTATGGAAGTCAATAGATCTGTGCCATAAAATATTATCAATATTCTTTAAAATATCTTTTTTGTGTTCAACACAAGAAAG
Source organism: Hypophthalmichthys molitrix (assembly GCA_037950675.1). Classification (NCBI taxonomy): domain Eukaryota; kingdom Metazoa; phylum Chordata; class Actinopteri; order Cypriniformes; family Xenocyprididae; genus Hypophthalmichthys; species Hypophthalmichthys molitrix. Next base: position 24,890,874 of record CM075509.1, read on the forward strand.
AAACACAGGTTTGGAACAACTATTTAAATGAATGTCAAACTAAAACACTTCTGATAAAAATGTTCAATGAATGATGTACTGTATAAATAAAGTTTTTACACTAATGTATTAAGAACATTATTAAAGACCAGATAACTTTGAACAAACGTTCTATTAACATTACTGGAAGGATGTTTGTTCATAACTTTGAGAGAACTTTGCCAGAACAATGTTCCATTAGCTGGGATGGTATTTACTTTGTACTCCGAGGTATATCAAATAATACTATGGTATTCATACTGAGATTTTATATATATATATATATATATAGTGAACTAGTCTCAAAAGCTTCTGTAATTTTACTGACCTGGCCTGAGCTGACTGTTAAAAATTGAAAAAGGGGTTCCCACAGTAAAAGAAATAAAAAAAAGATTGTTTTCAGGCTTAGAACAGTCATGGAAATGTATAACATTTTGAAAAATCATGGACAAGTCATGGTATTTTTTTTATACCGACTATACATTTTTCTAGTTATGCTTAGCTCTAACATATTTCATGGGCTTGATTTTGATTTGTCAGTGAAATCTCTACAAAATGGCTTTATTTTATTTATTTATTTATTTTTTAAAGTCCTTATCTAGTAATAGGAAAAATAACTTGTAAACAACTTAAAACATTAACTAGCCAATTTTATATTTACCATAATACATGTTACATGATACCATGATACTCAAATGTTTTGATTTAGAAAATGTAAGTGAACTTTAAGTGCCTTTGGATTCTATGATTCTGTAAAATCAAATCATTTTCATCTGTATCTGGGGGTTTCTGAATGCTCTCTAACCCTTTTTCTCCTCAGTGTGAGGCAGTAAATGTGTGCGGTAAGAGCAAACACATGCCGTACTAATCCAAACTGCCTGGGAATAATATTAATGCCTTAAACTGAAATTGACAGAATTATTCTTTAAGTCAAGTATTATTTAAAATTAACAATTCATATCAGTAATAGGCTCGGCTCTCTGGTGCTTATCCAGATCAGTCTGTTAGTGGTTAATCCAAATCCTTCACTTCACATGTTACACAGGTCACCTGTTTTTACCATATTCATTTTTACTTCACATTCATATCATTAATCATCTGTTCATACCATCATGTGTGTGTGTTTGCTTACTTCATCTATGTACACACTTATATTTTCTTATAAATTAGAAATAAAGCCAGATATCAGCTAAAAATCCTTAAAACTTCTGGAAATTTTCAATTGGTATTCATTCATTGTGTCTATCATTTGATTGAATTGATTCATCAAGACGATATTTGATGTTGGCTTGACAAAACCTAATTGCTTTTTTTTCCTCAAGGCATATATTAGAGCTGTCAAAAATAATATTAATTTCAGTGATTAAATTAAGCAATTTTTCTTACTTATTGAGATGAGACTCATCCTTGCAAAAAAATGAACTTAGTCAGGAAAAATGAACTGACAGCTCTCATTCAAACATAGAGAGCTGATATTGACAGAGACATAAACATCACTACTACTCTAGACAACACCCTATATTAAAGGTGACCTATAATGCCACTTTTTACAAGATGTAATATAAGTCTCAGGTGTCCCCAGAATGTGTCTGTGAAGTTTCAGCTCATAATACCCCATGGATTTTTTATTATACCATGTTTTAACTGACTTTTTTTTAGTGGGAGAAAAAAAAATGCGCTGATTTGATGTGTGCACCTTTAAATGCAAATGAGCTCGTACTCCACGCCCCATGCTTGCGATTCCAATACACTGAGGCATAAACAATACAGGAGAATCTCAGCAGTTATAACTCTCAAAATGGATCATTACAAACTGCAGCATATCAGATCACGTAGGTATGGCTTGTATTTTGTGGATGTTTACTAACATTCGATTCTGAATGAGTTTGATAGCGTGCTGCACGGCTAACGTGGCAAAAGCTACACATTGTTGGAGACTCAGTAAGAATTAAGATACATTTATGAATTATACAGACTGCAAGCGTTTTTGGGTCAAAAATGAAAATTACAACATGGCTCTGGTCTCTGTGAATACAGTAAGAAACAATGGTAACTTTAACTACATTTAACAGTACATTAGCAACATGCTAACGAAACACATTCAGAAAGACCATTTGCAAGCATCACAAAATATATATGAAATTGGATCATGAAAAGTTGGTAACACACAAATCCTGTCCAGACCCTCTTGTGCAAAGCAGTCTGGTGATAATGTTTACATTGCTGAGACATACCACAAGCTCAGGGACGGTCGTTCTTGAGTGCTGCTATCCTGCAGAGTTTTGCTCCGACCCAACTCACCTTCCTTCATGTAGCTTTAGTAATCCTGAAGATATTCAAGTGTGTTTGAACAGGGTTGTAGCTAAACTATGCAGGACAACTGCGCTCCAGGACCAGTGTTACTGGCACACTGTTGTCGCTTGCGAAAACAAAATGGCGGCGACCATGGGTGGAAACATACAGATTCAGGGGGCGGTAATATTATAATAAGATCCCTTTCCTACATCACAAGGGGAGCAAAATCTGAGCGGCTCGTATTTTCACATGCTTGCAGAGAAATGCTTACCAAAACAAAGTTATTGGGTTGTCCTTTCAAGTTTTCTGGGTTGGTAGATGCACCAGGGAGACGATTATAGCACTTAAACACATATCAGATTTTCATGATATGTCCCCTTTAAATGCACAGCTAAATTTGACGTTTATTATGAGTTTATGTGAAGATTGTTTTAAGTTCACTTAAAAGTTAAAAAAAATATATATATATTGAAAATATACCATCTTCCTGTTGTTTTTAAATTAATTTGGAGATTCAGTGTGAAAATCTGTATTACAATATAAAATGTTACAAATTTTAATGTTAAGTGTGATTAATCAGTTACAGAAAAATGTGTCATTAATTAGTTAACCTCCTTGACCTTCTTTTTTACATGGATCACGAAAAGAGAAATTTAGAATGATAGGCCTACTTAGTATTTCTTTGTCAAGCCAACATAACAATATGGTTCAGAGCTGGTGTCTGAGCTGCTTTTGCTGTTCAGCTAGTAAACTATATACATCTGCCTGATGTATCTGTATTTTCTGCATTTGTTAATTCTGTTTCTATTTTCTCATCATTGTGTCATGTTGTCTATGTGTTGTTTGTGAACATGACAACCTGTACCCCTGCAGAAGGTAAAATTTAGCATATACATGCTGTCTCTCTATCTTTCTAAATTCACTGCTGTCTAGTAGATACAAAAATTAAGATTGGATGGTTTGGAAGTTTGTGCGTATGAGGTGTGTGTGTGTATGTGTCAGCATGTTCAATCTGCTGCTTTCTGCTGTGCGGGGCACAATCTCAGTACTGCATTGACTCTGTTGAAAAATAAAACCTGCTTCAGCTCTAGAGCCTCCAAACACCATCCAAACAAACTCAACTGCCCAGACAGAATGAAACCTGTTTAATTTAAACGTTTTGATATCAACTGGACTACACATTTTACACTATTAAAAGGACAGTTCACCCAGAAATTAAGATTTAGTTATTATTTACTCACTCTCAGTTTATAGTAACCAGCTCAAAAAAAAAAAAAAAAAAAAAAAAAAAAAAAGCACCCTAAAAGTGGTTGATGTGATTCATAAACTTGAGCTTTATATGAGGAACGGACTGAAATTTTAGTCATTGGTGAAAGTCTTTCCCTTTATTGAAACACTCAAATCAAAGATTTGAATCAAAGATCCGACAGGATTTTGTCAGACTATGAGGGCATGTTGCTGCAGAAGAACATTTTTTTTGCATTTTAAAGTTAAATTATCAATTTGGTGTACTTTGAGCGTGAAATTAGGAGCTGTCCAGTGACCAAAAACTCTTTGCATTTAAAGTGGACTGAAGCCTCTTTTTAGTTGTGATAGTGGTGGCCAAACAATTTGAATATAATAATGATAATGATATTTACAGCTTTTTAATTTGATTGACTGATGCTTTGCCAAAGCAATGGCTCAAAACACAACATTGGAGATTTTATGTTATGAGAAGTGTCAAATATATTTGGTTCATTCACGCTGCCACAATCAAGGTAATTAAAGGGATAGTTCACCCAAAAATGGAAAATTCTGTCATTAACTCACCCTCAATTTGTTCCAAATCTGTAGGAGTTTCTTTCTTCTGTTGAACACAGAAGAAGATATTTTGAAGAATGTTGGTAACCAAACAGTTGATGGGCCCCACTGACTTCCATAGTACTTTTTTTAATACTATGGATATCAGTGGGGCCTATCAACTGTTTGGTTAACCATATTCTTCACTCTACCTTCTTTTGTGTTCAGCAGAAGAAAGGAATTCTTACAGGTTTGAAACAACTTGAGGGTGATTTAATGATGACAGAATTTTAATTTTTGGGTGAACTGTCCCTTTAATGGGAAAAAATAAAAAAAAAAAACAACATCCAGGTTTAGATCAATAACAAATAATGGCAGTATTTTCATTCTTGGGTGAACTATGCTTTTAAATTGCAACATCCAAAGAAATCCATATGTACTATACATAGACTAAAAAAAGTAAAAACAGGCAAAACATTAGAACACAGAGCTGGAGTTTGTTTGTTTGCTGTGTGGGGACTTGATGTTTAAATTGTTGGTCCCATAAGGACTCTTATTCTGCTTAGGCTGCATGCTGCTTAGTACCAGCCCTAGTGTCCCTCAGATCGCAAACTCTTAGCAATTAATGTAAACGAGACCCTAGGGACATTATCTAAGTACATGGCCCTTTCTGTTCATTAATATCCCACTGTATAATGGTTTGCTTGTCTTGACGTGCATAATTGTTAATTATGCTTTGCTTACTTTGGAGTTGTTCTGGATTTAAAAAAAAGTGATACTTTGAATGTACAGATTTAGGTCAGTTGACAAAGGCTACGACACACTGCTAGGTTTTGGGAGTGACAAATGCTCAAGTGTCTCAAGCCTGTACAAAAGCATGAATGCTAACCGTTTAACACAATTTGGTTAAAGGGGTACTTCACCCAAAAATTAAAATTACCCCGATTTACTCACCCTCAAGCCATCGTAGGTGTATATGATTTTCTTCTTTCAAATGACTACAATCAGACTTATATTAAATAATGTCCAAGCTTTATAATGGCAGTGAATAGAGGATGAGATTTTGAAGCCCAAAAAAGTGCAATCACCCATCATAAAAGATAACCACATGGCTATTTTTCTTACACAAACTTACACATCGCTTCGCTTCAGAAGGCCTTTTTTTAAACCCCCGGAGTCGTGTGGATATCTTTTATGAGTATCACTTTTTTGGGCTTCAAAATCTCAATCTCTATTTACTGCCTTTATAAAGCTTGGAAGAGCCAGGAAAAAAGAAAAAAGTCATATACACCTAGGATGGCTTGAGGGTGAGTTAATCATGGGGTAATTTTTATTTTTGGGTGAACTAACCCTTTAAGAATTCAAATTTAACTACCTGAAGTTTTCAGGAGTGAATTCTCTTTTATAAAGTGGATAGTTCCCGTCCTTGATTATGATTGGCTGAGCCATGTTCAAAACAGGTTGTAAAATACTCCTGTGGCGTCATTACATCAGTATTACTGTTGTTTTGTATTTATTTTATGAAACCTTGCCAAGAAAATGTAGTAACCATTTTATAAAAGCAATAAGTTCTGTAAAGCCATGGTTTACAGTGATTTTAGAACAGCTAAACATGGGTTTTAGGCACTCTGCTCTATGTTGACCTAACAACTCCCCTTAGCTGTTCTGAAATCCTTGTAAACTACAGCTTTTTGGGGCTTATTCCTTTAAAAGATTCTGGTTGTGACGTCCGGAAATAACTAAACCGTGTACAGAACAGGATTAAGCACATATAAAATATAAAAACATACAAAATTGAATTTAATTACATTTTTTAAGTGCTAATGACAATTTTTTAATAAGATCATTGCTTCATTTCTAAGTCAAAAAGTGCCTCTGACTAAGGATGGTAAAGTATCTGACCACCCTCTGCCCCACATGGCTTGTGTTAAGTCTGTCTTGGCTGTAATTCCCAGTTTGACCTGCTGGTAGAGCTGTTCCAGGATGAGGAGAAAGCAACGAGTCCAGCCGGTGCTGCTCCTACCACTGGAGGACGCACTCGCCTCAGTGTCAAACCAGACAAGAGCAAAGCCGGCCAAGCCAGCAAAGAACACAAGAAGACAGTCGGACTGCAGGTAGAAGCCAGCTCTTTTACTGAATATCTACATGAATTGTATTTTTGTGTTATATAAATTGGAAAGCAGTGACAGTGATTGAAAATACTGTAAGAATTTGAATGAATATTTACTTCTCTCTCCGTAGTTCCGTAACTCTCTGCACCTGCTGATGGAGACGCTGAATGCGACTACGCCTCATTACGTTCGCTGCATCAAACCCAACGATTACAAATTTGCCTTCACGTCAGTTTTTCTTGTTTTTCATCAGCTTTTTTTTCTCTCTCTCTCTCTCTCTCTGAGAATAAACATACTGTGATCATAATTTGAGATTCACTGATCTTTTGGAATAGATTGTCAGCTTTCTAATATGTAGACTAAAGAAGCGTTCACAACAACAGAGAGCAAAAAAAGGGTGGAAGTCATTAACGTTAGCATATAGCTAAGCTTTCTTAACATACAGTTGTTATTTACATGATTTAAATTGGTAATTATTTTAAAAAGTTCTTATAATTAATTTAATTAATTGCAACTAAATTTAATATCCAAAGTTAGTAAAATCATTCATTAGTATTAAAAAAAAAAAAATGTCAGTATAGAATTGCCTTAGAACAGTGGATGTCAACCTGGGGGCCGCTGCCCACTAGGGGTCCTCAGCAAATTGCAAGTGGGCCTCAGGATGACATAAAAGTATTTAAAGGTGCAATGTGTAAATTTTAGGAGGATCTATTGACAGATATGCAATATTATACACATAACTGTTTTCAGTGGTCTATAAAAACCTTACATAATGAACCGTTAAATTTTTATTACCTTAGAATGAGCAATTTCTATCTACATACTGTACACCGCGGGTCCCCTTACAAGTTAAGTCGCAATTTTGCGCCGGCATGTTTCTACAGTAGACCTAAATGGACAAACTGCTCTACAGAGTGCGTTTGCTTGACTACCTACTCTCTTCTGTCTCAGACGATGACATGTTTGTCCTGTGTTGGCCACCGTAGCTTCTCCATATTGCAATTTGCAACCTCACCACTAGATGCCCCTAAAGTTTACACACTGCACCTTTAAATTAACAAGTTATTATTAATACATTAAAATAATCAAATTTTAATCTAAATCAGAATTCTAAAAATAAACATAAAATCAAGATGTAACCTTTTTTTCCCTCAATAAACGTTTTTATTGAAGATACAGTTCTGGAATACGGAACAAAATGTAATCACAAAATGAATTGTTGTCAAATTATTTTATATGTTGAATTAACCAACAGCAGATATATTAATTCAATACATCAATAAAAAAGTTTGATAACCAGCCTCTTTGTCACAATCACAGCAGAAGTACTGGAAATATCTTAGCGAATTTGGAGGGAGGCCTTTAAATATTTTGTTGGACAACGGGGGCCTACGAGACAAAAAGGTTGAGAACCACTACCTTAGAATCGGATTGTTTTTCTCAGAATCAGAATCGAGAAATGCATAAAGATTCCCAACCCTTCTAAATAAAAATTACCCTATGCTTTGTCCGGCACCTTATACTGCAGCTTTAATATAGGTAAAATTTTTCATATGTTATTTCTGTGCTACCCGCAGCACTAAGCAAAACTGCAAAAAGTAGCATAATTTCACTACATATCGAGTGTGTGCCAATCATGCCCCAAAAAGCTGTCTAGGTAGGCAGCTCACTAGTTTAGACAATGTGTAGCTTTAATATTTTTTCATCATGAGATTTCATTCTAAATATCTATTTGAACTGTGTTTATATCAGTAGATTTTGCAGAACTGATGGTGATGCTAGGTTGATATCTGATTTCAGGTTTGACCCCAAGAGGGCAGTGCAGCAACTGCGTGCATGTGGAGTTTTGGAAACAATCCGCATCTCTGCAGCTGGTTTCCCGTCTAGGTACAGTGAAGATCTATACATTACCATACTGAACTCTGTTTTGTCAAACACCTCCTGAATGTATATTTGTGTTTGCATCACTCCTTTTGTTTGTCAGGTGGACGTATCAAGAGTTCTTTAGCAGGTATCGTGTCCTGATGAAACAAAAAGATGTTTTGACGGACAGGAAGATGACCTGTAAGAATGTTCTGGAGAAACTTGTGCAGGTACAAGAAGACAATTCAGCTCATAAAACCATATTGATACTCAGTGTGGACTTTTGACCTGATTAAAAAAACACTCAAAACCATAGCAAGAATGCCCTGAAAACCACCCAGAATAACAAAATATGGCACCACTCACATTTCCTACAAAAAATTTTGTTGAAAGTAAAGTTTAAGTTATAAATGAAGAGTCTATTAATAACTCGCTCTCTTTTTTTGTCCTTCCAATAGGATCAAGATAAGTACCAGTTTGGCAAGACCAAGATCTTTTTCCGAGCGGGGCAAGTTGCTTACCTGGAGAAATTGCGAGCAGATAAGCTGCGTGCTGCCTGCATCCGCATCCAGAAGACCATCCGCTGCTGGCTGGCACGCAAGAAGTACCTGCGCATGAAACATGCTGCCACAACCATCCAGAGATACGTCCGTGGATACCAGGCCCGCTGGTGAGGGGGAGGGGACTAATCTCATAGTGGCCGTGGCTGACAAAATTTATGAAAAGCAGAATCATTCAAAATAAAATGACAGGGAGCTTACAGAATGCATGAGTGCCCATCCACTTTGACCATGAAGATAGTTCCGGAAGTTTTCCATTCATTTTTCCCATAGGGATTTTAAAAAAATGTTAAAGAGTTATAAGCTATGAACCAAACCAGCCAGCTACGAGGTGAATCACAACATTACAAATTTTGATATGAAACAAAAAAGTATTTGAAAATCAAACAAAAAGACAAAGGTACAAAACTGTGTACTTAATGGCTTTAATGATGGAAAGAACAAAATCCCATGAAGCATTGTGCATGACGTAATCGTAATCTAATCACGTTCATCATAATTAAAATTATTAAGTATAAAAGTATTGAAGAAATGACATATCTTACATTTATTGCAAAATATGCATATATTTACAAATATTTACGTAGCATATGGAGACATTCACGGTGCTTCATGGGAGTGGGCATTCGCTGCAGAGATCTTTTTGGTTCAGTTTTCTCACCGCTACTCTGATTAGTGGAATTTTCTTCAGAATTATGGGTAATGTAGTTCTTCACCATTCTTTGAAAAATAGGTTGAAATAATGTGAACTGATGGATTCAACAAAAGCATATCAATTTACAACCTTGGAGCTTACAGTATATCTGTCTTTAAGGGTTTATAAGTTATTGTTAAAAATCACTTTCCCTATGGAGAAAATGAACAGATTTTTTACTTCTGGCACCCGACTATTGCACTCTATATTGTTTTTTTAGTATTTAAGTAAGGGAGGTGTGCATGTGTTAACCTCTATGTTGTTCTTCCTGACCTACAGTCTTGCAAAATTCCTGCGTCGCACACGTGCTGCTATCGTCATTCAGAAGTACCAGCGCATGTATGTCCAGAGAAAATGTTACAAACGCAAGCAGGCTGCTGCTCTGGTCATGCAGTGCATCCTCAGGGCATACATGGCCAGACAACTGTACAAAGCGGTGAGGAGGAAACCAGACATACTAATACACTCTCACACGTTCTTTAATATATTTGCCTCAGTCACAAACACTGCTAACAATACAGTAGGGTTGTCAAAATGGCTAAAAAACTAAATTCAAATTTTATACATAAATATTACTAAAATTCGAATTATATTAAAATTTAAAAACCATAATTTAAGTTAGAGGGAAAAAAGCTTTTGGCTTGTCTCCTTAGGCCACAAGATGGCGCAATGAGCAAACTATTAATGCATTGCATTAAAATGTTTATTCAAAGCAATAAAATAACATGAAAAAAAATGCATAACGTTTAAACTGTTTATAATAATATAATTATAAACAATTATGAACAAAAAACCAGCATGTATTTATGCCCCAGTTTAATACAAAAAAGCAAAGCACAGAGTACTTATTTACTTACCTTTTTACTTTTACTGTTTTTTTACTTTTTTACTTTTAAAAACATGAGAAGCCATGGTATGGAGAAAAAAAAACAAAGTCTCACAACATGTTTTTGAAAAGTTGAGCTACTTTTAAAGGTGCAATAGGTGATTCACTACAGAAAAAAAAAAAATGTTATACTGGTTGAAAGTCTCCTCATATCCTGATAGCAGTCATTATGTTAAATGGTCTAAATGTATTTTTATAAATATTTTTGCTAGTTAATCGATGGGAAAAAATGGTCTTCGTGCCCGGCGCATGGTCTAAAAGGGTTGTCCCTATTCTCTTATTGAGCAATGGGTGTGTTTTGGGCGTAACGTGCAACAATAAACCAGTCAGAGTCTCATCTTCCATTGCCTTTAAAAGTCAGTTGCACTCGCGCCATGGCGGATTCGCTATTTACATGGCAAAATTTGCAAGCGGAAAAACTGAATACTTCTCTAGTGAGGAAACGGATCTGCTGGTGCGCAAGGTTAAAGCGCACGGGCAGACCATCTATGAGCAAAGCCGGATTCCACCAAAGCATTTTTATCTTTATGCGCACAATAATAATCTTTTACATTGTATACTTTTATTTTTAATTTTTGGCATGTTTGTGTGCTGCTACACACGTTACTGCGTGTGTAATAAGCAGAGTGTACACGCTTTGTGCTCCCGCCTATAGGCGCATAATACTAACGCGCTCTTTAAATAACAAAAAAAAAAATTGCGCATTTGACTTTAGACCAGGTTTCAGTTGGTCAATGGCGCAGTCTATTTCAGTTGCCTCAAAATAGCAACACACCAACAATGCGCCTGAACACACCTCATTTTCAGACCAGCACGTCCATGAGCGCACAAATAGGCGCAAATGCATTTGCTATTTAAACAACGTGGCGCAAGACGTGAAAATGATAACTGCGTCAGGCCGAAACTAGCAAAAAAAACTTGCATCGCGCCTGGTGCCGCATTGGACCATGTGTATGACAGGGCCCTTTATATTCGGTCTGAATGAAATAATACAATGTCCTACCTGCCTGTCAGCGTATGTTTTTACATTCCTTCGCACACCCTATTCGCGCAGACATCATCAGCACATTTCATGCTATGCAGTTTATACAGATTGCAGACAGACATCAGTCACAGAGCACTGCAAACAAACAGCAGCTACCTTTTACAGTTCCTACCGAATCAAAACAACACGGTTATGCTGCGTTCACGCCATAACTACTGTAATTAAGAAATGGCAACCCGTGATGTTCTAACCGGAGCTGTTCAGTCAGATTCGGAATTATGCTTTCCATGTCAACAGTATCAACACCGAATTTAATCTGCAGCAGTCAGGTACAAGCTCTCGAAGTTGTTTACGTTCATTATTATTGTAATGTTATGTGCTTTGAGACATGAGTTAGTTTTTATCGCCGTCTCTTGTGACGCTTTGCCGAGAACAGCTGTGTGTGTGCGCGCGTTCATGCGTTTTGGAGGAGGCGTGGCTTTGGACGGTGATTTGCAGAGAGGGTAGGATCATATGCTTTCAATGCTAGCAGGTTAACGTTAGCATTTCCTAGATCACCTACTGCACCTTTAACTTTACATGGCTTTCTAAACATGCGGATCTCTTGTGCGAGACGCGAATGCAATGGTCAAAGATGTCAGTCTAGCGCACAATGGAAAAGCAGCGCACAAAATGCGTTGCGTGAGCGGCTTGGTTGTGGTTTTGACATAACCTAGATATTCTCCACATTGAGCTTCTCTATTTCTGCAGTGTTTTGAATGGACAACACAGCAGCACCACTTCTGGTGAGTTCAATTGGATAGGCTAACAAAAACATTAAAACACAACAATGACTTTAACATCATTGTCTCTTCCCGTGCGCCACTGATACGGCTGCCTGATGCACTCTTAAAATTCAAATGCATAGTTTTTGCATTGGAATGTGTATTATTATTTTAAATTCGACAAATATTCAATATTCAAATTTTAATTTGACTGCCCTACAATACACTCCTAACTCTTCTATTCTCAATATTGCACTTTTATTTACATGCACCTTTGCATTTGTAATTTAGTTTTGTTAATGCTGTAACATTTAAACAGGCTTGGTTATGTACTGACATTCATCAGGGTAACATATAATGCCGGCAGGTTGGTTTATAATTAACACACTAGAAACCAGTAAATTATTTCAGGCATTGGACACATGACCAGTAAAAGCTGTTAACTACACCCCTAGGGAACTGAATGGGGTTAAAGGTGCAGTCAGAGTGGTTTAAACACAGAGGAGTGTTTCTAAGTGACTGATTCTAAATAAAATTTCAGTTTACATTACTGCTCAAAAGTTTGGGTTAATATTTTTTTTAGACAATTTACAACTGACTGAAGCCAGCTGACCAATCAGAGCAGACTGTGCTTTTTGGGAGGCGGTCTTTAAAGAAACCAAAACTAAAACAGAGCGTTCAGACAGAGGGTGAAAATAGGTGCTGCAACAATGTAAATTATAAGAAAATTGAGTTTTTTGAACATTAAACGAGATAAACGTAGTAGACCCCAAAAGCAAAATTCTGAACCTGTAATTGAGCATAATATAGGACCCATTTAATGTGTTTGTCTCCACTCTTGACTATTAGGATGCGAAGAGCGCCGAAAAAAAAAAAGTAAACTTGTTCTGAGATCTTTCCTACAAATTCTTTATGTTCCATCCTAGTGTTTTGCTGGCTTGTTAGTCACTGGTTGGAGTTTTTGAAGTCTCTGGAAGAAGATTGCACAGTGTTGTGATGACCTCATGTCTCCTTAGCAGTGTGTTTGGCCATGTGATCTCACAGGCAGCAGGTTGTTCCAGTGTAGGGACTGTCCCACTGATGGACCACAGCAGCTGCGGCTGTGTTATTACTTACTGTCTCTCACTCACTCCTCTATTTTCCTGCCATCAGAGCTCTGTTGATCAGCAGTGGATTATCGAGGCAGGATGTGTAATATCTGCAAATTAAAAAGGCAGAAGGTGTGAGAGAGAAAGGCTATTAGAGAACATTTCACTGCGCCGTCACTGGAATGATCGCTATTATTCTCCATTATTTCCATTTATATATTTGTGTTGTTTTTTCCTGTTCATCATGTGTTGAGTTGTTTTGTGTTTGTCTAGCTTCTGCGTGAGCATAAGGCCATCATCATTCAAAAGATGGTCCGCGGCTGGTTGGCACGGCAGTGGTACAAGCGATCGCTCAGAGCCATCGTGTACCTGCAGTGCTGCGTCCGCCGCATGCGAGCCAAGCGGGAACTCAAGAAACTCAAGATCGAGGCACGCTCGGTCGAACACTTCAAGAAACTCAACATCGGCATGGAGAACAAGATCATGCAGTTGCAGCGCAGGATAGACGAACAGGTACCACACTTCACACTGAGATACTGTGGCTTATTGTGCCTCATACAAAAGTTCAGTTAATATGATTCCTGAGCAGCAAAACAAAAGTAACTCTTTTGTCTGTTCAGCTTAAAACTCAGGAGGGTTTTATAAAGTCAATATGAAATCTTAATGCTCGTTCCTGGTCGTCTTGTGCATCAGGGAACTTTATTCCATAAAAAAGGTTTGTCATTATAATCTTTCATAAAAATGTTATAGCTTGCTCTGCCCATGAAACAACTTTCGCCCTCTTACTTTTTTAGCTTCCTTCTATCCAACTTTTCACAATCAAATCTACCTTTTTTTTCTGTGAATCCTTATTCAGTCAAAAAACATCAGGTTATGGAAGAAAACTGGGTTACAAGCATGTTTTCATATTGACTAAGATGTCAATATGTAAGATGTGTTATTTTGATTCTTGCTGCTTTTAGTTCCTTTAGAATGAGTCATAGTGTGTGTTGCTGGGTATGATTACATCATTTAGATCTGGGCTTTCCTGTGCAGAATTGTTGTCTAAGTGTGTTTGTTTAGCTGTCAGTGTAATGACAAACTGTAAACTGATTCTAATGACAATTAGAGTTTTAATTGAAAGTTTATCATCATATGATGAAAAAGTACAATATAGGTTCAATGTCAGATCGAAGGTTTTATACAGTGGAGTTTAAAAGTCTGAACCAATGTTGAAAGGGAATTTCATTGGGACATTGGGTTCCAAATTCTTTTTTAAAGTTAGAAAGAAACATGGCAAAACAAAACAATGTTATGATGTAAAATGAGTAAGAGATAAAATTACTCTGATTTAAGAATTAAAATTCCCCAAAAATACTTAAGTACAGTGAATTGATGTTCTGTTTTGGTTTCACACTAGAACAAGGACAACCGTGCTCTCAGCGAGCGTTTGAATGGTCTAGAGATCAGCCATGCTGCAGAGTCTGAGCGCCTGCGTGTGGAAGTCACCCGTTTGCGAGGAGCAGAAGAGGATGCCAAAAACAACGCTAACAAAGTTACAAGTCTTCTGGAGGAGCTGGAGCGGCTGCGCAAAGACCTGCAGAACACACAGAAGGAAAAGAAAGCCATCGAGGAATGGGCAAAAACCTACCAGGATGAGATGGAACAGGTGCTGCTGGTTCACTTTTGTATTTTTGTTCAGCTGTGATGTGCCTGCACTGGTGTGGTCTTCAAAGCGCTTTTCAAAAAACTGAGGGTCATTCACTTAGCAAATCAGTTCATTTGTGTCATTAATTTCAATGAACTGAAAACTAACTGATTCATTCATGCAATGAGTCATTACCCAGTCCTGGGCTGCTTTTAAGTCCATTTCTTTATGACCATTTTATAACTTCCATCCATCTCGTTCACTCAGATGTATGTCATTGCTTACATTGAGTGCCCACTACTGATGGAACCCTTGCAATGGTTTTAAATGTAATGGCGTAAGCCCTTGATCAGTTGGAATCTGCAATGGGGCTGATTTATTATTTATTTACAGTTTTACAGTTTCCTTATGAATTTGTTTTGCAGACCATTCTTTGGCCATGTATATATGCTTGGACTGTTGGAGAAGATATAAAAAATGACACAAAAATGATAACAATACAATAAACTGTAACTGTGTTAAAAAAAAAAAAACAGTCAGCTTAAGGTAGCTAAAAGTATTATGCTATGCTATTGTCAAAATAACTCTAATATCATACACTAGGGTAGGGATGCATGATATTGAAAAAGACTGACATTGCAATATTTGTTTTTCTGCGATATATATTGTGATATAAAAACACTTTCACTAGATGACTTGAATAGCTCTATTTGGAAAGAATTAATCATTCTAGAATGATTGAGGTGATTTTGTAGGTGAGTGAATCTGCATAGAAAATCATAAACAAATTGCAAGCATGGATAAATGCTAAAGAACAAAGATACAAATTAAATAAACTGCTTTATGTTTTTTCAGGTAAGTCTAACAGTAATCGGGTACAGAAATTGAATAATCAAATGTACACTATATTGCCAAAAGTTTTGGGACGCCAGCCTTTACGTGCACATGAACTTTAATGACATCCCATGCTAAATCCGTAAGGTTTAATATGGAGTTGGCCCACCCTTTGTAGCTATAACAGCTTCAACTCTTCTGGGAAGGCTTTCCACGAGGTTTAGGAGTGTGTTTTTTGACCATTCTTCTAGAAGCGCATTTGTGAGGTCAGGCAGTGATGTTGGCGAGAAGGCCTAACCCGCTCTAATTCATCCCAAAGGTGTTCTATTGGGTTGAGGTCAGGACTCTGTGCAGCCCAGTCAAGTTCCTCCACACCAAACTCGCTCATCCATGTCTTTATGGACCTTGCTTTGTGCACTGGTGTGCAGTCATGTTGGAACAGGACGGGGCCATCCCCAAACTGTTCCCACAAAGTTGGGAGCATGAAATTGCCCAAAATGTTTTGGTATGCTAAAGCATTAAGAGTTCCTTTCACTGGAACTAAGGGGCCAAGCCCAACCCCTGAAAAACAACCCCACACCATAATCCCCCCTCCACCACACTTTACACTTGGCACAATGCAGTCAGGCAAGTACAGTTCTCCTGGCAACTGGCAAACCCAGACTTGTCCATCGGATTGCCAGACAGAGAAGCGTGATTCGTCACTCCGGAGAACACGTCTCCACTGCTCTAGAGTCCAATGGCGGTGTGCTTTACACCACACAAAGTTTGGAGGTCTGTAGCTATTGATAGGGCTGTGACGGTGGCAATTTTTTACTACTGCGGTTGGTTTGTTATATATATATATATCTCAGAGGCTGCGTTAGACTTTCGCATAATCGGACAAAAAATCTGTCATAATCAATTATTACCCGTCATTTTAATTTTTATTTTTCAATGATAAGACATTTAATAGCTTCTGATTTCGTCCACATTTTCACTTTTTATTCACGAGCTTACAGGATAAGTAAATAGGCCTAAGCTATGCATTTTTTTTTGTCACTTTTCAGTTTTCATCTTGAACACTTGTCACAGATCGTGAGTGAACGCGATCATCCATTCCTCTTTACAGAACGAAATAAAAACGAATGAAAATCAGAAAATATGTTGAAAGACAGTAGCTTATTGAAATCGTCAGTTCAGTCAGTTTTGCAAACAATGTCATGTAACATTATACCTCAGAAAAGCCATTCGTTGACCATAAAGTTGATAGTCAGCAAGAAAAATAACAAAACGAACCATTTAAAACAAAACAAACTGGATTAGAGACTCTTTGATTTTACGTGGCCTACCACTTCATGGCTGGGTAGCTGCTCCCCCTTTTTATGACACCACTAACAGTTGACCGTGGAATATTTAGTAGTGAGGAAATTTCACAAATGGACAGGTGGCAACCTATCACGGTACCACGCTTGAATTCACTGAGCTCCTGAGAGTGACCCATTCTTTCACAAATGTTTGTAGAAGCAGTCTGCATGCCTAGGTGCTTGATTTTATACACCTGTGGCCATGGAAGTGATTGGAACACCTGAATTCAATGATTTGGAGGGGTGTCCCAATACTTTTGGCAATATAGTGTATATTAACACTGCATAGTCTTCACTGTATTAATTAAATGTAATTAATTTTGGTTAAAGCAACAAAAGTGATTTTCTCTTTGTATTTTGTTTGATTAACATTAATGACACAGCCAGCAGCAGGAATATTAGACTGTTGTCACTTTAAGACCTAATGCGTGAATCCAATATAATGATACACGTCTGTTTTCTTTCTCAATTGTTTACGTTCACATTCACTATTTTTTCATGTATGTGTCCATTCAAGTACAAATAGACGTGGAAGAGAATGTAATTCTGTGAGTTTTGTTTCGCATCTTAACTTATAAAACTTCCCTCGCCCACTTGACGAAGTTGAACGCATTTCAAAATAGCGACTGGGATTCCTCCGAGGGGAAATACTTAGGGAAGTGTACTGAATGTATAAAAGTGGAGTTAAATGCAGCCCTGGAAGTTAATTCATTCAGACAGCTTATGTCGGTGAACTGATTCAAAAATCTGATTCATTGATGCATTTGAGATGTCTCCCAGGGGTGTTCCTTTAAAGAGGGTTCATTTGAATGGCTTCTTTCAATGAACTGATTCATAAAACTGATTCAATTGATTCATTACTCAGTAGTGTTCCAGTAGTCCGTTTATTTGGAGGGCTCATGTCAATTAACTGATTAAAAAAAGTGATTAATTCATTCATGGTTCCAAATTGTCCTAAAGTTCTCCCATACCATTGAGTGATTGATTTACAAAAACTTTGCAAATTAGTTTAACAGAAAAATTACCAGTTAAAAATGTCTTATCTTCCAAGTTATTAGTGTATGACTCATATATAAATTAATAATTTATAAAAGTGTGTGTTTGATCTGTTTCTCTGACATGTGTTGATCGTTCTTACAAAACTTCATTGATGGTGCGGCATTACATTAGCAAATTTTAGTTGCATTAGCAAATTCTCCACAATAGATTCTCAAAAAAGCAAAATTAGACCCACATGTTACCCACATTCCCCTGCTTTTAGACAGCCCTAGATTGAAGAGCCATCTAAAGACACAGATATACTCTGTGTATCTCCATGTTCAGGGATTAGAGAGACCTGCATACTGCTTAAAACCTGGGAAGAGAAGAGACCTGTACATTCACACAGGTGAGAGAGAGATAGAGACTAGCGCTCCGCACAAATGTTAGTGGTTTAGTAGTAGTTTTAGTTTTAGGGTCGTACAGTAGAAGAATAGAACGATTCGCAAAGCCACAGTAATACAATATTGAATGTGTGTTGAGTAAATGAATGTTTCTCAGCAGTTAAATCAATGTCCCCAGTTCAATATAAGCATCTATGACACAATACAGATTACCAAATAGTTTATTTTTCATATAATCTTTAAAGACTAAAATGTCATGCAGACAACTGATTGTGTTTGTGTAATGTTTGTGACAGATGATCTCAGAACTAAAGGAGCAAAACCACCTGCTGAAGAACGAGAAAAACGACCTCAACCGAATGATCCAGGAACAAGGCCAGCAGTGGACAGGTAAAGCAAAAACGTTAATCTGTCACTGTTGGGCGATGTAGCTAAAAAAAGAAAAAAAAGAAATCTCAATACTTTTTAACCTTTTGATGATATTCAATAAGTATATCACCATCATTTCAGTCACACTGCCAAAATGTTAAATGTTTAAAAACTGTTTTTGAAGACACTTTTAAGAAATGATTACAAGGTAGAACTCTCGATCGCAAAATCTTTCAAGTGCACTAAAATGTTTGGTCCCTAAAATCCCACATTGCACTGTGAAAACCAGGGAGCTTCAATGTTCCCTTAATGAAAGTTCTGAGGCATGAAACATAAATCACACATAATGACATGTGATGGATGATTTTTTTTTTTTTTTAAATACAAACCATTATTTAACTATATTTCAGCATAAACAGACATCACTAGTTAGGTAATTAACATAATCTAGCTAACATTTATAATTTATTTACGGCCGAAAGTTGCACGTATATGTAACAAGCAAAGTATGTATCTTAATATACTTTAAATAACATCAAAAAATGATGTCAGTTCTGCTGTTGTTCATAAATACCAGTAGTGATGATGTACAATGAGGACGTTGTCATGCCGTCGGAAATAGAGTCATTAGTGTCCCAATGTGAAGTGAGCCAGGGTCCTTACTGTCCTTACCAGTGCCTGAATTCGTGTACACGATACTGATTCACGACCTAGGAAGCTTGGGAGGTGATTGGGACGCACACATAGTTTCTAGTTTGTGTTCATTTGATGTTATGGTGATTCATTGTTTCATTAGCTGTGTCTAAATTTGAAGGCTGCGTCCTCCGGAGGTTGCATTCATCAGCCACATACGTCATGGAGGCTGACTCATTTCAGAAAAGTAACCATTACATTAAATAGTAAGAAAGAAATGACAATAATATACACCACCTGAGAAATAACGGTCAGTTTTATAATGGTTACTTTTCTGAAATGAGACATCCTCAATGACGTATGCGGCTGACAAATAAGACACAGCTATTGATTAGTTCACACCTGTTTCATATTTAGTTCATTATCTTGTGTATATAGCCTTCTGTTCTCTGAGGGTACGTTTACACAACAACGACGTACTAAAAACAGAAAAGTTTTTCCTTTGCGTTTTTTCACGGACAGACAATAACATTGTCAGAATAATTCGTTCACATCAAAATGCTGTATTATGCATGCCAGGCCAGTAGTTGGCGATGTCACTTTGTAAAGAAAAACTGTGCACCTATAGACTGAAAATGTAATACGCATGTGCATTTATTCACAAATTCGCTCGTTTGTAGTTTACACGGAGGCATTAATGTTATTGTTTTCAAAAACTTGCACTTTGAAACCCGTTTTCAAATGTTTGCGTCTCAAAAACACCATTGTTGTGTAAATGAATGGCCAAAATGCATAAAAAGTTTTTAGTTCAAAACGTGTAGTGTAAACGGCCCCTGAGTTCATTGTCTTGTATTGGATTTATATAGCATACACCATTATGTGTCTTCCGTGTTTTTACTTTTCGTTTGATATTGTTTATTATTGCTGCATTTAGATCTGCGCTGCCTGGTTTCATCATCTTCATCTTACCATTCTGTGACATAAATATTTGCTAAAACAATTTAAGCATGTAAAATGTCACATGGGAACTCACTGTAAACATTTTAGAGGCATAGTGCAAATTAATTGTTCAAACAAACAATTGTATTACTGCATATCACCAAATCTATTGAGGTTTAAATCAGACATTCTATTAAAATATCTGTTTTAACGTTCTCATACTCACTTCTGACATAAGGAGCTGGTGTGAAACTCAGATCAAAAAACAAATCCAAATCCTTTACAGTGTCTGTCATTTCTTTGTGTGCTTTTGTAACATGATGCTCATCCCTGTCCTGTTACAGTGTCAACATCATGAGTCAGTCTGCAGTCAGATGATTGGGTTATTCAATATTGGTTGACTTTTCTTTGGGAATGTGTGTGAATGGTGTTGTACATGTATGTGTTTTATAGAGAAAATGCAGAGGGCTCTGAAGGAGGAAACCCAGCAGCTAGAAAACGATTTAAACGAGGAACGATCTCGCTACCAGAACCTCCTTACCGAACACCTCCGACTAGAGGAGAAATACGACGATTTGAAGGAGGAGATCACCCTCGCCGTGGTGAGGACACAATAATATATGGATTACCAAACTTAAAAATCAACTAATCAATGGGTTTTCTGAACACTTAAGCTGATTTAGGCTCAGATTCAGCACACTCGTTTCATTACAAGTCTCCAGTCCTCTGATGGATACTTTCTTTCTTCTAGAATGTTCCAAAACCTGGTCACAGGCGCACAGATTCCACACACAGCAGCAACGAATCAGAATGTACCTACAACTCAGAGTTTGCCGAATCCGAGGAAGGGTCCCGCGGAGGGGAGGTGAGAGCAGAAATCATTTAGATCATTCATATTACTCAATTGTTTAAAATCCATTTTAGGCCAGTTTACTAATTACTTTTCTGACATAACAATTCTTTGGCTTTTTGCCTTTTAAAGTAAAACATAAAATTACACATATTGTGTGTATAATTATGGGATGTGTTTTATTCTCTCCCCAGGATGTTTCCAAGGCCATACTGGACATGTCCCTGTTCCTGAAGCTACAGAAGAGAGTATCCGAACTAGAGCAAGAAAAACAGTCACTGCAGAACGAACTCGACAGGAGAGAAGAGCAGTTTCAGCGGGCTAGAGCTAGGGTACACGCTCTCTCACACACACACACACAGATTTACTTTGCTTTCTAAATAAGGACATACCATCATTGTTTTTATTCAAAGTTAAATATAAAAGAATATATATATATATATATATATATATATATATATATATATATATATATATATATATACACACACACAGCTCTGAAAAAAATTAAGAGACCACTGCAAAATTAGCAGTTTCTCTGGATTTACTATTTATATGTATGTGTTTCATTTTTGTTGGAACACAGGATGATGAGGAACATAAGAAAGCTCGTAGCGCTGAACTGGAGTATGAATCTCTCAAGGTAAACAAACACACACACTCACACATTGTCTTCTCATTATTATATATATATATATATATAATATATATATATATATATGTAACTTCATTCTGCAGTTTTAGAGTTGTTTTAATTTGAAAAGCTGTGATTTCTTTTGTGTTTGTAAAATTCATCATGAAACTTTCTGAAGTCTCTCGAAACACACATTGTTTACTTGAATTGAAGTTCTTTGTAGAAAAAATAAATAAATTACATTTTAGTTATATAGAATGGAGATTTTTACCTGTCCTGAGCTTTAGTTATGAAAATTGTTAATTTCTTCAGATTACATTTCAAAACCCAGCAAGTATATGTTTTATGTCCTTTGTATTGGACATTTCAATATGGCATGTATGACATTCTCATAAAAGAATATTAATGTTCACCATTGTTGCTCATTTCCTATAGCTACTTCATGTTAAAAATTTAAACATTTTTTTAGATTAAATTTTGATAAATAATAACAATAAGTAAACAAAAGTTTATATTTTAAATATATAATATATATTTATATAATATATAAATATATAATAAAATATATATTTTTAGTACAGTCCCTGGCCACTACTAGATACTACAATTACTCTCTCTCTCTTTTGTGTCTTCAGCGTCAGGAATTGGAGTCTGAGAATAAGAAGCTCAAACATCATTTGAATGAGATGCGTCAGTCTTTGAGAGGCAGCGCTGAGGCCGGATCCGCTGCTCCGGGTTCTCCTGCGTACACAGTCCTGCTGGATCAGCTGAACTCCTCCAACGAGGAGCTGGAGGTGCGGAAGGAAGAGGTGCTCATCCTGCGCTCTCAACTCGTCAGTCAGAAAGAGGCCATGCAACACAAGGTTAGGCACAAAGCCTTTCTTTCTTAGATAAAAAACATCAGGATTTCCAGATCTTTCTAAACATGTAGACACCGAAGTTTTTGTGCTTTAATATCAGTCACTAACATTCTTCTCTTCATAAGACTTGTTAACATTTCTAACTTCATCTCTTCTTTTGTCCTGTTTTGCACTCACGTCAGGATGAAAAGGTATGTTGGTCAGACAGCAGAACAATCATTTGCATCACTTCATCTTCTTTTTGGTCCCTAAAATGCTACCTTTTGCTGTTGTTCAGTGTTGTGGAAGACATTTTCAAACATTAACAGTTTGCAGTCCATTCGTCAGTTAATTTATCTGAAAAGCGCAAACACTCAATGTTAACTTTACAACTTCAAACATTACTTTTGATAACTGAGAATGAAGTGAATGAGAAATGGTTCTTGTGATGTGTCTGATTATACAAGTCACAGTTAGTTGATGTATGCAGTGATTTATAACTTACATGAGAATGTGAACCTTCTGTGTGTGTTTAGGCAACCATGACTGAACCTTTGCCATACATTGAGGATGTGCAGAAGCTGACTGATGCTAAAGAGATCTCCCAGGCCTACATGGGTCTCAAAGATACCAACAGGTGCATTGCTTCTCTTTACATTTCTTTCACTATCAGTCAGTCACATGCTGAATCACAAATCATGGAATCCATTACATCTCATATATATGTTGTGTAAAGTCTGTTCTTTGCCCTACTCATAGTGAAGTGGGTCTTCATGCTTTACGTCAGAGGTTCTTAAACTTTAATATTACATCTCCCAGAGGGCTACTACTTCTGATATATCAACTATATAGTTATCCTTATTAGAAATTGTACCCCAAAATGCTGTACCGTTTAAAAGTTTGGGGTTTGTGATTTTTATGTCCTTTAAGTCCCTTATGCTCAACAAAGCTGCATTTATTTGATAGAAAAATACAGTAAAAACAGTAAAATTGTAAAATGACAAATTAAAATAATATATTTTAAAATGTAATTTAATTCTGCCAATGGCAAAGCTAAATTTTCTGCAGTAATTACTTCAGTCTTCATTGTCACATGACCTTTCAGAAATCATTCTATTATGTTTAATGTGATGCTCAAGAAGTATTTCTTCTCATTATCAGCATTGAGTTGTGTATCATTTTTGTGGAATCCGTGATGCATTTTTTTTTTTCAGGATTATTTGATAAATAGAAAGTTCTGATGAAAGAAAAGTGGTATAACATTATGAATGTATCTATAAATGTAACTTTTGATCCATTTAATGTTTTTGCTAAATAAAAGTATTATTTATCTAAAAAAAAAAAAAGTAATATTACATAAAGTTAAATCAAGATATTCAAAACAGTAATGGAATATAAATATGGCTGGACTCGTGACATTTGAAGCCATTGTACAATAGTCGATATATGCCCACTTGCACAGTCATGGTGTAACAGCACATCAGCTGGATTCTATATGTTAATGGGGCAAGTTGTGATGTGTCTAGGCACCAGTAAACAACCATCAATCACACTGCGTAAACCAGACAGCTTGGCATTACATGTCAAAACTAAATCATTCCCATTAAAATAAAAAATCTGTCTACACAACTTTGTGCACAGCTTTATAGTTGCATTAAGCGGACAGACTGGACTGATGAAACTTGTGAAGATTAGTCTATAGCATAATTTTGATGTAAACAATAGGTCTACATAATATTCACAGATGCAATTCATAGTGGACATAATATATTAGCCCTACAGTTACAGCATGAAATAAAATTTAAACATATAACATTTTACATAGGTAACATTTAAACCTATAACATTTTTATCTTGCAATTGCGAGTTTATATCTCTTAATTCTGACTTTATAACTCACGATTGCGAGTTTATATCACAATTCTGAGGGGTGGAAAAGATAGAATTGTTGGATATAAAAGAAAAAGACAGAACAACGTGTTTATATCTCGCAAATCTGATTTTTCTTCTCAGAATTGTGAGATATAAACTCGAAATGACCTTTTTAATCTTTTACTCTGTGGATTCCATAGACTGCTACTGCAGAACTGTTATTTGCTGCCACCAGGTAGGCTCCGCCCACAAAACACTTTATCGCTGTTTGCAGACACCCAAATGGTGTATTGTACCATCATACCACCGAGCTCTATTCATGCCCCTCTGAGCATCTTGGTTTGAGAACCTCTGTTCTGATCTATGATTTAATCACACGCATCCATTGAATAACATCTATCTCCAACTGAGGAAATGATGATTTATCGCTTTCACAACCTTATTCATAAGCCTCTGTGTTTACCCTATCTTACCTGTTAGGATCAGACCTCTGTTTCATTCTGTCTGTCTGTCTGTCTGTCTGTTGATGGCTCATCTCTGTCCTGCACAGATCACCCAGGTTTACACGCAGGCCGACTGAAGTGAACGAGCTTGTGAGCAGGTTGAGGTAACAGATGGACAGGAATGATGGGCCGCTCTCACTGCATGTGTGTGCAGCTTGGAGCAGAGCAGCAAATCAGACTCATTCCAGAGCCCATACATAGATGAGAAAACATACAGAAAAGCTTTGCTGGTCCATTAACAGGCATGACCTTTAAGTAATACATAGGCTAGTTCACTTTGAAAATGTAAACAAACAAAATTTGCTTTAGGTAGCTTTAGGAGAGGGTTTATTTGAAATAGATTATAGTACAATAATATACCAGTGCAGCAATCTTCATGATCGATTGTACAAAATATACCTGCAAAATCACATTGTGTGTTGATCAGAGTTATTGTCCGTCCAAAGGTAAAGTTTTTTTCATGGACAGAAACAATTGATTTCCAGCTTTATGTGCATTATGCATTCACAGAAATCTGAGCAAGAGTAGCAAGAGTTGCTTTATAAATCCTGCTGAATAGATGCAAAACAAGAAATTCAGCAAGCTAGATTACATTGGGTGATGGCTTTGCACTTGGTTTGACAGGCTGCGACAACCACGCTTGATAACGTGACTCAGTGAATGATGAACTCCTGGTGTAAGCAAAGCATTTTGATTTGAATGAACGTACAAATGTGGCTTTTGGCTGACTGCTTTGGATGCCATTTATTACCCATATCCAGGGGACAAACCGCTAAGTAACGCAAATGAATGGATGACTAACTAATTTCTTTTGTACATTTTAATGTTTTGTTTAATTAATTGTTGATTACACTTGCAATCTTCCTATTTCATCTTCATCATTTATTCTGTTTTATTTAATTACATTTCATGCTGTTTTACTTAATTCTTTTCCTGAATGTCATCCACTCAGCGTAATATTTATTAATAATCATCAAAACCAGAGACCCTTAAAAGAATAGTCACCCAAAAATGAAAAATCTGTGACCAATTACTTACCTTCTAAAAAAAAATGTAGATGCTGTCAGTACCGTCATATTGTGCGTTTAAGCCTATATACAAATGTACAAAAATGTAATTGTAAGTGTTATGTACAAATAATATTGAGATCAGGCTGGACATAATTTTGGATTGGTAAAAGTGAGTCATTTTCAAGATATATAAGGTATATAAACTAAGGATGATGTTTACATTATTTAAAACTGTATGTAATTGTTTTGAGGTAGTTTCCCTTTAGGGTTTTAGGTGGAAAAGTTAGAGAACCCCTCTTTTAAAGAATATTCTGGCAGCTTTTTTTCATACAATGAAAGTGAATAGAGACAGGGTTGTGTACTGTATCTCCAAACTGACAAAAACATTATAAAAGTATCATAAAAGTAGTCCTCATTACTCACACTCTATATTCCATGTTTACTGAAGCCATAATATGTGATGAATAGATGTTAATTATCCATTGTAAATCTTTCCCTCCTCTTTAAAGCAGCTCTCAAATCTCAGTTGAACTTGTTATATTACGTTCCATTTCTCACATATATTCTCATTTGTTCTATATTGGGTGAACAATTCTTTTAAAGAACCTGTACATCAAAGTGTGCCACTTTTTGTTTTTGCTTGTCCTTGTTTTTTCTTTCTTACCATTTCTTTCTTTGTTCCACCCCATCAGATCCCCATTCCCTGACTACCATAAACTGAATGAGGATGGAGAACTGTGGTTGGTTTATGAAGGGTTAAAGGAAACAAACAGGTTAAAGAGCAGAGAGATGTTGAAATGTGTGAGAGCCTGAGCGTTCAGCTTTCTCATCTCTCCATCCTCCGCTTTTAGACTGATTGTGGTCACTCGGCTTTTTAAAGAAATAATCATCTAACATTGTGCTGTTTATACTTTCCTAAACACTAGTGCCTGCAGACTGTTCTCCTTAACATACAGTATGAGTAGTGCTTCATCTTATCAAAAACTGCCAGAACTCTCTGTAGTGTTAATACTGGACTAACCAAAGTTAGATTGGGTTGCAAAACTCTTATTTTAAAACAGCATGTAGTTACGACTGCCATAAAGAGAGATAATAAAAGTTTAAATAAAAGTGAATACTAGAGTTGAATGCTGACTGCTGCACTGCAAGAAAAAATGGACAGGTTTCCTAGCCTTAGTTGGGAATGGTTCACTCAAAAACTAAAAGTTGGCCATTATTTATGTCATAAACATCTTGTTCTGAATGTTCTTCCAATTCATAATGACCATGTCTGTCAAATTCCAAAAAGGACAAAAAGCCACAAAAGTACCATAAAACTAGTCTGTACAGCTTGTGTGCAATATTTCCAATTATTCTCAAGTTATATAATAGCTTTTTGTGGGAACCAGGTGGATATAGTTATTTACTGAATATCTTCACCTCCACTCTCAGACCTCATTCTTCTTTCTGCATATTCTAATAGGTTTTTCTCTTTTGGTTATGGCACATGTGAAAACCTATGGCATTTGTCTTTGGTATTGTCAGACCTGGTGTGTCACATCAGCATTTGGGTTATTATAGTTAACTATTAGGGTATGTTTACATGACAACGATGTACTAAAAACTGAAAAGTTTTTGCGTACAGACGACAGCGTTGTCAAAACAATCCCTGTTCACGCAGATCCACGAAAACGACAAAAAACTCTGTATAATGCTTTCCAGGCCAGTAGTTGGCGATGTCACTTTGTAAAGAAACACTACACGCCTATAGACTGAACGCGTAATACGCATGTGCATGACGTCACCGTTTTCACAAATTTGCATTTTTGTTGTATACATGGAGATGATATAGTTTTCAAAAACTTGCACTTTGAAACCCATTTTCAAAAGTTTGCATTTTCAGGCCCCCCAAAATGCCATTGTCGTGTAAATGAACGGCCAAGATGAATAAAACGTTTTCAGTTTTTGGTTGAAAATGCTGCCGTGTAAACGGCCCCTCAAACTAAAACCAACATTATTTAAAAAAACATTATTTGAAATGAAATAAAATAAAATATAAAAAATTAAATCTTTATTTCAGCCAAGCCATTTCTCATTTTAATTTAATGTGATGTACTAAAATAACTAAAACATGTATTTAGGCGTATATTTAACATATTAAAAAAACTAAAAAATCTAATTACTGAAACTTTAACCAAAATTATATATAAATAAAACAATTCAAAATATTAAAAACTATAACAGTATCTTAATGATACTAAAATAACACTGATCAGCACAATATTTTAAAATTTAAATATGAAGATTAACATTAATTAATGACATAATTTCAGTCTGATCCTCAACCAAAGCTATCTATTATATGACTTCAGATGACCTGGAAATATAGCATACAAATTCCATATACTAATTTTATGGTGCATTGTCATTGTTCTGCATAAAAATTCTTCAGAATTACTACTTGCAAGTTTAAAATGATATGAGTATAACTAAATAATGACAACATTTTCATCTTTGGATGAACTATTCCTTAAACACTTGGATCTAAAAAAAAAAAAAGAAGAAGAAGAAAAACAGAAGCTAACGCTTCTCTAATAAAGAAGTGTATTTCTGGTTATTTGCCCAACTCTAAGGCAATTTCTCTCTCTGTCTGTATAGGTTGTTGGAGTCTCAGTTGCAGGCTCAGCGTCGGTCTCATGAGAATGAAGTGGAGGTTTTGCGTGGAGAGTTGCAGAGTGTTAAAGAGGAGAATAACCGTCAACAGCAGCTGTTGGCTCAGAATCTACAGCTTCCTCCAGAGGCTCGAATCGAGGCCAGTCTACAGCACGAGATCACGCGTCTCACCAACGAGAACCTGGTCAGTACAAACACTTTCCTGACAGTATATAAAAAGGTTGCGAACCTCTGCGCTATACAGAATGAGTTTATTAATGTTAGCCCCTCAGCAGAAAGCTCTTCACAATCTAAAACAGTTTATTTTCTTAATTTCTGGTGAAGGTTAAAGACCCCATGAGATATAAATGTAGTTTTGTGGTGTTTAGTCCATGCATGTTAGATTTCAGCTCATCTGTATGCTAGTGTTCTCCTGTAAGTTGACAAAATTAACTTTTAGGAGAGATGCACAAAAGTCATTTTAAAACAATAACTTAAGATATATTGTCTTGACACATGGGTGTAGATGTTTTTCCCTGCCATCAGGATTTCACAGAACTTTTTTTCGGATTTTTACATCCCAAAATGACTCAAAAATTGTGGTCCAGTGAAACTCACCAATAATCATTATGTCTTTAAAGTGATAACCAAAAATGAAAATTCTCTCATCATTTACTAACCCTCATGTCGTCCCAGATGTATATGACATTCTTTCTTCAGATATACACAAATGCGGGTTTTTAGAAAAAGAATCAGTTTCTGTGAGTTAATATAATGCATGTAAAAGTTGATGCTTCAAAAACCACACAAAGTAAACTCGATGGTAATCCATACAACCCTAGTCGATGAATCAATGACTTAAACAATAAGTGTGTGAGACAAATACTAGTATTTTAAACTTTTTAAACTATAAACTATATACTTTTTAAACTATATTTTTCCAAAAAAAAAATAATAATCTGTATTCATCTGAAGAAAGAAAGTCATGTGCATCTGGGACGGCATGAGGATGGGTAAATGAGAGAATTTTTATTTTTGGTAATTTCATGTTTTCATTTTACGTAATTAGAGTCAGTGGCAGATTGGACGTCGATAAATGTAGCATCTGAAAACAATCGTCATATTAATATCACGCCCCTACAAATTCATGGTTCAGAAGCCTTGCAAGTTTACGACATGGAGAAACGTAACCCAGCCAAGAAGAGGAACTCCTCTGACCTCAAGATTGAAGCTTTGACCTCACTAGTTCAATCGAACCAGCTTGTGTTATTTGGCAGCTTGAAAAGCTGAATAAAAGAAAGTCAGAAAATGCAGTTTGGAGCGAGATCACTGCTGCAGTTGACAGCATTGGTGTCATGAATCGAACAACAGCTGAGGTTTGAATATTTAACTGACTGATGTTTCCCAGTAAATATAACCCCTAATTATATAATTAGATAATTATTAATGTTTCACTATTACATATAAATTATTATATAAGTTTAATTTAAATTTAAATTTAATATAAGTAAATGCTTTATTAATGTTATGGATAGACTATATGACACTGTCAATATAATATTTTACAATTGGCAACTCATTTTTAAATGATGAATATGTGGCTTCATATGTTCTGTTTTAGTCAAAATGCCCTCATAACAATTCTCTACCAGATTTACAATGCTGCACACAAGTTCACTCTAACTCAAAAACTTGATCGCAGCCACTGCTCACGTTCATATTGATAAATGCAAAGTTTTGCATGGAAAACCGTATGCTCAGTTTTCTGTCGTAAGTTTGTTTAGTAAATGAGGTCCAGAGCACAATTACCTGTACATTTTTTGACCAACTCTGGTTGATGCTTCATGTGACCATAATTTATCAGGACTTAGCCAGTATGGTTACACTTTATTTTGATGGTCCACTTTAGACATTCTACTAGCGAAGTAACTTTGCAACTACATGTAAACTAACTCCTTTTAGAGTATTAGTAGACTGTAGTAGACTGTTAGGTTAGAGATGGGGTTTGGGTTGGTAGAATAAGTTGACATTACTTATTCTACTAATCCTATGAGAGTGAAAGTAGAACAGACAAGCAAACACATATACACATAGCATTCACAATATTACATACCGAGATGTAACAACATGTAGTTGCAAAGTTATTTATAGTTAGTAAAATGTCTAAAGTGGACCATCGAAATAAAGTGTTACTGCTAAAATTGCTTCCCCCCTCAGGTTAACTTGTTTGTGGAAGAAATAGCAGAAATTAGGCAAAAATGCAAGCTGCTGCAAATAATTTGGTGATCGATTGTATTTGCATTGATTTTTGCAATCACAAAATCCTATTTATTATTAATATTATTATTATTATAGAATAAGAATTTCCCTACCCCTAATCACCTGCCACCGGATAGGGGTAGCAAGTGTTGGCTGTGTTCTGTTACATTAAGAAGAACATCAACACAGGAAAGAGAACTTTTGTCAAAATGCTTTTGTCAAACCATTTTATGGGGTCTTTAATTATTAGCTAGACAAGGGAGGACTGCAGATTTCAACTTTGGCTGAAAGCTTTATAGGCTGAAAGCACATTTAGGGGAGAGTGGAGTAGGATGTGTCAGTGGGTAAGCTGTGTCGCCAAATAAATATATATAGCATACACACACTACCAGTCAAAAGTTTAGAATCGGTAAGATTTTTAATGTTTTTAAAAGAAGTTTCGTCTGCTCACCAAGGCTGCATTTATTTAATTAAAAATACAGTAAAAACAGTAATATTGTGAAATATTTTTACAATTTAAAATAACTGTTTTCTGTTTGAATATATTTTATAAAGTAATTTATTCCTGTGATCAAAGCTGAATTTTCAGCATCATTACTTCAGTCTTCAGTGTCACATGATCCTTCAGAAATCACTCTAATATGCTGATTTGCTGCTCAAGAAACATTTATTGTGTACAATTGTACAAAATATTTGTGTACAATATATATTTTTTTTTTCAGGATTCTTTGATGAATAGAAAGTTCAAAAGAACAGCATTTATTTGAAATATAATCTTTTGTAACATTATAAATGTCTTTACTGTCACTTTTGATCGATTTAATGCATCCTTGCTGAATAAAAGTATTAATTTCGTTAATGTCTTTAAAAAAAATAAAAATTCTTACTGACCCCAAACTTTTGAACGGTAGTGTATAATGTTACAAAAGCTTTGTATTTCAGATAAATGCTGTTCTTTTGAACTTTCTATTTATCAAGGAATCCTTGAGCAGCAAATCAGCATATTAGAATGATTTCTGAAGGATCATGTGACACTGAAGACTGGAGTAATGATGCTGAAAATTCAGCTTTGCCATCACAGGAATAAATTACTTTATAAAATATATTCAAACAGAAAACAGTTATTTTAAATTGTAATAATATTTCACAATATTACTTTTTTTACTGTATTTTTAATTAAATAAATGCAGCCTTGGTGAGCAGACGAAACTTCTTTTAAAAACATTCAAAATCTTATCGTGTCCAAAACTTTTGACTGGTAGTGTACATAAAATGTATGTTGATGAATCTTTTGTTTCATGTGATTCTAAATTCTAAATGATTTCAGATTTACTCACTCATGAAACCGTGGAGTGTGATTTTGGTTTCAGTGCTGTACTGTGCACTTGAATCAGGTGTGTAAGGGCTCATCTGATGTGGAGATGTTTCATTCACAGGAGCTTCACTCTGATGATCCAAAGGAGTATAAAGCCTACAGAATCAGCATGTTACGCAGGATGGTTGTATGTAGGATTGTGTGTGTGTGGGCATGTATCTGAACACTAACTGACACTAGTGTGTGTTGCACAGAATCTGAGCTGCGTTGAACTCTAACCGTGTGTTTAACCCACAGCAGTGTGAATCAGCACACTTTTTAATGTTTTCTTTTTAATATATAATATATTTTAATGTTTCTCTCTTGTAAGTGAATCTCACAAAAATGACACCCCAACATAAAAAATTAAATTAATTTTTTCAAAATATGCTTTGTTTTCATTAAGTTATATATATATATATATATATATATATATATATATATATATATATATATATATATATATATATATATATATATATATAATTTTTTTTTTTTTTTTTTTTTTTGATGAGGTGAAAAGTGACACTTATTTGTGAGATTCACCCATCTTTGTTTCTATTTGTCTGTTTTTTCTCTCTGTTTAATGAGTTGCATGGACAGATGAAAGACAGCTGATATCTTCAGATTGTTGCAGAACTGAAAGATGCTCGTTTGACCTGCTTTTTCCAGATTTGCTAAAATAAACCCTATTTTTCACCCTGCTGCCAAAGAGACTCAGTTGCAATAGAGCTGCTACAATTGTCTGATGATGATGTCTTGTCTCTGTGGTGACAGGATCTTATGGAGCAGCTGGAGAAACAGGACAAGACCGTCCGCAAGCTGAAGAAACAGCTCAAAGTCTTCGCAAAGAAGATCAATGACCTGGAAGGTACGCGTCACAGGCTGCGTTTAGAGACCCTGTTCAGAAATCATCTGTCAAATCTGTGGAACTTAAATCTACATGATATATATGAGCCTTAATGTTTGTGTGTGTGGATGTTTGTCTGTGTATTGTAGGCGGGCAGATGGACGTGTCTCCAGGACAGACGACCGATGAGCCTGTTCATCCAGTAAACATTCCACGCAGGGAGAAAGATTTCCAGGGAATGCTGGAATACAAGAAAGAGGATGAACTCAAACTGGTCAAAAATCTCATACTTGGTAAGACACTTAGAGCCGGATTTACTAAACAGGGCAAATTAGCACATATAGACCACAAAATCCCATAAAATCCCATAAAAGTGCAGATGGGAGTGGAAAGTTCGGCAGGTTATCTACTGACAGTGCTCAAATTAAAGAACACAGACACAGCCAAATAATTTCCATTATGTCCAAAGTAATCTACCAAGAGCAGCGCAAATTAGTGTAGGGTCTCAAACAATGATAAACAGGTGATCTACTAACAACACCGGTGTGGCAAATTAAAAATAACACGGGGATAACCAACCAATCATATGTTGGGATAACGTGATGCCTCTGTCATTCCAAATAAATGAACACGAGTGGAGAATATTCTCTCGCTTGGACTACATGCTCTCTAGTCTCTACATTGCCTCCACTTAGCAGCAACTATCTCAGCCATGTAAATCACAAAATGGATTAAGACATGTTTTTGCGGCATTAAATAAAGGCACAAATACAAGTAAATTGACGACCGCAAACCTTAGTAAATCACACTGCACGATTTTTTTTTTTTTTTTTTTTTTTTTAATTGCTCCCAAAAGTTTTGCTGAATGGGAAACTCCTACAAAAGCATATGCAACAAGGTTAATCTTACAAATAACTGTGTCTATGCCTTTTCACTGCTAATGTTTCACTGTATATCTTGAAAGTATTTTTTTTTTTTTTAAAGAGGGTTTGTGTAAGCTTTTAATAAATTTGGCCTATAAACCCATAACTGGAAAATAAATCGGTCCACTTTAGACATTCTACTAACTATAAGTAACTTTGCAACTACATGTCAATTAACTCTCATTAGAGTATTAGTAGACTGTTAGATTAGGGTTAGGTGTTAGGGTTTGGGTTAGCAGAATGAGTTGAGGTAGTTGGAAAGTTACTTATAGTCAGTTGTCTTATAGAATATCTATTGGGGGACCATGAAAATAAAGTGTTAGCAGATATTAAGCAGACAGTCTACTAATCCTCTTATAAGAGTTAGTTGACATGTGGTTGCAAAGCTACTTATAGTTAGTAGAATGTCTAAAGAATGTCTTATGTCTTAATTGGACCCTAAACTAAAGTGTGATCATTAAAATAGAATGATCACACTTTAGTTTAGGGTCCAATTCTCACTATTAACTAACTATTAACTATGACTTTTGCCTGAATAAACTCCTAATTACGGCTTATTAATAATTAGTAAGGTAGTTGTTAAGTTTAGGTATTGGGTAGGATTAAGGGATGTAGAATATGGTCATGACTAATAAACAGTCAATGTCCTAGTAATATACATGCTAATAAGCAGCTAGTTAATAGTGAGAATTGCACCCTAAACTGAAATGTTACCATTTTAATAAATACATTAGTAAATGAATACATTTATGAACAAATTATGAAAATTAAAAATATAATTTCTCCATTATATCTTTTGATTTATTAATTCATTAATTGTATTATTATTATTAGTATTATTATTTTCAGTTTTGGTCCTCTATGGCCTGGTTTCATAGACAGGGCTTAGATTAAGCCAGGATTAGACCTGATCAGATCAATTAGGGCATTTAAGTAGCTTTTCTAAATATGCCATGGATTGGCATATCTTATATTTTAAGATATGTCAGTTCAAGTTGCTTTCAGTTAAAACAGCTCAAACATACATTTTAGTCTGGGACTAAGCTTAAGCCTTGTCTGTGAAACAGAGGGTAAAACATCCAGAAATTCAAGATCCTAGTCCCATTCCTTTCCATTTAAGAAAAGTGGCCTTAATAAAAATAACCTTAATAAAACAATATTTAAAAATAATAATAAAATAAAACGCCTTAAAACTCTGATCTGTGCATGTGTGATTTTTGTCAGAGCTGAAGCCTCGCGGTGTGGCAGTGAATCTGATACCAGGTCTGCCGGCATACATCCTCTTCATGTGTCTGCGACATGCTGACTACGTTAATGATGACCAGAAAGTCAGATCTCTACTCACCTCTGTCATCAACAGCATCAAGAAGATCCTCAAGGTCTTGATAAACTCACTTTCACACACACCATTCGCATTTATAATGCTATAACTTAACAAAGCTAATACTGTCTTTTTAGAATAGTATTAAAAAGGCAGAATATCTTTATGTTTTCCAGTATCACTGCAAACTATTACTGTTTTGCTTTTTCTACAGAAAAGAGGTGATGACTTTGAGACTGTTTCCTTCTGGTTGTCCAACACATGTCGTTTCCTACACTGCCTGAAACAGTACAGTGGCGACGAGGTGAGATCCCACTCAGACACACATGGACATATATCATACTTATTGTCACTCTCAAACTTTAAAGTGTTGACAGTGAACCATAACAATAGTTTAGCAACTTCATGGAAACCAAGAATTTATCGGAGTGTCTATTTACACTAAGTGCAAATAGCGTCCTTTGTTGGCAAACGCTATTTACACTAGCTCCACCCACCAATGTCTGGTTGGGCCAGTTCAACATCTTCAGTGGCACAGGAGTAGTGAGTAAGGCTCACAGATCTGGCTTTTAACACAATCGACGCAGGTTCGAATCCACCTTTTGCCGAGCTTGCATTTATTTTCAGCGAATCTGAAAGAACAAATATCTATCAATGAGTCATCAGAACTGAATTAAGTTGATTTTTTTTTTTTTTTTTTTTCTGAGCCCGCTGGCAGATATTTGTTCCTGTTTCTCCAAAAATACTGAGGAAGAACATCACTTTTTTTGCAGTGTGATCAGAATATACAGTAAAAGTTATGTCCATATTCTAGTAGTTGTAAGCAGAGTGATTCAAGCTACTTCTTTTGTAAAAATGAATTAAAAAGTAATGGATATCTGTTGAAAGTTGTATTTTCAAACTGAAGTGTTGCTAATGCAGCTCATTGTGTTTCTCCATAGACATTTACATATAAAGAACATATTGATCTATTGTGTTTCTTTCAATTTATTCCTTAAATGTTCTTTATTTTGTCTTAAAAAAGGACTTTAAAAAGTCTTAAATTTACTTTCATAGAATCTGCAGAAACCCTGAATAAACAGTTTGCATTACGGTAATGAGAAGAAAAATCATAATGGTCCTAAAAAATACACATTATTTTCTTTAAACACAATAAAATTTCTTATCCAAAAAGATTGTTCTGTTTAATCACAAACAGCTGGACATTGTTCAAAAGGTGTGGAAATCCTGTATATTGTCCCAGTGCCAACCTATTTTTTTGCAGTGTATATGTGGCCACAGTTTCTAGTGTTTCCAGTGTTGCTCAAACAAAATCAACACTTTCTCCTTCTTCTCTCTCCAGCAATTTATGAAGCATAACACCCCTAAACAGAATGATCACTGTCTCTCCAACTTTGACCTGGCTGAGTACCGGCAGGTTTTGAGCGATCTGGCCATTCAGATCTACCAACAGCTCATAAAGTGTATGGAGAACATCTTGCAGCCCATGATCGGTGAGCATGTGACCTTCGGGTGTCTTTCTTTTGATCTGTAGCCCTCTTTCTCTCTCCCTCTGTATTTATCCCTCTGTCTGTTGTTGCTCTCGGCAGTCTCTGGCATGCTGGAACATGAAACCATCCAGGGCGTGTCTGGGGTGAAGCCCACGGGTCTCCGTAAGAGGACATCCAGTATTGCTGATGAAGGGACGTACACGTTGGACTCCATCATCCGCCAGCTCAATACCTTCCACTCTATCATGTGTCAGCACGGAACCGACCCCGAGCTCATCAAACAGGTGGTCAAGCAGCAGTTCTACATCATCGGCGCCGTCACTCTCAACAACCTGCTGCTGCGTAAAGACATGTGCTCTTGGAGCAAGGGCATGCAGATCAGGTGTGTGCAAATAAGTTCTGCATGTTTGCAGAACAGTGAAAAATATATGCAGACCAGATAAATATAAAGTGGCCACCAAATAGGGTTGGAATTGTAAATATTAGTAATTAAACAATACCAATAATTCTGCATAATTCTTGACACCATAGTGAAAAATAAGGCCTTTAAACATGCTGCTTGATTTAAAAATATTAATTTAAATTCCATACATCCAAACCTGCATGAGTTTCTTTCTTCAGTTGAACACAAAATAAGATATTTTGAAGAATGTTGGTTACCAAACAGTTAATGGGCCCCATTGACTTACATAGTATTTTTTTTTTCTTTTCTCCATACTATGGAAGTCATTGGGTTCCATCAACTATTTGGTTGCACATATTCTTCAAAATATTTTCTTTTGCAGAAGAAAGAAATTCATACAGGTTTAGAACAACTTTTAAATAGAACAACAAAGAGTATTTAAACTATATGTTCGATTATTTTTTACATTAAAAATTAACTGTTGAATATTAGTATAATCATTCCTGTCATGTAATATTTGGCAGAAATTGCATAAAGCTGGACAATATTATTATTAATCCGTATTCCCATGAGATTTACACTACCATTGATAAGTTTGGATTCAGTAAGATTTTTTTTTTAAAGAAATTTAATACTTTTATTAAGCAAGGATGTAATGATCAAAAGTGACAGTAAAGACTTTTACATGTTTGTAAAAACAGTTAAATTTCACAAAAGTGCTGTTCTTTTGAACTTTCTAATTAGCAAAGAACCCTGAAAACTGTATCACGGTTTCCTCAAAATTATTAAGCAGCTTTTTTCAGTAGTGATGATAATAGAATAAATGTTTGTAGAGCACCAAATCAACAAATTAGAATGATTTCAATACTGAAAACTTGAGTAATTGCTGCTGAAAATATTACATTTTTAAATATATTAAAAAAGAGTTATTTTAAATTGTAATATTTCACAGTATTACCTTTTTACTGTATTTTGATGATAAATATAGCCTTGGTGAGCATGAAGAGCATACTTCTTTCAAAAACATTAAAAATTTACCAACCACAAGCTTGTATATAAGTAGAGTATGTAAGATTAGCTCAGAAATTCAGTTGTTGGCCATGTTTTAATTTATTTCCAGTAATATTGTCTCTGTTATAAGGGTTTATGTGTCTATGTGTTCAGGTATAACGTGAGTCAGTTGGAGGAGTGGCTGAGAGATAAGAACCTCATGACATGCGGTGCAAAAGAGACACTGGAGCCGCTGATTCAGGCCGCACAACTACTGCAGGTCAAGAAGAAAACCGATGAGGATGCCGAGGCCATCTGCTCCATGTGTAACGCCCTCTCTACAGCACAGGTAACACTCACTCCAGACTGCACTACACATGAGCATGGTCTGATTTATCCATTATAGCCCACTTGATTCATTTCCCTGATCATCTGATGTATGCCATTTCCTTTGTGCAAGCAGATTCCATATCATCTTGATGTAGCCAATATTAATTATTTGAAAAAGACAATTTATAGCTTTTTCAGGCAAACAAAACAAAATAATCCACTTAGTCACTCACTAATTTTTAAAAAGAATACACATTACAGTAAATTCAAGGGTCACATTTTTATAGCAGCAGTTCACAACATGCCAAACATTGTGGAATCCTTTGAGGCAATATTTTAATTTAGAAAATAAATGCTTGTTTGTTTACTTAATTAAATGCAGTGTGATAAAAAAAATCAAAATTAAATCAAAATCAACTAATATATTATTAGGCTTGTGTTGCCTACCCGTAATTTTCATACATTCATTCATTCATTCATTCATTAATAATTTATTTATTTAGTCTTGCTTTACTGTGGTAAAACCAAAATACCAGTTTTGTACAACATGTATCAGAATAACACAGATTATACTTAATGTTTTTTTTTTTTTTTACGGAGACCCTAAAGAGACATAGTGGTGGATAAAAATATAAGATGGAGGAAAAGATATTTCAATTTTTTTTCCCCCATATTTATTTGCTTAACACAACCTGACACACACTCCCTCATCATTTCTTATTTTCTGTCCAGATTGTGAAGGTGCTGAACTTGTATACGCCTGTCAATGCATTTGAAGAGCGAGTGTCAGTGCTGTTCATAAGAACAATACAGGTATGTTTCAAAAAATTTAACCTCATATTAGTTCTTGTGCTTTTTAATTCATTATATCTTTTTCATTGTGTGTGAATGCTTCAACTTGAGTCTTTCCTCTATCAGACGCGTTTACGGGATCGAAAGGAGTCGCCTCAGCTGCTGATGGACACCAAACTCATCTACCCTGTGACCTTCCCCTTTAACCCCTCCTCTCTGGCCCTGGAAACCATTCAGATCCCCGGCAGCCTCAATCTGGCCTTCCTCACTCGTGTGTAGACCTGTCAATCACCTCACCTCAGCCAATCACATGGCAGGAACAGGGAGCCAAAATATATAAATAAAAAAAAATCAATTGTTATAGGTAAATAAGCCACATACTTAAAGAGAATGCAATTTAGACCATGTCACCAATCCCTCTTTTTGCTCCTTTTCATCACTTTTGTTTATTCCTTAAAAGGGTGAATCTCACAGAAAAACTGTAAAGTACGTGTTCAGATCTCAATTGTCCCAAAAATCAAAAGAAAGACATAAACTGTTTTACTTAAAGAAAATGAAGCCCATCTTTATACTAACATTTTTGACATTGTGATGTTATTTTAATGAAAATTAAGCACTTCCACCCCAAATTCACATTGCTTTATTGCAAAAAAAATCTATCTTATTATTGTGATGTGAAAACAAGTAATATTATTCACATTGTAGAGTATTTGCTGGCATATGCTGAATCAAATAATTAGAATTTACTGAAATGCAGTAAAAAAAAAAAAACGTTATTAAACGTAAATAACGGTACTATAATGAGAAACATTGAGAATAGTGTGAATATAACACAGAACAATGCTTTTTTAAAAATTGTCTTCATTTACTTCATGGAAAATATATTCTCACAATATTTTCTTTTGATTGTGGAACCTGGATATTTTTTTGTGAGATTCACCTGGAATATTTCAGAGATGTTTCACTTATTGAACGTTACGGAAGGAAGAATGTAAGTCAAAATAACTCATTCTAACACTAATGCCTTTTCAGACAACTGTCACAACCAGAATATGTTCACGGGGCTGTATAATCTTATACATATATAAATATCTATGAAAATGTATGATGCTAGGATATTTTATTTATTGCTTTACCCTATCAGATTTTTTTTTTCTCTCAGATTTTAGCTAACATGGATATCCAGTTGCAGAACATACTGTAGTCCTCTGCTCTCATATCAGATAAATAACCTAGACTCTATCTTAAAGCTCAGCTGACTTCATTAACATAATTATTATTTGTTAGTAGCGTGTGGTGATTAGCTAAAAAGTAGTCATGTCTGGTGTAACTGGCGAAAAGAAAACTTAGCATCCATACACAGTCCCAGAGCTGATCTCTTTCTCAAGAGCTTCCTCAAGTTTACATCTCTGATCTTCAGGAATCATTTCCAAAGAGATGGTACAGTCCAGACCCAGTGCATGATGGGATTGTTTGGGTTTGCATCATACTGACCTGCTCTGTCAGCATCGTACATATCAAGGGCCTGAGATCCTTGTTTTACAGGTTTATAAAAGAGCTAGAGTTAGTTCAGGTGGAATCTAGACTCCTGAATGAGGTTTAATGAGGCTTCAGATGGTTTGGGCCCTCCACCGTTCTATACGTGGGTGAATCTCATGAAGAAATATCAAATGGAATAAATAACACACAGAATTTTAGGAGCCAATTTTAGGAACGTTATGATTGCATTTTTTCCCCCAAAATTCTCACTATTGTAATGCATTGTTAATAATATAATATATATAATTAATGTAATACAATTACATACATCATATTAAAGGGATAGTTCACCCAAAAATGAAAATTCTGTCATCATTTACTCACCCTCAAGTTGTTCCAAACCTGTATAATTGTTTTTCTTCTGCTGAACAAAAAAGAAGATATTTTGAAGATTGTCGGTAAGCAAACAGTTTCTGGTCCCCACTGACTTCCATAGTATGAAAAAAAAATAATAATAATATGGAAGTCAGTGTGGACCAGAAACTGTTTGGTTGCCGACAATCTTCAAAATATCTTCTTTAGTGTTCAGCACAATACATAAATGAACACAGTGAGTAAATGATGACAGAATTTTTATAATTGGGTGAACTGTCTCTTTAATGTAACGAAATATCCTATCTCAACACAAATGTATTTTATTAAAATCAGCATAAATTCAGTACAACAAATGCCGTCATGACCTATGCTTACTTGTGTACTTTACAATATTTAAATATCATTATTTATTGTTATTTTACATTACATTAATGAGAATATGATGGAGAAATAAGCTTAATTAGGCAAAAAAAAACTTTTTTTTATAGATTTTTTTGGGTGAAATAAGACAAATAAGAAAACGCTATTTTTCATGAGATTCACAAAGGCGTCTTGTATGCACAAAAGCACACTGGATATCCTTTACAGAACTATAAAGAAACCCCAAACTACTGACTTTCAAGACATGAAGATGTTTATCAAAAACCTGCTGTTATTTATTTCAGTATTATACATTTTTTAATGTTAAAAACAGCTGTTGTTTTTCTGGCATGTGCTGTTGGATGAGTTAATATATATATGGACAAATTTCTTTTTGTCAGTTGTTTTGTTTTGCTTGTTTGTCATTTGTGTTCATGTATGGCAGAATATCAGTATTATCTTGAATGTGTCAGGCAGCTTTTATTGGAAAGCTGTTTGTTTTGATCTGTAACTCCTGAAATTGAAGCAGTCACTTTCCATCATCGACACACACACAAACACAGACATTCACACACCCTATTATATTATAATATATTACATTATATTATATTATATTATATTATATGAAAATGATGCATGTTGATACTTTGTTTCTGCTCTGTACTGCATTGGTTTCAGCTTTAAAATCTTTCATGCTAGTTCAGTGTGTTATTGGCCATTAACACACAGCTTTGGATAGCATTTCACTGTAGTGCACTGGGATCTTTTTCATGTCAGGCCTTACTGCGGTTACAGTCCTTCCTGTATCACGCAGAGCTTTAGTATCATTCTATCAGTCTCAACTGCTTTGTGATGGAGATAAGTGGTGGTTATGCATATGTCACAAGAATGGACGGAGGTGTGTGTGTGTGTGTGTGTGTACATATA
Source organism: Hypophthalmichthys molitrix (assembly GCA_037950675.1). NCBI lineage: Eukaryota > Metazoa > Chordata > Actinopteri > Cypriniformes > Xenocyprididae > Hypophthalmichthys > Hypophthalmichthys molitrix. Next base: position 24,933,242 of record CM075509.1, read on the forward strand.
CATATAGGTTCTTTATATTTGTTAAAATTTAGTGAAATACTATTGGGGTAAGAAAAAGAAGCTTAATTCAACATATTCTCTATAAATAAGTCTCTCTTTTTTTGCTCCTCAAGTAAATTTATTTAGTATTTTTTGTTGTATTTTACTGGAAAACAAAAACCAGCAATCAGTTATTGTTTTTGCATCGTACTGAGTTCAGATGAGCACAGCTTGAAATCGCATTCAGCATCAGTGCACAGAATCATTCAGGAGTTTTATGATCATGGGACCATTATGTGTATGTGACCTTTGCTCTCTTTTTTATTATTGTGTTATTTGTTCAGTTCTTATGGAACACAAATAAATGTGGAAGATTTACAAATGCAATTTGATAAAAATGCATATCACTTCAAATGGAAAATGATAAAATTGTACTGGAACACAAACAAATGAAAATGTAAAAAAATCATTGAATGTTGATGTGTTTGTACATGGTTCTATTTACTGTCATATTTTAGATAAAGCCTTACCTCTGAATGGATGACATGTCATTGTAAACTGTTTGTTTCTCTGTCAAGTTTCATATTCTATTCATTTGCTTTATTTACATTTGCGAACTATAAACCCATAATATTCCTGGAAACATTATTTAGTTATACATTCACAAATGCCTCTTAAAACATTAATTTGCACATCTTAAAAATCTTTTCACACTGATCCAACAGCCCTGCTTCAGTCTTTCCTCAGCTCTGAGTTCTAGATGGTTTGTAATAAATTACATCCACATTACAGCAGCCAGTCCACAGTCTGATGCTCATTGTACTGTACTCTCATGCTTGTATAAAGACCGCATATACAGACATTGATAGTTGCTGTAGTAATGCAGATCTGTTCAACATCTCATATCTCATATGTCTGCTTCTCCTTCAACTTGTTCAGATGGCAGATTGAGGTTTTGGCAGATTGAGGTTTTGTCTCTTACTGAAGGACCAGAGAGTTTGTAGTTCCTGTAGCTGTAATTATTTCATGTGTTCATCAATGCAATTTCATGGAGTGATATACTAATGTCTAAAGCTGTTCAAGTCAAATAAATGAATTCAGCACTATCTGAATGTTTTCTTTTTTAAATACAATACAAAACATTTAAAGGTACACTATGTAACGTTTTTGTTCAAAATGAACAATTTAAATACCCTAGTGAAAAAAAAAATAGTATAATTAAGCACAATTTATTCATATATACAGGGATGCACATAACTTTTTTGGTCTGGTTCTCAAGGGAGCACCTCACACTTTCAGCGACACACTTATCCTAAAAGCTGTCCTCATCACTTTCCTCCTGACTGCTCTCCTCACTATCTTCTCTCGAACATGTTTTTTTAATTTATTTATTTTTTACTAACATTAATGACACAGACAACAGCAAGAATATTAGGCTGCTGTCACTTTAAGAAGGAAAGCACGGACTGAATAACTGACACATCCGGTTTCTTTCTCAACTGTTCACTTATGGCATAACCGAGATAATACTTGCCAAGACAGGCATTTTGACAATTTTGTGTGTATGTGTCCGTTCAAGCGCAAGTAAACGTGAAAGAGGAAATAATTCGGTGTTCGAGTGTTGTCTGACTGTCTCTCTCTGTGTGCGCACGTTTCGGGAGTGTGAGGCTGTGCGCACAGATAACAGCTCGCGAGTCCCGATTTTTGCCTCTTCTTCCGCTTTTAAAATCATTTGAATGTATTAATTGTCGAGACAATACATGTCCAAATGATTAACGCTCACTCTATGATGGTTAAATTTAGTAGTTAATCCACGAATCACATGCGTGCCAAACCGTTGGACCTTATCCGTACGGATCAAGGATTAACTGCAATCCACTGCACACCTTATAATCAAAGAACTTATCATCATGATTGCTATCTTACCAGAGATGGAGAAAAATCCTACTCCAGTAAGTAAATGTGTCCCTGTGAACCGGTCCTCAAAATTGTTGGTACTCAAAAGCGCTTGCCTCCATGTTTTCTGGTGCACGTTGTTTATTTTTACCACACCTGCGTACCACTTATGTGCACCCCTGCATATATACTTAGTATAACTAAATGTATTTATGGCACAATATAAATTGGTATACTTAAAGTCTGTTAAACAACTAATTTTGTACTAAATGCATTTTAGTTCTCCAATAGCAGTGCTGAAGTTCAACTAAAGTTGTATATACTTGTTTGTGCTAAATTGGAACTATTTCAAGTATACTTAAATACACTTTAAATATTTACTCTTGTATTTAAGTTTTGAAATGCAGAATACACTCAGTATAAACTTCAAATGTATTTTGTTGACATTACAATTCCAATTCAGTTACACTGTAAGAGTGTTGAACATACATTCATATTATACTGATAACAAACTGAGGACATACTATCTTTTAGTGATTTTAAAACAATGCAATGGTGATTCAAGTAAACCTGAAGTGTGCTAATGTCACCATTATTGTGTGCTTCTAATACAATAAAATAATCTTTATAAGTAATGGCACAGCTTAGGAATTTCCTTTTACTGATATTTTATAGACACCCCCTAATATACCAGTAGCTCACCTATACAGCAAACATCAGTGAGATATTGGAAACAGATATATGTACATTGAATGTATGAAACACTGGACTCGAACCCAGGTCACTGCCACACAAGAACACTCGCTTTACCAGTTGCACCACCACGCAGTTATACACAACACAAAATTGTCACGGAATGCTCTGAGACTTAGGGAATCCAACATCAAAGTCATAAGCCAGGCAAAGGGTCAAAATACTGCCCTGCACCCCAGCCATGTGCTCATCTAGAGGAGAGAAAAGGACTCTTCCCCATTAAGATTAAAAGTAACCATGCCAGTTTGTCATCGGTTCTTCATTCAACGCAGAAGACAGCGATTGCAACCTCATCACCATTAGAATGAATTCTCAGACTACTGCCACAGTGTATCCAGACGCTCTTCAAAAAGGCTGAGGCCTAATTCAAGTATCATACGATATACTAAACTGCTGCTAGCTAGTTAAAGTTGTGAACCTCTTTTGTTAGCAAAGAAGACTTGTTATGAATACTGATGATTCCTTCCGAGTTTTTGACTTTTCTTCATAACTCCATTTCCTGTTCCCACTTCGGTTTCACTCTATCACTTCTCATTTTATCCATGTATGTGTGACTTGTGTGACTTGACTTTAATTCCTAGTCCAGCAGTTCCAAGTCCATTAGTTCAAAGTTCTAGTCCGGGTGTTCCAGAGATCATGCCACTGTCCACAGTACTTCCAATAGTGGCCACTGCCATGCTGTGTGTGTGGGCCGCACACACCTCATCAAAAAGGGCAGAGTCTGCTATAGGACTGTTCAAAAGTCTGGGGTCAGTAAGAATTCTTATTTTTATTTTTTTGAAAAAAAATTTTAAAAATTATTTTTTTTAGCAAGGATTCATTAAATCAATCAAAAGTGACAGTAAAGACATTTATAATGTTACAAAAGATTATATTTCAAATAAACGCTGTTCTTTTGAACGCTGTTCTTTTTGTTCTTTTGATAGCTTAACGTTATACAGTTAAACAAAACTGCGTTTTAAAAGTTTATCAATCAATAATGTTTAAGAACAAATTTGACCAGTTATAGCCTATTTTTTTTTCTCCCGCCAACGAGCACTAGGTCTACAGCCAAAACCATCAGGCTGAATACTATAAAGAAATACACAGTCTGAAAGCCTAAATAAACCTAAACATAGTCTCATCTACTTAGTCTTGCATTTCATTCATTCTAACTCTTGTTTTTTAAATTTAGTGATGTTTTTTTACTACTACTGTCTTTTATTTTATTCTTTTCTCTATACAGCACAGTGGTTATTGTGATTATTTGTGCTTTATAAATAAATGAAATGAAATGAAATGAAATAAACACTGAAATTTGGGAATAAATTATGAATTACAGTGAATTGACAGGATTTTTTTTAATACACTCTCCGTTTAATCCTTTCATAATCACTCACTTCACACTCAAGCACTATTCTGGCTTGTTCAGTTCCAGCTCCAAAGTCACCATTCGAGTGATCTGGATGTGAGAGAAAACACTCCGATCAAAACCTCCAGTTTTAAAAGAACGTGCTCCTTGCTGTCATAAGCACCGCAAACACAAGTTCGTTTCAGGCGCCGCTTTCAGTTTCAGTTCTTGCCGCTCACCACAGTCACTGGTCCAGTTAAAAAAGAATGCGCTCCTCGCTGCAGTCAGTTTCAAAGTTTCTTAGGGATTCGAAGCGTCTTAAGTGCCACGAACATGAACAAGTTTGATTCAGCTACCGCCTTTTCAGCTTTTCAGCTGCTCTGAGTGGTTTGCGTCTGTAACTCCATATAGCTTTGTTTTGAATCTCTTACTTTCATTCATTGTTGCTTATATTATCATTACCTTATATCTAATATATCTAATATTGCCTACCACATTAATCTGACATCGCTAGCTTTTAATCTTTTAATCTAAATCGCTATTACAACGCGTTTGCATCTCGCTATTTTGTTAACTTTCTACGCGTTCATCAAACAGCTGTGGTAAGTCGGATCAGTCTACAAACACGGTGAGTCATGTCATCCTCTCCTAGTATTGTATCGCGTTCTGCTTGTCACATGTTCAGTATAGCTCTCTCTGTCAGCAACGAGGGATTTACATGTCATAAATGAAGGGAAATAGTCAGGCTGACAGAGAAAATCTCAGAATTAGAGACACGCATCCAAACCTTAATCGAGGATAGTACGAATGCAAGGGCTTCAGATATTGTTTTGGATGCGACTAGCTTAGTGAACATTGTTCGGTTCCGGCTGTTCCCCATGGGTGGGGAACTCCTGGGTGGGCTTCCAGGTTCATCAGAGCCTGTTAAGTCTCCAGACCCGCCATGGCAACCGGCCACGTCTCCAGACCCGCCATGGCAACCGGCCACGTCTCCAGACCCGCCATGGCCGCCCCCGGCCTCTGACCCGCCATGGCCGCCCCCGGCCTCTGACCCGCCAGTGAATTACTGTCACAGTTCCCGTGTTCCCCGGACTCCATTTCCCAGGATCCTCCTGTCTCCACACCTGCACTCACTTCCCTCGTCTTCTCCCCATCAGCACTCATCACCTGCACCTGGACCTCATCATCTGCACTCCCTATATAATGGACAATTTCCCTGCACTCCTTGTCTGTTCTTATGTTAAACTAAGTGTGTGTTGCTGTTTGTTCTTCCCATGGTTGTCAATAAAGCCCGTATTATTGTGGATATTCCGTATTCGCCTCGTCTCTACAGCTACACCGTAACAGTAACATTATGTAAGTTGACATTTGTGCTAGCTACTGTATACAGGCCACCAGGACACCATACAGACTTTATCAAAGAATTTGCTGATTTTCTATCGGAGTTAGTACTAGCTACAGATAAAGTCCTTGTTGTTGGTGATTTTAATATCCATGTAGATAATGAAAAAGACTCATTGGGATTGGCATTTACAGACATTCTAAACTCTATTGGTGTTAGACAACACGTGTCAGGACCCACTCATTGTCGTAATCATACTTTAGATCTAATATTGTCACATGGAATCGATATTGATGCCGTTGAAATTCTGCAGCAGAGTGACGACATCTCAGATCATTATCTAGTCTCGTGTATACTACATTTAGTCAAGGCAGCTAAACTGCCTCCCTTCCATAAATATGGTAGAACCATCACTTCTACCACTAAAGATCACTTTATAAATAATCTTCCTGATCAGTTTCATCGCCTTAGCATACCAGACAGCTTAGAAGACCTCGATGTTGCAACAGAAACTTTTGCCTCTGTCTTTTCCAGCACATTAGACTCAGTTGCTCCTTTGCGTTTAAAAAAGATTAAGGAAATTAATCCAACACCATGGTACAATGAGCACACTCGGGCCCTAAAGGTAGCAGCCAGAAAAATGGAGCGCAGCTGGAAGAAAACAAAACTAGAAGTTTTTCGCATTTCGTGGAGAGAGAGAATGATTGAGTACAGAAAGGCCTTAAAAAACTACTAGATCTGCCTATTTTTCAAAACTTTTAGAAGAAAATAAGCACAACCCTAGGTATTTATTTGATACAGTGGCTAAATTAACAAGAAATAAAGCTTCAACTTCTGATGTTTCCAAAGAGCACAGCAGTAATGACTTTATGAACTTCTTTACTTGCAAGATTGATAATATTAGAGAAAAAATTATAACCATGCAACCATCTACTACAGTATTGTGTCAGACAGTGCATTGTAGTGTCCCTGAGGAAAAATTCAATTCATTTACTGCTTTAGAAAAGGAAGAATTGTCTAAACTTATAAAATCATCAAAATCAACATGTATGTTAGACCCTATACCGACTAAGCTATTGAAAGAGATGCTTCCAGAGGTCATAGATCCTCTTCTTAATATCGTCAATTAATCTTTATCACTAGGATATGTACCAAAAACTTTTAAGCTGTACTATAAACCTCTCATTAAAAAAACACAACTTGATCCTAGAGAATTAGTCAATTACAAGCCGATCTCAAATCTCACTTTTCTGTCAAAAATACTAGAAAAGGCAGTATCAACTATGTTCCTTTTTAGAAAGAAATAGTATCTGTGAGGATTTCCAGTCAGGATTTAGACTGTACCATAGTACTGAGACTGCTCTCATTAGAGTTACTAATGATTTGCTCTTATGATCAGATCGTGGTTGTATCTCTCTGTTAGTGTTACTGGATCTTAGTGCTGCATTTGACACTATCGATCACAACATTCTTTTAAATACACTCGAAAATTATGTTGGCATTAGTGGAATTGCATTGTCATGGTTCAAATCATACTTATCTGACCGTTATCAGTTTGTAGTAGTAAACGAAGAGAGGTCATATCTATCACAAGTTCAATATGGAGTACCGCAAGGTTCAGTACTAGGACCATTGCTTTTCACTCTGTACATGCTACCCTTGTGAGATATCATTTGGAAGCATGGCGTTAGTTTTCACTGTTACGCTGATGATACTCAGCTCTATATTTCTTTGCGCCCTGACGAAACTTAGCAATTCACAAAATTAACGGAATGCATAGCTGATAATTTCCTACTACTAAATTCTGAAAAAACAGAGATTCTAATTTTTGGACCAAAAACTTCTTCACGTAATAACCTAGAATACTGTCTAACACTTGATGGCTGCTCTGTTAAGTCTTCGTCATCAGTTAGGAACCTGGGTGTGCTCTTTGATACCAATCTTTCATTTGAAGGCCATGTTTCTAGCATCTGTAAAACCGCATTCTTCCATCTTAAAAATATATCTAAACTATGACATATGCTCTCAATGAAAAATGCAGAACAGTTAGAGTTAGAAGAGTTTAAAATCTTGCTAATCACTTACAAAGCACTAAATGGTTTAGCTCCCCAGTACATAAACGAGCTCTTAATGCATTATAGTCCTTCACGTCTATTGCAATCTCAAAATTCAGGCCAGCTGATAATACCTAGAATATCAAAATCAACCGCAGGCGGTAGATCCTTCTCCTATTTAGCACCTAAACTCTGGAACAATCTTCCTAGCATTGTTCGGGAAGCAGACACACTCTGTCAGTTTAAATCTAGACTAAAAACGCATCTCTTTAACCTGGCATACACATAACACATTATCAATTTATATTTTCAAATCCATTAAAGGATTATTAGGCTGCATAAATTAGGTCAGCCGGAACCGGGAACACTTCCTATAACACCAGATGTACTCGTTATATCAGAAGAAGAATGGCATCTACGCTAATATTAGTCTCTCTGTTTATCCCAAGGTTTACCGTAGTCAACCGGATCCGGGCCGTATCCAGGTGAGATCGAGGACCTGCGCCTTGACACGACCACAACGCAACCCTGAAGTATCAGCAGAGATTGAGTCAACTAGATCATCCATTCCCTCTCCTTGCCGCTTCCATTATATTTTCCGCTGTCATGAGTGCCGCGAACACAGATAGGAAGCCCATATTCAAATTCCTGTGAAACACCCGTTCAGTGCCATTGTGCTATTATTTCAAAAATGCACCAGCCCACAATGCATTGCATACTACAGTACAAAACCGTAATACATAAATACAGATTACTGTTGAAAATGGGCTGCAAATTAACAGTAGTTGCTTACCGTGAAAAATAATGCATTGTTTTCTACAGCACTTTACTCTTTTAATGGAAAACAGGATGTTACTGTCAGAATTTGGCCGTTTTTTAGTGATGTGACATTTGACACCGAAGCTTCGAAGCTTGTATCAAAAAAACGAAACATCTCACAGTGAAGCACTGTACCAGAGCTTGATTCGTTTTGCCATAACCACGTGATCTATGACGTCCGATCTATGAAGTCTTAAAAATAGTGGTTAAAACATTTTTATAAAAATATATTTATAAATAAATTTACTCTTTGTAATATGTGAAAAGTATTGATATTAAAAGTTAATTAATTGTACACGATTGTATGTTTTTTTTCATAGTGTGATTTTTGGGGAATTGTATTGAATCCAATTAGGATCAATCTGACCCGGACCATACAGGCAGTTGCCAGAAATCGAACAGTGCATGAGGGTTAAAAAAATGCTTAAAAACATCATGTAAAACATAATATAAAAATAAAAGATAGAAACACATACATGCTTCAAGCTGAATTTATTTGCAGATAATTAGAAAAATGAAATTCAACCGACATAAAGTTAAACCGACCAGGCTGAACAAAGAGTTAGTTGTTAGCTGTGATGTTTTTGATCCAGTCAGTGTAGCGACACACCTCAGCATAAACCCCAGGAAAGCGTGGCTTAGCACAGCCTTCACCGAAGGAAACAACACCTTTCAGTTTCCCGTTGCACACTACAGGGCCACCAGAATCCCCCTGAGAAAATTTGGGAAATGAAAAGGACAATTTTGTTTTTATAAAAATACAAAATTCATATAAAGAGGAAGACTAAGTGACATACCTGACACGAGTCTTTGCCTCCCTCCATGAATCCAGCGCAGAACATGTTTTCAGTTATGTTCTTGCCATATGCACTCTTACACTGCATCCTTGAGAGTACAGGCAGTTTCAAACATTGCAGGACAGAAGCAGAGCCAACTGGAAAAAGAATATGAACAGCGCTAAAACTTGTCATCTTTTACTTATCTAATGACTGAATGCATGTTTTTATGCCTGACAATATTATATTAAAGTATAAGAAGATTTTCATTACTCTGCCATCTCACCTTCAGTTTTGCCCCATCCAGAAACCAAGCACTGCTCCCCTGCAGAAGTGCAGCTGGTTGTCAGAGGGATTGGCTTTACATAGTTGTTGAAGATGGCAGGCTTTCTCAGCTTGATCAGCATGATATCATTGTTATGAGGCTGATTGTTATATTTCGGGTGATGAATCACCTTCTCCGCCCTGATCATCTGCTCGGTGTCTTCAGTAACATACAAGTTGTGCTTTCCCAAGTGGACCTTGAGAAGAACTCGTCTATTTGACAAGGAACATTTTACTCAGCTCTAATATAATGTTTATTCTGTTAGAATATTGAATTTCAGTGTACACATTCAGAAAGAGGAAACAGTAACAACCGTTTGCTAATCGATTCCTTAAAATGGTACTCCATTGTGAAAAAGTAATGTTTGATGGGAAAGTAGGTTTAAAAAAAAAACTTAAAAAGGGAGGTTATATACTCACATTAACTGGCAGTGAGCAGCAGACACAACCCATCTTTCATTAATCAAAAATCCTCCACACGCTTTATCCCCACTCGTAAGGTACACTTGCCATGGCTGAGAGTGGGGCGGACATTCATAACCTCCAATGATTTTATCACCTGTGCTGCAAACTTCATTAAAAAATTAATTGTTCTTTTATTTTAATGTTAAAGACTATTTGTAATACATGTCAGTGTAGACATAAACTAACAATTGTCATTAATAATGATTAATAAGAGAGATCTACATACCCACAGCCACAGCCAGCAAAGTGAACACAACAGTCTTCATTGCAGTGGAGGAGAGAAGGACTGCTCACAGCTTTAGAGCACTTCTGCAAAGTTCAAGACCAGCATTCATGCTTTTAAGCGATTGTTTTAACACACCTACAGAACCTACAGAACAACCAATAAGATCACAACTAATGATTTAGAAGCATGTGAGACAACAGTTCTTATTCAGTTTTCCATAGGCATAAAAAAATGCATTGGAAGGATGCGTTGACTTATGACAGTATAAAGCAGGGGTGGGCAAACTCAGTCCTGGAGGGCCACTGTCCTGCAGAGTTTAGCTGCAACCCTGATAAAACTCACCTGTTGTAATCCAGAAGACATTGATTAGCTGGTTCAGGTGTGTTTGATTAGGGTTGGAGCAAAACTCTGCAGGGACAGCGGCCCTCCAGGACTGAGTTTGCCCACCCCTGGTATAAAGCTTGCATAAAAACAGATGAGTTTTACTTTTTGAGTGACACAAAACTTAATCAGTCTCTCTTTTTGTATGCCAGGTCATTGTAGACCCACAAGTCAACTCAACTCCCTTTTATTGTCACTACAGAATTTACAGGTAAATAATTTGTGAAAAGCTTAGGTGCGTGGTCATTACATATTTTGCAGTTTTCAATAGTATACAATATACACACATAAACAGTGTACACATACATATACAATAAATATACATACAGTAATATACACAGACAGTACTGACAGCAGAATCAACAAATACAGTATATAAACATATATTGTTCTGGATCATTCATTTAATGTTGATTCCAATACTAATACATAGTAGCTTCCTTTAAAAATAGTTGCCATAGTAACATTTCATGACAGTTAAATTCAGTTAATTGCATCAGTTAAAGTTAGTACAACACAGAAAGAACTTGAAGCAAGCCATTCATTTTGTGATCCTCTGTAGAAAGCATTGTCTGCAAGTTTTGTGATTAATTTGTATTCAATTTCTTAAATTTACTAATTATAAAGCTGTGTAATGTGGAATTTAACCATTTTAATATATAACAAATTCATATTAGTGTTATGTTGTTGGAGATAACTAAGTAGTTCTATTATATTTACATCTCCTTTCTGTAGTTTCACTCTGTTTCAACATATTCATCGTGGTGTGGAATAAAGCAGCATTCTCCCACAAGCCTACGTGTTGGAAAGAGTTAGCCACCTATCTGCCTAACTTTGGGAAGAGAGATGCCATAGAGGGCAGAAAATATATATATATATATATATATATATATATATATATATATATATAGATATAGATATAGATATAGATATATATACACATTACACAAGGAAGTTGATATATAGAAGATTTGTGTTATGGTAATGGTATAGTTTGTACAACACTTTTAGTGCATCAGTTGCAGTTCAGCAGTCTGATGGCCTTGAGGGAAGAAGTTGTTCTGCAGACGACTGGTGCAGGCCCTGATGTTTCTGTAGCGTTTTCCTGATCATGAAAGGAGTCCGTGACTAGGGTGGCTAGAATCTTTGATGATCTTCTGGGGTTTCCCTAAAATTGAATATATTAAATCAATGTAATTAGTTTATTTTAATGCAATTAATGATTATAAGTAAATAATACATTAAAACATTAGCATGTAGCCTTCAAATATTGTTCAGTTAAATAAACATTGCATTAAAAAATTAACTGAAAAGTTATTAATAAAATGAAAATCAGATTTTTTTATTTTTTTTGTCTCATCCATTGTCAAACATCACAGTTCCAGTTCAATCTCTCATTTTAATTGAGCGCAGCATTTGTTCAGTCAGGCCACGTAGACATAGCGCTGCGACCAGCTGACATGGTCAGCTGTCAAATCACTCCAATCACTACTACCAGTCTCCTATTAGACCGGGACATATATACGTGGCATTACTGCTCAGTAAGTAGCTCAAACTGCTCGCAACCCTCCCTCCCTCCCCATTATCAGCATGATAAAGTGTCTTAATTGTCTATGTATTTCCAAGCTGATGGTTCCATGGGGGGTTAATGTTAAAGCTCTTGTATGTTCAATTAATTTCAGAGCAAGAACCCCCATAAGGAACCATACCGTTTCAATAATCTCAAATTAACTTGCCAAAGTGGTCCTGTCTGAAATACAGTTGTTACTATCAAAACTTTGAAATGTGTACTTAGCAGAATGAGAAATAAACCTTTATTCAAATTGTGAATGGGCTGTATACAGAAAGCGAGCAAAGAGCGCTGCCTTTATAATCAATGAAGCTGATATCACTTCAGTTCAGCTGCAGCACAATCTCACCGACTGAGAGAAAACTCATGTTATAATAAAAAATCTGTCTGTGCTGCACAATGAATCTCTTATTTACTTCGTCATTATACTTTGTTGGATATAAATAAGAGATTGGCCATTGCATTCACGTGCTAAACAAAAAAGTCTGTGATTAGCTACAATGCTCAACGCTGCAAAAACACATTGTAAACAGAACCGTTTGAGGGTCTTCACAGCGCGCTCACACAAATACACCTGGGAACATTTAAAAGTAGCGCCAGATTGACCTGATATTCAATACTACCGGTACTGCAGAAAGACTGGTACCGTTATGTTTTTAAAATTTAAGTATCAACTTTCTTTTGACAACCCTACAGTAATGTATTAGCTAAAAGATGTGCCTGAATTGTATAAAAAGCACTAGAAAAAACATAATTCTTACAGAATGAAGTACACAGCTACAATTTTAGCACAGTCAATCTCTTTTGTGACAAACTGTAAGTGTGGGTTCAGTTTACTCATCCATTGCAACAAAACCACTCTGTCTGTGGGAAAGCTCTTGGCCAATCTCTTCCCCTTGATCTGGGTTTGTGGAGGCTGCTTTGTCATTGATGGTGTAGAGTTTAGAGAATTAAAAAAAGATGTGGAAATGTTTGTCACTGTTACACACATACACACACATGTGGTTTCCTTGGGACTCTTCATAGACATACACTGTAAAAAATAATACCCTATATCTACTCAAAAAAATTGTGGCAACAGATTGCAAGCAATATTATTAATTAAAATTTAACAAATAAGAATTGAGTTAAAATTAATCAAATGAGCTTCTTAAAAGTGAACCATTTAAAATGGAAGCCGGAGAGCAGATGTAGAGAAGGGACTCCAAAGATCTAGGCGGCAGCGACGTAGCCGCAGTGACGACCCCCCGAGATGGTGGTAGGGATCCGGAGAGCTGAAGTCGAGCAGGAGCGACCGAGGGCGGAGGCGGAGCCTGAGGGAGGGAGGCATCGATGACTGGGAGACAGGATTTGTAGGGGACTGGGACAGAACTTGGAGGGCAGAACAAAATCCAATAAAAAATAACACAGAGTCACAACTCATTTCCATCCCGTCGAACTCCACAAGGATTCCCTCAGCGATAGTTGAAGATGCCGGCTCACACACCTGGTCAGGCACACGTTGCTCAGGCTCTGTGGCAATGTTAAGCAACAAAAACCATTGCAACAAAACCACTCTCAGTCTGTGGGAAAGCTCTTGGCCAATCTCTTCCCCTTGATCTGGGTTTGTGGAGGCTGCTTTGTCATTGGTGGTGTAGAGTTTAGAGAATTAAAAAAAGATGTGGAAATGTTTGTCACTGTTACACACATACACACATGTCTGGTTTCCTTGGGACTCTTCATAGACATACACTGTAAAAAATAATACCCTATATCTACTCAAAAAAATTGTGGCAACAGATTGCAAGCAATATTATTAATTAAAATTTAACAAATAAGAATCGAGTTAAAATTAATCAAATCCTTAAAAGTGAACCAAAGTTAAAATGAGTAACTGCAAATAGCACACAAAAAGATTTAGTAAAATTTAAACAAAAATATTGGGTTCATAAGACAAAGCTATATTAATGAATACTACTTAATGAAATTATTTTGACATTACACAAAATTAAGTTAATATTTGTAACGCACTGGTTGTATATAAAACACACAACGAAGAAGATAATTCACAAGGAAGTCTTTACTTGATAATCCAAAGGGAGCATACAGAATCCAGGCAGGAACACAACACAACTAACCCAGTCTCATTAGAAAAACGTACCAGTGGGCACATTTTCGCAAGTCGCAAAATACGTACCAATACGTACGTATCGCTGCAGTTTCGATGTGAAATGTCCACTGAGTGGCGCTAAAAGCGTGTTCATATTTTTTGGCCAGAACAGATAAAAGTGAATATGGTAAGTTAGTTTTTTTTTTTTTTTTTTATACGAATCGCAGCGGCACATGAGCGTCGCGCTAGCAGCGCGTGAGCGTGAACTGCAGCTGCAGAGACGCGCGAGTATTCACACTGGAAGCGTTTGTACAGCGTCACAGCAGCGGCTCCAAGCTGCATATAAAGTGAGCATTTCTTTACAAAGACAGCTATAAATTTGTTTTTATAAGTTGGTCATTTATAAACTTGATAGTCTTGAAAGTTTGTTAACATGCAAGGTGTACAACACTCACATAAACGTAAAATAAATAAAAATAAATAAATAAAAGCCTTGTGTTAACCATTGCTGCACACGAATGAGGTAAGCTTTGTGTTTTACATCATCTGATGCGTGCACGTTTACAACACAGCAAACTCGGCGAGAAAAGACAGCAAACTCGGGTTTAATTTGGGTATGCTAGATCCTATAGCTGTCTGTGTAACAACTAAAATAATGTTTATATATCAAATTTTCTGACTAGTTTAGTTTAGTGTTTTATAAGACACCATACTTTAACCCAAACTGAATAATTAAAAACAAGTTTAAATTAATAAATCTTCTATAAATATTTTTTAATATTAATTTTCTTTCCTGACATAATTCAATTCTTGTTAAAACACACTAGATATACTTATTCTTACCATATTTATTTTGTTCATCAAAGGTGTACTTTCACTTTAATTGAGCATTAGCAACGCAGCAAAAATAGACCCAGCGCCGAAATGATTGCGGCACTGCTGCTTCTGCTCTGCTCCTGCTACGCGCTGCCGTGCAGCCTCTGTGTGCGGTGTGAATGCTCTCATCTGTTAACATGGGCGCCGGAAAAAATACACGCTGCTTATGCCCTGCTGACATGTGTGGTGTGAAAGTGGCCTTAGTGGTATTATAACAAAGTGGAAGCAATTGGGAACAACAGCAACTCAGCCACGAAGTGGTAGGCCACATAAAATCACAAAGCGGGGTCAGCGCATGCTGAGGCGCACAGTGCGCAGAAGTCGCCAGCTTTCTGCAGAGTCAATAGCTACAGACCTCCAAACTTTGTGTGGCCTTCAGATTAGCTCAAGAACAGTGCGTAGAGAGCTTCATGGAATGGGTTTCCATGGCCGAGCAGCTGCACCCAAGCCTTACATCACCAAGTGCAATGCAAAGCGTCAGATGCAGTGGTGTAAAGCACGCCACCACTGGACTCTAGAGCAGTGGAGATGTGTTCTCTGGAGTGAAGAATCACACTTCTCTGTCTGGCAATCCGATGGACAAGTCTGGGTTTGGTGGTTGCCAGGAGAACAGTACTTGCCTGACTGCATTGTGCCAAGTGTAAAGTTTGGTGGAGGGGGGATTATGGTGTGGGGTTGTTTTTCAGGGGTTGGGCTTGGCCCCTTAGTTCAAGTGAAAGGAACTCTTAATGCTTCAGCATACCAAGACATTTTGGACAATTTCATGCTCCCAACTTTGTGGGAAGAGTTTGGGGATGGCCCCTTCCTGTTCCAACATGACTGCACACCAGTGCACAAAGCAAGGTCCATAAAGACATGAATGAGCGAGTTTGGTGTGGAGGAACTTGACTGGCCTGCACAGAGTCCTGACCTCAACCCGATAGAACACATTTGGGATGAATTAGAGCAGAGACTGCGAGCCAGGCCTTCTCGCAAACATCACTGCCTGACCTCACAAATGCGCTTCTAGAAGAACATTCCATAAACACACTCCTAAACCTTGTGGAAAGCCTTCCCAGAAGAGTTGAGGCTGTTATAGCTGCAAAGAGTGGGCCAACTCCATATTAAACCCTACGGATTAAGAATAGGATGCCATTAAAGTTCATGTGCACGTAAAGGCAGGCGTCCCAAAACTTTTGGCAATATAGTGTGTGTATATATATATATATATATATATATATATATACACAGGTGCATCTCAATAAATTAGAATGTCGTGGAAAAGTTCATTTATTTCAGTAATTCAACTCAAATTGTGGAACTCGTGTATTAAATAAATTCAGTGCACACAGACTGAAGTACTTTAAGTCTTTGGTTCTTTTAATTGTGATGATTTTGGCTCACATTTAACACAAACCCACCAATTCACTGTCTCAAAAAATTAGAATACTTCATAGGATCAATAAAAAAAAAAGGATATTTTAAACAGAAATGTCAGGCTTCTGAAAAGTATGTTCATTTCTATGCACTCAATACTTGGTTGGGCCTCCTTTTGCATGAATTACTGCATCAATGCGGCGTGGCATGGAGACAATCAGCCTGTGGCACTGCTCAGGTGTAATGGAAGCCCAGGTTGCTTTGATAGCAGCCTTCAGGTCATCTGCATTGTTGGGTCTGGTGTCTCTCATCTTCCTCTTGACAATACCCCAAAGATTCTCTATGGGGTTCAGGTCTGGCGAGTTTGCTGGCCAATCAAGCACAGTAACACCATGGTCATTGAACCAGCTTTTGGTACCTTTGGCAGTGTGGGCAGGTGCCAAATCCTGCTGGAAAATGAAATCAGCATCTCCATAAAGCTTGTCAGCAGAAGGAAGCATGAAGCGCTCTAAAATTTTTCTGTGGACTTCAGAAAACACAGTGGACCAACACCAGCAGGTGACATGGCAGCCCAAATCATCACTGACTGTGGAAACTTCACACTGGATTTCAAGCAACATGGTTTCTGTGCCTCTCCACTCTTCCTCCAGACTCTGGGACCTTGATTTCGAAATGAAATGCAAAATTTACTTTCATCTGAAAAGAGGACTTTGGACCACTGAGCAACAGTCCAGTTCTTTTTCTCCTTAGCCCAGGTAAGACGCTTCTGACGTTGTCTTTGGTTCAGAAGTGGCTTGGTATGTGGAATGTGACAGTTGTAACCCATTTCCTGAAGACGTCTGTGTGCGGTGGCTCTTGATGCACTGGCTAAGTTCTTAACTCGGCTTCGCCTGACAATCTTCTTAAGCCTGCGGTCATTCCTTTCACTTGTACACCTTTTCCTACCACACTTTTTCCTTCCAGTCAACTTTCCATGAATATGCTTTGGCACAGCACTCTGCGAACAGCCAGCTCTTTCAGCAATGACCCTCTGTGGCTTACCCTCATTGTAGAGGGTCTTGATGATCGTCTTCTGGACAACTGTCAAGTCAGCAGACTTCCCATGACTGCTGTTGTGATTACTGACCTAAACCCAGTATTTATACCCTGAGAATGGTAATTTAATAGAACTTGAAATTAAATATTCTAATAATTTGAGATACCGATTTTTTGATTTTGATGAGTAGCAAGCTGTAATCATCAAAATGAAAACAAAAAAGTCTGGAAATATTTTACTTTATGTCTAATAAAAAGTTTTACTTTTTGAATTAAATTACAGAAGAAAAAAATAACTTTTTCATGATAATCTAATTTATTGAGATGCACCTGTACATATATATATATATATATATATATATATATATATATATACAACAATACAAAAAATTCTTTACATGTGCTCATGTTCATAACCGCTGAACATCTGAACACAAACAATGATCAAAAGCACATTGACGGATCTTCTTCCGTCTGTTCTCCAACATGTAATCAAATGTATATTTCTTAATAAATATTAGTTAATTTTCAAGAGGTCGAACAGGTCGCCAGCGCCACCATTGTACAATAGGTAGGCTAACCACAAATTACCGCGGAACGGCGTTCATTTCATACTTTCTGAACAATGGTAGCTTATTTAATGTATAAATTAAGATATATGTCCAAAAAAAAAAAAACGGTAAAGAAATGCTACATACTTTGTTATCGTGGTGTAATAATCTGTTTTGTTGTAAAATGTCGGCTATTGGCTGTATGAATTAAAATCAAATTAAATCGATACCTGTGGAATTGTTCACAGACAGCATACGCTGACATTTGCACTGTAGGTCCACTGCCAATTCTTCCAATGCTTCAAGTGAGAAACCGCTTCAGATGATTCAGTGCGTGCAGGGAACTGAACAAATCATTCACATTGAGTCGCGAACCAATTTAGACAGTTTTGCCAACTTGTTTGATCAAGTCTTTGAACAGAATTGACTCAAAAGAGCGATTCATTTATGAATGGGGCATCGTTCATGAAAAAAAGAGACACGCGCGCTTGGAATAAACTTCTTAACATGTACAGTATTGCATTAAAATATAATAAGTCATTTACAAATGCATTATAAATCATTAACAATGCAGTTATAACTGCATGAATAAAAAGGGCGACTTTAATGCAATCCCTGCCAAATAGTGAGCCGTTTTTAACTCACATGTTATAAATGCTTAATAAATGTATTTATTAACACTTATTTAACTCAAAACCAGATTCCTGGTTTATTTCATGATGCAGCAAAAATTGACTATTATAATTAGACTGAAGGGTGTTGTATTTGTGCTTTTCTTATTAATATCTCATGACTGCCACTTTTCTTACTATGTTGCTTACCAGAAGTTTCTGTCTTACCCATGATACTCTCCAAAAAGGTCATGATGCCTATCCACAGCAGTGTATAAAAACTGATTTCTTGTTTTTTTTTAAAGATGAAATTCCAACTTTATTTTGAAAATAAAACATAAGATAATAACCATAACTTGATTAGATATTAATAATGAAAAATTTAATTCCAGTATTAGTTACCTGTGAACCTTAATGTAGGGTGGACACTTGTGAACCATTTATTCATGAGTTGTAAACATTAATAACCCGTGTAAGTGAACCTTAATGTAAAGTGCAAACCTGTGAACCATTTATTAATGAGTTATGAACATTAATAACCCGTGAAAGTGAACCTTAATGTAAAGCGGAAAACTGTGAACCATTTATTAATGAGTTATGAACATTAATAACCTGTGAAAGTGAACCTTTAATGTAAAGCGGAAACCTGTGAACCATTTATTAATGACTTATGAACATTAATAACGCGTGAAAGTGAACCTTAATGTAAAGCGGAAACCTGTGAACCATTTATTAATGACTTATGAACATTAATAACCCGTGAAAGTGAACCTTAATGTAAAGTGGAAACCTGTGAACCATTTATTAATGACTTATGAACATTAATAACCCGTGAAAGTGAACCTTAATGTAAAGCGGAAACCTGTGAACCATTTATTAATGACTTATGAACATTAATAACCTGTGAAAGTGAACCTTAATGTAAAATGGAAACCTGTGAACCATTTATTAATGAGTTATAAACATTAATAACCTGTGAAAGTGAACCTTAATGTAAAGTGAACACACGTGAATCATGTATTTATTAAAGCACACACAGAAGATCTTTTTTTTTTTTTTCCTGGTGACATATTTTATTGTTGAAAAATTAATAAGCAATTCATAATTATTCTTGATATCATGATAAAGGATACTGTAACTTTAGTATTTGGCCATTCATACAGTACCTGCGCGCGCCGGAGCGGTTATTTGTTTAATATAACTACAAACTAACACAGCGATTACACATATAATATACAAACTAACACAGCGATTACACATATAATATACAAACTAACACAGCGATTATAATATAAACACATAGTCTGCAATGTCACTTCAGTTAGCTTACCCATCAAATCAGTAACATAAAACACTAAATTTCACTTCAGAGTATGTTGGAACAGTACTGGTAACTGCGCCACTTCTTCTCATGAAAGTGGCAAAGCTTTATTGGATGCTCACTAGCGCCATCTCCTGTCACACGCCAGAACACGCATGCTTAGTGATATAACCCTGAAAGAGTGATGTGACCTGAAAGAGTATATAAAGTATAGCCTAATATATTATTGTCACGTCTAGTTTTCTATTACTATAGCTTACTATAGTTTGTTCTCCTACATTTTTTTGAGTTCAGTTATCTTCATAATAAAAAAATGCTGCATCTAATTCCTGCTTCCTCACTGCTCTTCACAACCAAATGTGACAATAATGTATAATAAGCAATGCATTCTTCTTCTTCTTCTTCTTCTTATAATAATAATAATAAGTAGTAGTTGTAGTAGTAGGCTATATACTTTATTATACTCTTTAAGGTTCTCATCACTATGGGTGTTAATTCTGGCGTGTGACAGGAGTTGGCGCTAGTGAGCATCCAATAAAGCCTTGCCACTTGCCATGTTTTTCTAGTGTTTATATTATATGTGTAATCGCTGTGTTATAACCGCTCCGGCGCTCCCGCGTAGGTACTGCAAGTGCGGATGGCCAAAGCCAAATATCCTATAAGTTATGGTGGCCTTTATCATGATATCAAAAATAATTATTGAATGCATATTAATATGCTAATGTTCTGTAACGGTGCATTTGGTCATTGATTTAATGATTTACACAACTGTTAAATAAAATAATACATATTTAGGTGCCTTTATTCAGCTTGTACCAAACATGGCTTATAGGTGTGATGCTTATTATCTGTTTTTGGAATACTTCATTGCTTCTCTGAATGTTTTAATTTGAGTTTACTTGCATAAGCCACTTTTCATGAGAAGTCATGCTCTGTAATTTTGTGCTGTAAAAGAAAAGTTTAAACTTTCTTTGTTTCAAGTTTAAAGTTGTGTTTACTAATACATGCATCAAAAATAAAATATTTCATCAGAAAAAAAATACAATCTTCTGTGTGTACATTAATAATTAATAAATACATGATTCACATGTGTTCACTTTACATTAAGATTCACTTTCACAGGTTATTAATTTTTGAAACTTATTAATAAATTGTTCACAGGTTTCCACTTTACATTAAGGTTCACTTTCACAGGTTATTAATGTTTATAACTCATTAATAAATGGTTCACAGGTTTCCACTTTACATTAAGGTTCACTTTCACAGGTTATTAATGTTCATAACTCATTAATAAATGGTTCACAGGTTTCCACTTTACATTAAGGTTCACTTTCACAGGTTATTAATGTTCATAACTCATTAATAAATGATTAACAGGTTTCCACTTTACATTAAGGTTCACTTTCACAGGTTATTAATGTTCATAACTCATTAATATATGGTTCACAGGTTTCCACTTTACATTAAGGTTCACTTTCACAGGTTATTAATGTTCATAACTCATTAATAAATGGTTCACAGGTTTCCACTTTACATTAAGGTTCACTTTCACAGGTTATTAATGTTTATAACTCATTAATAAATGATTAACAGGTTTCCACTTTACATTAAGGTTCACTTTCACAGGTTATTAATGTTCATAACTCATTAATAAATGGTTCACAGGTTTCCACTTTACATTAAGGTTCACTTTCACAGGTTATTAATGTTCATAACTCATTAATAAATGGTTCACAGGTTTCCACTTTACATTAAGGTTCACTTTCACAGGTTATTAATGTTTATAACTCATTAATAAATGATTAACAGGTTTCCACTTTACATTAAGGTTCACTTTCACAGGTTATTAATGTTTATAACGCATTAATAAATGGTTCACACGTTTTCACTTTACATTAAGGTTCACTTTCACAGGTTATTAATGTTTATAACTCATTAATAAATGATTAACAGGTTTCCACTTTACATTAAGGTTCACTTTCACAGGTTATTAATGTTCATAACTCATTAATAAATGGTTCACAGGTTTCCACTTTACGTTAAGGTTCACTTTCACAGGTTATTAATGTTTATAACTCATTAATAAATGGTTCACAGGTTTTCACTTTACATTAAGGTTCACTTTCACAGGTTATTAATGTTTATAACTCATGAATAAATGGTTCACAAGTGTCCACCCTACCTTAAGGTTCACAGGTAACTAATACTGGAATAATTTTTTTCATTATTAATATCTAATCAAGTTATGGTTATTATCTTTTGTTTTATTTTCAAAATAAAGTTGGAATTTCATCTTTAAAAAACAAGAAATCAGTTTGTATACACTGCTGTGGATAGGCATCATGACCTTTTTGGAGAGTATCATGGGTAAGACAGAAACTTCTGGTAAGCAACATAGTAAGAAAAGTGGCAGTCGTGAGATATTAATAAGAAAAGCACAAATACAACACCCTTCAGTCTAATTATGATAGTCAATTTTTGCTGCATCATGAAATAAACCAGGAATCTGGTTTTGAGTTAAATAAGTGTTAATAAATACATTTATTAAGCATTTATAACATGTGAGTTAAAAACGGCTCACTATTTGGCAGGTATTGCATTAAAGTCGCTCTTTTTATTCATGCAGTTATAACTGCATTATTAATGATTTATAATGCATTTGTAAATGACTTATTACTCATTAACAAACACCTTTATAAACCCTTTACAAAGGGAACCTTAATGTAAAGTATTACCAGAAAAACTAATACTGCAAGTGAATGTATACTGTTTACTTATTTTTCTAGTCAACTTCTTAGTTTTAAGTAGTCATTGAAGTATTCTCTCAGTAAAATACAAGTTTAATAGTTTTGTGTCTTAGTGTCTTGTAAATTTTCTTTAAGTGAGCTTAATATCATACTTAGTTTACTATTTATATATTCACTTTGCACTTTAAGTATTTATGAATATTATATTAATATATTGTATAATATATAATAATATGTGTTTAATAAGCCAATGCACTTTGATAACATTAACAACATTTTACATATTTGTTTTATGACTGTTAATGAACTGTTCATTAACATTTTATTAGAAAAAAAAAAAATAACTGAAAAAAAAAAAAGGTAAGGATAAAATAAATAACACCTTCCAATCATCTGTCCTCCATTTCTTTCTATGAGAAAAAAATATGCTTATAAGCTAATCATTTTCACACGTGTAGTTCCCTAACAAAATAATTTGGATAATTTTCCTTATCCAAAAACATGCTAAGATTCAGGAAAGCACAGTGACAACCTCAGAAAGTTAAATAAATATGTGATTTGCTGCAAGCGTTATTAATTGGCTTAATAAGCGAATATTGTTTCAATTACTATTACTATACACTGTAAAAAGTAATACTCTATATCTAGTCCATAAAATTGTTGCAACAGATTACAAGCAATATTATTAATTAAATTCAACATATAAGAATTTAGTTAGAATAAATCAAATTAATTCCTTAAAAATCAACCATTTAAAACGTGTAAAATTTGCAAACACCATTACAAAAACTAGAAACTGACATAAAAAGCAAAGAGTCAAACTACCCAAATGAAACTTTGAACACCATAATGGTGATCAAACATTTTCAATAAAATAAACATCAACATCTAAACCTCTGTTAATTCATGTGTTTCTCTTTCCTTCAGTGATTCTACTTGTTATCATCAGGTGTCTTCAATGTTGGCAATAAAAAATAAAGAGTTCTTGATTCATCTTTGACATCTGTCTGTTATTCAGATATTTTTGTTTAAATTTTGCTTAAATTTTACTTGTTTTAAATGGTTGACATTTAAGGAATTCTTTTGATTAATTCTAACTCAAATCACATATTAGCGGAGATACATATGCATCTATTAAATGCTTAACATGGAACTCATCCCAAAACAAACAAACAAACACAAAAACACAAAGTTAGTGTGGCGTTTGGGTGTTGGCCTGGCCTTTGCCCTGGGCAGGTTCTTCACTGCATGTCTCACTTTTTTATTGCGTGTCAGCTAGTGTTATGCATACATTGAAAAAAAAAAAAAAAAAAAAAAAAAAACACAAGCGTGGCATGTGAGTAGTGGCCTGGGGTAGGTAGTGTCCCAGGAGGTGGGGGGTCTGTCTTGGGCACCGTGGCATTGATCCCTGGCACTGATCTCTGGCACCCCGCTGTGCCGTGATGTAGGCTGTGGACTAACTTGGGATTAACTTGTACCATGGCCATGGGGGGACCAGAGGCAATATAATAATTAAATTTATTATTATTATTATTATTAGTGGTGGTGGTGGTGGTATTAGTATTACTGCAGCTAATACTACTACTACTGCAATTATTATCATTCACCAACTTCCTCCAAATTCAGAGGTAATTAGTTTATTATTATTGTTATTACTATTACTATTGTCATCATTATTTTGTTTTTACTATTGTTATATCTGTTATACTTTTCTAGATATATCTTATCATTCATTTATTTATTTTTATTTTTAATGATTGTTATTGTTGTTATTATTATTAGTTGTTCTTACTATGTCTATTATACTTTTATAGAAATTCTTAGGTTGATATGCTTCCGTCCCCAGACACACACACACACACATTCACCCACACTTTCTCACTTACAAATGGACTTTTGTTGGCTGTTGTATGTATACAAGCTGTATATGTCTGGACAAGCTGGTGAGGAAGGCGGGCTCTGTCATGGGCACAGAGCTGGACAGCCTAACAACTGTGGCAGAGCGAAGGGGGCTGAGCAAACTGCTGTCAATTATGGACAATCCATTGCATCCACTGCACAGTATCATTTCAAAGCAGAGGAGCAGCTTTAGTGACAGGGTGCTGTCACTACCTTGCTCCACAGACAGACTGAGGAGGTCGTTTTTTCCTCATGCCATGCGGCTCTTTAACTCCACTCAAGGCGGACATTTGTCACTGATCTGAACTGAACTGGATTATACATTGTACATGAGGTAGCATAAAATTTGATTTGCACAGGATTTTATTATTATTATTATTATTATTTTTAATTTGTATTTATTATTTTTTATATTCTAGTATTTCTGTATGCTGTATCAGTTGTGTATACTGCTGGAAATTGTAAATTTATCACTGGGATAAATAAAGTATCTAACTAACTAACTATATTTGTTTTTCCTTTTTATTTTGTATTTTGCACATGTATATAGTTTCAAATACTTTGTTTGAATCATAATATTAATAATAATAAAAATAATTTGTTTAGCTAGCTTCATGCAACAGGCCACGGGTGTTATTAGCGTTAGTATTGTTAAGTAAAGTGTTTTTTCGGATCTCCTGCGTCACGCGCTTATTACAGCCACACAACGCCGTACAGCTACTACAGGTACACAACTCAATCTCTACTGTGTCTAAAATCATTAGTATGTGTCCATTTTACACATCTATTACAACAACAAATCCACTCTCAACCTGTAAAGAGAAAACTTTCTGTAGGAATTCAGCATTTGTCCCTTCTGCCAATCGAAAAGTTTTTGGTAGTCATTTTGGTCACAGTGGTTCTTTTCAGATGGGTATTTTGATTTGATCACCTTCAACAAAACAGAAAATCATGAAGTGTTTGATTGAGTAAATGGTATATGTTTCAGTATGTGTAGATTGTGTAATATAGTACTTTTATATTTCTGTTAACATCTGAGAACAAACATCTCATTGGCCATCTCTTCCCTTTGACCTTGTGGAGGCCGTTTTGTCATCGGTGGTGTGGAGTTTAGAGAAGTAAATAAAGAGAAGTAGAAATGTTGGTCACTGTTTCACACAGAGCCTATGTACATGCATGCTTGGCCTTACAAAAATAAGTAGCCTATATTTCAAGTTAATTTTATTAAGTAAATTTTAGTAAAGTTCAGATATACTTGAAATATACTAATATGCTTGTACTACTAGTAGGCCCAATACATGTAAGTGTACTACTTTAATACTTCTTGGGAATAAATTGGTTCAATTTTTAATGTATAAAATAAACTTTTAAATGTACTTTAAGTGTAACAGTAGCAAATTTGAGTACAAAACTAACAGTTACATTTTTTGCAAATACAAGTGAGCATCAACTCAGTGGTTGTTTGTGCTATCTCGCAAACTTTGTATTCTACAAATAAAACTGATTTGGATGTGTACTACACAGTCACAGATTATGTGAGTTAATGTCAAATTAAGTTGTACCACTAGCTGTGGACAGATGTAACAATGAGAGGAAATTTGCTGAAATAAGATCCTCACTATCTAATTTATGCAAGAACTTTATTGAAAAAACAAAAATAATCTGTTATTAGGTGGGTAGGGAAATATGTAATTCATGTCTTTGTAGTTTTTACCTATTTAGGTGTTTTTATATAACAATATCATTTGACAGTGGTAGTGAGTATGGTTTTACCTGTGGTTACCAAATCTTACTGTGAGAATATTTTTATTTAAGCCTAATAATTAATAAAATGATTTTATTAATTAATTAGGCTTAAATATTAATTTTATTAATTGATAAAATTTTGGGCCCCCGGCCCACCACAACTTTTTGATTTGATAATCCAGCCCTCGAATGAAACTACTTGAAGACCCCTGCTCTACACCCTTGCCTCATTTAATATAAACGGATCTATGAATATGATAATTAGCCCCGCCACCACTCAGTCACAAGCTCAGACGAGATCCACTCGGTCAACTTACTGAGGTAAATGCTGCACAATGGTATCGCTTTTTACAACGAACACATAACGGTAATTAATATGATTAGTGTTTTGCTTGACTAAGTTATCAAACAGCTAATAATGTGTTTGTCAAGGATTCTGAATGAGGGAGGACCCAGGCGCAGAATAAACAGTGATGGGATTTTATTAACAAGACTATAGACAAGGCACAACAAGGAGATAGAGGTGTGAAACAGTTCAAACAGGAAGGATGACCACTGAGACCAGTCGAAGGTAACAACAGACTTGAGGACAGCTTGGGAGGCAGCACCAGGCGGGATGATGGTGGGAAGAACCAGGCAGGAACACAAAGAACCCGAGGTTTGATGCTTTCTCTCAGAAGTAGCTCCAGTCTTGGCTGCCAGGCAGTTAGAATCAGTGGCCAGGGAAACTCAGGACACAGGGCAGGGCAGGAACCAGCACAAGACTCAAAAGGCAAGACAACAAGAGAACAGAAACAAAACTGACAACTATGACTAAAGAAAACAAAATACACCAAATAACTGGAGCTAACAAAAAAAAAAATAATAATAATAACTGGAACTTAAAAACAAGAGGAATTAAAACAAGTCTTCAATTTTACAGGGAACTAGAGAGAAAATAAAAAGATTAGTTAGCAATTAAATCAAAAACCAGACAATCCAAAAAAATAAGGCTTGGGAGAAATAGATCAAAATAAAGACTAGAACTAGACTAGAGTAAAAACTTAGGAACAAAGAAAAACTAGAATTTATCAAAAAGGAAATAATCAGATAAGGAAAACTAAATCTAGCACTGACAGACAATGGCTGTTTCTCAATATGCGTTCTTAAGCGATCTTGCGTCCTTGTGTTCTTGCTCTACATCATCATCAACCGGCGAAGTTCAGTTCCAGTACTCAAGAATGCAAGAACAGAGGACACATGAAAGTACCCGGATGTGTTCTTGATATCGAGGATGCGTCGAATGCAGACTTGAGAGAATCGAACCGTTTAAAATCCCAGAAGACGCTGCGGGCGGTGGACATACGGAAGCCTGCAAACTTTAAAGTTCTCGTTCTCGCTTATGAGATTCCCGCTACAAGTTCGCAAATACGTGACGGCTCGTTAAAATAAACATTTGTCCGTTTGTTTTGCTTAATTTTAATTAAGTGATAAACTGAAGAAAGCCTGCAGTATTTTTATTGGCATATAAAAAAGAATCTTAACATTGACAAAGCATATGGTAACACAAAGGCTACTCATTTTCATAAATACATGCGGTAAAACAAAAAGATATAAAATTATATGAAAACAATGTCTATAATAATATGAAAGAAATCTTTTAATAGGTTATGACATTTGTTTGTGATGCTATGTCGCATATATTGTACATTAGCCGCTTAAGATGCTGGGTCGGTCAGTTGAGCAACAAGATCGCAGCACATCTCAATTCTCAAATGATGCGTTCTCTGTCCTCGCGTCCTTCCGAGTTCGTTCTTTCGAGGTCGCCTGGCAAGACCGGACTCCGTGAGAACGCAAGTCCGTTCTTTGCATTCTTGGAATTGAGAAACAGCCGATATGCAAGGGAGCTGCACGCAAAATTAACGCAACAATCCAGCAATGAGAATCAGGTGAGCACAATTAGTGAAACAAGGACTACATGAGGACTAAACAAGTAGGCGTGGTAACAGCAAACAAGGAGGCAGAACAAAAGAAGCACATGGCAAACACAAACAAAGACATAGCCATGTGCTCAAGCACAATGCAAACAAAGAAACAATAAACAAGGACAAAACAGACAAGACTGTCAGGGCAGGATCTTGACAGTACCCTCCCCCCAACGGACATCTCCAGGTATCCACAATGGGCAAAGAAGTCCAAGGAGGTACCAACTGGGAGGGTGGGCGGGGAGCAAAACTTGGAGTTCTAGGGCAGCCAGGAAACATTGGGGGGCAGGACTGGGAGGGAAGAAAATAATCTAGGGGAACAGTTAGGAGCTGAACAGGGAGATGCCAGCTTGAAGAACCCATTAAGGCCAGGTAACAGGGTGGGCAGGATGGGGACATTATTCGGTTGTTAAGTCTGACGTCATGCGGCAGCGCTTCCGGGTCCAATCACTCTCCCATACCACAAGAAAACAACAAACATGCTAATATATACACAATGTGGTTTAATACAACCAAAAAATTATAATCATAACCTTTATCTCCATACCAAAATCCCAGATGGCCAGACAGTGATTCATCTCATAAATCGTTAAAATATTAATGTCTGTGATGCTGTGAGCACAGAGACTGTTGTGTAGACTGTAAGTATAATAAATGTTTAACTTTTTAAAATGTTAAATGTTTCATATGAATAAATAGCACTCATAAACAGCCGTTGAGATGGCATTCTCAAGTGACACGAGCTGGGGCTTGGACCCAGAAACGGCGTTCTTTACATCACAACTTAACAAGCGGATTGGTTGCCCTTCTTGAGACATGGGCTCGCTCTACTGGTGGGGTCTTGAAAGTATCCTTAGTGTCAGAAGCGGTCTCTGGGGCAAACTCGTGACTGGCGATTGGGGACGAACTAAGGGGCCATGACTACACTGGCAGGGAGGGTGAATCTTTGGGGAACATGCTCAGGAGATGCAAGAACAGGCTCAGATACTGACTCGGGAGTGCCCTCCTGGGCTGCACTGGCATGCTCTGTGACTGACTCCTCTGAAGCAGGCTCTGGGACTGACTCCTCTGAAGCGGGTTCTGGGACAGCTTCCTCATGACCTCTGTGGCCAGAACAGTGAGAGCTAGCTGTTCGGGAACAACCTCTATGGGCGTAACATGACTAGTATGTCCTCAGGTATTTAATAAACAAAATCCAGAATAGGAAGAACACAACCATGTAAAACATAGATGCAAACAGACAGGGACTAAATACATGAAGCAAAAGAGGGAGCAAATCAGGTAATTAACAGAACAGGTGAATGGAATCACACAATCAGACACACTAGAAACTAGGTCACAAAGGAAACACAATGAAAAAATGAGAACTCTAAAAACATGCTTTTAGTTCAAATTATTTTTATTGGCTTGGTCGGAAAAATATTGTTGAGACAGAACAGAACACTACCTATGCTCTGTATAATATAGGATATCTCGATGAACTGTGAGTACAGCATTTCTGTGAACAGTCATTATTCAGAAAAAAAAAGGACTGCTTTGAGGAATATACCTTCTAATTTGAGGAATAAATCTACTATAATCAGTAAATTCATCAATATAGTACTTTACATAAACTCCACATTTTTGCTTGACTTATAATCTATGAAATGCCTATTGTATGTGTAACGGGTAGATATTATCTTTTTAAAAATTATTATTTTAGGGACTTTTATTTTGACGGGTGAACTGTTTTTCGGGGTACGCTGCAAGAGAGAGAGAGGAGAGGAGCGCGGTGTTTGAGAGTGTCACAAAAAGAAAGCTAGTGTTATGTCGTGTTCGAGAAGCTCTTTCGATAGTGTTAATCGGAGCTTTAGTCGACTAAAGGACGACAGCATCAAGTGTTTTGTGAACTGTATCCCGCATCTCGTCATTGGAGTTTTGTGTCGTTTGCTCCGTGGATTGCTTTGCATTGTACTGCTGGAGTGACGCAGTAATGCTTTGTGAAGGCTACGAGGACCGTAAGTGCTTCTAAAGTACAGTTTTTCCTTGATTGATGACGATTGAATTGATTTGTCACTTTTTTTTTTTTTTTTTTTTTTTTTTTGCGGTGTTTTGCAATCTTTACATTAATGATTCAACCGAACTGGTCACACGTTATTTGTTTGTTTTGCACTTGTCATCACGCATGAGAACTGAGAACGGCTGTACTTTGCCGTTCGTGCGGGACGTAATTTTTAAGAGGGTTCAAATTACAGACTATTTTGTGTAATCCTGCCATCCAACGACTTTGCTGATTGGTTCATCTCAGTTTGATTCATTTGGGGGGTTCGACTCATCTTGATGCTTTTTCATTTTTTTTGGGATGTTTCACTGAAGTTGAGTGATTCAACTACGAGTTTATTTCAACGCACGTTACGTCGAGACCACGCATCTCAAATAATTTTTCTAGGGACTGTTTTCCCCCCCAAGTTATTTTTTTTTTTAAATATTTTGATCCAATGGGTCAGTGAACTGCGAGAGTTCATTTGAACCACAGAACCTAATGTGAACTGTGAATGAGCACTTAAAGAGACGTTTCACGTAAGTGTTTCTTTCTAATGTGAAATTTCATTGTGTATGCCATTGTTTTTTTTGTTTTTTTAAAGTGTGACTGTTACCGTTTAACAAAGACCATTTGAGCAGTGAAGACCCATCCTAAGTGGGGTTATGGAAAATTACAGGTGTTTTCCATTTTGAAGAACCATTGGGTTTGACTATTGAACAGGTTAAAAGTCAATAACTTTTACATTGATGGTGATTGTGGCCTAGTGAGTTTAAAAGAAAACCCAAAGACTGCATTTTTTTATTTTTTATTTTTTTTATTTGCTTTTATTTAGTGATTATTTAAATTAAAGTAACACTTCATTACAAGGAAAGAAAATATACACAGAAAATAAATCCTGTTTAATTTTTGTACTTACCTTCAGTGTATAATTTATTTTCTTTTGGTTGAAAGCTGTCAGGGAGTAGGGGCGTCTTACCCACTTTATTAGATCAGGGAAGGGAGGAGTATTTTAGACTGCGTCTCACATATACATTTACTTCAGGAAGCCATCTTGTGACATTACTACAACTGAAGCCTACCCTTGTCGGTCTGTAGAGTTCATCTCAATAAAGTAGGACACAACATATATACATTAGTATATATCAAGACTAAAAGCACTGAAAACAGGGACCAAGATCCTTTCGTTATTCAGTCTTCCAAGGCAGCTCTAACAAATTTCCCCTACAAGACGGTCTAAATACCCCGTTATAAAAGTGGCGTCACGAACAGGATAGAATTAGGCACACTGAATTAGTCACACGTCTCCAGGCCCACAAGTTGTTGTTCAAATAAGATGTCTGAGCTTGAGGAACTAAGACGAGAGATGGCGGAGATGCAAAGGCGGTTTGCAGAGCAGGCAGGGGCACTCGATCAAGCCAGAGCAGAGCAGAAAGAAGCCCTATCCCTAGCAAAGGTGGTAATTGAGAGCCAGACTTCTGCACAACCGACCTCAGCTGCCATTTATATTCCCAGAGACAGGAAGCTGCCTGAATTCAGTGGTTGCATGTCAAAGCCGGGAGAGCTGAGTATTGAAGAATGGGTGGTATCGATGAAGTCTGCATTTCAGGTCATGAGAGTTCCCACTGAGGATCGGATTGACCTGGTGAAACAGAATCTAAAAGACGAGGCCAAAGCCACAGTGAAGTTTATGATGGATGGAAAGGAAGAGACGGTTGACAACATCTTCACTGTTCTCCTCGACACCTATGGAGACAAAGTGCCCATTGGTACGAGGCTTAAAGATTTCTATGATCGTGCTCAGAAGGTAGGGGAAACAATACGCTCCTATGCGTATGACCTCCGGGAAAGACTTATTTGTGTGCAGCACCGAGAGCCAAACAGAGTGGCAGATGCTGAAAATGTTTTGAAGGAGCAGTTGGTGCTGGGCTTACAAGATGACTTTTTGCGACGAGAGATGAAGCGCAGAGTTACAGCTGAACCAGATTTGAGTTTTGTTCAGTTGATGCAAGTGGCAATTATCTGGTCAGAAGAGGAGGAAATACAGACTCCTAGAAATTTAAGGTCCAGTACCCGTGCCAGAGGTGTAGTGAATGCTGCTGCAGCACAGGATGCTTCCTCTGCTCTATCGCTGGAGAAACTGCATGAGGCAATTAAGAAAATAGCGGCTCATCAAGAGGAGCTATATCAAGCTGTTCATGGGAAAGAGAGAAATAGGACACAGCAGAGCCGTCCAAAGAAGCAACCATTAAAAGACCGTGAAGGCCATTATATTTGTTATTTGTGTGGTGAACCCGGACACACCAGTCGCTTTTGTCCGCAAGGTGGCAAGTTGAGGAGGGGTCCAGCTCCTAGAGTTAGTTGAAGTTACAGAGAATGACTCGGATGGCACGGTGCAGAAAAGCCCAGGCCCCTCATTGATTAGATGTCACACAGCGGAATGGCTGGCTGATGAGACTACTGAAAAACATAAGGGCAGTGCTTTTGGGGATTGCCTGTCGATTGAGGTGAAGATAGCTGGTGTCAAGACCAAATGCCTCTTAGATACAGGGTCAGAGATGTCCACCATATCTGAGTCACACTTCAGGCAACACTTCGAGGAGCAAAAATTGAAGTTATCCTCTGCGTGCTGGGTCAAGCTGACTGCGGCCAATGGACTGGACATTCCTGTCTTGGGATGCTTACAGGCTGATGTAGAATGTCTGGGAAAAATACTTCCTGGGAAGTGTATATTCGTTCTCACTGACACAAGCCCTGACGTGAAGGAAGTGAAAGGGATGTCTGGGATCATCGGGATGAATGTACTCAATGAAGTTCAGTCCTTGTTCATCTCAGCGGTGGGAATGGAGAGGATTGATAAGTATAATCGATGAGATGAAGCTCAGGTCCGGAGGGTGCTTGCTAGAGTCGAGAAAGAAGCAGGACATCTGAGGCCGGACGGAAGGATTGGGTATGTCAAGATTGCCGGAAGACAGGCTGTCACTATTCCTCCCCGCTGTGAGAAGGTGCTGGAAGGTCGTTGTGGAGTGTCACCTAGAGTGAGGAGTCGTGCTAGTAGAGCCAGTAGCTGGAACAAGTTTGCCAAAAGGACTCCTAGTGGCTCACGTTCTTGCTAAAACAGAGGGTGGAAAGGTCCCTGTGTGTATGGTGAACTTGAGTGGAAAGGCTGTTAGACTTGCTCCCCGATCCAGAGTTGCTTCTGTGTATAGGCCCAAAGAGGTGATCACAAAGGATGTGCTCGAATTTGAGGAAGATGAAGGCGTACTTCATGTCAAGGAGTTGGTGCAAGACAAGGTTCAAGCTAATAAAAACTCACTTGTGTCGCTACCAGTTCCTTTTGAAGTGAATTATGAAGGACTCACACCAGAACAATGTGAGAGGCTCATTGAGTTGTTATCGAAGCACAGAGATGTTTTCTCTAAGGATGACCAAGATTAAAGCTACACTACGACTGTGGTGCACAATATTCCTACAGGTGAAGCGCCACCAATAAAGCAGTGACATCGCAGAGTACCACCACAGATATTCCAAGATGTCAAAAGACATGTCCAAGATCTGGTGTCCCAGGGAATTCTCAAAGAGAGCAGTAGCCTCTGGGCATCACCTGCAGTTATCGTCATGAAGAAAAATGGCAGTGTGCGTTTCTGCTGTGATTACCGAAAGCTGAACCAAGTGATGTGTAAGGATGCATATCGGCTTCCATGGGTGGACGAGTCCTTGGACGCTTTGGGTAATGCTAAACTGTTCTCTACACTAGACCTGACTGCTAGGTACTTTCAGGTAGCGGTGAGTGAGAAGGATCAGGAGAAGACAGCTGTCACCACCCCATTTGCCCTGTTTGAGTGGACCAGGATGCCATTTGGGCTTTGCAATGCCCCGGCCACCTTTCAGCGCCTTATGGGAGTGGTGCTTGGTGACTTGACCTTTGACGTTCTTCTGGTTTATCTGGACGATGTCATTATCTTCTCCAAAGACTTTGAGAGCCACTGTGAGAGGTTAGAACTTGTCTTCAGCCGTCTGAAACAGCATGGGCTAAAGCTAAAGCCGAGCAAATGCTTTCTCGTAAGGCCGGAAGTGAAGTTTTTGGGCCACCAGATCTCCGCAGAAGGCATAAAAGTGGATAATGAAAAAGTTAAAGTCCTGGACACGTGGCCGGTTCCGAAAAGTGTAAGAGTTCAGGTAAGTACTTGGGTTTATGAGGTACTATAGAAAATTCGTCCCAAGGTTCGCACAGATTGCCAAACCACTACATGCGTTGGTGGGTAGAGGAAAGAAAAGTAGAACCTCTGCAAATTTCACCTGGAGTCATGAATGCCAAGTTGTATTTGACGAGTTGAAGGAGTGCTTGATGTCACCTCCCGTCCTTGCATACCCCGACTTCAGTATGTCCTTTACACTTGCCACGGATGGAAGCCATCATGGACTGGGGGCTGTACTCAGCCAGAAGCAAGAAGGGACTGAGCGTGTCATGGCATATGCAAGCAGAGGTCTGAGGAGATCAGAGAAGAATGACAAAAACTATAGTGCGTTCAAGCTGGAACTGCTTGCATTGAAGTGGGCAGTCACAGAAAAATTCACCGTGATTACCGACCATAACCCGCTACGTTACCTTGATTCGGCTAACCTCGGCAAGGTTGAGCAACGCTGGATAGCGCAACTGGCAGAGTACAACTTTGAAGTATGCTACAAACCTGGCCGACTCAACACGAGTGCAGATGCATTATCGAGAGTTCCTTCCAGGGAGGAACCAGAGAAGGATGACGATGGCAAGGATTTCATCAGGTTAGGAGCTGACAAAGTGAGGGCATGTTTATGGCCAGTCAAAAAGATTGACCAGGAGGAACCTGAAGGTAAAGCTGCGGTGCAAGCATCTGTAAGAGTTATTTTTTAAAAATATTTTGATCCAATGGACAGTGAACTGCAAGAGTTCATTTGAACTACAGAACCTAATGTGAACTGTGAATGAGCACTTAGACGTTTCACGTAAGTGTTTCTTTCTAATGTGAAATTTCATTGTGTATGCCATGTTTTTTTTTAAAGTGTGACTGTTACTGTTTTACAGAGACCATTTGAACAGTGAAGACCCATCCTAAGTGGGGTTATGGAAAATTACAGGTGTTTTCCATTTTGAAGAACCATTGGGTTTGACTATTGAACAGGTTAAAAGTCAAGAACTTTTACATTGATGGTGATTGTGGCCTAGTGAGTTTAAAAGAAAACCCAAAGACTGCATTTTTTTAAATTTTTTTTTATTTTTTATTTGCTTTTATTTAGTGATTATTTAAATTAAAGTAACACTTCATTACAAGGAAAGAAAATATACACAGAAAATAAATCCTATTTATTTATTTTCTTTTGGTTGAAAGCTGTCAGGGAGTAGGGGCGTCTTACCCACTTAATTAGATCAGGGAAGGGAGGAGTATTTTAGACTGCGTCTCACATATACATTTACTTCAGGAAGCCATCTTGTGACATTACTCTAACTGAAGCCTACCCTTGTCGGTCTGTAGAGTTCATCTCAATAAAGTAGGACACAACATATATACATTAGTATATATCAAGACTAAAAGCACTGAAAACGGTGCTTATTCAGTCTTCCAAGGCAGCTCTAACAAATTTCCCCTACAAGACAGGCTAAATACACCGTTATATATGACATCAGGCCTAGAGATATAACAAATGGACTGTCCCACTACCAGTGTCAAATGTTTATTATTATTATTATTATTAAAGAGCAGTATTTGCCTGGAATTGATTGTAAGGGGCATTTGAGAGTATTATGAGGATTATGTGGATTCTGCCTTTGGAAAAATTCAGGCTGAGAGTGTGTTGTCATACCAGCAGCAACAAATTGCAACATTATTCACCATCAAGATGCCCCACTGCTGCCACCGATTGTTTCACAATGGCAATCTTTCGTCTCGGACAGCCAAAAACCGTGCAGTGTATCCTGGGCTTAAGAGGTATTCAGATGCGTGTTATATAATTAATATAGTTATAACTAGATTTGTTATATAATACATATAATACACTCTAGCATATTACAGTAATATATACAATATTATATTTTACAATATATACAATATTATATTATACTATGTATTGGAGGCCAGCTAGTAGTCACTGTGCGAGTAAACCTCACTCCGATCTCAAGAGATGCACTAGCGACTGACGCTAAAGGCTGCAGGCTATTTATTAATAAAATAAGTAAGCACTATTATAAAGCTGTAATGTTTAAATGTTTATTCAATTCTACTATATGTATTTATTTTATTGTCATCTCACACATGGATCTGCTTTTTATCCTTTTTGTAACAGGATGTTTTCTATATTATAATTCTTATAATAAAATACATATGTGATATCTTATTAATGATTAAATAATTAGCATCAAACAAACAATATAATCCTTATTCTCAGTGAATAAAGATAACTTATTAAATAAAAAGATTGAAAAAAATGATTACACAACCACCAGATAGGTGGCAATGTGCACTAAGTAGGCCTAGGTTATGTAAATCGCCATTAAACAAAAGAATGATGTTGAATGGTATGCTTTTTCTTAGCGTCTATTTCCATGGTGAATCATCGATTCATCGCTCGATTGAGAATGTCTTCTGTGTTAAACAGAAACATACTCTGATGTGGAAAAGTATTGTTTGCATCTCCAGGACATACTACTGATATAAATAATGGGACTATCTGTCTTGTCTAACTGTTGGGCTCTGAAGAGGTCACATTTTGTGACCTTTTGTCCTGCTGCCCACTCTGTTGAAAAAAACAGCATATGCTGGTTAGGTATGTTTTGAAGCATGGCAGCTGGTTTAAGCTGGTCCTTAGTTGGTCTTAGTTGGTCTCAGCTGGTTTAAGCTGGTCAAGTGCTGGTCCTAAGCTGGTCCTAAGCAACTAGCTCCAGCTCAGGACCAGCTTATAACCAGCTCTGGACCATCTTAAACCATCATATGACCAACTAAGGACCAGCATAAACCAGCTCATACCAGCTGCCATGCTTCAAAACATAACCAGCATATGCTGTTTTTTTTTAACAGGGCATACGCTACATGACCTTTGTTCTTTTCACAGTACACAACTGTCTGTCGTCTCCAATGTCACTTCCAGTGAAAACACATTTCACATTACAGGACTTGGATCACAGACAGGCCTAGATGTTTAGCATATTAAATATCTCTTGGAGTACAGAGATGTATCTGTGCTTCTCTCAAATTGAGTTTTTGGTTATTCAAACATAGTGAATGCAGAAAATTCTAGGCTAAAATTGTGTAGTGTTTGGGCGGCATAGTGAAAACAAGCTGCAAGCAGCGATGAAAGGACCCTCTCGCCCATGCCACAGCCACCTGGTGGCTTTAGGAAAACAGAGCATGGAGGGGAATATGCATTTAAGTATATAAATATAGGAGGACTATGTCAGTCATTTGTATTTGCCACTCTTCCTGCTACCAGCTGGTGGCGATATAACTATAACAAAATTTTGGCGTGTAGATGTCTTCAGGCCAGGGCACTTATCAAACGTGAAGTTTGAGGCAGATTGGACATTGTATGCTTACAACAACTTCTTGTTTCATGACGGTAATAGCATGCTTTAGCACTCAGCTAAGTGTTGCTAGCATGTTTAGCACTTAATTGCATATTTTATTGTTGCTAGTAGTGCATCACAGTGTTAAACACATCACTTCGCATGACTCTTCTCAAACGTGAAGTTTGGCACAGAGTGGACATTGCATGCCCGAGTTACAACAATTTCCTGTTTCATGGCAAAACATTGAATTTTGTCAGGCCGCCACAGACACGCCCTTCAGTGAAAACTCAAGATCTTCACAGTTAACATCACAAAGGCCTTTAGATTAGACTGACCATATGATGTTTATCTGATAAAATCTCTAGGAGGAGTTCGTTAAAGTACAATGTGTGGAAATGGCAAAAACTGCAAAAATTGTACAGAGAAAAATCAAAATATCTCACTTCCTGTTGGGTTTTCAGATTTTGCTCCCTGGGACTTTTTTGTAGGTATTGGACTGTTACATGTGTCTACCGAATTTCATAAGTGTACGTAAAAACGTGTCGCTTAATTGAAATTTTGTAGGTGATGCTATTGGGTGCTGTCAAGCTATTTTGCCATTCTAATTCTGAAACCCAAACCCATATCAGACATGAATTTTTACCACTTCTGACACGTGCAAAATTTTTCAAGCATGTTTAGACCCTCAAAAATGCAATTCATTTTGAAGAAGAAGAATTGACAGAGCAATTACAATAGGATCCTCACACCTTCTGTGCTCGGGCCCAAAAAATCTAAATAATCAAAATAACTTGATTAAATAATCAAAATCACTGCTTAGATTTAAATACATTTATTACTGAATGATTCTGAATCATTGAATGGCTTTCAATTTTTCAGTCAATCATTGTTTGCGGATCCCATAAAAAATAAAAAAAAAATAGAAATAAAGCTAAGTGGTGCTGCATTGGCAAAATCCCATATTTTTTAATAGAAATCTGCTTGTTTGGGAGTTTTGCATGAGGGCAAAAGGATTCCCCATGCAGATTTTGCTCATGTTTAAGTTGGTCAAGTGAATTTGCTGCGCTGACCAACAGAAAGCAGCTTGGTTTGAAAATGACTTATGATCTGTGCTTCATACATCGCTACACTATTGACAGTGGACCTGTTTTGCCTGCAAAATATGCAATAATATCTCTAATGTGATTGCACCCATAAAAAATTATGTATTTGAATTTTAAAGATATGGCACTTCTTGTCCAGTTTTTGATCCTCTTTACGCTTCATTTTGCTAATACTAGAGGCTGCTGGTTGGAGGACATCATTTATGATATCATAACCCGCCAAATTAGGTAGTGAGCTTATATGTGTTACCCGCCACGGTTGAGTACATATAGATCCATTCTGCAGAGAGTAAAAGTAACACTGAAGCAGTGTTGAAGTTATTTAATAAAGTAGGTTTACTCTATAAGTGATGATTGACCATTAGTGATGACAACTGCTATTTACAAGCAGAATCAATGAAGAGACAACAAGAACTGAGAAAAAAATAGCAGACACTAATCTAATTCAAAATATTAACAAAAACTATAATAGTTTATCAATGATACTAAACCCTGCTGCAAAAAAAGAGATTTCAGTAGGCTAAATATTTTTTCAGTGATATACTGGTAATGTTTTCTGTGACACTTTAAATCTGGGAATGCGCTTTAAATAACAGGTGAGTCACAGCATACAGACACACTTTTTTGCACACCACACTCAAAACAGTTGCAATAGACGTCCTAACAGTTCTGCTCATGTCAATATAAATATATTCATACAACATTTTACATGATGATTTTGTAATATTTATTTTTATGAAATATTTTTTCATGTTTATTTCTGAGAGAGGCTGTTGAGTGTCATAAGGTGAGTATCCGGAGGAGAAAAACAACGGCTGGCTGTTTGTTTAAAAAAAATACTGTTTGGACTCTCCTCCAGAGCTGAAGACATTGCAGTCCCACTGAAGCCCACTGTGGGTCACATGCTGATTGTAATGTGTGTCCTGACAGTGTTCTGCACAGGCAGCGCTCCATTAAGAGAAACTGCTCTGAGGTGACACGGCTGATCAGAGATCAGGAAAAGGCTGCAGTGAGTCAAACTGAAGGACTCTTGCAGCGAATGGAGCAGGAGATTGCTGATCTGAGGAGAAGACACGCTGAGTTAGAGCAGCTTTCACACACAGACGATCACATCCATTTCCTGCAGGTGATAGAAATGTAGAAAAACATTGCAGTGTTGCAATACAGGAGATTTTACGTAATTTACTGGCTCTCTAGGCAATTAAAGTGAAATAAAGTTTCATTCAAAAAGCTAGATCAGTTTGCTAAAGGTAAGATAAGGCAAGATCACTGAAGTCAGCAAAGGCAAAATACATTTGACTGTAGTAGAGCTTTGTGAGAGGCCGGTTATAAAGTTTTGTTTTTCTCTGTCTTTTTTTGTAGGGGTTTCAGTATCTGTCTGCACCTCTTGAACCTACAGAGAGAATTACTGTCACTTCAACCCTCTCTACTGATGATATAAGACAATCTATCTGTCAGCTTAGAGAGAAAATTGAGAATTTCTGTAAAGAGGAGATTCAAAAGATTTCTGGTAGGTAAAGCACTGAACATTCATTTACACCTAATATCTTACACCTAATAACTAATATTCATTTACTTGTAATATCATTTGAAAATCTTAGAATACATTAGAAGTTATTACAGATGTAGCTAACTGGAAGGATACAGTACAGTTAATAATTTACTCTTTTTCTTAAGAATTGCCTGTTTATGTTGATTTTCATAGTTAAACACATAAACGTTGTTTTAATGACCAGAAAGGACTTCCTACAACACAAGTTGCAAAGAAAACAAGCAAAATATATGCACTGAGCATGCATATATACTTAATTTGAAAAATCAAGAAAATGTCTCTTTACATTATTCATAATCAGAGATTTCTCTACAACACACAATAAAAATATAAAAACATAAAAAATCTGTTTTATTCTACTCATGGCGCATCCATGTTAAGATCACATGGTCAGAATTTAAAATTATATAGCATCTTTCCAATACAGGAGTTTATATTAAAAAAAAGTACATTTATGTGAAACAAGACAACCAAACAATTTTACAACAAATCACAACATATAATTATAGCTGCAAGCAGCAAATAACGAGGCCAAGCACACTAACTGCAAAAATTAGTAATTCAAGACATTTTTAGATGATTTTAGTTAAAATGGCTGAAAAATCCTTAATACAAATCACTAGTAATATGATTTGATTGCTTACAACTTTTGACCAACAGGTGGCACTGTTACCTAATTGATGTTGTGTGGTCAGTGTGAGGTGACAATCACATATACAGAGTTTGGTGTCGATATTCCAAAGCATCGCAGAGTGACAGCCTCAGAATCAGCTTGGCATCATGGCAACAGATTTGTTGATATATTATTTGAGAATGGTTTGATCAATCAAAACGCTTTTAATAACTTTTTGCCTGCATGGTCTCACAATGATTGAAACCAGTTTTGGTGAAAAATGGTGATCTGCTTTTCACAGATGAGAGCAGGTTCACCCTGAGCACCCTGTAACATTGTCCAGTGGTCTAGGAGTTTAAAAAAAGTAGGTTTTCAAAAGAAATTCAAACTGGTGGACAGCAGTTTCGACCAAATTTGGCATAATTGGTATCATTGTTCAAGACCAGTTTCATTAAAGGTGCCCTAGAATTTAAAATTGAATTTACCTTGTCATAGTTGAATAATAAGAGTTTTGTACATGGAAATGACATACCATGAGCCTTAAACACCATTGTTTCCTCCTTCATATGTAAATCTCCTGCGTGAAAAACACCATGGAAAAACAGGCGACTCTCAACATAACACCGACTGTGACGCAACAGTCGGGGGCATTAATATGTACGCCCCCAACTTTTGCATATGCCAGCCCATGTTCGAGGCAAGCCAGTATTAACATCGTGGAGTTGCACAGCCAAATCATCAGAAGTTCTACAGTATTGTGAAGCATGCAAGCCATGACAATAGCGAAAATGGCAGATGGATCCATAATATGATCCATGATATTATTATATATTTAGTGATATTTGTAAATTGTCTTTCTAAATGTTCCGTTAGCATGTTGCTAATGTACTGTTAAATGTGGTTAAAGTTACCATTGTTTCTTACTGTATTCACGGAGACCAGGGCCATGTCATTATTTTCATGTTTAAATGCTTGCAGTCTGTATAATTCATAAATGCATCTTCATTCTTTATAAATCTCTCCAACAGTGTAGCATTAGCTCCGTTAGCCACGGAGCATTATCAAACTCATTCAGAATCAAATGTAAACATCCATAAAAATAATTACCATATTTATGTGATCTAATATGCTGCATCATGAACACTTTGTAAAGATCCATTTTGAGAGTTATATTAGCTGTGTGAACTTATTCTATTTATGTATTATAGAGTGTACTCGCACTGAATCGGAGCATTTTTAATTATGCCCCAAAATAGGCAGTTAAAACATGGTATAATAAAAAATCTATGGGGTATTTTGAGCTGAAATTTAACAGACACATTCTGGGGACACCTTAGACTTATATTACATCTTGTGAAATAGTGTTCTAGGGCACCTTTAAAATAGACAAAATTTATAAAAACTTTTTAAAAATGTTTAAAAATGTAATTGTAAATTTTGACCACAAGGTTGCGCTGTCTCAAAACATTTTTAGTACCTTCATGGCATAATCCCAATGACATATACTGAGTTTCGTAATGATATGCTAATGAGTTTGTAAAATACAGCATTTTATTACAAAATGAAAAATGGCCGATGCCCAAAATGGCCAATATAGGAACATTGGGTATTATTCGATACCCATTCAGTATGCTGCGCTGAATCAAAAGAGACCAGTTTTATGATTTTTGGGCAAATCGTTCAGAATATATAATCAAAATTTATGTATTTATAGTTATTTTTCAGATCTCCTGACCACTAGGTGGCACTGTGATGACAGTTTCGTCTTAAATTTCCCGTGAACCGGAAGTTGCAAACGACATTTCTCCAGTGTTGTGACATGTTTCCAAGTGAAACGGAATATTGAATAGAGGGCAGGGTTTTACTTCAGCACTCCTCCTCTCCATCTCTCGCTCATAGCAGACTAACGGTTGGAGGGGAGTGGTTTAAGCGTTTTCAACCCAAGCCGTCAAACTGATGTCTTCAGAGAAGGAACATCATTCCAGACCGGAAGTAACTTTTCAGATTTTGATTAAAGATTACAACGACAAACAAATTTGTTCTGTGTATTAACTTGCACGGATTAATTGTTCAGCACAAGACTAGTAGTATGCACTAACAAAGTAAATAGGGTCAATTTTGATTTCATGACGACTTTAATATGCAAAAAATGTTGCGGAGATACACCCTCGCCCATTTTGGTGTACTCTTTGTCAAATTCGTTGATTGGTTAAACGGCAATAAAGTACAGCAATAAAGTACTCAAAATGCTCACAAAACAAAATTAGAGAAATTCACTTACAGCTATCAAATAGCTTTTAATAACTTTTTGCCTGAACAGGGGGTGGGGGGTGGTTGTTAATGAAATTAACAACAGGTGCACTAGATGGGCAACAATGAGATGACCCCCAAAACAGGAATGGTTTTACAGGTGGAGGCCACTGACATTTTTTTCCCTACTCAACTTTTCTGACTGTTTTTCACTAGTTTTGCATTTGCTAGGGTCAGTGTCACTACTGGTAGCATGAGGCGATACCTGGACCCTACAGAGGTTGCACAGGCCAACTCCTCCAGGATGGCACATCAATACGTGCCATTGCCAGAAGGTTTGATGTGTCTCCCAGCACAGTCTCAAGAGCATGGAGGAGATTCCTAGAGACAGCCAGTTACTCTAGGAGAGCTGGACAGGGCCCTAGAAGGTCCTTAACCCATCAGCAGGACCTGTATCTGCTCCTTTGTGCAAGGAGAAACAGGATGAGCACTGCAAAATGACATCCAGCAGGCCACTGGTGTTGTGCTGGACTTTAAACTTTGGTTTAAACAACCAAACAACCAATTATTTTCGACTTTTCTTTAGTTTTCCTATTGTTTCCTGTTTTAAGAGGAAGTAGGCCATATTACTTCACTGATTTACTTGTGCAAGGTACTCCATGTGGCAGAGATGGAAACTCAAGTCGCACTTAAGTCGCAAAAATAAATGACTTGTGACTTGACTTGGACTCGTGAACTACTAACCCGAGACTTGACTTGGACTTGAAGACAGAGACTTGTGAAAAATACAAGTCTTTTGGCGAGACATTCCCGATTATGTTCTCTATTTACTACCCTACATGATGGCATGAAACACCACATTTTACTATCCATTCATTCCCAAATATGTGCTGCAGCTGAGAATATCAAAAAATCATCTCTAAATACACCCAAGCCATTGAGCGTGTGACGCATCTGAAGGCACGCAAATTCATCACCCATTAGAAAACTTGTTAAATTAGCAACAAATAATAACAATATAGCCAAGCCTTACCTTGCGATAAACTTTGTCATTTCATTTGAAAAGCAATCAGTTAATCCGAAGGGAAGGCTTGTGGTCCATTTTGAAGTACATGTCCTTTTAATTTTTTTTTTTTTAGTTATTTTTGCCCAAGTATTTGATAATGCATATAATATCCAGATTTACCATGTTAAATTGTATTTTGATTGAACGAGCACTTCCATGCGCATTTTATGACCCTGTCCGTCCGACTCATTTCCACAGATCGGTTTGTTAAGTCGCAGTGCGCTATTATATCGCCTTATCACAAACGAGACACACAGATGGAAATGATGTTTGTTGTGTTTACTGTAATGCTTGTATACACAGGTTTTGTTACCGCTGGCGCTCACTGGAAGACTACATTTTCCAGCATTGCTTGAGATCTTCAGCAAACTACGGCAACTCATATAGCTCAAAATACACAGCACTTTTTTCCTTGCGGTGGTTCTAAATAGTATAATTTTGTATAAATTAGAAAGTAATAGAAATGATTTTTAGTATT
Organism: Hypophthalmichthys molitrix; assembly: GCA_037950675.1. Classification (NCBI taxonomy): domain Eukaryota; kingdom Metazoa; phylum Chordata; class Actinopteri; order Cypriniformes; family Xenocyprididae; genus Hypophthalmichthys; species Hypophthalmichthys molitrix. The sequence continues at coordinate 24,977,971 of CM075509.1, forward strand.
TTGTGTGCTTTATTAGACAAATTTAAAGTAAAAGTAATCTGTTTTGATATTTAAATACACTGTTAATTACAATAAAAACAAGCTGAAAAAAAAAATATATTGATAAAAATAGAACAAAGACTTGACTTGAGACTTGACTTGACTTGGACCCCTAAAGACTTGAGACTTGACTTGACTTGGTCCTCAAAGACTTGAGACTTGACTTGGACTTGGACCTCAAAGACTTGAGACTTGACTTGGACTTGACCGCAGGGACTTGTGAACATGTCTGCCATGTGGTTACAGTCATCCGGCTTCATCTTGCCTATCAAAGCCCTTTGAATTGCAATAGCTGTAAGTGAATTTGTTAAATTTTGTTTTGTGAGCATTGTGAGTACTTTATTGTTGTGCTATGTGTTATAATTGAGCGTGTTGGTTATTTTGTAATGTAGCATTCAATTAAGCATGTTTGTAACTTTCTGAGTATTCAGAGTAACTTTTTCAAAGTATTCATCTATGCTGTTGATATACAACTGTGCTGTTGGTTGTTATTTGTCTTGTGTATTTCAGAATGCTAATTTATTTGACTATTTATCTACTTTATGACATTTATGCTTGTGTATTTTCTTTTCCATGTGGTTTCACACTTTTTCAAGATTAAACTTCATCTTTGTGGAGTTTATTGTGGAAGTGTTTAGCGGCTGGATAACTGGAATAATAAAAACAGTGAGGCCAGTGACAGGTGTGAATGTCTTTGACCAAACAATCAGAAACAGACTTCATGAGGGTGGCCTGAGGGCCGGACGTCCTCTAGTGGGCCCTGTGCTCACTGCCCGGCACCGTGGAGCTCGATTGGCATTTGAACACCAGAATTGGCAGGTCTGCCACTGGCGCCCTGTGCTTTTCACAGATGAGAGCAGTTTCACCCTGAGCACCCTGCGATAGACGTGAAAGGGTCTGGAGAAGCCATGGAGAACATTATGCTGCCTGTAACATCGTTCAGCATGACCGGTTTGGTGGTGGGTCAGTTATGGTCTGGGGAGGCATATCCATGGATAGATGCACAGACCTTTACAGTCTAGACAATGGCACCCCGACTGCCATTAGGTATCGGGATGAAATCCTTGGACCCATTGTCAGACCCTACGCTGGTGCAGTGGGTCCTGGGTTCCTCCTGGTACACGACAATGCCCGGCCTCATGTGGTGAGAGTATTCAGGCAGTTCCTGGAAGATGAGTTCAAATGACCTGGAGGTATTAAGTATATACTTATATATACTTAATAGTAACATGAAAATTACTTTTCTTTGGGAGGGTTTGCCTTTGCCATGCAGCCTGGAAGTGGGGGTAGGAAGTTGACAGCCTCATGTGACAGAAGGGAAGTGAATACCTTTTTTTTGTTCTTGAAATCCTTTATTTGGTTGTTTGCTTGCATGTCATTGAGACATAACACATGGATAATATCTAGGAAAATACTTACAAAAGATTGTCCTGAACTAGATATTACCCTCATTGAGGAGAACTGAAAGTTATCTAGGGAATATCTTTACCCAACCATCACCTCCACTGCCAGCATTAGCTCTCTCTGTACCACCTGCTTACACTGGCAGGCCTCTCAGGAACCCTGCTGCCCTCAAAGACATGGTACTATCTAGAGTGCTATCATATGCAGGCAGTCAGAGGCGCTGACCACTCAACATTGTACATTCCAGAATAAGTTGCTGAGATGTTTAGAAGAATGCAAATATTTCAAAAATGAGTTTTATTTGTATCAGATATTCTCTCAGAATTCATCCTAAAACAGACATAACGGATATATATATATGGTCTCTAGAATCATCCTAACAAAACAAATCTTACAAGAGATCTATAGTTTTTTGTATATTTAGTCAAAAGTCCAAGCAGCAACTATAGTTTTCGGTGGGCAAATGACTTGTAAGAACATAAATCATAGGGAAATGGGGTATACTGTGTTTAATGGGTTAATAAAAGGTTATTGGTCTTGTTTAGTGCTTTTTGCTTTCATAATATTTTATATTGTTATAATATATTATTTATTTATTTTTTGTTAGATGTGACCCTGGACCACAAAACCAGAAATTGAGATTCATACATCATCTGAAAGCTGAATAAATAAGCTTTCCATTGATGTATGGTTTGTTAAGGTAGGACATTTGGCCGAGATGAAACTATTTGAAAATCTGAAGGTGCAAAAAAACATCAAAATATTGAGAAAATCGCCTTTAAAGTTATCTAAATGAAGTCCTTAACAATGTATATCCACTCACAAAAAGAATTTTTTAATATATTTACGGTAGAAAATGTACAAAATATCTTTATAGAACATGATCTTTACTTAATATCCTAACGATTTTTGGAATAAAAGAAAAAAAAAAAACAATCATTTTGACCCATACAATGTACTGTTGGCTATTGCTACAAATATCCCCATGCGACTTATGACTGGTTTTGTGGTCCAGGGTCACATATAGATGTAATTTTTTTCTAATGAACGATGTAATTTAACTTTTTGATTCACAATGCTCTGTTGGGGCAACTTAATGGCTGCACTTTGTTCTGCACTATGTTCCACCACTTTAAGACAAATGGATTTGTTGTTTGTTGTGTTTTCAAGAGATTATAAGCTAAATGCAGCTTTTTGGGGTTTGCATCGAATGTTCTTCAACTTTGATTGATCTGAAGCAGTTACTTTCAGTTAGATGCCAAATATTCTCCTCTTATTCAAATTTGACATTCAAGGGGTGCATACAACATATTTGCCCACCGGGGAAAACCTGGGGAAAATAAATGCAGAACATGTTCACATAGGACTCTTTCCTGTCACCATAAACTGGCCTGTCAAAACTGGCCTGACTGACATACTCATACTGACAATATATAGAGAAAAAAATTGTGCCAAAATTCAGAAATCTTTAAAAGAAATCACTGAACATTAATTAAATGATAGCAAAAGTAAATTTCATACTTAAGTTAATTTTTCATTTATATTTTTTTGTGTTTATTTAAAATTACATAAATCTGATATTATTGTAATCTCCAATCTGTTAAATAGTTCTTTAATGCTTCACTAACTAGCAGAGGACACCAACTAGGTTTAAATTCCAGTTGCGCAGATAGGGTTCGTTATAACACTGCGTTACAATGTGCCCCACTATTATAATTATACTATTCTATATAGTTACCAATTCAATTGGCAACTGGAATTGGAATTAACTTTTATGAATATCTGTTGGGAAACCATGAGGGGAAAAGGTAAATAAAGTCTGAGAGGAAGAACCTGAACATTCAGAAAATATTATTTCAAGAAATGTTCAACATTTCTTGAAATGTTGAACATTCTTGAAATGAATTTCTTGAAATGTCGTCTATTTATCTCCTGTGAGAGCTGTGAGTAGAGAGAGGAGAATGTTTTGATCAGCTGTGTTTTTCTGAATGTCTGAATATGTTCACTGTCAAACTACAAAATTATTTAAATTTGAATTTCTGAATATATATTGTAGAGGAAATTTTGAGTTTCTGTATCATTTCCATATGATTTCACTTATATGCTTATGGTTAAATGATTTTGTTTTTCTTAGAAGTGCTTAAGTATGCATTCTTTGGGTGACAGGGGGAAAAACACTGAAGTGGTAAACATGTTCCTAATATGGTAAAAGGACAGAGGCTTCAGCCTTGGAGGTTAGAGATATAAAAGTGAGGGGAAACTTTCATTCTTTGTCTCACACTCTGCAGCTACTTGTGTTTCTGTATGACTGTTTGACCATTATATATATTATCAATATATATTATTTTTTTTAATGAAAAAATTAATAATGGTCTTTTACTGACAAAATATTTTAGTTTGGCATGTATATTTTCTTGATTACATCAGATAACATTTTAAGCTGTCATATGATCATGTTACACCGTGCCCCATCATGTTTGTCACAGCTTTTTAAAGAAAAAAGTATACACTATATTAATGAAACAAAGCCACGTATTTGTACCAGACATGTGTGAAATTAATGTGGGAAAAAAAAAAAGAAATTCTCTGAACCCTAAGTAGATTTACACAAACTGAGAAAGTCAGAAAGCATTAGGTTCTGCCCCACTCTCCCCTACTCTTTTCAAGAATACTGTGCTTGGGGCACACTTATTCTAAGCTCACATATTATCTAATGGATAGTATACATATTGGGATGCAGGGTGTGACTTTCTGACCCAAAGACCCATGAAGACTTGGAGGAGTGTGTCCCTAAACAGAATTGCTCAGCTGTCATCTAAACAAATTTCTGTCTAAAAATCTATTTAATTAGAAAGTGTTGATTTATAAAGAGTAGAGCAACAGAGACTGTGAATGACACTGGAACTTTGGCTTTCCCCAGACATTAACAAAGATTTGATTGTTCACTGAGTCCCAATTTCTTATGGCTATAGCAAAATCTACCTTAGATATAGAAAAATAGAAATACCAAAATAATACATCATGATTCTATTGACACATTTCCAATAAAAGGGCTTTTCACACAATAGTTATCTTTGAGTCATTCTAAACTGTGGGTAAACTAAATCCTGGGTTATCTAGCTTCACGTTTAACATTGTTCATAAATATTGCAGACTGTTATCGACTGTTAAGTTTATACTGAACAGACTTTTTAGACTATAAAAGTAATAATGAAATGGTATCTTCTCCAATTGTCATGTTTTTTTTTTTTTTATCACCATTTGACAGTTTCCCCCTCAGAAGCTGAAACATAGCCTAGTCAACACAGTGTTTCTGTGACTGTACAAACCATGTGCATTTGTGGCAACAGATGCAATTGGCTGTCTGCTAAGTCATAACATTCTAACACTGTAATGGGAATTTAGTCAACTAGCTACTGTATGTAAGAAATGACATCTTCTGATGGCCTTGTTGTTGATACAACATGTGACATGTACACCCACATGATGGGGTACTTTATTTTGCCATGCTGCTGTAGCAGCACAGTGTAAGCAAACATGATTAAAAAATGCTTAAAAACCTAATGTCCATATAAAAATACACGATAGAAACACATACATGCTTCAAACTGAATTTAATTGCAGATAATTAGAAAAATGAACTTGTAAAGGACCGACCAGGCTGAACAAAGAGTTAGTTATTAGCTATGATGTCTTTGATCCAGTCAGTGTAGCGACACACCTCAGCATAAACCCCAGGAAAGTGTGGCTCAGCACAGCCTTTGCCAAATGAAACAACACCTTTTAGTTTCCCGTTGCACACTACAGGGCCACCAGAATCCCCCTGAGAAGAAAATTGGAAAATAAAAAGGATAAAATTGTGTTTGTATAAAAATATAAAACGCATATAAAGAGAAAGACTAAGTGACATACCTGACACGAGTCTTTGCCTCCCCTCATGAATCCAGCACAGAACATGTTTTTAGTTATTTTCGTACCATATGCACGCTTACACTGTCTCTTTGAGAGTACAGGCAGTTTCAAACATTGCAGGACAGAAGCAGAGCCAACTGGAAAAACAATATGAAATGTGCTAAAACTTGTCATTTTTTACGTATCTAATGACTGAATGCATGTTTTTATGCCTGATAATGTTATATTAAAGTATAAGAAGATTTTCATTGCTCAGCCATCTCACCTTCAGTTTTGCCCCATCCAGAAACCAAGCACTGCTCCCCTGCAGAAGTGCAGCTGGTTGTCAGAGGGATTGGCTTTACATACTTGTTGAAGATGGCAGGCATGCTCAGCTTGATCAGCATGATATCATTGTTATGAGGCTGATTGTTATATCTCGGGTAACGAATCACCTTCTCCACCCTGATCTTCTGCTCTGTGCCTTCAGTAACATACTTCTTGTGCTTTCCCAGGTGGACAATGAGACCCGAACGTCTATTGGACAAGGAACACATATTTTACTCAGCCCTAATGCAGTCTTTATTAGAATATTGACTACCTACATATTAGTTATGTAGATAGTCTCAAATAGGTTTTACGTTGCCTAAGAGACTGGTTATGCCATGACAATTACAGATAATAAAAGTCCCGTATTAGTATGGTGAATGATAAATAATAATAAAAAAAATGATTATTTCTTGAAGCCAGAAAAGAGTCGTATTTAAATACTGTACACAAATGTAAGTTTTTGGTAACACTTTATTTTAAGGTGACACAGTTACACGTTACTACATGTACTTACTAAAGTAATAACAGTAAATTATGCATAATTACAAGTAACTAACCCTAAACCAAACCCCAACCCTAACTCTATTGAAAGTACATGTAGTTAATTAATATTACTCAGTACTTATTTGAGTAAGTACAATGTAACTAAGTCACTTTTAAATAAAGTGTAACCAATTTTTTTTTTTTTTTTAAATAAAATATTCAAAACTAGAGCTGAATGCCAGTGGTTGGTAGACTAATGAACTCTCATCTTACAAAAGTACTGAATTTGTGATTTTTTTTTTTTTTTTGACAGCCTTTTATTTAGAAATTCTGCCATTTTTTAGTGTACAGAAATGGGAAACATTAACAACCTGTTGCTAATCTATTAATTTATGACTTAAAAAAGGGAGGTTATATACTCACAAGAAGCTGCAGTGAGCAGCAGACACAACCCATCTTTTATTAATCAAAGATCCTCCACACGCAATACGCCCATCCGCAAGGTACACTTGCCATGGCTGGGAGTGGGGCGTACATTCATAACCTCCAATGATTTTATCACCTGTGCTGCAAACTTCATTAAAAATGAATTTTTTTTTTATTTTTTTATTAATGTTAAAAATCTGTAATACACATCAGTGTAGACATAAACTAACAATTGTCATAAATAATGACTAATAAGAGAGATCTACATACCCACAGCCACAGCCAGCAAAGTGAACACAACAGTCTTCATTGCAGTGGAGGAGAGAAGGACTGCTCACAGCTTTAGAGCACTTCTGCAAAGTTCAAGACCAGCATTCATGCTTTTAAGTGATTGTTTTAACACACCTACAGAACAGAACAACCAATAGGATCACAAAAAATGATTCGGAAGTAACAAGAAGCATGTGAGACAACAGTTCTTATCATTCAGTTTTCCATAGGCATAATAAATGCGTTGGAAGCAAGCTTTGACTTACGACAGTATAAAGCTTACATAAAAACAGATCACCTGTTTTACTTTTTGAGAGAAACACAACTTTAGACTTTGAAGACTTTTTATTATGTACAGTATTGTACTGTTCAATCAATTCAAGATAAATTCTCTAATTACTAGCACATACTGATAGACCAACTCAACAACACATAAAATAACTATCTACATAACTAACACTTCAGTTTATAGAAACAACACAAACTATATTCTGTAAAAAAAAAAAAAAAACAACAAATTAAACTAACCAATATTCTCATTGAGATTTGAAGACACTAGAAAATAAGTGATATTAAAATGACAAGGCCATTAATAGCAAGCTTATTGATTAATGTTGATGTCAGATATTAATGCTTACTAAACCAAGTCCTCTCAGATTACTGTGTCTAAAATACACCACTACTCAGGGACACAAGGGGTCCACAGGAAATTAAGCCAAATCAGGAAATCCGGTGATTTAAACCAACATAAATCACACTTTTGAAAAATTATTTTAAAGTAAATCCTGCACCATTTTATTTTACCGTAATTAATGATGGACTGTTCTTACTGACACAGTCTGATATAAGCACCTAAACAATGAACCACTGTACTGTCTTAAAGGGGTTAGTTCACCCAAAAATGTTTTACTCACCCTCATGTCGTTCTACACCCGTAAGACCTTCGTTCATCTTCAGAACACAAATTAAGATATTTTGATGAAATCCGATGGCTGAGGCCTGCATAGACAGCAATGGTCCTTCCTCTCTCAAGGAAGTTCGTCAGTACATTGTACATTGAATCAGTTCATGTGAGTACATTGGTTCTACCTTAATATTATAAAGGGACGAGAATATTTTTTGTGCGCCAAAAAAACAAAATAATGACTTTTTAACTATATCTAGTGATAGTGATCTAGTGATCAATATCAATGATTCGGATCGCTTATCAAACTGCCAAACTGCTGAAATCACGTGCCTTTGGCGCTCCGAACCACTGATTTGTTTCCCCCTACTTTCAATTGTTTTACTTCGATGAAAGGTTAGAATTTTGTGAAGTTTTTGAATGAAAGATCAAAAAAATAAACAATGCAAATTTATTTTCACAGCCACCTTTGCTCAAATTTACTAAGGGTGCCAATATTTGTGGAGGGCAATTATCATAAAATAATTTACATAAAAAATTAAGTTATCAATAATAATCTCTTTAGTCAACATTTAATTAAAAAAAAGCTGCATTACATGAGTTGAAAATGATTCAATCTTTCTTTTTTGTAGGCCAGGTCATTGCCTTGATTAAGTAGACCCACAAGTCAATTCGACTCACTTTTATTGTCACTACAGAATTTACAGGTAAATGATGTGTGAAAAGGTGTGTGGTCCGGACATTGCACATTTAGCGTAAGTTACATTAGCAATACAATATACAAGAACAATACAAGTTTACAATTTTGTACAAATATAATAAACAATACAATTTTATAATAGTATACAATATACACACATATACAGTGTACCATACACATACATATACAATAAATATACATACAGTAATATGCACAGACAGTTCTGACAGCAGAATCAACAAATACAATATGTAAGCATATACACATTACACAAGGAAGTTGACTTATGGGAGATATGTATGCATACATAATGTGGATTTTTGTGTGTTGTGTTGTGTTATGTTTATGGTATAGTTTGTACAACACTTGTAGTGCATTAGTTGCAGTTCAGCAGTCTGATGGCCTGAGGGAAGAAGCTGTCCCGCGGATGCCAGACACAAATTCACGGGCGGGCATTACTTTTTTTTTTTAGAAGGGCACAAAGAGATCAACCTCACTGCATAACAATATTATTATGAATTAAATGGAGGAAGAATTAACGTACCACTCCATTGATGCGATACAACAGAGGAGTTGTAAAGCATTTGACTCAAACAACAATAACCAACCGCAGAACCATACGTCATGACAGTCTGAGGACGACAACGCCAGACTAACGGCCTGAGGCCAGAAGTGGGCGGAGTAACGGTCTCACGCCGGATGTGGGCGGAGTTAGCGACAAACAAACAAACAATCATGGCAGAAGAAGAGAACACGGTAAAAAGTTTCTGTGTTGTGTTTTTAATCGATCACGTTTATTTGTTGTGTATTTAATCGACCGTTAACACTTAACATGACTCAAATATTTTGTAAATGTAAATGTATATTCTGTATAAGTGACTTCAAAGTCACTTTATCGCGTCTTTTGATATTTTACAAATCGTCTCACGTTGCTTGCCAAGGTGAAAAAATACTATAGTAATTTATAGTAAATACTATAGTGTTTTTGAACCATACTATAGTAAAGTACTTCATTTATTATGGTAATTCTATAGTTGCTGTGATAATATAACAACTATAGTAATATAAACAAATTACCCAATATTGTACTACGTTTTCTACAACTTTAGGGTATATTATACTAGACAATATACACTACAGTTTACTGAAGTAAAAACTAAAGTATACTAAAGTATTTATAACAGTTTATCAGTTCACTATAGTTAATACTACAGTATTCTGTAGCATTCATTACAAAGTGTTGTAAATACTATAATATATACAGTATACTACAATTTACTAAAGTATGGTTCAAAAACACTATAGTATTTACTATTGTATTTTTTCACCTGGGTGGTTACATATTCATGGTTTGTGATTTTACTTTGTTGTTGGTGCTGTATTTATTTAATTGGTTACATTTTACAATACTGACCAATGTTTTTGTGGATTTTTAGAGGCATATTAGTATTGGGAGATGCTCCGCTTTACTTCATTTACAGCAATGCAAAACATGCTGCAACAGTTTCCACTGCCCAGTGTTTTTAAACCGACCAGACGGCACAAGTTGAATGCACACCTTCAAATTCACTTCAAAAAGGCTGTTGTCCATGGAGATATGAACGTTTCTTTTGTATTCTGAATTTAAAATGTTGTTTTTGCAATGCAGTAAGTAGTAATTTTGACTTTAGAACAACGAAACTTGTCTCTCTTATGCAATTTTTGTAAGTTTTATAAGGCTTTCATAAACACATAAGCTACTTATACAGATGGTGTGTTGTTATATCTGTCAAATCTTTTCAGGAATAATTTAATAATATTCTATTGTTTTAGAAGGTTCCACAACGGTTGACCGGCTCTATTGACTGTGGGATATTCATGTTAATGGTAAGAAAAAGAAAGGAAAATTAAAAGTTTATAAAAATGTATGAACTTCTCTTTTCATTAGAATGAAAAACAAATATGAGGGCTTTTTTGAGCTCTTTGTGAAAGTAATATAAATTATAAAGCCTATTTGTTTGATTCACATGCATTGATGTAGTCAGATATTTTCTTTTAGTTGCCTTCTCAAACATTTACTGCGGCAGCAGTGTTTATTCCTGCCTTGTAAATGCATTTAATTTCATGATATTTTTAATAACGATCACTTAATATTCAGACGAGAAGTGAATTGCGCCTTGCACGTCTGTGATGACGTAAGATGAACACAAACGCACCAGGGTTCGATAAAATCAATTTGAGTGTGAAACTAGACCATCGCTGTGGGGGGCACCGGGAACAATCGCGCCTGGGCTCTGACCACTGCAAACGAGCCCAGTGTGAAAGCCCCCTTAGACCTAGTCTTTCTGTGTCATTTCTTCTGAAGCATAATTCCTGTTCTGCTGTACCTTTAAGGTATCTGAACACATGTTTTACTGTGTTCCAATGTTGTTCTGTTGGTTCAGAAAAATGCTGAGATAGTTTAAATCAAAATTTAAATCTGGTCTCGTGCAAGTGAACCCTGAACTTCCTTGGCTTTTTCATTATTTCTGCATTTTCTGCATAATCAGGCTTTGGTTCACAAGGAGTTTACCTAGATTTACAGTTCTGCATATCAAATCGATCTAGATCTTCCTTACATGTCTCAACATCCATCTGATGCAAGATCAGATTTAATTCTGCTGCCTTCTGCACAACCACTCTCACACTTGTCATATCAGCTGTGGGTGAGAATGTTTCATTATAGTCAGTCCCTTGTTTCTGACTGTAGCATTTCGCAACAAATCTTGCCTTGTATTTTTCAGATCCATCAATGTCTCTTTTGAGGGCATACACCAATTTCCCCCCAACTGGCTGTTTACCTGGTGGCAAATGAGTGAGTGTGAAGGTCTTCTTTTCCTCCAGTGATGAAAACACCTTGTTCGCATCTGGAGTCCAATTTGCCTCTCTCTTGTTTGTAAGCAAAACATATTGATCCACATTTCTGCATTTTGGAAACATCTGGCTTTCTGCCTGTGAATAACTCATATGGTGTTCTCTTCGTACATCGACTGTAGTACCTGTTTCTCACGTAAGCTGATGTTTGCATAGCGTAGTTCCATAACTCATCTGGTAATTCGCTTTCTATCAGTAAGCATCGGCTCATGTCGTAGAGTGTTCTCCAACCTCTCTCTGCTGTACCATTCTGGTGTGGTGAATAAGGTGCAGACATTTCATGTCTAATCTTATTTTTCGTCAACATTGCTTGAAAGTCTCGACTCATAAATTCAGTGCCATTATCTTAACAGATGCACTTTGCTTCTCCATAAGGTGCTGTGTCTGCCAAGACCTTTTCTGTGGCTTGTACAGTGTTTAGACCTCAGAAAATACACTAACATAGTACCTGAGTAGTCATCTGTAAAAGACTGTGCATATATGTATCCTTCTTTACTCTGTGTTGGCATGGTGCTGGTCAAATCAGTGTGAATTAGTTCTAAGGTGTAGCGAATTTACATGTATTTCATCAATTAGCTCAAATTATGGGTGAAATATATATATAATTAAGTCATAACGCGTTATGATTAATTATACTATAGATCGACCAAAGAGGGAATTATGCACATATATTGTGAATTAATTACAACGGATTATAATCAATTACGTATATGATTAGGTCTAGTTCAATAGTGATTTGAGAAAGACTATCCTAGTTTGTCCAGCAAACCATCAGTTTTCTCATAAACTATTTATAAAAGGAAGTTGGTCTCTGGCCACGAGAATAACTTCCTATTATAGCATTAAAGCGTAAAGCCGTTTTACAGAATCAAACGTAGAAGGGACCTGGTTCGTGAATGAGCAACAGAGGCAATCGAGCATGAATATAATGTATTTAATATACGAAACTACAACTACATGGGCTAACGTTATATGACTAGATATACACAAAGGAATACACATATATACAAAAGCGAAAGTAAAGGCAGGAAAACAGAGGTGATCAAAGAAAGTGGCAAATTACAAACAGTTAAACCTTTGAGAGCCAGCAAGGAAACTCAGCTTATGCATGGAGCTTAAAACGCTTCGAAAAGAATAGTTCTATACTTGCATAGGTTTTAGGTGCTGTGGTTTGCGTGTCTTCCTGGAGGAGTTTCAATGCGTGCGGCTGGAGCGATTGGTCCTTTTCCGAGGCTGGGTTCTCGGCGGGGTTTTCAACCAAGGTTTTAACTTAAGAGTAAGATAACCGGAAAATAAAGAAGAGAGAGAGAGACCGTCTCCGAGGTGATGGAGGATGACGGAGGCTTGACAGAAGCGAACTTGTGCCAAACAGATGGTCGTCCCGAAGATGCAGAGGAGCGCGTGATGGAAGCGCAGTCGCCGAGACGTCCGGGAGAGACGTGCGTGAGGTGGCGACGGACAGTCGAAAGACGATAGAGAGATAATCGAGAGACAATCGAGAGACGCGTGTGAATGTCTTTTAAGGACAAACAAGTCAAACGCCTTCTCGGATGCTTCAGCCAATGGTGCGGGTGCAACTTTGGTGGGCAAACTTTTTCTTTGTCTCCATTTATGGCCTCATTTGCATAGTTTATGAAGTGTCAGAACTGAGTACATTTTCTTCAAAATACCATTAAAATAGAACAATGCATTTTACAGTGATGTGACATACATTGTTATTTAGGGCATAAAGAGAGCTTTACAATGAGCCCAAACTTGTCGGACGTCAACACATAAAAAGTGAGGGATACAGTTTATACTTGAATATACCGCTTAGAATAAAACTAACACTGCTACAATCATAACTAATCTTATATACTAGGGATACATGCACGTTCACTTGAATACAGCAACGGGTACACTTTGGTATAGTCATATTTTGAGGCTAAATGTAGATACAGTTTCCAAATGTGTGTTTGTGTCTCTGTATGTGTGTGTGTGATGTGTATTGGGTTTTTGCAGCGTCTTGGGTATGCCACATGGCCCTTAGTGCCATGTGGGGGGGAGCATGGGTGACTCTTTGAAGTCCCCAGAGCTGGGGAGAAAGCCTCCTGCTTCTCCTCACTGAAGGTAACAAAGATGCCACCAGGGTAATTTCATCTAGACCTGCCGGAGCCATGGTCTATGGGTTATCTGAAGGAGGTCAAACGTTAAAAGCTTTCTTTAATTTATAGTTGTATTGATAATTTTGATCCACCACAGACGCTACAGTCCCCCTTTCGGCCGACGAGGTTCATGTGTGGACCTCGTTGGACGTCAACAAAGTCGGATGGTAGATGGATCATGATGGTCAAGCAACAGGTGGTTTGCTACTCATCCTCGGCCTTTGGTTCCTCAGATGGAGAGTCCATCTCGATGAGATTTGGCATATTTTCCGTCTTGGTACTTCCTCTCCTTGGTTTCCTTTTGAAACCTCTAGGAAGGGCAGGCAGGCACTTGTCCAGGGATTCTCGCATCCCTTTGATCCTCTTGAACAGGATGAAGGCCAGGCCTAGTGTCAATATGTACCCGATTGCCATGGAGAGACAGAGGGCCGTGTCGGCAGCCGTCCAAGCCTGGGCTATAGGTGAGCTGGTCAGGATGGGCAGTCGGGACAGTGCTTGGAGGGATGTGCCAATGGGAGTAATGTCGATCAACTGGGACCCCCCTTTCTCAATCCTAAGTTCCAGTTCTAAGTCTAAGGTGAGGTTGTGATCCTTGAAGAAGGTTGGGATTTCCCGTTCCGACTTGTACTCTTCACTTGGGAGATGGTACAATGCCAGATCATCGAGGTGGAGGATGGCGCCTGTGGGTACCTGAACCCACATACTTTGGTTGGGCAGGCTGATACGAGTGGCAGTGTCGTGCTGATCGTAGGTCAGGGTGGCAGTGCGAATGGGGGTGTTGATGAGCCATCGATTGGCCACAATCTCGGCTTGTTTTCCGATGACTTGGGTGCGAGGCTTGGCCTCGGCAGGGCAGCGTGTGTCGCTGATCATGGGTTGCAACCCGCAGATTCCTTCAGTGTTGTCTCTGAGGAAAGGTTTGCTGGGGCAGAGGTAGTGAATGTCTTTGGTCAAAATACACATGTGCAAATTGGGAGCCAGGTACAGCTGTGGGGTGCTGTCGTGGTAGGCTACCACATTTGCTGTGTGTATTTTGATATGGGTGTTACCTTGCCAAAGTCCGACGTTGACTATGTCTTTGAGTCGGTAGATGTTGTCTGATTCCATGATGGGTAGGTTCAGGAGAAAGGCCACCTCACTCTGTTCGGGGTCGACGTGTAGTAGGATGACACTACCCAGAGAGTAGGCGAGGTGGGTTTGAAGAGGGTCCATAAGTCTGGCAGTAGCAGATGCCAGCACAGTTTGTATGAGGCTCAGGGGCACAAGGTACGGGGGAATCCTACCCCTGGCCAAGCTGTCCATGGAGGAGCTAACCTCCCACGGCATGTCTGTCAGAGTTGTGACCAGCTGAGTTTGTGCAAAGTCATTTTGGGAGACGGTAAACGGTTGCTTCATTAAGTTCACCGTTTGGTTCAGCTGGAAACTGTGAGTACTGAGAACCACCACAATACCTTTAACGGATTTGCAGATGGTTTGCAGGGTTTTACTCTGTGTTGCCAGTTGTTTTCTCAGCTGCGGACTCTCAGTCTGAATTTTAGCCACATGTTGTCTTATGGTGGCTAGGCTCACTGCGTTGACACTAGACATGCCGAGGATAAGCAGGGTTCCGACGGCAGCGGCGGCTCCGAGCAAAGCTCCCAAGAACCGTTTGGTGCATCGGTTGTGTCCACTTAATTCAGCTTGTGTGACAGTCATTTTCTCCAGTTGAGTGAGCATGTGCTTGACATTGGTCGTGAGGTGAGTGCCTCTGTCAGAGTTGACTCTAAGTGGCAGTCTGGGCCTGGTGAAGATGTGGTTCATCAAGAGGTAGGCCAGGGTCTGGGCAGTGTCATTAGGTGCTGGAAGACACTCTACCCCCTTGGTAAATTGGCACACGACCGTGAGGAAATACTCGTTACCTCTTGTTGATCTGGGCGTGAGACCCACCCAGTCTATCTGGAGGTCCGACCATGGAAATGTGATTCCTCTGTGTTGCAGTGGAGCTCTGTGAATTGGGTTTGCCGGTTGGAATTGACAGCAAACCAGACATCCTCTGACATACTCTGCCCCATCATGCTGCATGCTGGGCCAATATGCCACTTGTTTTAATGTCTCATAAGTGGCCCTGGTACCATGGTGTTTGGCACATGGTGCACTGTGGGCGTATATTAGCGTGCCCCCCTTTTGGCACTGTGGCATTACAAGCTTTGGCGCTGTGAGGTCATCAGGGGCATACCAGAGAATGTTTACCTCCACACGCAGCATGTGTTTGTTCTCATGCAGTCGTTTGAGGCTAGTGGCCGCAGTGGGATCAGGTGCCGTGATCGGGTGGTTGGAGGGGTCTGAGAGGTGGTTCAATATAGCTTGTATGGAGATGTTTGAGACTTGGAGATCAGCTATATCATTGTTGGAAATTTGTGGAGCCAGTGAAAGTGGCTGTGAGGTGGGAACTGTTGCAGGAACAGTTTGTTGGCTGTGGGTTATTGCTGCCAGACTAAGGGTGGGCGACTGGGGTGGGGATGACCGTAGATTGCCATGTAGTGTGCCAGTCTTGGCAAGGGCATCAGTTTGGTCATTTGAGTCTTTGTCACACCCTGGTTGCTTTGAGTGTCCTTTCACCTTTTTCCAGTAAACGATCATGTCGTTTGTTTGAGTGATGTCATCACATGCTTGGAACAGGTGTTGATGTTTGACCGGCTTGTTGCTTTCAGTCTTGAAACTATTTTGTTTCCAGCCCGGTAGGTGGCATGTGAAACTGAGTCTGGCATAGTTTGAGTCTGTGCAACTGAGGAGTTCTCTGATGTTATGGGCTGAGACGACTTGAAGGGTTATGAGAGTAGCTGCTACTTCAGCATACTGCAATGACTGGGGACCCAACCTGAAGTGTTGTGGTGGGCAGGGTTGGTTGTTTAACCATAACACCCTTGCACCTGCCTTTAGGATGCCCTCATGGTTGTAGGAACATCCATCGACGTAGGCGGTGGGCATACCTTGGCACGCATTCTCTTCAGAGTATCTGTGACCGGTTGGTTGTTGTTGTTGGGGTACCTCTATCTCCAGTGTTGAAGCTGTTGTGTCATTAGAGCAGTTTTGGCAGGCAGCCAAGCCGTCACTTAGTGCAGACTTGTAATTTTGGGCATATTGTGCCTCAACGTTGCGCCCCTGGAGGGCCATCAGCCACATAGTTATGCGTGAGTTGGTGACCACGCCATCTTGGATGCGTTGGGTGTTGAGGAAAGTGATAGGCTGGTGACAGGTTTCTATGATAACCTTTTGCGCTCCGATGTAGTTGGAGAATCTTTGGATGGCCCATACCGTGCCTGCTTTGTTCAGGAAGATGTTGAATTCAGCTGGCGAGTTGGCATAGTCGAATGGGCACCGCGTGAACGTGTACTGTCGGTTGCCAAAGGTGAAGGCCAGCTTATGTTGATCTTCTGGATGCACGGGTATGGTCCAGAATCCTGATGCCCCATCAAGCATAGAGAAGATGGTGGCTCCTCTGATTCTGGGTAGTTCCTGCTCCAGCTGTGTCATGGGCCCTCGTGACAGTGGCACTTGTTGGTTCAAGTTTCTGTAATCAATGGTGGGTCGCCACTTGCCATTTGGTTTGAGAACGGGCCAGATGGGGGCAGAGTAGGTGCTGTTGCAGGGGCGGATGACACCTGTTTCTTCCATGGAACGAATAATCTCCTGCACTGGTTCGTGTGAGGCGATGGGAATTTTGTACTGCCTGACGAAGGTGGGAGGAGCATTTGGGTGTGTTGGAATACGCACCGTATGAAGGTTAGTGAGGCCACAGTCTAAAGAGTCTTTTGCAAATGACGCTTTGAATTTGTACAGGACCTGTCTGAGTTTCTGACGGTCTGCGTCATTCTTGAGGGCATTTGCATCTTTCAGAATTTGCTGGACCTGAGTCTCAAATCCTGGGAATGGCTCCTCTGTTGTAGCGTCACTTGTCAAGTGGGCAGTCAGAGGTGCAGCAATTTCATGAGTTTTGCAGACAGGCTGGTTATAGACTGTGTATACTGCGAGGTGTTGGTCCTCCCTCAGCTCCATTCTGCACACCTGTTCTGTGGCTACCGGCATGATGGAAGTGATGGAGATGATCTTGAAGGGTGCTGTGAACACTTTGTTGTCTGAGCTTCCTTCCGGGATCATTGCAGGTGGTATTGAGCCAATGACTGGTAATATGAGTTCAAAGTCATGGAAGTCGTTACTCACTAGCCATCCCAGACGGTAGGTCTTGGTGACTCTGATGTCTGTGGCCGTGCAGTTGTTGAACAGCATGTAGACTACACGGGGTGATGCGTCAGTGAGGGGTGTGGCTTCGAGAGCGAGTCCAAGTTCCATGCCTTCGGGTGAAAGTTGGAAGAAACCCAGCATGTTGTTTAGGGTTTGACCATGTCGCATGTTGAGCCAAACAGCGACCCCTTTGGTGTAAGCTGGTACTACAGCTTCCTGTTCGTTGACCAGGATGCAGACCTCGGGATTGGTCTGGCCTGACAGGAAGTTTTCAGTGTTGACAAAAACAACAGGGGGCTGTAAAGTCATTGAGGCCCACACCACCTCATTAATAAAGTTCACTTGAGCTTTAGGGTGCATCAGGAGGTCCGGAAGGACCAGGAAGTGATGGGTTAGACGCCAGTCGTTCCATTTCAAGTTCAAAGCACGGATGTCCTTGGCAGCCGTCGCGGTTGACAGACGAGAGTCCCATGGGAAGCGTGCGTGCTTGTTGGCAAATGGGAGGTCCGGTGTTCCTTCAGTGAGAGCACTGACCAGGGTGTGGCTGAAGGCTGAGTGGTCTGCCCACAGTGTGCGAATAATGTCTGTTGTTGTTACATCATTCAGCTGTAAATCTGTCATGACCTTGAGGCAGAAGGAGTCAGAGTCTATGGTAAGTTGAAGAGTGCAGAGTGGCGAACTTGAACTTTGCTCTGGGGCTGAAACGGGGTTCCCGCGGCTAGCTGCGAGATTTCCCGTGACCTCTGTGACCTGACAGTCTGGCTCAGGTGGTCTGGGTGACTGGAAAGGCAGAGGTTCTCGCACTTGAGTCCAGATTTTCAGCTGTTTGTAGTCCAATAAGGGCTCAAAGCGTTCTAGCAGGTCTTTGCCGATGAAAGGGGAAAACGCGTCCCTTTGTGATATGTACACAGGAGGTACCAAGCTCATTGGACCGATTGTGCGGTGGATGGGAGCTATTTGTTCAAGTTGTACCTCATTTTGGCTGTACGGCTGCACATTCAGCTCACATCTTTGCGATTTAAGAGTCTGATTTTGTCTCTTAGCTTTGGCTCTAGGTCTTTCAAAAAGGTCAGATGACGTCAGAGTGAGATCTGCTCTGGTGTCTACCAGGGCTTCACTTCTCACATCATTTTCCACAGGAATGGCTAGGGTCAGTTCTGGGCAGTGATCAGAGACTGGATAAATGGTTGGATTTTCTACAGTCTTTTCAGACGCAGCTTTTCGCTTAGAATAAGCCTTGTGGGCTAAGTCTCGCAGCTGCTGAGTAGACATACTGCGTGGGCAGGCCAAGGCTCCCAGATGATGACTCACCGCAGGGTGCAGATTTCGGAGAAACAGAATTTTGAAGTTGAAATCTTCCTCCATTCCTGGCTCGTTACATGCTCCGAAGTAGGCCCTTCGCAGTCGGTTGTAGTAAGTTGTGGGTTTTCCAGTCGGCCCTGTTTAAGGTCCATGGCAGCAGGGAGCCCTTGGTCCGATTCAGGGTCAGAAAACTCTTTGATCGAAGCCTGTCGCAGCTGCTGGTAGTTGGATTTGACAGCTGCTGGCAAAAGTTCTTCGGCGCTGGACGTCTTGGGCAGTGGACTTTCAACCCCCTTTTGGACTAGGGATTCTTGACTGGCCAGGGGAAACTCTGTGATGGATGTTTCCCCTCCCAGGCCACTTTGCAGTTCTCTGTAAGGAGTATCGAGTTCATCTTTTGAATAGTTTCTTTGTTGTTTCAGAGCAATGACTTCTTTCCAGGCCTGTTTAGGATGATTTTCACAGGCCCTGGCTTTAGCGTCTCTTTCTTTCAGCTCAGTCTCTGCTCTGGCTAGGAGAACTTCACCTTGTTGGAGTTTTCCAGTTCTTTCCTCTCTGGATTTCTTTTCCACCTGCTCTCTACGCCCCATCTCCGGGTGGAGCTCTGCAAGGGCCTTTTGAAGTTTCTCCCCCTCGACTTGTAGCTCGGAGTCGGATCCATCTGCTGTCCCACGCTGGTCTTGGGTCTCGAGGAGTAGCTGATCGATGCGACGTTGAGTCTGGGCCTGATTCCTCCGGGCCTCCTCGGCCTGAAGCTTGAGCGCTGCTACTTCCTGTTCCAGGAGGGCGTTGTTTCTCTCCCTAGGCCTCACCTGGGCAATGAGGTTGTGGACCAGGCCGCCGACGATTTTTGCCCATTCTTTGTGGCTGTAGCTCTGGGTCGGATCGTGGGCCATCAGTTGATTCAGGTCCTCATCCAGCTGCTTGCTGCTCAGGTGCTGGAGGTCGCTGGCGGCATTGGGCAGGAACGTGTTGGTCATGACGCCCAGCCAGGTCTCAAGATGATCCCAGTGGGTGTCAGGTCTAGATGCTCGCAACATAGTGGCTTACTGTTGACGAGAGAAAGACAGCACAAAAAGAACCAATGCAAGCTTGCGCGGGATTGGCGGGTTACGATCTCACGTAATTAGATAAACTTTGTGTGTGATTCCAACTAACTGGTGCAGACAGTTAGTGGAATGTACGCCGTCAATGGACGGGAATGACCACGTGGGCCAATTTGTGTGGGTGAGTGCCAAATCTGAATAAGGGTTTTGACAGGCGGTAGCTCAGTTGGTCCTCTAATGACTCTGGCTGCTCGGGTCGTTTATCTATTATTCAGCTTCCGTGATGGCTCTCACAGGTACTGCTTTTACATGAACTGAAAGAAACAAAACACAACAGAGAAGCAAATAGACCACGACAAAATAGAGACAATTACGAGTAAATAAAATGAAAGTGAGATACAATCAGAGAGAGAGAGAGGAGTTAAGGAGCTTAAACTTATTACCACGGTTAGGGTTTAAGGCAGGCCTGATGAGGACGCTGTTGAGTTATCAAACCTAAGGAAATGGTATGGTTCAAGAATAGAAGGGGTTGGCCAAACACTTAAATGATCAGAGAAATCTACTATTCTGTGGCTTTTAATAAGGGAGTGGACTGTATGTCATTACTCTAGGCCTGGGGTGAATTGTGATTGCTCAGATAAGGACTCAATGGCAGAGGCAGCCTTTCCTTGACGTTCCGCCACTCGACTGCGGTGTCCGTGGGCACCCTGTCCCCTTCGTACCACGATGCAACCACACAAACGGTGACTTTTAGCACAATTGGTAGCTTTGCAACTGTACTTAGGCGAGGTGTTTTGCCAACGGCCAGACTGACAGATCAAAATTGAGTTTTCCTTGAGCCAAGAGTCTGACCCCGCAGGCAGTTACTCTCAACGGGCGGTTCTGTCGTGCAGAAGCCTAAACAGGGAAATTAAACAAAATTGCCCTTGTTGTCAGCCTGGACTCGTTGCCTCCCTGCACCTGATGTACCCAATTGCTGATGTCCCGCGTGTTGCCGGTGGTACGAGGTCAGAAATGTCCACGATTCACGCACAGCCAGTGCCGGATCCGCCAGGCCAGGTGACTCCACTCACTGAAACTCACTGAAACAACCGCCAACTCACCACCGAGCACTAGAGGGGGCACTATCTGCAAGTACACCAATGGTCAAGTAAACACAATTTAATTGTAAATTTAAATCTAAATTTAAGTCTTGCTTAAACCAAATTTAAATAATTAAATGTGTAGGGCAAGAGAATTGGGGTCTAAAATGACAATCAGAAAGAATTAGCTAAGAAGCAGAACAGAAACAAACAATAAAGCAAAGAAGAAGAAAAAAAAAACAGTTCAGTGGCGCTTGATTCAAACTTAAATTAAACTTGGTTTAATAAAATTTTAAATAAGTGCACAGAATAAGAGAGTGGGAGGAGGAGAGAGGAGAAAGCCTTCCCTATTTGAGAGTGCCCCCTTTTTGGGGGGGGCTGCTCCTTGATGAGCAAATGTCAATCGATGACACCAAAACTTGAATTTTGTTTAATTAAATTAAACAAAATTGTTTAATTAAATTTAAATAAGTGTATAAAATAAGGGAGGCTTGGGTATAAGGATGCTATCGACAGAAAAAGAAGTAAAGAAATAAATATGAGAAAAGAACAAACAAAAACAAAACAAAAAGAGAAACGAAAGGAAGGAATTCCCAAAGTGAAAAAAAATAATTCAAGAGGGAAATAATTAAAATAGAATAAAGTAGAAATGTACACACAGGAAAAAGGAAAAGAAAAAAAAACTCCAAGGGAGTGAATTGACTTATCTGGGGAGTGTCCACAAGGGGGAGCACTTCCAGAAAGTGAATTCTCTTGTTGGAAGGGGAACTTAATTAAAATTAAAATTTAAAACGTGTTTAAACTAAATTTAAATCAGTAAACCGCATTCCAAATACAAATAGACAGGATAACCGTCAAAACAATAAAACAAAAGAATTATAACAGCCAGCAAATTAAAATAGCCAAAGGAAAGTTGGAAATAATTCAGATCAAACACGAGGAAAGCAGACCTAACCCAGAACGCCCACAAGATGGCGTTAATGGGTCCACACAACAATGACGTAGGGAGGTGTGCTACACACCTGAACAGACTGCCCTCTGGCGTTTAGTCAGAGGTACTGCGTCCACCTACTTTAAAAATCGTGACTTTTAAATCTAGCGCACGGCCGATTTAACTGCAACTTATCACTTATAATATTCAGAATCTCGGTGGATTCTCTTGTGCCAATTCACTGGACACGAACATGTAACTTTAGCAGGATTTCTTCGCTGCGTTACAAATTAACACTGGATCAGGGTGTTAATAACTCCCCATTTCACACATCAATCGGATAAGCCAGATAAACTGTTTTCCAGATTAGATTTGCACTAGGTAACGTTGGTTAGCTACGCCAATGGTTTACCAAGAGTGAGGGAGTGAGGCGCTATTTTGTATTATCGGACAATACAATAATTCAAATTTTATAGCGCTACGATTTATGAGGCCTTCTAGACGGAGAGGGAGAGACTCGTCCCTAACGGTCTTTAATCACGCTGAAAAACGATTTCTTCGTTTCATTCAAGCGGAAATTAATATTAAAGCTGTTCTGCAAAAAGATTGTCTCCCTTTTGCAGGAACGAGTTTAATATTAATGAAACTGCAGTTTATTTTAAACGGTTAACAATTGGCTAAAATGTTTGGACACAAATAGCAGTTTGTTAACGTTTCCATGTGAGGAACGCGTTGCGTCTTGTCTCACTGTATAAAGCGCGCATAAACATTAATAAACACACAGATTTATTCTGAGTTGCTCAAGCACAGAACCAAGTTTAAAACGTTGCTCGCGTATCTCCACCAAAAAATATAATATATATGTAGCGAATTTACATGTATTTCATCAATTAGCTCAAATTATGGGTGAAATATATATATAATTAAGTCATAACGCGTTATGATTAATTATACTATAGATCGACCAAAGAGGGAATTATGCACATATATTGTGAATTAATTACAACGGATTATAATCAATTACGTATATGATTAGGTCTAGTTCAATAGTGATTTGAGAAAGACTATCCTAGTTTGTCCAGCAAACCATCAGTTTTCTCATAAACTATTTATAAAAGGAAGTTGGTCTCTGGCCACGAGAATAACTTCCTATTATAGCATTAAAGCGTAAAGCCGTTTTACAGAATCAAACGTAGAAGGGACCTGGTTCGTGAATGAGCAACAGAGGCAATCGAGCATGAATATAATGTATTTAATATACGAAACTACAACTACATGGGCTAACGTTATATGACTAGATATACACAAAGGAATACACATATATACAAAAGCGAAAGTAAAGGCAGGAAAACAGAGGTGATCAAAGAAAGTGGCAAATTACAAACAGTTAAACCTTTGAGAGCCAGCAAGGAAACTCAGCTTATGCATGGAGCTTAAAACGCTTCGAAAAGAATAGTTCTATACTTGCATAGGTTTTAGGTGCTGTGGTTTGCGTGTCTTCCTGGAGGAGTTTCAATGCGTGCGGCTGGAGCGATTGGTCCTTTTCCGAGGCTGGGTTCTCGGCGGGGTTTTCAACCAAGGTTTTAACTTAAGAGTAAGATAACCGGAAAATAAAGAAGAGAGAGAGAGACCGTCTCCGAGGTGATGGAGGATGACGGAGGCTTGACAGAAGCGAACTTGTGCCAAACAGATGGTCGTCCCGAAGATGCAGAGGAGCGCGTGATGGAAGCGCAGTCGCCGAGACGTCCGGGAGAGACGTGCGTGAGGTGGCGACGGACAGTCGAAAGACGATAGAGAGATAATCGAGAGACAATCGAGAGACGCGTGTGAATGTCTTTTAAGGACAAACAAGTCAAACGCCTTCTCGGATGCTTCAGCCAATGGTGCGGGTGCAACTTTGGTGGGCAAACTTTTTCTTTGTCTCCATTTATGGCCTCATTTGCATAGTTTATGAAGTGTCAGAACTGAGTACATTTTCTTCAAAATACCATTAAAATAGAACAATGCATTTTACAGTGATGTGACATACATTGTTATTTAGGGCATAAAGAGAGCTTTACAATGAGCCCAAACTTGTCGGACGTCAACACATAAAAAGTGAGGGATACAGTTTATACTTGAATATACCGCTTAGAATAAAACTAACACTGCTACAATCATAACTAATCTTATATACTAGGGATACATGCACGTTCACTTGAATACAGCAACGGGTACACTTTGGTATAGTCATATTTTGAGGCTAAATGTAGATACAGTTTCCAAATGTGTGTTTGTGTCTCTGTATGTGTGTGTGTGATGTGTATTGGGTTTTTGCAGCGTCTTGGGTATGCCACATGGCCCTTAGTGCCATGTGGGGGGGAGCATGGGTGACTCTTTGAAGTCCCCAGAGCTGGGGAGAAAGCCTCCTGCTTCTCCTCACTGAAGGTAACAAAGATGCCACCAGGGTAATTTCATCTAGACCTGCCGGAGCCATGGTCTATGGGTTATCTGAAGGAGGTCAAACGTTAAAAGCTTTCTTTAATTTATAGTTGTATTGATAATTTTGATCCACCACAGACGCTACAAAGGGATTCTTTTCTTTTCTGTCTGGCTCCCTGTTTCTTGTCTGAGTGAATTGTCCTTGTATACACACTTCCCATAACTGATTTTGTTAGACTGTGCTTCCTTTTATCTCCATGCCTCTGACTACACCTTGTAACTTTTGTACATCTTCGTAGTTACAGTGTCCCAAAATTTCATGCCAAGTTTGTAAATCATGATACACTTTGCACTGGTCAACACTCTCTTAAATGGTTGGCAAATAATACAAATTTCCACTTTCATGGATGTCAAACCTGCTACCGTCTTTAGTAACCATGTGACTGCTTCCTCTTTTGAAAGTGATTGTTGCTCGTCCATTTATTGCCCCTGCTACTGAGAAAATGTCATGTGGATACGAAGGCATTGTAGGGAACTACAGAAGTAATATTAGCTCAAATGAAATAATTAATTTAAAGGGAATTATAAAGAGTCATTTATTTACGACCGAGCAACTGAGTCGTCCAGCGTTCGTTTGCTCGAGCCGTAATAAGCTCTTGTAGCAGATATGAATATCCAACTATCGTGAAAATAATAGCTTGGTAACAAGATCGACAGTTTAAGACATTAAATTTTAGAAGCACATAATACAAGACACTTTCTTTAAAAATCTACAAGAGACTTTATTTATTCTAACACAAACTAATCTAACACAAACACACACATACACACACATTCATACGCGTTGCAGTAAACGAAAGGAAATGAGAGAGAGAGTTTTAAGAGAGAGAGAGTGATATGATGAACAGGTTTCCTAGCAAAAATATGCACTTCAGAAGATCTGACCTGAACGAACCATGAATCATTAATTTAAATGCACCAGTTCAGTTGATAGAATCTGGAGGTACTTGCTTGAGTCGACTTTAAATGTGCATCATCTCGTCGGAGTGCAGCGAAGCGTTTTCCAAGTCGATGATTTGTCTTTTCAGGTCCAGATGGTGGTTAGGTAAAAACCAATCACATTTTGGCTTGCTGGAAAAATGAAAGGAAGTCTCTTTGTCGCTGGAGTTGAAGTTGAAGCGGCAAAAGTCGTTGGTTGAACTTTGCGGCAAAACTTATAACACGAGACTCAACGGAAAAGAAAATTAAGTAAAAGAAAAGAAAAGTGAGTGAAAGTTGGATGGCTTGAATGAGCTGCTTGTCTGTTCTTCTTGTTACTCCATAGTTACTCGTTGTTCTGCTTACTCTGGTCACTGCTGACCGGTTCTTTCTTCTTCTCTCGTTCGTTTCTTCTTCTCTTCAGCTTCAGTCTTGCGATATGACTATTTAAACTTAGGTGTTTGTCCCACCTCTGAGAGGAGTTTTGGCCAATCAGATATCGTCCTGTTTCAAAAGGTGGCTTTTCTCTGCCCCAATCATACATAGGTGTTACCTCAGGTCTCTGCTTTGGCAGAATACTGTTTTAGACATAATTTCTATTAAATGGAATATGATACACTTTTACACAGATTTCATTCAAACCATGATTAAGAAGAGAGAAAGAGAATTAAATTCATTCCAAATAAGGCATACTTTCAATCAGTCATTCAAGAGTTATCACATTTACATGAATTGTGGGTGTTCTAAAGCATAACTGGTTACAGGTAGTATTCGTGAACATGATGTAAAATGTATGCAGTTAAAAGATGTTTGATAAGTCCATTTAAAATTGTTTGGAACAATTTTGATGCAGTTTTAGTTGTAGAACAGTCTTCGTTGGGTTTTCTGTAAAGTTAGGTCCCTCAGAGAAACAAAAGGGGCCTGCGTTGTCTCTTTGTCTCTCTTTTGGTCTGGTGATCAAAGAGTCTTTATCTTTTTGGTGACCATTTGGTTGCTACATTTTGGGTTAAAGGTTATCACCTCTCCTGCAGTCAGGAAGCACGGGTGCCATAAAGGGTACCTATCAAAGGTTGTTCTGTAGACGGACTGGAGCCGAAACTAGATTCTCTGAGGTTTGGTTTCTGGAATTATGTTTTAAAAGAGTCCTCTGAACGATTCATTTGTCTGGTTCGTCCATGGTTCCTACATATTCCCCCCTTTGTTCGGCGATGTGTTGGGATGAAGACATCGGCGGACACTGCAGAGAGACAGGCAGAAGAAGCAGACACATACAAAGCGACAACAAAACAACACCTCCATGATTGGCCACTGTACTGGTGCAAGGCATTAGATTATCTCAGTACTAACATATTAAGTTCAATTTTAAGAGTGTTATTCTAAATTGTCTCAGTATATTAATGCTTGGCTCAAATTATGTGATTAAATTGTTTGTTTTCTTCTCTTCGAAATTGTTTTAGGTTGAGACCAGTTTACCCTTCATTTTCTGGTGACATCATTTGTGGTGAAAATGATGTGACACATCATGCATGGAGCTCTCTGGCTCACATTCAAGTTTTAAGGTGGCTTTCAGACCTTAGGCGTGGTGCATCAATCCTAATGTCATGACCTTGACCCTTATGGAGTAGACAGGTATTTTACCTTATAAAGAAGAAGGGAGAAGAGGAAGAGGAAGAGGAAAACAACACAAAGCAGTTGAGTGTTTCCTGGTACGGCTAACACTACCGCGTGTATCTAAGGTGTCATGTATCATAGCTTGATGAGAGGTGTTCTACTTGTTGTGCAGATAGTTGCATGTTTCTTATGGTGAATATAGCTAAGTTTATGTTGAGCTAGTTTCTGAAACTAATTTCTGTCTGTAGGAAGAGCACGTTGGTGAGTATGTTAATGTAGTGTAGTGTAATGTAGTGTAGTGTATGTATGGTCAGATCTGTCTCAGTCTGTTTTGCTCCCCCCTTTTCTTGAAGGGCTTAGATGAAGATTGGCTCTTTGCATCTTGGACTTGGGATGAGGGATTGTCCATAATCTGATGGGAGTCAGTCCAGTGAGGCAGGAAGTTCTTTGGCAGAAAGTGAGAGGTAGTTTGACATAGCTGCGTTGAGCTGTGGTGCAAAACTTTGTCTCCTACGTTGCATTCCTTTTGTAACGCCTCCTGGTTGTGACAGACTGTCTGACCTTCTGTGCTTACTGTTGTTACTGTTGCACAAGTATGGTTCTTGAGATGGGAACTCGTTGGATCTATTGGTGGGTGATGAGTAACCAGAACTGTGTTTCCTGGTACTACTGAGTTTTCAGCGGTGTTTGGCTGTAAGAGACCACTTTGTTCTGTGTTGTTGTAGAACATGTGGCCGTCATCTCCATGTGGAAGGTGTATCAGATGATTACTGATCTTCCGTTCCGTCTTTAGTCATAACGAGGGTGACTCATCCTTGTGATCATCCCTATTAGTGTTGTTTGCGAAGAACGCTGTTATTTGCCTCATCAATTGTTCCATGTCTTCTGAGGTAGAACTGTCTTGTTCTTGGCTGTACTCAGTGCTGTGTTTAACTGAGTGGTGCCGAGGTGGGTTCCATCGTCGCTTACCCACATTGGATGCATTTGAATGTGTAGGCTGATGGACTTTGGCTGTCCAGTTAGGTTCCCAGATGTTTCTTTCTGGCGGGCTTCTGGAGAAGTGTGGCTGGTCCCATGACTTTTCCCAGCTGTCGGTGTAGAAGCTGTCAGTGGCATGGGGGTCATGTTCTTGGTGCTGTTTATGACAGACTGTGGGGTTGTCATGCCACTGGGTGTCTTGCAGTGCACGGCTTGGATCTTGGCTGACGGAGTTTGACATTGTGGCCATTTTCAAACCTTTCTTTGAGGTCATCTTCTGTTTTATGTAGGCCTTGTGTGTCAAGTCACGTAGCTGTTGGATTGTCATGGTGCTTGGGCAGGCCATGATGCCTAGATGGTGACTTAGTCCAGGGTGCAGGTTTTTCAGAAAGAGGGTTTTGAAGTTCACGTCCTCTTCAAGTCCAGGTTCGTTATGTGCACCTAAGTAGGCTTGTCGGAAACGATTGTAGTAAGCTTGGGGAGTCTCTTGTCGACCTTGTTTGGTTTCCAAGGCGACTAACAGTCCATGTTCAGACTCTGGGCCTGTAAATTCTTTAATCAGTGACTCACGTAATAGCTGGTAGTTGTGCTTAACGTGGACAGGTTGTCGATCTAAGAAGCTTCGTACCTCTGGGCTGGATGTGGACCTGAGGAGATACAACCTGTCTCTGTCAGTCACATTAGGTCTCACCTCTAGGTGGAAGTCAATATCTCGGAGGTAGATCTGGATGTTGTGGCTCTCCGTGGAGTTCGGGTTGAACGGTGTGATGTTCTTAGCCAGCTTGTCGAGGTCTTTAAGGGTCATCTCATGTGCAGCTCTGGGGTCTGCACAGATGAGCTCTCTTTGGTTGACAGGGAAGAATTCTGTAGTGGAGGCCGGTGATGTTGTGGGTTGTGGCCATTCACTTCTTCCGTTGTACAGCAGTTCTTGGATGGGGGACTCTGTCCTGCTCAACAGTGGTGATGCTGAGGGAGGTCTCTCCCTTCTGGGCTCTGGCTTCTGTGTGTGAACATGTTTAAGTTCATTTCTGACCATGTAGAGCTCGCCGTTGGCATTGTCTAATTGTTGGTTCAGATGGTCCATTTCAGCGCTGTATCTTTTCAAATGGTCTTCCAGAGCATTAATTTTAAAGTTCTTATCTTTAATGTCAGAATTGGCATTTTCTAGTTGGTTTACCAGGTGTCTTTGGACAAACTTTAATTGTTGTTTGTCACGTTCAGCAACTGCAAGGGCTTCTTGGAGCTTGTCAGCTTGTTCCTTTGTTTCTTGCTCTGCTTCGGACACTTTGAGTTTGTCTTGAGCTTTCACTTTGTGCTGGTCTGTGCAGCGTTGAATGTGCATCAGCTCCCTCAGGAACTCAGTGGTCTGATGCTTGAAGTCGTCCTGGACTTTCACTTCCAGCTTGTCTATGCGGCTTTGGGCACATGTCAGCTCCTCCTGCAGGTGGGTGATGTACTTGTCGCTTAGTTTCAGCTGGGCTGTGAAGGCAATGCTTAGAGACTTGGTTATCTTGCCTAGTTCAGTGTGTTCTTGGTTCTGGCTTGAATCATGTGTCAGGAATCTTCTCAGAATTATGATTATTATCAAAAATAATAACAGTTCAATTGTCTTTGGCATGAGGCAGTTTGTAATGCCGCTGAGCCAGGCGTCCACATCTTGGGCAGTGGGGTTTTCCGTCTGCGACATGTTGGTACGCTGGGGAGAAGAGACTGACACAGATCTGTGTGGGGTGTGAAGCCTATATGTGGTGGAACAGCTAAGTCTCGTTTCAGTGAATGTACACTAGTAGTGAAGTGTGATGGCTACGTGTTGGTCTCAGTGTGTAGACAGGTAGGCTAGTGATGAGAAGGCTTCGTCACTCAACTGAGTAAGGGAAAGAGAAAGGGAAGAAGTTAAAACAATTTTCAATAGAAGAAATATTTTCTATAAATATTTTCTGTCTATGAGAAACAGTTTTCAACTCGTGATGTGAGGACTTTGTCACTCAACTGACTAAGGGAAAATGAGAGAGAATGTTAAAACAAATTGTAAGGATTTTTTTTCAATTTAGAGAAATATTTATTTCCAATAAATATTTTCTATTAATGAAAAGCTGTTTCTGAAAAGAAAAGACAATATATATTATTGTTTATGTTCGCAAGGACGATAATACAATAATAATGCTGATACCTCTTTTCTTAGTTTGACAGGATTGACACCACACACCTTCAGTTGAACTGCTTACCAGGGATGCTGTGAAGGCAACGGTTGCTCAACACTTGTCTCTGTTAAATGTTCTTGGATGAAAATGTCAAAATTTAATTGCGTTTACAAGTGCAGGGAGTATGGAGAACACAAAAGGGTTTGATTAAAATCAAATACCTAATGAATTGTTTCTTTGGAAAGATTGTGTTTCTCTTTCTTTAGAATTGATTGATGGTTCGTCCAAGCTTGATCCCTACAAATGTGAAGAATAAAATGGAAGAAAGCAGGATAGAACAGGAAAGACGGGAGGAAAAGGAAAGGAGAAGGAAGGAGACCAGATCCACAAATGGCTCTGAAGCCTTTGTCTAATTACGAGTATAGAATTAGTAGTTGATGAACAACTAAACACATGAGAATAAAAAAAATTTAGTAAAGAGAGGGTTGTCTCTGATTGATTTGAAACTCGTAATAAGATATCATTGTCTCCTATTGAGGCTCAGGTGTGTCGTTCCTAAGCTAGAATACAAAGAGGAAAGGAGAAAGGAAGAAAAGGAAGTAAATGAAAATAACGGGATGAAATAAGAAAAAGGGAATTAAACAGTTAAATGAAATAAAAATAAAAAAAAATAGAGTGGCTAAGTATATAACCAAGAAAGGGAAAAGGAAAATACAACGCAATAAAATAATGAGCAAGTGTGAGTCCCGAAGATTCTGTAATTAGGAAAAACTTTGGTGGAATAAGTTTGCTTAAACTTCTAAAGTTCAAGGCTTATTCATACCTAAAGTAATTAGATCTAAAATAGAATTTTAGAGTTATGAAAATTATGAAATTAGAAGTAATGGAAATTTGGGAATGTAGAAATCATTTAAAATTACTTTCTAGAAAAAAAAAATTTCAATTTAAATCTAATTGGTTTTATTAAATTCAAATTTGACAATTAAAAATTGTAAACCAGTATTTCTTTTTCAAGTCAAATGCAGTAAGCAATTATTAATTGTAAACCAATAATTTCCCTTTCAAATAAAATATAGGTAAAGTAATAAGTGAGAAAGTTAGGGGGAAAATAAGAAGGAAAGACCAACAAGTGTACATACAGTTGAAGTATTTTAAGTGGTTAAATCACTTTATAGTTGCTAAAACAGACACTGCATTCACACAATGATGTTAACTAGCTTAGCTTTGAGGCTAAAGGCTTTAGCATACGAACTTCAATGTAAACAACTACAGAGGTTAGCTTAGCAACACCGTGCGGTTTGTTTACAATGACGTTCACCCGGAAGCGTTGGTTAAGACTTCCGTGCCACGACTGTAACTATGGCGACCAAATAAATGATAGCGGCGACCATGTGAATTACATCAAATACAGGCAACTGTACAAATGAAAGTCACATGCACGTACAATCAAGTATTACGTGAAATGTCGGCGCATTTCAACACTATAAATAAGAGACACCACTCGTAGCTGTTTTACGACGTGGGGCTTAAACTTTAAGTGATAGGTTTCTGCTGTAATAGATGGAACAATCGCGACCTCGGCGGGTCTCTATGTGCATGCAAAATATAACAGTTTCAAAAACTTCACTTGATCAAAATTTCAAATCTCTTCCAATTAAAATTGCACTCTGACACACGCAGTGTTACTCGAGGCTCAAACAAGCAAGAGTATAGCTACTGTTTAACAAACGGAAGAATATAGCACACTGAAAGCAGTGGAACACGCACTGATCAGTTTAGCTATAAATAAATATAAAACAAGCAAGCGTACAGCGTTACTGTTTAACAAAGGGGGAAACAGCAGATTGAGTACAGTGGAACACGCACTGATCAATTTAGCTATAAATAAATAGTTTTGGAAAAAGATCGAGGAACACGCTCAATCTTGCCGCACTGTGAGGAGAGTATTCGTCCTTACACAGAGGTATTTTAATTATTGCAGTTTAGTTTCAATTCAGCTCTATGATACACACATAACGTTATAGCTATTTGAATGACGCTGGAACACGCAGACATCAGCTTAGCTATAAACAAGGCCTTCTAGAATTTAAGGAACACGCTTAATTCTTACCTTATCGCATTGTGATATCATAAATCTGAAGTTTACTGCAGACTGAAGTTTAGAGACAAGACGGCAGACTCGGGTTACAGCTCTCACTCATTCAAACGGGCCGCGCCGTGCGCGCTGCATACGTCACACACACACTGAGGGTTTTAATAATGTGTTCAATAAAAAAGAAAATGACTTGATATGTGCTCCAAATTTAGATTAAACTGCCCAAAAATTCTCCACCATTACTGTAGGGAACTACAGAAGTAATATTAGCTCAAATGAAATAATTAATTTAAAGGGAATTATAAAGAGTCATTTATTTACGACCGAGCAACTGAGTCGTCCAGCGTTCGTTTGCTCGAGCCGTAATAAGCTCTTGTAGCGGATATGAATATCCAACTATCGTGAAAATAATAGCTTGGTAACAAGATCGACAGTTTAAGACATTAAATTTTAGAAGCACATAATACAAGACACTTTCTTTAAAAATCTACAAGAGACTTTATTTATTCTAACACAAACTAATCTAACACAAACACACACATACACACACATTCATACGCGTTGCAGTAAACGAAAGGAAATGAGAGAGAGAGTTTTAAGAGAGAGAGAGTGATATGATGAACAGGTTTCCTAGCAAAAATATGCACTTCAGAAGATCTGACCTGAACGAACCATGAATCATTAATTTAAATGCACCAGTTCAGTTGATAGAATCTGGAGGTACTTGCTTGAGTCGACTTTAAATGTGCATCATCTCGTCGGAGTGCAGCGAAGCGTTTTCCAAGTCGATGATTTGTCTTTTCAGGTCCAGATGGTGGTTAGGTAAAAACCAATCACATTTTGGCTTGCTGGAAAAATGAAAGGAAGTCTCTTTGTCGCTGGAGTTGAAGTTGAAGCGGCAAAAGTCGTTGGTTGAACTTTGCGGCAAAACTTATAACACGAGACTCAACGGAAAAGAAAATTAAGTAAAAGAAAAGAAAAGTGAGTGAAAGTTGGATGGCTTGAATGAGCTGCTTGTCTGTTCTTCTTGTTACTCCATAGTTACTCGTTGTTCTGCTTACTCTGGTCACTGCTGACCGGTTCTTTCTTCTTCTCTCGTTCGTTTCTTCTTCTCTTCAGCTTCAGTCTTGCGATATGACTATTTAAACTTAGGTGTTTGTCCCACCTCTGAGAGGAGTTTTGGCCAATCAGATATCGTCCTGTTTCAAAAGGTGGCTTTTCTCTGCCCCAATCATACATAGGTGTTACCTCAGGTCTCTGCTTTGGCAGAATACTGTTTTAGACATAATTTCTATTAAATGGAATATGATACACTTTTACACAGATTTCATTCAAACCATGATTAAGAAGAGAGAAAGAGAATTAAATTCATTCCAAATAAGGCATACTTTCAATCAGTCATTCAAGAGTTATCACATTTACATGAATTGTGGGTGTTCTAAAGCATAACTGGTTACAGGTAGTATTCGTGAACATGATGTAAAATGTATGCAGTTAAAAGATGTTTGATAAGTCCATTTAAAATTGTTTGGAACAATTTTGATGCAGTATTAGTTGTAGAACAGTCTTCGTTGGGTTTTCTGTAAAGTTAGGTCCCTCAGAGAAACAAAAGGGGCCTGCGTTGTCTCTTTGTCTCTCTTTTGGTCTGGTGATCAAAGAGTCTTTATCTTTTTGGTGACCATTTGGTTGCTACATTTTGGGTTAAAGGTTATCACCTCTCCTGCAGTCAGGAAGCACGGGTGCCATAAAGGGTACCTATCAAAGGTTGTTCTGTAGACGGACTGGAGCCGAAACTAGATTCTCTGAGGTTTGGTTTCTGGAATTATGTTTTAAAAGAGTCCTCTGAACGATTCATTTGTCTGGTTCGTCCATGGTTCCTACAGCATGTATAATGCGTGACAGAGAGACTAATATTAGTGTGGATGACATTCTTCTTATGATGTAACAAGTACATCGGTGTTAAAGGAAGTGTTCCCGGTTCCGGCTGACCTAGTTTATGCAACCTAACAATCGTTTAACTGATTTGAATAATAGAAATTAGAAATAGAGGTTAAAGAGATATGTTTTTAGTCTAGATTTAAACTGATAGAGTGTGTCTGCTTCCCGAACAATGCTAGGAAGACTGTTCCAAAGTTTAGGTGATAAATAGGAAAAGGATCTACCGCCTGCAGTTGATTTTGATATTCTAGGTATTATCAACTAGCCAGAATTCTGAGATCACAATAGACATGTAGGACTATAATGCAATAAGAGCTCGCTCAAGTACTGGGGAGCTAAACCGTTTAATGCATTGTAAATAATTAGGAAAATTTTCAAATGTATACAGTGTTTAATAGGGAGCCAATGCAGTGTTGATAGAACCGGGCTAATATAGTCATCTTTTCTGGTTCTAGTAAGAACTCTAGCTGCTGCATTTTAGACCAGCTAGAGTTTGTTTATTAAACATGCAGGGCAACCACCCAGTAGAGCATTACAATAATCTAGCCTTGAGGTCATGAACTTTGTCTTTGAGAGCATATGTCATAGTTTAGATATATTTTTAAGATGGAAGAATGTAGTTTTACAGATGCTAGAAGAATTTGTTTCACTATATTAGTGTGGACATTGCATATACTTCTATTGATTTTATATCAGGTATATTATATTTTAATGTATTAATATATGATATTTTAATATTATAATGATATTGTCTATGGCCTACCCTAACCCCAACCCCAAAACCTATACCCATCACAGAAACATGTGCAAAACACTAGATTTAAATAAAAAATTTTTTGGCTGATTTATAAGCATTTGTAACTAGTGAGGACCAGTAAAATGTCCTCACTAGTTGGTTGTCATAATATTTCACTATATAAGACTGCATTCCACTCCACTTTAGACACACACTCACGAACTTCCCTAAGTACTTCCCCTCGGGGGAATCCACCCTGCGTTCCACCCTAGATTTTCACAGAAGGAGCAAGTCTACTTCGTATACTTCAGGAAACTCCATATACTCTATGATGTATTGATGTTTTTTTTTTTTTTTTGAATATTTAAAACAACCCAAACACACATATACATACAGAATGCTGCTTAAACAGTTTCGTAAGAGGAAAAATTTAAATAATAAATCAACTCCATAGCGGATTCCAAGTGATCAAGGGCTTAGGACTTTCCAATTCAGCCCATTGCAAAGGTTCCGTCTGTAGTGGGCACTCATGCAACGTAAGCAATGACGTACATCCAAGTCAACAAGACTGAGGGAAGTTAGCGAGGGAAGGGCATAAGAAAACAAACTGGATTGCAGCCTAAGTGAGGACATTTGGCCCTTACAAGTATAGCCAAACCTGCACACACACACACACACATATATGATTTAGTTGTTTTCAGGGGACTTTCCATAGACATAATAATTTATATATTGTACAATATATTCTGTCCTCTAAACCTACCCTTAAACACGACCCTCCCAGAAAAATTTGTACATTTTTACATTTTCGAAAAATATAATTTAATATGATTTATAAGCTACTTTCCTCATGGGGACCAAAAATGTCTACAAGGTCAAAGATTTCTGGCATTGCCATCCCTGTGGGGGCAATCTGTCCCCACAATGTATAGGGAATACCTGAACCACACACTGTAGCACGGCCACATAATTTAAAGTTTTAGTTCGGGCGCCAGACAGTTTAAATAACTGTCGCAAAAAAAAAAAAAAAAAAAGACCCCACTCAGCGTTTAAACCAAATGAAGGACTCACCAAAAAGTTTAAAAATCAAGAGTTATTATTTCAGTTCATTCATGCATACAAATAACAAAAGAACTCTTTCAGAGCATTTGCAAATAATAAAAAAACACACATGCAAAAATACTTTAGATCACAGTAGTGTGCTTGCCCTTACAAGTGTATTTCCAAGTATACCTTATGCAAGAAGTATACTGTTGTAAGCACAGGTAGGAATACCAGCAAGGCACTTTTGCCTGCCGCACTTCCGACAGTGCCATTTGGGCTGGCTGCAGAGCTGTCAGCCTGGAGCCACCCATCATTGATGTTTCGCTCCTTTGATCCTGGAACATCTCCGGGTGGTGGAGCAGCGGCAGGGACGTCTCCCTACTGCCCCCTGCAGCCAGCCCTAGGATCCTTCTCTCCCCCACACCTTGTCCTTTCTCCATAGCCAGAGCCAGAAACTCCCTTTCTGTGCCTCCTCTGCCAGATCTTTTAATGCCTTTGACAACCTGGTTCCTCTGACACAAAGAGACTTAAGGAGCCATTGGGTGGAGGTTCCAGTGAAGCCTTGACAGCCGACTTCTACTGGATAGGTGAAAGCACTCCACCCTGCCTCTGTGCATACAGCTGTTAGGTCTGCATACTTTCTCCTTCTTCCTCTCAAAGGCAGACTCCAGGCCGTCTTCCCATGGCACAGTCATTTCAACCATAATGACTGTTCTTGTGATAGACCAGACCACAATGGCTGGCCGGAGAGAGGTTATGGTGATCCGCTGTGGGAACTTCAGCTGGTGATCAATATCAGCTCTCAGCTCCCAGTTGCCTCTGGGTGACAGCAGGGAGCTGCTTAGTGCCTCACCCCCTTGCCTCATGAACTGGATCAGCCCATGAGACTGGGTTACTGGGCTGGCCCTGTTGGCTTCCAGTCTACATGCCAAGTCTGACTTCAGCTAGTTTCCGCAGGACCTGGTCGTGACACTATCATAACGTCCTTGGGTCAGTGCCGTTTTGCAGCTGGACAGGTAAGCTGGGGTTCTGCTGGCCTCAAAGCTGGCAGATCTCCTCTGAGTCATACCAGAGGTGCAGATTCTGGGGGCTTGGGAGGGATATCAAAGCTCAGCTTTGCCTGAGGCATCCTCCACAAATTGGCCCACGTCACAACCCTGTCGATGGCGGCCTCCCAGGTTGTCCATCTCCCTTGCTGACATTGGCTCACAGCTTTGATCTTGTAGCCCTCCTCTTCCTCCTTTATGACTTCAGAGATCACCATTTCTTTCCTCTCTGCCTTTGAGGCTTTGGACCACATATTAGGCGATGTTCCCCAACCAAAGCCTGCCCTCCCATGTTGCACCAATCCAACAACTTCCTGGTGTTTCAGGCGGGTTATGGCCTGGTGTACTGACTGTGATGCTTTCCATTTCCTTCCAGTCTGCACTTGGGCCTTGGTGTTTTGCACTTCTGGATCCGGTGAGTCTTTCAGGCCCAGCCACTTCCGGATGTAGTTGTTAGCCTTTGAGTCCATCTTCTGGACTGCTAATAAGGTGATGTCACACAGTTTGAGGGGCCACATCAGACGATAGTACAAGGTGAATTGGTAACACCAGACCTTTAGTTTGCCAGGTAGCATGCTTTGGTCAATCTTTTTCAGGCCATTGTAGAGCTGTGAGGTGATGGAAACGGCCATGTGCTTATCGGACAGGTCTGCTGTGTAAAGCCTTCGCAGTACTAATATCAATACACTAGTACATTTACTGTATGTGTACTTCAGTACTTTTTGGGACTAAATTGGATTTTTAGTTTATAAAAGTAGACTTTTAAGTGTACTTTATTGCAACAGCAGTAAACTTTAAATACACAACTAGTTTATATAGTTTTTCTTTAATTAGAAAAACTAATACAGCAAGTGAATTTATACTGTTTACTTATTTTTCTGGTCAACTTCATAGTTTTAAGTAGTCATTGAAGTATTATCTCAGTGAAATACAAGCTTAATAGTTTTTTTAAACTTATCATAAGACAATGCTCAGAGAGCAATGCAAAATCACATTTTTTTCTAAAAAATGTCAAGAAATCATTAAGTTTTAAGGGAAAAACACTTGAAAGACATTGATATTGAATTTGATACATGCATAGGTTTGTATCATGTAGTGTGTCATGTCATATAATGTACTTCATGTAATAAGATGTCACTCCGTACGAAACTTAAAAAAAAACAGTTCTTCTCTGCTGTGAAATAGAGGTGTATGTTACAATTTTTGCACATCACTTTGGGTGTTCCTGCACACACAGGAACCCTGCATCTTCCCTTCTTATAACACATTATTGCCAATGTGAGATATTGTCCAAAACATCCTCAAAAAGTACCCCTTATCACACAACGTTGCCCTGAGGCAACGGAAAGAAAAACTGAATTTCTGAACATGCAAAATAAAAATAAAAAAACTTCATAAAACCTGACAAAAGGCTTCTCTACACCTTCATACACACACACACACACATATTTTTTATGTACAGTTCATGTCATTTTAAATAAGATTATCTTGCCTTCTTCTCACACCATGTGCTCCTGTGTCCATGTGTCAGAACAGGATGTCCCATCTTTAAATGGTGCTTGATAGTGACTCCCACACCTTACTGGACTGTTCTTTGGTACTTTCTAATTGGTTGTAATCATTTAAAGAAAAATGTACTAAACATAGAAAACTTTTTGTTGCCTGAGGGCAACGCTGTGCTGTAGAGGGTTAAGTACATATATATATATATATATATATATATATATATATATATATATATATATATATATATATATATATATATATATATACAGGTGCTGGTCATATAATTAGAATATCATCAAAATGTTGATTTATTTCACTAATTCCATTCAAAAAGTGAAACTTGTATATTATATTCATTCATTACTCACAGACTGATATATTTCAAATGTTTATTTCTTTTAATTTTGATCATTATAACTGACAACTAAGGAAAATCCCAAATTCAGTATCTCAGAAAATTAGAATATTGTGAAAAGGTTCAATATTGAAGACACCTGGTGCCACACTCTAATCAGCTAATTAACTCAAAACACCTGCAAAGGTCTTTAAATGGTCTTTCAGTCTAGTTCTGTAGGCTACACAATCATGGGGAAGACTGCTGACTTGACAGTTGTCCAAAAGACGACCATTGACACCTTGCACAAGGAGGGCAAGACACAAAAGGTCATTGCAAAAGAGGCTGGCTGTTCACAGAGCTCTGTGTCCAAGTACATTAATAGAGAGGCGAAGGGAAAGAAAAGATGTGGTAGAAAAAAGTGTACAAGCAATAGGGATAACCGCACCCTGGAGAGGATTGTGAAACAAAACTCATTCAAAAATGTGGGGGAGATTCACAAAGAGTGGACTGCAGCTGGAGTCAGTGCTTCAAGAACCACTACGCACAGACGTATACAAGACATGGGTTTCAGCTGTCGCATTCCTTGTGTCCAGCCACTCTTGAACAACAGACAACGTCAGAAGCGTCTCGCCTGGGCTAAAGACAAAAAGGACTGGACTGCTGCTGAGTGGTCCAAAGTTATGTTCACTGATGAAAGTAAATTTTGCATTTCCTCTGGAAATCAGGGTCCCAGAGTCTGGAGGAAGAGAGGAGAGACACACAATCCACATTGCTTGAGGTCCAGTGTAAAGTTTCCACAGTCAGTGATGGTTTGGGGTGCCATGTCATCTGCTGGTGTTGGTCCACTGTGTTTTCTGAGATCTGAGGTCCAAGGTCAACGCAGCCGTATACCAGGAAGTTTTAGAGCACTTCATGCTTCCTGCTGCTGACCAACTTTATGGAGATGCAGATTTCATTTTCCAACAGGACTTGGCACCTGCACACAGTGCCAAAGCTACCAGTACCTGGTTTAAGGACCATGGTATCCCTGTTCTTAATTGGCCAGCAAACTCGCCTGACCTTAACCCCATAGAAAATCTATGGGGTATTGTGAAGAGGAAGATGCGATATGCCAGACCCAACAATGCAGAAGAGCTGAAGGCCACTATCAGAGCAACCTGGGCTCTGATCGACTCCATGCCATGCCGCATTGCTGCAGTAATTCAGGCAAAAGGAGCCCCAACTAAGTATTGAGTGCTGTACATGCTCATACTTTTCATGTTCATACTTTTCAGTTGGCCAAGATTTCTAAAAATCCTTTCTTTGTATTGGTCTTAAGTAATATTCTAATTTTCTGAGATACTAAATTTGGGATTTTTCTTAGTTGTCAGTTATAATCATCAAAATTAAAAGAAATAAACATTTGAAATATATCAGTCTCTGTGTAATGAATGAATATAATATACAAGTTTCACTTTTTGAATGGAATTAGTGAAATAAATCAACTTTTTGATGATATTCTAATTATATGACCAGCACCTGTACAGTGCTCAGCATAAATGAGTACACCCCCTTTGAAAAGTAACATTTTAAACAATATCTTAATAAACACAAAAACAATTTCCAAAATGTTGACAATACTAAGTTTTATATAACATCTGTTTAACTTATAACATGAAAGTAAGGTTAATAATATAAATTAGAGGACAAAATTTTCAGTTTTACTCAAATTAGGGTGATGCAAAAATGAGTACACCCCACTGAAAGTCTCTGGAGCAAAGTTACATTTTAGACTACAAATGTTTAATTTAACAAGAATTCAACCACAGGTGAGTCTATAATTATTCATTACACAGGTGTCCAGCAGACAGTTGACTATAAAGGGGTGTTAAAACCCCTTCCCATTTCATGCTGTCAGCAATGGCACCACATGGAAGAGAAATGTCACAAGACCTGAGAAAGAAAATAATTTCTTTACACCAGAAAGGTGAAGGCTACAAGAAGATCAGCAAAGCTTTGCTTATCAGTCAGAATACTGTAGCAAAAGTGGTACAAATAATTAAAAAAGATGGAACTGCAACCATCTCACAGAGACGTCCAGGTCATCCACGGAAGTTAACACCTCAACAGGAGCGTCTTCTGATGAGAAGGGTTGAAGAAAATCGGCATGCAAGTTCACTGCAGTTATCTAAAGAAGTAGAAAGCCAAACTGGGGTGACTATTTCCCATGACACAATACGGCGTACACTGCAGAGAAATGGCATGCATGGGTGCCGACCACGAAAGAAGCCTCTCCTAAAGCCCAGGCTCAAAAAAGCCCACCTAGAGTTTGCCAGGGCCCATGCTGGCAAAGATGAAGACTACTGGGACTATACTCTGGAGTGATGAGACCAAGATAAATGTTTTTGGAACTGATGGCTTCAAAACTGTATGGCATCGCAAAGGTGAGGAATACAAAGAAAAATGCATGGTGCCTACAGTGAAACATGGTGGTGGCATTGTCTTTATGTGGGGCTGCATGAGTGCTGCTGGTGTCGGGGAGCTGCATTTCATTGATGGCATCATGAATTCACAGATGTACTGAAAGAGAAGATGCTACCATCACTCCATGCCCTTGGTCGTTGTGCACTTTTCCAACATGACAATGATCCTAAACACACATCTAAGGCCACTGTTAGATTTCTGAAGAAGAACAGGGTGAAAGTGATTCAGTGTCTCCTGATCTGAACCCAATCGAACATCTATGGGGTATTCTGAAGAGACAAGTTGAGCATTACTCTCCATCCAGAATCCAGTCTCTAAAAGAGGTCATTCTTGAAGAATGGAAAAAGATAGATGTTTCAAAATGTCGCCAACTTGTTCATTCCATGCCTAGAAGGCTTGGTGCTGTCATTAAAAATCATGGAGGCCATACAAAGTACTGGATGTAGTAGTTTTTGTTGTAGGGTGTACTCATTTTTGCATCAGCCTAATTTGAGTAAAACTGAAAAATGTGTAATCTAAGTTATATTATTAACCTTACTTTCATGTTATAAGTTAAACAGATGTTATATTAAACTTAGTCTTGTCAACATTTTGGAAATTGTTTTTGTGTTCATTGAGATATTGTTTAAAATGTTACTTTTCAAAGGGGGTGTACTCATTTACGCTGAGCACTGTACTTAACAATAACACATTTGATAACATTGACAACATTTTACATATTTGTTTTATGAAATATTTTTAGTGTCTGAATTGTAAAATCATTAACATTCCATTAAAAAAAAAAAAAACTGAAAAAAAAAAAAAAAGGTAAGGATAAAACAAATAACACCTATCTTCCAATCATCTGTCCTCCATTTCTTTCTAAGAGAAAAAATATGCTTATAAGCTAATCATTTTCACATATGTAGTTCCCTAACAACTGTGAGCTGGGACAACTGTGCGTTAGTTAAACTAATCTGTTTATTAGCAGGTAAACTCAACTTGGTTACCTACAGTATATTAACAATTTAACTTACTAACGGTATCTTGCTTATTCTTGTGCATAATAAACAGAACTACATTAGCAAACGTTATCCAAAAACATGCTAAGATTCAGGAAAGCACAGTGGCAGCCTCAGAAAGTTAAATAAATATGCAATTTGCTGCAAGCTTTATCAATTGGCTTAATAAGCGAATATTGTTTCAATTACCATAGTGTTATCTCTTAAGTGAAATCTCCTAAATTCTAATATAGGAACCAAGTAACTGCTGAGTTATGCAATTTACAATTCATTAATTTATTAGCTAAATGATGAATGAATTGCATTAGTAGCACTAGAAAAAAATGGTTTAACTTTATTTTACAGTACGTGCACTTACGTGTACTTGCAGTGTACTTACCTAAGAAAGTACTGGGTAACATAAGGTAACTACATGGGTTAAAGTTAGGTATAGGGGTAGGTTCAGGGTTAGTACCTAGTTAATACACAGTTATAGCAATTACTATAATAAGTACATATGTACATGGGGGACAGGACTGTAAAATAAAGTGATACCAAAAAAATAATAAAAAACATAACTACAGAATGAAGTCTGGATTATATTCTAGTCTGTTTAGTTTTCTTTGTGTTTCGTTTGCATACTGCTTCCTGTTTTGAGGCCTGTTGCATGAATCTAAACAAACTCTGAGTTTCAGAGTAGGTTTAGAGTTGACAAAACCAAACAAATCCAACCTGGTTTAGATCAAGTTCAGTGGGTTCACAGTGCTTGGTATAAACATTCTCTGTCAACTCAACTGAAACCAGCTTCATGCAACAGGCTGTTTGCTACTTAGTTCCTTTAGTTACTGATTATGTTTACCTGTTGTTCATTTGGTTACCTCATTAAGTTCTGTCAGTTTCTGTGGCCTGTTGCACGAAGCCAGTTTCAGTTGCTACCCAGGTAAGTTTGAAATTATTTTGAGAAAACTCAGTTTTTTTTTCAGGATCAAGAAGGTGGATTTGTTTTTAGCGGTGTTCATCACCATGGTAACTTACACTAGATGGCTAACCTGCTCTGGAGCAGGTTTTGTTCTGGGTTAGAGATCACAAACCCAAACTGGACCAATCAGCTGTGAGTAAAGTGACTTGTATCTGATGCAATAATTACATTAATACATTAACTAATGTTTAACTAACGAACCTTATTGTAAAGTGTTACCGACTTCATATCAGTATTTCCTCATCTGTGGTGACTAGAACACACCAGTACCCTGACAGAATACAGGACCTGAAAGAGCGAGGAGCTACAAAAATGTCTTCTTTGACTTTAGCTACAAAAATGTCTTCTTTGACCAACACGGAGGACTATGTACCAGGATTGAGGACTATGTGCAAGAATTTGTTCAGTTCTGCCTTTTGTCATCATGCACTGAGGGTGAGTTAATGGACTTATTTTGGAGTGGATTGGTCACATAATTATAGCCATTCGTACCAGTGGGAGATGCTAGTATGACGCTTCAGCAGTATCTTGATTTGGTGCTGAGGTGCTTTGGCTCGCCTTACACAGACAGTGAGGTGGATGACAAGGCCAACGCTGGCCTGCATCATTCCCAGCCCATTACAGACCTTCTGGTACCAACCATCTTCACTTCAGAACCTGTCTTTGAATTCCTCCCAGATGTTACTGAGTCCTTTTCAGAGTCCACCTCACAATCTACCTCAGTATGTACAGGTATGTCCACTCCAAAATCCACTAAAGCACATGGGCCCACTCCTGAATTTAATCCAGTTTGTAAGCCCTGTCCAGAACCTGCTCAACCCTCTGAGCTCAGTCAAAGATGTACATTTACCTCAGCCCAAAAG
This sequence comes from Hypophthalmichthys molitrix, assembly GCA_037950675.1. Taxonomy (NCBI): domain Eukaryota; kingdom Metazoa; phylum Chordata; class Actinopteri; order Cypriniformes; family Xenocyprididae; genus Hypophthalmichthys; species Hypophthalmichthys molitrix. The sequence continues at coordinate 25,022,152 of CM075509.1, forward strand.
AGAAGGTTGAGGGATGTATGTTATACCTGTACAGCCCAGGTGGCCAACCCTGATTCTATTATCCACATCTCCTGTGCTCCAAGTTCCCTCATCTTGGTCACGGAGGCCAATCATAAATCCAGTGCCCCCAGTTCCTTCGTAGTGGTCACGGTGACCATTGCTAGCCTCCTCGCGGTCACTGTGACCATTTTTGGAATATCTCCAGAGTATTTGCCCTCTATGTCTCCAGCGCCTTCTGTATCTCCAGTGCCATCTGTATCTCTGGTGACCCCAGTATCTCCAGTATCGCCTGTACTCCCTGCATCATCTTGGGTTTCTGGGCCTAGCGCACCACACTGGAGACTTCCTGAACCTCAAGCTTTACCCTGGCTCTCTGTGCCAAGAGCGCTGCCCTAGAGCCTGAGGGGGTCCCCTAAACTGCCGGCTACGTCCTGGTCCCCTGAACTGCTGGCTACGCCCTGGTCCCCTGAACTGCTGGCTACGCCCTGGTCCCCTGAACTGCCGGTTCCGCCCTGTGGAAATGTGCCTTATGTACAATTTTAAACCTACAAGTAAGTGTATTTTTATGATATAAAAGGGATATATAGCATATATTTATATGCTATAAAGGGATATGTAATGAGGTAAATCAAATGTAGGCTGTAGGCCAATTACTAAGTTTAGATTCATCTTACCAATTAAAATGTAGTCTGTGCTTTTATTATTTATTTTCATTTTTAATTTTGTGATTTTAACTTCTGCTTTAAAAAGCATTTTTTTTTTTTTAGATTGTAATGTTCTAATGTTCTTCTAAATGAACACACACATGCGTGCAACCAGAGTATGGATTCCCAGAAGTCTATAGTTTAGTAAATATGGGCCTTGGAACTGTCATGGTTGGTGGTGTAGTATTTAATGCACGACGAAGGAGATATCTTCAAATAACATTTAATGGAATACTTGGAACAAGGAACAGGAAAATCACCAGGAAATAATAACTAGAATTACTGGGTAACATAAACAATACAGGACCAAGACTGGTCTGAAACTAAGGGCAGATATACACAGTGGACCGAGGAGTTAACAAGACTAATTAACAAGAAATACCTGAACTGAAGACACTAATTAATCAGTAACCACGACAAACAAGTGGCGGGAAACTAAGGAGAACATGTGACAAACAGGACATGGTGCAAAAACAGACATACATGTGACAGGAACAGGCTAACTGACTTTATTGTGCTTTGGCTACAGTAAGTGGACAACAACCATGCATGTCACTTCTGCAGGCTGCATTATTTTGAATTTCTGTTACTTTTGCTATATTTTCAAATTTAAAACAATGCTCTTTACCACTGTCATCTTTTGTGCTAAGAAATAAGTCTTCTGACAATTCTCTCCCAAATGGTTCCAATATTGTCAGTATGAAAAATGAGTAAAAAAATGAGGCGGGTGTACTCATTCATGCTGCTTATAAATGTATATATAGGCACTGTATATTTTATATCAATGATAAACAATACAAGATAGACCTACAAACGTGTTCAGTTATATTGTGAGAGAGTCAGCAGTAATATCATTGCTTTCCTATTGGTCAGTGTTAGAGGAGCTCAGCTTAGCCTGACAGTTAGCCTGCCCCGGACCAGGTTAGTTTCCCAGCATAAGTTGCCAGAGTAATTGAGTTTGAACTATTTTAAGTTTGCTTTATGAAACAGAATCCACTGACAATAAGTCTGACTAACCAAAATAAGCCTGGCTTGTATTCTAATCTTGTTTTATGAAACAGCCCTCAGGTTTCTTTGTGTTGCATTTCCTGTTAATCTTCTAGTCTGTTAATTAGTTTAGTTCTCTGTTCTCTCCCTGTTTGTTCCTCTGGTTACTAAGTGATTAGGTCTCTCAGTTAAGGTGTGTCTAGTTAGTTTCTCCCTTTGTCTGCTGTGTATATAAGCCATCAGTTTGAGTTAGTTCTTTGTCCTGTATTAATGTCTTTATGTAGAGCATGTTCATGTTAGTTTGATTCTCCTGTTATCTCCTGCTTTAAGAATAAAGACTTGGAAAAAATACTGAATCAGTATTTCCTTGTCTGTGGTGACTAGAACACACCAGTACCCTGACATTTATAAAGCTTGTAAAGAAATAAAGCTTGCGTGTATTCATTTGAGGTCTTTGTGAACCTATATAAATTATTAGGCCTATTTCTTTGATTCACATGTATTTATATAGTCCGATATTTTCTTGCAGCTGCCTTCTCAAACTTTCCTGGCAGCAGCAGTGTTTATTTCTGCCTTGTAAATGCATTTAATTTCATGATATTTTTCATATCTCTCGTGAGAATTGAATCAAACTGACGCTCTGCATGTTCCATCTGATTGGCTGTTTGCCGCACTTCACACACTTTCAGATGCACACGCTTCAGAGCTAATCGCAAACTCTGGATCAAACCTGAGTTAACAGAGAATGTTTATAACGAGCATTGTGATATACTGAGCCAGCTGAACCTGATCTAAACCAGGCTGGATTTAACTGGATTTGTCAACTCTAAACCTACTCTGAAACTCAGAGTTTGATTATTTAAATAGATATAAAGACTTTAAAGTGAATTGAATTAATTGAATTTATTTTTTATTATTTATTTAATTTCATTTATTTATTTTTCTCATCTCCTTCCTATCTGTCTCTCTCTATCTCCTTCTCTGTCTCTCTGCCTCGGGTCCCTAGTAGGCCATGACATCCCTGCCTCTGTCCGGTGTGGTGGGGATTGGGGTTTGGACCATCTCTCCGCATTCTTACTTAAGGGATTTTCATTCCCCGGGCTAGTTCTGCTTTTTTGCATACCCTGGTTTTTTAATATTAGCGGATTAATATTTTTTAATATTCACATATTACCGAAAATACATGTGCATCTATTAAATGCTTAACATGGAATGCATCCCAAAACAAACAAACAAACAAAAAAACACAGAGTTAGTGTGGCGTTTGGGTGTTGGCCTGGCCTTTGCCCTGGGCAGGTTCTTCACTGCATGTCTCACTTTTTTATTGCATAACACTAGCTGACACACATACATAAAAAAAAAAAAAAACACAAGCGTGGCATGTGAATAGAGGCCTGGGGTGGGTAGTGTCCCGGGAGGTGGGGGTATGTCTTGGGCACCGCGGCATTGATCTCTGGCACCCCGCTGAGCCGCGATGAAGGCTGTGGACTAACATGGGACTAACTTGTACCATGGCCACAGGGGGACCAGAGGCAATATAATAATTTATTATTATTATTATTATTATTATTATAAGTGGTGGTGATATCATCATTCACCATCTTCCTCGCCCTCCAGCCCCCCCCCCCCCCCCCCCCCCCCCTCCAAATCTTGAGGTAATTTGTTTATTATTATTATTATTATTATTGTTATTACTGTTACTATATCATTATTTATTTATTTATTTTTTTACAATTGTTATATCTGTAACATTTTTCTAGATATATCTTATGATTATTCATTTTATTTTTTTTTATTTTTAATTATTGTTATTGTTGTTATTATTATTAGTTTTTCTTACTATATCTATTAACCCTCTACAGCACAGCGTTGCCCTCAGGCAATGGAAAGTTTTCTTAAACCCTATGTTTAGTACATTTTTCTTTAAATGATTACAACCAATTAGAAATGTCGAGAAAGTACCAAAGACCAGTCCAGTAAGGTGTGGGAGTCAATATCAAACACCATTTAAAGGTGGGACATCCTGTTCTGACACATGGACACAGGAGCACATGGTGTGAGAAGAAGGCAAGATTATTATCTTATTTGTAATTTGTAATCTTATTTAAAATGACATGAACTGTACATAAAAAAATATGTGTGTGTGTGTGAAGATGTAGAGAAAAGCCTTTTGTCAGGTTTTATCAAGTTTTTTTATTTTTTATTTTGCATGTTCAGAAATTCAGTCTTTCTTTTCGTTGTCTCAGGGCAACGTTGTGCGATAAGGGGTAGATGTCTTTTCGAAGATGTTTTGGACAATATCTCACATTGGCAATAATGTGTTATAAGAAGGGAAGATGCAGGGTTCCTGGGTGCGAAGGAACACCCAAAGTAATGTGAAAAATTGTAACATACACCTCTATTTCACAGCAGAGAAGAACTGCTTTTTGAAGTTTTGAAATATTATTACATGAAGTACATTATATGACATGACACTACATGATATAAACATGTATCAAATTCAATATATCAGTGTCTTTTAAGTGTTTTTCCCTTTTAACTTAATGATTTCTTGACATTGACAAAATGTGATTTTGCATTGCTCTCTGAGCATTGTCTTACGATAATTTTCTCTATGATTCTGTACCATTGTTGCACAACATTGTACAGAATGTACAAAATGTTTCATCAATAAAATGTTCCCAAATGAACCAAAAATGATGTGGAATATAATACCACCCCTCATGATGATTCCCCTTATGATGATTATTATGAGTCCAGTTATCAATCACATCCTCTGTTGAGACAAAGTCATGTGTGTTTTTGTTGCGCATCAAGAGATTTGGTAAATTCAGGTATTCAAGTATATTCAAGTGAAGTGACGTGTAGCCAAGTATGGCATCCCATACTCAAAATTTGTGCTCTGCATTTCACCCATCCAAGTGCACACACACACACACATACAGGCCAGGGTGTGGGTGAAAGCCAGGCCTTTCTCTAGATGTGGGTCACTCTGCCCTGGCCTGTAAAGCCGTATTGATTTTTTTCTCTGGACAGTAAAAACTAATATGCAGCCACTGTCACAGTGGTCTGAATCATTCTCTTGCTGCTTTTCTCTTTTCCATCCTGATATAGACAAACAATGGATGCATTTGATAGAGTGAGGGCCTGATGATTTGAGAGAGAGTCAGACAGACTAGAATTCATCTGGCTTTAGGAGTGTGGAGCTTCACCCATATGTTTGTCTGTCAGTGCAGAGAATGTAGTCAATTGGAATATGCTGTGTGTGTGTGTGTGTGTGTGTGTGTTTGTGTACTTAGCTATAATTTGAAGACAAGATTGTCCCCAAAAGTTACATTTGACCAAGCATAGGGACATTTGGTGACATCCTTAATTTAAAAAAAACATTTTTCTTTCTATAAAAGTAAGAAATAGGGTTGTCTATAGTAGTCATAATAACTTTTTTATTTATTTATTTTTTTAAATAGTAAAGACTTATTGTATATGTTCTTTTACTTTAAGCTATACTTTAGGGACAAAACTGTCACTAAATCTGAAATAGCATTTGAGATCATCTATCAAAAGGTAAAAATTATTCATAATTGAAACAAAGTTTTTTTTTTTTTTGGATGGTTTTATCTGAGCTGAACATATTTAACATGTTTATGTGCAGGGATGTGTGTATTGGCCTTTGTATTTAATAGAATCTAGGTTAGACCAAGACCTGCCACATAGCCTATCTACATTGGAATCTGCCTAATTTAGCTAGTTTCTACCAAATGAATGACAAATTTTGCAACAAAACACTGGAGTTTGTGTACACGGCAGCAATTTGCCTTGTTTTTCTCTCTTTTAGATGTGCATTCTGTAGTTTGCTTCTAATTTCAACTGTTTTACACATTAAGAAATCAATTATGTTGTTGTGAAGAGTCATCTGAATGAGGTATACTCAAGACTCATGATGAACTCATAATAGTTTTTTTTATAGAAAAGTGTTGCAATTATGTATGGTGTGTGTAACCTCTCTTAAAGAATTAGTTTACTTTCAAATGAAAATTAACCCAAACTTTACTCACCCTCAAGCCATCCTAGGTGTATATGACTTTCTTCTTTCAAATGAACACAATCTGAAAAATATAAATAAATATCCAAGCTTTATAATGGCAGTGAACAGGGGTCATGAGTATGAGCTGAAGAATATATATTCAACAAGTTATGAAGTAAAATATCTAGCTTCCGCCAGACTGCCTTCCATATTCAAGTTACGAAGAAAGTGTGAACTGGCATCGCTTTTTGAACTGCAAGATTTTTTTTTACACAAATGCATCGCTTCACTTAAGAAGGCCTTTATTAACCCCCTGGAGCCATGTGGAGTACACGTTTATGATGGATGGATGTGGATGGATGCACTTTCTTCAGCTCATACTCATGACCCCTCTTCACTGCCATTATAAAGCTCGGATGCGTCAGGAGATTTATTAATATTTCTCTGATTGTGTTAATCAGAAAGAAGAAAGTCATATACACCTAGGATGGCTTGAGGGTGAGTAAAACTTGAGCTAATTTTCATTTGAAAGTAAACTAATCCTTTAATGTATTCTGGAATGGAAAATATGACAACATTATATATCAGTGGTATACAAGGACATTCCCGCCCATCCAAAAATGTTCCCGCCTATGACATGATTGTGATTTTTGGGTACGAACTGATTTATGAAGACAACAAGGGACGGTTTACCCAAAAAGACATTTCTGTTATCATTTCCAGAAAATGTAAACAGAATTGTTGAGTCAAGTCACCTTTATTTATATAGTGCTTTTTAAACTACAGATTGTTTCAAAGCAGCCCTGATAACAGGATAACAAAGATTGTTTGGGCTGTACAGCAGCTCTAGAAGAGTACAGTGTCATTGTTCAGCTCGAGTCAGTTCAGCGTTGATTCAAATACATTGTAAAACTCATCAGTTATTAATTTAGTTCATTTCATCTATAGAGCAGCAGCAGCTCTGGAGAAAATGGTCATGTCATGTCATCATCCAGCTCAGTTCAATTCTCATGTTCCCATGTGGTACATCATGTTTTGTAGTCCTTTGTAGTTTTTCATTTTGATTTGTCTCCCCAGGTGTTTCTTGTTTCCTTGTTATCTTGTGCTGCGTTCATGCCACCTCGTATTTACCGGAATCTTAAGATGACAACACGTGATGTTATATTCGGAGCTGTTCACGTCCTTGGACTGTGAATTATGCATTTCCATGGCACCACTATCAACGCCTAAATTAATCTACAGCGGTCAGGTGGTACAGCGACCATGTGGTACATCTGGGAGCTTTCAGAAAACTCCCAGCTTACAAGCTGTAATTATGAGCTCTACGAGGACGTGAACACTTTTTACAAGATAGAATCTCGTAACTACAGGAATTACGAAGCCGAGTGAACGCACCCTTTGTTAAGCCTGTTTCCCCTTGTGTATATATACCCCAGTGTTTCTCATGTTCTCTGTCTGGTGTTGTCCTTACCAGACGTGTGTGTTACGTGTGATGTTACGTATGTGCGCTTGTTGTCAGTTTTTCCTTGCCCGTGTCTGGATTTATCAGTTTTGCCTGGATTTACTTTTATTTAAGTTTGTTTGAATAAATGTTTGCTGCATCTGGATCCTACTCTCGTTCCTCTGAAACAGCCACCGTTACAGAACACCAGACCCCTCAGCCAAGATGGCTGCCACACCTGAGCCCTCAGCCAGGATGGCAGCGCTGGCCATTATGGCCACAGCCATTTGGTGTGTGTGGGCTGTGCACACATCGGATCCAGTCCATGAATCCACTCCAGAGCCCGCTCCAGTCCATTAAGCTTACTGTATTCCTCACTTGTAAGTCGCTTTGGATAAAAGCGTCTGCCAAATGAATAAATGTAAATGTAAATGTAATCTGCTCCAGGGCCCACTCCAGTCCATGAGTCCACTTCTGAGTCCATCTCTGTCCATGAGTCCATTCCAGAGTTTGCCCCGGTCCCAGAACCCAGCCTCGTGGCCTCGTCTGCCCTGACATGACCACAGAGTTCATACCTGAACTGCATGTCTGCCTCAACACGACCGCGGAGGTCATTCTTGAATTGTCTGCCTGCCTCAAAACGACCAGAGAGGTCGCTCTGGTCAGAACCTTGGAGGGCGTTCCTGAGCTCCCTGCCTGTCCAGTTATGGCTCTAGTGGCCAACACTAAGCTCTCTGTGTTTGATGTTTCAGTTGCACCTGAAAAGTCATGGTGGTTTCCAGTTCTGCTGTGGTGGTTGTCTGCTCTGCCGTGGTGGTCTTCATGCCTGTCTACACTGTCGTGGTGGTCATCTGCTTGGGGTCTTCAAGCCCGTCTGCGCTACTTTGGTGGTCATCTGCTCTGCCATGGGGGTCTTCTAGCCTATCTGCACTGCTGTGGTGGTCATCTGCTCCGCCATGGGGGTCTTCAAGCCCGCCGGCTCTGCCAAGGTCCGCCTCTGCCATGCCCTGGTCCTTGTCCTGTTCCCCTGCATGGTCCTGGCCCTCCATCCCTCCCCTGGTTCCACCTCTGTCTGGTGTTGTCCTTCCTTGGATGTTTCGTGTGTGCGCTTGTTGTCAGTTTTTCCTTGCCCATGTCTGGATTTATCAGTTTTGCCTGGATTTACTTTTACTTATGTTTGTTTGAATAAAAGTTTGCTGCATCTGGATCATACTCTTGTTCCTCTGAAACAGCCACCGTTACAGCAGGTTTGGACAGCTTTTTCACTTAATAAATGAAATCATTTAAAAACTGCATTTTGTATTTACTCGGTTTATCTTTCTGTAACATTAAAATTTGTTTGATGATCTGAATAATTCAAGTGAAAAATATGCAAAAGAAAAAAAAAATCAGGAAGGGGGCAAATATTTTTCACAGCACTGTATGGTATATATTTCAGTATGTGCACTATAATGTACAGTACTTTCAAATTTCTGTTAACATCAGAGAACAAATGCCCATCTCTTCCCTTTGACCTGGGTTTGTCATCGGTGGTGTGGAGTTTAGAGAAGTACATAATGAGAAGTAGAAATGTTGGTTTCTGTTACACACAGAGCCTGTATACACCCATGTACATGCCTGCTTGGCCTTACGAAAATAATTAAGTAAATTTGAGTAAAGTTCAAGTTTATTTTCAGATATACTTGAAATATACTAATATGAATGTACTAGTAGTAGGCCCTATACTTGTAAGTGTACTATTTTAATACTTCTTGGAACTAAATTGGTCACTTTTTAAATGTATAAAATATACTTTTAAGTGTAACAGTAGCAACCTTTGAGTATAACACTAACTTACATCTAAGTTTTCATTTTTTGCAACTATACTACAAGTCAACATCAGTAACTTAGTGGTTGTCTGTGCTATCTCGCAAAATTTGTATACTACAAATAAAACTGATTTGGATGTGTACTACACAATCACAGATTATATTCAGTCACTAGCTATGTTGCCATCCACTTACAGTGCCCTTCACTAATATTGGCACCCTTGGTAAATATGAGCAAAGGTGGCTGTGAAAATAAATCTGTATTGTTTATCCTTTTGATCTCTCATTTAAAAAAATCACAAAATTCTAACCTTTCATTTAAGTAAAACAATTGAAAATGGGGGAAAAAGCTCATTACGAAATAAATGTTTTTCTCTAGTTCACGTTTGCCACAATTATTGGCACCCAATTATTGCAACGTCCTTTTTCCAAGATAACAGCTCTGAGTCTTCTTCTATAATGCCTGTTTGGAGAACACCTGACAAGATATCAGAGACCATTCCTTCTTACAGAATCTCCACGGATCCTTCAGATTCCCAGCTCCATGTTGGTGCTTCTTCTCTTCTGTTCACTCCACTCATTTTCTTTAGGGTTCAGGTCAGAGAACTGGGATGGCCATGGCAGAAGCTTCATTGTGTGGTCAGTGACACATTTTTGTGTTGATTTTGATGTTTGTTTTGGATCATTGTCCTGTTGGAAGATCCAACCACTGCCCATTATAAGATTTCAACGGAAACAGTCAGGTTTTGATTTTTATCTGTTAGTATTTGATAGATGTCCAGGACCTCTAGAACCCAGAACCCTCCCAAACAACCTTTGGTGGTGTAAGTGCTGTTTGGTCTTTTTTTTTTATTTTTTTTTTTTTATTTTAGGCTTTCTGACCCCAAGACTCAACTAATTTCTGCAATTCTCCAGCTGTGATGCTTAGAGAGTCTTTGGTCACTCAAATTCTCCAATCTTTTGCTGCACATCAGAACTATATTCTTTGGTTTTTCTCATTGTGATGGATGATTAAGGGAATTTGGCCTTTGTGATTGCACATATTTGTACTCCTGTGGAACAGGAAGTCATGTTTGGACAATTTCATGTTCCTAGTCACCCTGGTGTGCTAAAAAAAATGTAAATATGAATGGGAATATACTTCAGAGATATTTTACTTATAAGAATTTCTAGGGGTGCCAATAATTGTGGCCAACATGTATTGGAGAAAAACATTTATTTCATAATGTGAGTTTCATCCCACTTTTAATTGTTTTACTTCGATGAAAGGTTAGAATTTTGTGAATTTTTTGACTGAAAGATCAAAAGGATAAACAATGCAGATTTATTTTTGCTCATATTTACTAAGGGTGGCAATATTTTTAGAGGGCACTGTATTTTTATGT